>JALJEV010000327.1:696724-1393449 GCA_026586105.1 Hylodesmum podocarpum
TTGGGTAATAACAAGCAATTTTAGAATCATCAAACATTAGAGTATTAAATCTTGCAAATTTCTCTAAATTTTACTCAAATTATTACCGTTCAATTATGGCAATCGTTTCCTTTGAATGGTATATAGTAAGCACCGGTATTATAGAATAATAAACCACAGAATAAGTATTTTCTTTTTTTCAAATCAACACATGCTAGTGATCAATAGGAAGATTAGAATAAATTACACGTACGCGGAATGAAACAGTACTTGTAAACTAAAACAAATTACAGGAAATCAACCATAAACATGAGAGAAACTATCTTTGTAAATTAGAATCGATGGCTATTTTAATGCCTAACATTACAAATACGGGATGATTTAGTTACTAACATAAAAAAAAAAAAAATTATATCTAAAAATGTATTTATCAAAAAAATAATTCAAATAATTTTTTTATACCATGCATATTTTATTTTTTAAATTGAATTTTTTATTATTATCTTGATTTCTAAACTTTATTATTATTACAGTTTATATTTAGATTTTAAGGATATTTTTAAAAGTAATAACATGAGAATAAAAAAAATAAGGAGATTCGATTAGTAAACAAACATTATATTAATAGAACACGTTGAATCTTACTTGAATAAATTCCAATACCAAACACCCAAAAATAAAAATACTGCAAACCATAGACTCAAAAATGAGACATACCTTCTTTCCTTGGAGGCACTAGTTGTTTGCTAGATTCCCCAAAACCATACATGTATATGCTTTGTGAATCTGTTGAGGAACCTGATATAAGCATTTCTCGAAGGACGCCAAAGTAGTATTGGTCCCAATAAGCCCCAAAAGCCAGTGAAGAATCCCAATCCCAAGCTCATGTATAATCCTTCGTAGAACACTGAATTCTCTCCATCAGCTGTTGGTTTTTCAGGCTTCACTCTTGTATTCTGATCTCCATCTCCAGGACAACTTTTGTTAAGTTGTTTACCACAAAGATCAATATTTCCTTCAAAACTAGAGGTTTCATAGGTTTCAAAATGCCTTCCTGATGGGATTCTCCCAGAAAGAGAGTTGTATGACAGGTCTAATTTTCCTAGACCATCAATTTCACAAAGTGATGAAGGGATTTGCCCACTCAGATGATTTCTCGATAAGTCGAGCGAATCCAGTGAGCTCAAATTTCCAATCTCAGGAGGAATTTCTCCACTCAAATTATTTCTTGATAAATTCAAAGAATTTAACCCAAGCAAATATCCAACCTCTTTTGGTATTTCACCTGTTAATTTATTATTTGAAAGATCAATGCTCTTAAGATAATATTCTGGACTTCTGATCCCCCGTTCCACGCCTTTCCACATCCATGTTACATTAAACGTATAAACACCGATACCGAAAGCACCGTAAATTTCATAGAACGTATCATTTAACCAATATACTCTATATATTGTATCACTTGTGTTGATGCTCTTTTCAGCCATTGCAGTAAAATTGTTTAAGCATGTTGGAATTCCTTTTGATAACTTATTCCGAGAAAGATCCAACAATTGAATGTGCTTCAAACGGCAGAGATGATTAGGAAAGTTTCCAGAGAAGTGATTCCCTCTCATGTTCAAGATTATCAATCGTTGCATATTTTCTCCAATCCATGATGGTATTGGACCAGACAACATATTTTCACCCAAATCCAGCCAAATTAAATTTCTGCAATTCTTCAAAGTGGGAGGCAATGCACCCGTCATATTATTATTTCCTAGAACCAAGGCCTCTAATTTAACAAGGCTGCCCATAGTCATAGGAACCTTCCCTGACAATTTATTATTGCTTAAATCAAGAATCAGTAATGGGTCTACTGATTGCCAACAATCTGGAAGTTCTCCCTTTATTTGATTATTTGATAAATCTAGAGTGTCCAAGTTTGAAGGTGAGCTATGGTCACATAAGAATGAAAACAAATCTGAAATTTTATTTTCAGAAAGTAACAGCTCCGAAGCTTGTAGCAGAAATGAAGGAACTTTGCCCACAAATTGATTTGAATTCAGAATTATGGATGGTTTTGTACGAAACTTCAATGATATGTTTGGAATTTCACCAATGAGATTGTTGTGAGACATATTCAACCTTGCCATATTTTGCAATTTGTTCCAAAACCATTCTGGTACGGAATCACTGAACCCATTATCAGACACATCTAGCTCGACTAAAGAAGTTTGATTCTGGAGCCAACTAGGAAAAGTCGGACCCAACTTGCAAGATCCTAGTCCCAAATTTTTTAATTGGATAGGAGGAACCCAACCGGGGACAAATTTTAGAGACAAAGAGTTGTATGATAAGTATAAGGAATCTAATTTGGAATAATTAGAAAGATGTGATTCAGTGACATCACCCTCTAAATAATTTCCCTCCAAAGAAAGATCCTCCAACTGAGATAGCAACCCAATGCTTTTAGGTAGCATGCCAGTAATCCGGTTATAAGATAAATCCAAAATCTTAAATCTGTGTCGGTTGGGCCATGACGAATTTTGAAAGAAGCTAAAAAGATCCCCATTCAACTTGTTATATGAGAGGTCTAACCTCTGCAATGTGCACATGTTCCCAAAGAAATATGGAATCTCTCCTTGCAGTTTGTTACCCCCGAGGTCAATAACTTCAACAGAGTTCATTACTTTCTCAAATCCATCTGGTATGCCCCCTTCTAACAAGTTATCATTAAGGGAAAGGGTACGAAGACTGGTGGTGAAGTTAAAGAGCCAGTAAAATATAGTTGATGATTTCAATAGATTGAGGGAGAGATCAAGGGAGACAAGGGATGATGAATAATTCATAATGGAAGTAGATGACATCAGGAAACTTCCATCCATCAGACTACAATTTCGCAGATTAAGATTTTGAAGTTTAGAGCTGAAGTTGAAACTATCTTGAAAGACGGATGATGTCATATTATTATAAGAAAGGTCAAGGATTACAAGACAAGGAAAGTTTGGCGAGAGAGGAGATGGCAAAACAATGTGATTCTGAGAAAGATAAAGCTCTTGAAGATTATGGCTAAAGTTGAACAACAGTTGAAATGTTGAGGAAGTGAGCATATTATAGGAAAGATCAAGGATGGTAAGAGAAGAGGAAAAATTGTAAAGTGAATAAAAGAGAGAGTGAACATGGGTATCTAAAAGAGAACAATCAACTAACCTCAACTCTCTTAAGTTTGGGATAAGCTTGCTTATAATTTGTAGCCAGTGATGAGAGGAGCCAATAATATGGAAAGATGTCAATGCAAGATTTGTTAAGGAATACAGATTAGAGAACCATTCTGCATCCTTGGATCTGACATAAAAATTGCCACCAAGCTCAGGAAAATTGCCACCAAGTCTGAGAGTGTACAACATGGGAAGATTCCCAACCTGGAAAGGGAGTGCTCCAGAAAATGAATTTATACTTAGATCAAGGTACCTTAACTGCGAGAGATTTCCAAGTTGATAAGGGATTTCTCCATCGAGAATATTGTGACTTAGATCCAGATACCGTAAATGTGTAAGTTTTCCAAGTTCGGAAGGAATGCTCCCACCAAGTAAAGTATATGAAAGATTGAGATATCTTAAGTTGGTGAACGAGCCCATGAGTCGTGGGATGTGATAACCAAGAAAATCATTAAAGCTGAGATCTAAATGTTGAATATTTTGCAAGGCAATCAATGAAGTGAGATCGATTGCACCTATCAAATATTGAGTATCCTGACCACGGAGATGAAGCATCTGAACATGACCTGTTTCATTGTTACATTGAATGCCTTTCCATTTGCAGCAATCAAGGTTGGTCCATGTGGACAGCATGCCATAATCATCAATGAGGCCTTGTTTGAAGTTGAGGAGTGATTGTCTCTCACTCGCAATGCCCTTTATTTCAGGATTGTTCCAGCTAAATGCATGAATGGATGCTGCAACATGCAATGAAAGCAGCATTAGTGCATAAAATAGTTTCAGAAAACAACTAGTCATTATTGTTTTTGGAGATCAGTTTTCTTTTTAACTTTGAGTTTGTGAAAACCGGGCGGAAAGCAGGAGATTTATATATAGTTTATAGTATGGCTAACGGGTAGAGTTGTTAATTTTTTTCATTCACACGATAAAACAAAAACAAAGAACGGTGAGTATATTTAATTAAGATTTTAAACGACAAATGTTCAAGTATTTAATTAAAACTTTTAAATGACAAAAAAGTGTATATTATTTAGTTATGACAATTGATATTTTTTTAAAAAAAATATCAAACTTTTGTGATATTTAATTCTAATAATTATGATTTTTTTTAAAAAGTTATATAACTCTAATGATTAATTAGAGTACGTAAATTGTTGAATCAAGATGTTTAACTCATCTAAAGTTTTGATTTTTACAAGACAGACGAAACTTTCTCAGACGGAAGATCAGCAAGCAAGTCAGACGGAACAAGCACAGACGAAAGATGACTCCTCAGACTGAAGTCATTCGTCTGTCTCATGTTGAAGTCATCAGACGATAGAATAAGACGAAACTTCTTAAAGACTGAAGAATATATCGTCTATCCAAAAAGTGGAGCAAAGTTTGAGTCACTCGCGCCAAGATTTCAAATCTAAAGAAGTACTCATTAGAAGCATCCAAGATCAGTATAGGGATTTGTGCTTAGCAACTCAAAAAGGTCTTCACCTTTTTGTCAAAGTCTCTGTACAAGTCAGAAAAGGTACTGCGCATGCAATCTAAATCCGCTGCACACGCCATCAATCAATCAAGTACTATCTGACACCTTTTGGAAAGCTCTCAAGAAAATGTTCAACGGCATTCTCATGTGTCTAACGGTCATCTAAAGATGGTGCCTATTTAAAGACTTCACTTCATCAGAATTCAAGTCGCGAAAACGCTTCTCTTATTCTATCTTCTGAGATTTCGCTCAATACTTCTGAATATACTTCATTGTAAAACTCTCTCTGCGTAGAGGAAACTATTTGTTTTTAAAAATATCTTTTTATTCAAAGAATACCTCTGGTTGTTTAGCTGCGAAAGCTGTGTTCAAAGAATATCTTGTAATAGCCAGAAGTGGTTGGGTGCAAATAATACTTGTAAACCATTTCACGGTTGGTAGTGAAAACTCAGTGGTTGCTGGGTAACTGGACGTAGTCTTGTATAGACGAACCAGTATAAAAATAGTTGTGTACTTATCTTCTTATTTGCTTAACTAACGGGGATAATCAAGCTATAACGTTTCTTACTTAAAAACAATCCTTGAAGACTAAGAAATATTTCGTCTAAACATATATGAAACCCACAGACAGGAAAATTTTTATTTATAACACAGTTCAACTCCCCTTCTTATATTCTATCTTTTACATAAATTTCCAAAGATTATTTAATATAATTTTAAAATAAATTTTAATATAATTTATAAATATTTCATTTTTTTAATAATATTTAAAATTTTGTAAAACTTGTTTTGTCTTTTATAATACACAACTCGTTCTATATAGTAAAAAAATAAAATCTTATGACATCATTAAATTTTTTTTAAAAAATATTATAAATATAAATCATTATATTTCTTTTTAATCTTTTAAAAATTTCACCAGATTCTTTTACACTAAAACAGTCTTTCACATTAACAAACCAAAACTTATGATATTATTGTTATATTTATTCATATTTCTTGTTAATTGTGAATTAGTAGATATAAGGAACATCTTTTATATATATATATATATATATATATATATTATATTCTTATAAATATTTACATTTTCATAAAACACAAACAAGAACTAATAATATTTTTCAATATTTATAGACCTAATATATTTAGTCTCCAAACTTTTTTAACAAAGCTTCTCTTTTAGTTTTTAAATAAAATTTTTAACATTTTAACTCTTTATATTTTTGTTCTATAAGTTGTTTTAGTTTTTATTATAAAAAAGACATAATAACCACACACAAAAGTCACTGTTAATCGAAGAAAAATACAAGGACCTTTAATGAATGACATATTTTGCATTGTTATAAATACTTTTATTCTTAAATATAAGATTCTCCCAAATCCCAGTTTTAACAAAGTTGATTAATTTATTTCTTTATTTTTAATTTTTTAGTATTAAATTAGTACAATAAATATCAACGGTTATGAATTGTTTTTTTTATTGCTTTTATGCAAACTCTATACGTGAAAACTTGTCTTTAATAATTTTGAGGAGAAATTTTATTTTTATTTTGGTAAACTTTAAATTCTTAAATGTCTGTATTTTTTTATATAATAAAATATAAAAAAATAAGATGCTATATTGAGAAAATTAAGCCCAGTAGAAAATAAAATGAATATCTAAATGTGATGTTATTTTGCTAAAGCATATAAAATGGATGTTATATATGTCTCTATATGAAATTTTGCAAAGACTGAAAATGTTAGTCTTTACACTCGCTTCACTTTTCCAATTGATGTGATTGCTTACTTTTCTAAACCATTAAAAGAGTTAGAAAACATAGAACACAACAATCAAGTGTCTATATCAAGAAAATTCTATGAAGAATTAAAATAAATGAGTACCATATGTTATTTCCCTAGAGTATAAAAAATGCAAGTTTAATTTGTCTTTATGAGAAATTTCTAAAAAATAACAATTTCAAAGTCTATACTTTTTGTTTCACTTTAAAATTTGATGTGATTGCTTTAATTATTTGGAAAATTTGGAAAACATAGAAGACAAAAACTATATATTTATGATAAATTATTATATTTTTTGTTATTATTTAAAACTACTACTATTTTTTCAATAAATATTTAAAATTTAAAACTATAATGTATCATGTAAAGGATATATCAAATTATTTACCGACTTTATGCAACTGTATTGAGAAAAGTTTAGGTAGAACTGAGAAACTATTAATGCAGTTAATTTTTCTTTATATTAGATTTTGACAAAGACTTAACAATTTAAAATTAAGTCTATGAACTTGCTTCACTATTTACAAATTTCACTGGATAGCTTGATTTAATTTCTATACAGTTTCTAAAAAAAGTAAGTGAACATATATGTATATATATATATATATATATATATATATATATTTCAGCAGAATAGATCGAAAATGCAAGCATAGTTTGTCTTTGCATGAAATTTCTGCAAAGACTAAAAATTTTAAAGTCTGTATGCATATTTCACTTTCTAAATGTAATGTGATTGCCTAAATTTCTAAATCGTCTGACAAGTTAGGAAAGATAGAAGGCAACAATAATATGTCTTTATGATAAATTATCATAGGTTTGGTTATTTAAAAGTAAAAATATGTTTTAATAAATATAAATTTTTTAAAAAGTATCATGCATTGTGTAAATAATATGTAAAATGATATATCAAATTATTTATCTAACATATAATATGTAAACTACAAATTTAACAAAAATTATTATATGGAATGATATATCATTCATATAACATTACCAATAATTTTATTTTGTTAGATAAAATTGATTACATGAATCATACAACGTTATAGGACTCAATTAAGAATAAAATTTATTAAAATATATATTATATGTCAAAAATATTTTTTTAATAATTTCTTTAAACATTAATTCTTGTTGGGATCTTTTAGCTACACTTATAGTTAATATTTTTGGTAAACGCAAAAGGAGAATTCTATCTTAACTAATTAACCAGAAATGTTCCACATGTTACTCATTACTAATATTATATAATTGAAACGAGTTTAGATCTCCATCGTTTTTTCAAAAATTATCAATTACAATTTGATAATCTGAAAGACTCCATCCTAACTGAGAATAGGGTATTGTTGGAGACGTATGTGAATCTATTGCACTAATGCTTAATCTATTGTAAGTTTTAGGAAAAAGTATCTTTGAATACAAGCTGCTCGAATAAGTGATCCAGGGAGTATTTACAAAATTGATTCTAAATGAAGTTAGTTTAAAATAATCAGCTACTGTCGATTTATGTCAAATATATTTTTAGTATAAATTTATGTATATTTTTAAGTCTCTCAAACATAAATTGGCTCTTTTTAATCTTCTCACCTATTAAAATATATCATATACAGACTTTATTTTCCATAAATAAATTATCAAAAGAGATAATTTTATTGTGAAGTCTGGAACTATATCTTCCAATCGAGAGATCAAAAGTAGATAAATTATTTTTAAAAATTAAAATTTTCATATGTATAAGAGTTAAAAAATAAAAAAGGCTGTAAAGAGAAATTACTTCTTATATCTGGCCACCTCAATTTATTTGGGAGTTTTTTTTTTTTTTTTTTTTTTACTTTACATGGTCCCATTTTGTACATGCACCCTCTTTTTAAAGAAACGACAGGAGAATCCTATAGTTATTTTCTAGATATCATGTTTTGATATCTTTCAGATTTGTGATCTCATAATTATATGTTAGAATAATTAACTATTCTTATAGTCTACATAACTACATTTTCCATAAATGTGAGACTAAAAGGAGATAAATTATTTTTGAAAATCTAAAAACTAAAGTTTTCATATTTATATAAATAAAATCATATTTAACCTAATCTAAATATTCAATTTTGAAATATATCATAAATATACTTTCGAAAGCCCTAGTTTAAAATATACAAATAGATTTTCAGAATTTAAACTGCAAAATAATGAAACCACACTTGCTAACGAGAATTCTACCGAAAATAATTAGAAAAACATTCAAGGGGTTGTAAATAACAAAAAGGTATTGCAAAGAGAAATTACAACACCAACTATTTAGGCCTCACCGTTCTATAATTAATTTGGACGTTTAACTTTGCACCTTCCCATTTTCTCCATGCACCTCCCTTTATTAAAAATTTAAAAATGGTATAAGTACGCTTTAGTTGTTTTCCCGATTTCATATTTCAATGTCATTTAGATTTGTGATTTCATTATTGTTTGTTATACATCTTCTAGTAGTCTATAGAATGATCAATCTAGAATGTGCCTAAAAATATCTTTAGTACCCACACAAACCCCTGTGTTTCTCCATCTTCTCGTAATTCTTTCACTCACTTCTCTTTCCCAGACAAAACTCGCACAGCCACTTCCATGCAAACTGTCATGGTGCTATAAACACCGGTGTTGGTGACGCGTGCAACCTCCTTAGGCCGCAATGACCTCCTCTCAAGAACATCCACCACAACTCACAATGATACTAAGAACAAAGTAATATTAAAATAAAATAAGGAAGAAAAAGAAAAAGACTCAAAAATATAATATGATTTAGTATATAAACACACAATATGCATTACTTTTGTTGTACATGTAAAAAATTTTCAAGTAGTTTTTTATACAGCACATAAGAATAATTTATCTCATTGTTTACTTAATATGATATTAAAATCAAACTACATAATAATAAAAAAAAAAAAACATGAAGTCATATCAAACAGCAGAAACAAGAGGAAAATGCAAAGATATTTTGTCAATTTGAAAAACTTATTAAATTCGAAAGTGTCTGGATTTGTCAATCTGAAACATTTAAATGATTTGTGCCTTTAAGAGATTCCAAAATCACCTTTTAGTAGCCTTCTCGGATTAAGGATTTCAGAACTCTCAAAATTTGATGGTATGCAATGTAAAAAATTTATTACAGATTTCTAAATCTATAAATCAAACATAACCCCTTAATGATTTATTGATAAAATAGAAAATCTATAGTGCAGAAGAGAAACTTTTCATTTGGATTGATGACTCACTCTATGTATGTTGGTCTACTAGAAGTTTTATTCTTTGCACATTTTCTTATGTTAAGCATGATGGGTTAAAGTTTTAACATAGAACCTGGTATATATTACTTAAATTCTTAATTGGGTCGATTCTAGTGATTTTTTTTTTTTGTTAATAGTGTGATGGTTTAAGTAATACAATGTTATGGTGGATATTATGGCTTGGCCACTGGATTGTAGTTTTGTTAAGTTAAATTTATTTAAAGAAAAATTATAATTTTTTAATCTTAATAATTATATATTATTAGAGTAGAAAATTCATATATATAAGATGAATGGAACTAGCATACGAATGAAACTGAGTAAGCAATTCATGTCTTGTAAATGAATTAGATGAATGAAGTAAATAAGATAAATGGATTGATTATATTAATGAGTTAGTAGATGGAGTTTCATAGTTAGATGAGTACCATTCCTATATGTTATTTATACTCAAACGTGCTTTAATCAACAAAAATGTATTTTCTGTAAAGTTTTCTTAAAAGTTCATTGCTAAAACTGTTATGAAGAAGTAAACATCTCTTTTGTGAAAAGTTGAGTTAAATCAGAATAAAAGAGGATATTTTCTAACACAAAATCTGATGTGTAAAGGATTAATACACATTTTCAGTACCTAATCCTAGTTTATTGGAGAATGTTGTTGCATATGATATGGACAGCCTATGGAGTTGAATTAAATGCATGAGAACGATCAACACTCTTCAAAAAGATGGATTGAAGAAGTTGAAGTTGCTTAGTTTAACAACTACTTCAAGTTCTTCATTTGTGTAAGGGTTGAAAATTGAAGATTTGAAGTTAAAGATTACTCTTCCAAAAACCAAAACTCTTATAGTTTTAAGTTCAAAATCTCTCTTGTGAAAAACCTTTTATTCTTCATTATAAATTTCTCTCCGTGTAGAAGTTATTTCTACTTAATTTATCTTTGTAAAGTTTTAGTCTAAAGAGACTGTGATAAAAATAAATACTTAGAGTGTTTAGCATAAAGAGACTGTGTTAAAGAATACTTAAATTATTTAGCCTGAAGAGACTCTGTCCAAAAAAAAAATACTATAGAAGCCAAATTAATTTGTGTGAGAAAATAATTTGAAGGGTTTGAAAAGATAAATAATGAAGAGAGTTATGGTCCAATTGGAGCAAATAAAAGTATGGTACGGACAAGTTAAGGTAGATTCCAATAAAATCGCAAGGACCTTCATCAAGAAAGTTAAGGGTGCAAGCATTTAAGCAAGTCGAAATTGTCGCTCAAATACAATTTCGACTCAAACCTGCGTTTCAAAGACAGTTTCTATTCAAAACTGCGTCTCAAAGACCGTTTCGACTCGAAATTGTCTCTCAATAGATAGTTTTGACTCATACCGTAACTGTGGGAGAAAACACAAAAATTCAATTCAAAACCAAAGCGCACTGGTGAATTACAAAGTTGCTCAATGCAGAACAAATAGCGTGACTAGAGAAAGAAAAAGGGTACACTATCATCCAATAAATAAACTTTTGTAAATATAATTTTGTTGACTTTATTATTACTATGATGCAGATTTGGTCACTCTATTTTAATAATTTCACAAATTTGATCCTAGAATTTTGTAATTTGGATATTTAGTTCTTATGTCAATTTGATAAATGTTGACTATAAAATTAGCAGTATTATTAATGCGTGAATTTTTCTAATTACTTCTTTCGTTTAATTTGTTTTTATTAAAAAATAGAAAGAGTAAAACACAACTTTTATTATCAGCTGCTTAAATGAAATTACAGTCCTAGATTAAACTTTCCAACGAACAACAATAAAAACTAAGTTTCACTATTTCTAATTTTTTATAAAATAAATTAAATTAAAAAAGTAATTAAAAAATTTCATGTGACAATAAATGCTACTAATTTGACCGTCAACGTTTATTAAATTGCTATTAAAATCAAATTTATAACTAATTATATTATATTATATTATATTATATATATATATATATATATATATACCATTAGCATATGATATATTAAAATAAATTGGTTCGACAACTTATTATATAATCTTAAAATTATATGAAAATTTGTATGTAAGATCTTATTGATAAGAAAATTAAATTAAATGATAGATCATTTAAATTTGATTTATCTCATAAATTATTAATAGCTATAATTTAATAAGACTTACCGTCTGATCGCAGATCCTTTTATACGTATATATGACATGAATAAAGATAAATGCAACATGACTATAGAGTCCTTGAGGCAAAGTATCACTGAAAATGTTACCGTCAGGATGAGGGAACAAATAATAGAAGAGCTGGCTGCAAAAGTTTCACAGAATATCATGCAACAATTAGGCCTACAAGGTCAGTGCCTAGGAACTGCTACAGAGGTGAGGCAGACTGTTCGTGTTAGCACGAAATTTAGTTGCTCACCAGACGGGAGCATCCCTGAAGAAGCTTTTCGATGTGAGTTGTATGTTGAAGAAAACTCAATTAGATTGGTAGCCATTGGAAGAGTTATAGGGGGCGGAGCAACCATACATGGTAAGCCCATGCGAGATGATGAGTTGAGGGTCACAGTTGACGACGCACATGACCCTGATGCTCCACTACCCTTGCCCACTGAAGAGGTGCAGGTGGTAGGACAAGCTCTTGGTACTTTCATTGCATGACCAAAACATCTTGTTAAGCAATTGGGTGCAAAGGTGTGTATTGTTTTAATATTTATTATTAACTTATAATATATTGATCATGTTTCTAACAATTTATTTTATTAGATCAAATCCCCAAAGAAGAAACTTACACCTAGGAAACCACGATCAGAGCCAGAGCCAATTGATGATCCTTTGTAGTGTTTGTTGGAGTTGGCTAATAAGATTAGGAGCAAAAGTTTAGAGCTCTATTGGGATAAAAAATCTTTGGTAGAGAAAACAACATACCTCTGTACATTCACATGTCAGATTGCATGGAGATGTATTCAGGCATGGACGAGATGAACCTAACTCACGTGCAATTTTGGACTTTAATTATTAATTAAATATGTCAATTTTCAAATTTATTACATTTTCTAACATGAATTTCAATATGATTCAGGTATTTGAATAATATATCAATTGAAATGGGCAACAACAATGTCTATGGATTCATTGAACCACAATCCATATTGGGCTTGACAGATAATTCACCTGATGCCAAGTCATATATCATGGATTGGATGGGCCAATCGAACAAGAGGATCTACCTTGCACCATACCTTCACAAGTAAGTATAATTTATATTGATATACTAAAATTTAAACAAAAAGTATAAACAATCATTTATGTTACATGTAGTGGCCATTGACAACTTATTGTTCTTTGCCCGATGGATCATCTCACAGTCTTTTTTTGTTCCTTGCACAAACCTCTCCCTCCGAAGTTGAAGAAAGTGCTTGAAGGGTATGTAAATGTTATTTAATTGTTATTTTTCATTTGACTTATATTTAATTATTATAGTGTGACATTAATGTATAATTTAATTTAAACAGTATTCATGTTGGACATCATATGCTCACGAGCAATAGTCGTGTCAGACCAAGACTTGATTTTGTAATAACAACGGTAAAAATGTTTCTCTTAGGAAACACAAATACAACATTATGTACACTTATAATACAAATAAGGTGTTATGATAAATCATTCAAATCTTTGTAGGCTAATAAACAAATGACTTGACCGCAATGTGGTTTCTATGTCATGCAGTGGATGGAAAGCATAATTCGGATGGGGATAACAGACCCTTGGTTAGAGGTACATACTTTTTACCTACAACCGTTTGTGAATTTAATTAATGATACTTACATGTTAATAATTATTCATTATTTTCTAGACCTTTAGTGACTCATTGTCATTTGCTGAAGAAGTCATCGACTACACTCGCAAGCAATGGACGACATTTCTAGTGTATTGTAGTAAGAAACAGAATATAGATGTGTTTTCTCAAGCTGATAATTAGAAATATACATGTAAAGTTTTGATTTTAATAATTTGTAGTTAAGTATTTGGATTATATCATTCATTTCAGTGAGTAGTAGTTAATTACAGCCCTATTAGATACAAATTTGTTATTTAGAATAGTTTCTGAGTTAAAGTATGACTTTTGGTTTATAAACCATCTTATTTATTATCAATTGTTAAATTATTGAGAAATATATATGTGTGGATTGTTTTGTGGACTGTCTGAGTAATAAACAGGTACAAAAATTATGAAAAAACTGTTAAAAACAAACAACATATTTTACAAAAAAATTAAGCAAACTACGACGGTTTTTACTATAATTGCAGACTACGACGGGTTAAACTAAAACCGTCGTAACATGATAAAATAGAGTACGACGGTTTCAAATTACGACGATTTTATATAAAACTGTCGTAGTCTATTTTATCAGACTAAGACGATGTCATACTAAGACGGTTTCAATGAGAACTGTCGTAGTCTACAAAAACATATTACGACACAAGATGTTATTACGGTTCATGAACCGTCGTAGGCTGTATGTTTGAATCGTCATAGTATGTATTTTCTGTACTAGTGATGTGACAATAAATGCTACTAATTTGACCGTCAACATTTATTAAATTGCTATTAAAATCAAATTTATAACTAATTATATTATGTTATATTATATTATTATTATTATTATTATTATTATTATTATTATTATTATTATTATTATATATATATATATATATATACCATTAGCCCATTAGCATATGATATATTAAAATAAATTGGTTCGACAACTTATTATATAATCTTACAATTATATAAAAATTTGTATGTAAGATCTTATTGATAAGAAAATTAAATTAAATGATAGATCATTTAAATTTAATTTATCTCATAAATTATTAATAGCTGTAAATTAATAAGACTTATCGTCATATATATCGCAGATTTATACGTATATATGACATGAATAAAGATAAATGCAACATGACTATAGATGCAAGCATACATTCTAATCTGTTCCTGCCCCAAACGGCAAACGCAATTTGCCCCCACCATTATTTATTCAATCTCGAATGTATTCAAGAAGGGGTTAGCTTTTTCTTTCCTTTATCCGAGTTATATTGTTGACCATCACAACAATTACCAACAGGTAAGACAATAGGCAAAGGCAGGCAGCTGTAGCTAGTTGTTCCTTCAAAGTGTACTGACAAAGTTTATGTTAGGAATGTTGCAATCACGCCAAGATTGGCCCATCAAACAAAGTTCAGTTTGTATCTTTTTCCGCTCTACGAAAAGGAAGTTGGAGATGCCAGGTGGTGTTGCAAATTAAGCCAAAGACCAAAGTATATGCTTACTTAGAAGCCACTTTTCTTTTTATGTAGCATGAAAATTGTACCTAAAATGTTACTTTCTTTAAGAGGGCTAGCTTAATTATGTCTATCAATGAGTAATGAGTTCAACCGGATTGAAATCTACTATTTGGTTTTGATAACTTGATTTCATAATAAAAAATTGATTCTCAGTCCAAAATCATTTTAGATAAATTTCGGTATACTTAATTTAATTCAAAGAAAAACTTAAAATTAATTATGTGTTCAAAATTAATTTTTTGTTAAAGTGATTTTGAGTACTTTTATATTAGATCAAAATTTTATGTTGAATTTCACAACAAACTTTTTTTTATGATAAACATAATTTTATAATAAAAATATCTAAACATAAATTATATTACTTTAAGATCAAATTTAACTTAATTTATTTTAAAAAATAATTATATTCATAATTAACTTTAATGAACTCTCGTCAATCCAAAATATGCAGGCACAGCATGTATGTGGGGTCACATGCATTACGTAATAATTCAAAACAGAAAAAGGGAAAAGGAAAAAGGAAAAGGTATATGTAAAGGTGACTGACGAGATTGTGTATTAAGTATAAGGTGCACTTGCATAAGCTATTCATGTCCTTTGTTAACATGGGTTTTTTTTTTTTTTTTTGTACAAAAAAGTTATTATGTGACTAGAGACTTGTTCAGCTATTTAGATTTTTCGAGCTTGAGTGAGAAAGGTGAAAATTATTGCTTCAAGTTAACGTATCTTGAACTCAATGTTGATTTGCATATTGAAAGGAAAATCAGACGAGCATGCTACAGGAAGCACAAATAAAATATGATGCTGAAACGTGGAAATCATTGAAATGATTATATTAAACCACTCTCAACATCTTAGAATCCATACATGTTATCTAAAAATTATATTCAAGCTTATTAATGGGTCGTCCTTGGTATAAATTTGGCGTGTTTTGTGCTGAATATTTTGGTACAAATTACATCTAGATATATCTTATATGAATGGCATCTTTTACTTGGACATGGTAAAATTGATATAGACAGTAATATTTTTTTTAATAGACTTAATATATATATATATATATAACACTAATAAAATCCCATCTTTAATAGATTTAAAATGGATATATATACTCATTACTCATTCTTTTTATTCTGTTTCTTTTCTTTTATTATTTTTAATTATTATTTTTGTTTTTTCTTTTTATATATTTATTATCCTTTTAAGTAAAATTTAGTCAAAGAAATATAAATACACAGGAATAATATTATGTATTTATGAGTTTTATATAAAATGATGAAATTCTGATTTTAGTTTTGATAATTTTTTAATATTTTTTAATGTAGACTAAAATTTAAGATTATCATCTTGGTAATTAAGGTCATGTATGCCTTAATAGCTGTCTAATAAAATGTTTTATAACAGGTGGCTTCCAAGGATGAGTATAATTAATAAATTTATATTTTAGAGGGATGAAAATTAAAAAAAAATATATTTTACAAGAATTAAAAGTGTCAAAATTTTCTTATTTTTATAATGAATTTAAATTTTACATGAATTAGAAAGAAGGAAAATATTTATAGGAATTAAAATCAAATTTCATTCAGTTTCTAAGACTTAAATTATAAGATAAAGGTCATTTTGATTTTTCAAAGTATAAATTATTATTATTATTTCATTCCTTAAAAATAATATAATTTACTAAAAAATTATTTAAAATATAGATAGTTATTTATTTTAGTGAATAATAATTGTACCTATAGCAATTCACACTTTTTATCACATGTTTTCTATTTTTCATTTTAGGATTTACTTAAGATTTAAATGTAATTTGATCCAATCAAAATCCAAATCCGCTTGGATTGGATTAATTTTCAGTATTATTTTTTTTCTTTTTTGACAAGATATTAAATATATAATAAAATATATAATAATCATAATAAAAAATAATTACAAGTATCAAATATCTTTTTGTGAGTCTTTATATAGTTAATAGTAGTAGAACTCAATCTTTACATAAAGAACACAAAAATAAATTTATACAATTTGATAATTCTATTTGTATATTTTTATTCAAATAGTTCCAAAAAAACTATCTTCAATTATATATATTTCTCATAAATAACTGTAATTAAAATGACAATCTTACAAATAAATAAAATAAAAAATAAATATAGATAATGAGTAACATTATAAATATATTTGTGATAATCCAAATGATCAGTATACCAACTTTTTCACTCATAAAAATTATGTTGTGCATCGATCAAGATTACCAATAGATTTAAATATTTCTTAAAACATCATTTCTTTACTAATTTGATATAATATCATAGGATTCCTAACTACTTTACTGGGTAGAAACTAAAATTGCCCAGCAAATACATGTGGAGATCATCCAATGGCGTCAAAATATTCCCCGTGGTGATCAACATCCGTCTTAAAAGAATTTGGGTGGAGCATAAGTGTATCAAGAAGGGTTCTTTGTAACTAATATATTGATTAGTCATGAACTAATCAACTTCATATTGGGCATTGGTCCAGTACATGTGTCAACTGCACATGTTTTTAAGTCTCAATCTTGTCTTATATATTGATGGAATTTGTGTTATTGACTACTAATGTGAAGTTGGTAGGATGAATGGAAATGTAATTGGGAGAGAGTGATAATGTAGAAGAGTGAAGTGAAGGAAAGATAAATGTAATATTTCAATTTTTTTTCATTCACACATTTGATTTCAGGTACACATATGTATAGTCATCTTAGAACTCTAGATCATATATGAATACTACTTCTCTATATTTTTCTACAAGATTTTATTATTTTGTAAATATCTTCTGGATTTTGGTAATTTTTAGATTATCTCCTAGTATCTCTAAATTTTTAAAATTATCTATTTGATCACCAATTTTTAATACTTTCTCTTAGTGTTCATTTATGCAACTTCGATTTTTTCTTTTCATTATTTATCTAAGAGCATATTCAAAGGAAATATTTTATTAGGGGTCATTTTTATCATAGTAATCAATTGGCTCTTTTTCTAATCAATAATGAAACATTTATAATCATCAAAACTCACTTTATAGCCTCTTTGAATTAATTGACCAGCACTTAATAAATTTTGGGTTAGGCTAGGGACATAAAAAACATCATCAATTTTTCTTGTGAAACCATCTTTTGCCTTAAAAACAATAATACATTTTCCTTCAAAACACTTTGATTTCTCCCATCATCAAGAGTAATATTACTTTTGATATTTTAATAAATTTTAATAAAAGATTCACGGTTGCCTCTTATGTGATTAGAGCAACCGCTATCTACATATCATGTATCATGTGACTCTTGGTGGACATTCAAACAAGAAAGAAAAACTTGATCACAAGAGTCACTTGTAGTAAATCTCGCCTCATCTTTTTGTCGGTAAAAACAATTTTTTTCAAAATTAGTATGATTTTTGCATCTTTTTCATTTAAATAGACAATTTTGTGTATCATGATTATTTTTCTTTCATAATCTAAAATATGGACCAGATTTACTATTTTAATTATTTTTGTAATTTTCACTTTCCCTGCCACGATAATATGAATTTTCTCCTTTCTGATAATTTTTTTTAATGTCGCTGTTTTTCTTATCACCATCTTTCTTAGAAAAATTTAATTGACTTTAAAATTCTTGATCTAGTGCTCATTAAACCGGCGCATTCTATCTACATGCGTTTGTAGTGAGCTCATTGATTCAGTTAATGTCAATATCGATAAATCTTTAGATTTTTCAATTGCAGTCAGTATATGATCATATTTAATTGAAATGCTTCGTAATATTTTTTGAATAATTTGTTTGTCTTCAATAGTATCTCCATAACTCTTTATTGATTAATTATATCGGAGACTCGGTTAAAAAACATTTCAACTTATTCACTTTTCTTCATAATAATGTATCAAAGTTTCTCAATAAATATTGTAGTTTAATAGAAATTACCTTATCAGAGCCCTTATATGAATCTCCCAAGCCTTCTTAGTTGTTATCGCGACCATGATCCTTGAGAATATGGGTCTTGTAACCCTTTATTAAATATATGACAACACATTTGTGTCCTTCTTCCGATTCTAATTGTATTCCATTTTCTTGTTGTTGTCTCTAGACTCTAATTCGGCAGCATCTCGGGGTTGCTCGTAGCCATTTTCGATCAAATCTCAAAGACCTTGTGATATGTATAAGGTCTTCATTGGGATGCTCCAAAACTCATAGGAATCCCCCTCAAATATTGGAACCATGGACGATGTATAATTAAATGTTGTATGATTTTCGGTATTGATTGAGGTCATTGGATAACATATGGTAGACTTAGGTTGGATTGGCCATGATGATGGAATTTATATGTGACTACTAATGTGAAATTGGTAGGATGATTTAAAATGTAATTGGGAGAAAGTGTTAATGCAGGAGAGTGAAGTGACGAAAAGATAAATGTAATGCTTCAATTTTTTTTCATTTATACATTTGATCCAAGTACACATATTTATAGTCATCTTAAGAACTCTCTAGATCATGTATGAATACTGCTTCTCTAGATTTCTCTATAAGATTTTATTATTTGTAAATATCTTCTAGACTTTGATAGTTTCTAAATTATCTCTTAATATCTCTAAATTTCTAGAATTATCTATTTGAGCACTAATTTATAATATATTTGGTAGCTTTTAGCTTTCCCAGTATTATGTTGATTATTTTAAAATTAAATCACTAATGGAGTTGAAAGTAAATTAATTTTTTTTTTAAAAAAAATAATTAAAGTGTGATAACTATAAATTTAAAGGATTAATTGAAAATTTTTCAAACTCTAAAGAATTAAAATAAAGTTAAATATAAAAGATCAAAAGTAAGATTTAGCTAATATAAAATATAAAAAGATTAAATTTTAGTTCTCACAAATCTAAGAACATTAATGAAAAAGAAACAACACACAAATATTTTATCATACAATAAAAATAAAATCAAAGTATGTTTCTGCTTCAGGATACAAGACTTTGCAATTCACCACTTAACTACAAAATACGGTAATCACCAATGCTATATAAATACTACGTTGCAATTTTAGCGACCAACATTGCTTTCTTCTTTGATCCGAAGCGTGACGCACATCTCTGCAACAAATGGGGTTGGGCAATCAACCATAAACATTAGAGAAACTATCTTTGTATATCAGAATCGGTGGCTATTTTAATGCCTAACATTACAAATACAGGATGATTTAGTTACTAACATGCAAAAAATAATAAAATAATATCTAAAAATGTATTTATCAAAAAAATAATTCAAATAATTATTTTATACAATGCATATTTTATTTTTAAAATTTAACTATTTATTATCATTTTTGACTTCTAATCATGATTATTATTACAGTTTATATTTAGATTTTAAGGATATTTTTAAAAGTAATAACATGCGAATAAAAAAAATATTAAGGAGATTCGATTAGTAAACAAACATTATATTAATGAAACACGTTGAATCTTACTTGAATAAATTCCAATACCAAACACCCAACAATAAAAATTCTGCAAACCATAGACTCAAAAAAGAAACATACCTTCTTTCCTTGGAGGCACTAGTTGTTAGCTAGATTCACCCAAACCATACATATATATGCTTTGTGAATCTGTTGAGGAACCTGCCATAGGCATTTCTCCAGGGACGCCAAAGTAGTATTGGTCCCAATAAGCCCCAAAAGCCAGTGAAGAATCCCAACCCCAAGCTCATGTATAATCCTTCGTAGAACACTGAATTCTCTCCATCAGCTGCTGGTTCTTGTGGCTTCACTACTCTTGTATTCTGATCTCCGTCTCCAGGACAACTTTTGTTAAGTTGCTCACCACAAAGATCAATATTTCCTTCAAAACTAGAGGCTTCATAGGTTTCATAATGCCTTCCTGATGGGATTCTTCCAGAAAGAGAGTTGTATGACAAGTTTAATTTTCCTAGACCATCAATTTGAGTTAGTGATGAAGGGATTTGCCCAGTCAGATGATTTCTTGATAAGTCAAGCGAATCCAGTGAGCTCAAATTTCCAATCTCAGAAGGAATTTCTCCACTCAAATTATTTCTTGATAAATTCAAGGAATTTAGCCCAATCAGGTATCCAATCTCTTTTGGTATTTCACCTGTTAATTTATTACTTGAAAGATCAATGCTCTTAAGATAATATTCTGGATTTCTGATTCCCTGTTCCACACCTTTCCACATCCATGTTACGTTAAACGTATAAACACGGCGACTGTAGCCACCATAAATTTCATGGAAAGTACCATTGAACCAATATATTTTATATGATATATCACTTATGTTGATGTTCTTTTCAGCCATTGCAGTAAAATTGTTTAAGCATGTTGGAATTCCTTTTGATAACTTATTCCGTGAAAGATCCAACAATTGAATGTGCTTCAAATGGCAGAGATGATTTGGAAACTTTCCAGAGAAGTGATTCCCTCGCATGTTCAAGATTATCAATTGTTGCATATTTTCTCCAATCCATGATGGTATTGGACCCGACAACATATTTTCACCCAAATCTAGCAAAATTAAATTACCGCAATTCTTCAGAGTGGAAGGCAATTCACCCGTCAAATTATTATTTCCTAAAACCAAGGCTTCCAATTTAGCAAGGCTGCCCATAGTCATAGGAACCTTCCCTGACAATTTATTATTGCTTAAATCAAGAATCAGTAATGAGTCTACTGATTGCCAACAATCTGGAAGTTGTCCCTTTATTTGATTGTTTGACAAATCTAGAGTGCCCATGTTTGAAGGTGCGCTATGGTCACATAAGAATGAAAACAAATCTGAAATTTTATTTTTAGAAAGTAACAGCTCCGAAGCTTGTAGCAGAAATGACGGAACTTTACCCTCAAATTGATTTGAATTCAGAATTATAGACGGTTTGTTAAGAAGCTTCAGTGATATATTTGGAATTTCACCTATGAGATTATTGTGAGACATATTCAACATTCCCATCATTTGAGAGTTTTTCCAAAACCATTCTGGTACAGAATCATGGAGCCCATTATCAGAAACATCTAGCTCGAATAAAGAAGTTTGAGTCTGGAGCCAACTAGGAAAAGTCGGGCCCAACCTGCAAGATCTCAGTCCCAAAACTTTTAATTGGAAAGGAGGAACCCAACCGGGGACAAATTTTAGAGACAAAGAGTTGTCTGATAAGTATAAGGATTCTAATTTGGAAAAATTAGAAAGATGTGAGTCAGTGACGTTACCCTCTAAATAATTTCCATCCAAATGAAGATTTTCCAACTGAGATAGCAACCCAATGCTTTTAGGTACCATGCCAGTAATCCTGTTATAAGATAAATCCAAACTCTTAAATATGTGCCTGTTGCACCATGGTGAATCCTGAAAGAAGCTAGAGATTTGCCCATTCAACTTGTTATATGAGAGGTCTAACCTCTGCAACGTGCACATATTTCCAAAGAAATATGGAATCTCGCATTGCAGTTCGTTACCCGAGAGGTTAAGATCTTCAAGAGAGTTCATTCCAAATCCATCTGGGATGGGACCTTCTAAGAAGTTATTAGAAAGGTCGAGGGTAAGAAGATTGGTGGTGGAGTTAAAGAGCCAGTAATATACAGTTGATGATTTCAACAAATTGGAGGAGAGATCAAGGGAGACAAGGAAAGATGAAGAACTCATGATGGAAGTAGATGACAGCAAGAAACTTCCATCCATCAGACCACAATCTCGCAGATAAAGATTTTGAAGTTTAGAGCTGAAGTTGAAGCTATCTTGAAAGACTGTTGATGTCATATCATTATGAGAAAGGTCAAGGATCACAAGAGAAGGAAATCTTGGCAAGAGAGGAGATGACAAAACAATGTTATTATGAGAAAGATAAAGCTCTTGAAGATTATGGCTAAAGTTGAACAACAGTTGAAATGTTGAGGAAGTGAGCATATTATAGGAAAGATCAAGGATGGTAAGAGAAGTGGGAAAACTGTGACGTGAATAAAAGAGAGAGTGAAGATGGGTATCTAAAAGAGCACAATCAACTAACCTCAACTCTTTTAAGTTTGGAATAAGCTTGCTTATAGTTTGTAGCCAGTGATGAGAGGAGCCAATAATATGGAAAGATGTCAATGCAAGATTTGTCAAGGAATAGAGATTAGAGAACCATTCGGCATCCTGAGGTTTGGCATCAAAATTGCCACCAAGTCTGAGAGTTTACAACATCGGAAGATTCCCAACCTGAAAGGGGAGTGCTCCAGAAAATGAATTTCCACTTAGATCAAGATACCCTAACTGTGAGAGATTTCCAAGTTGACAAGGTATTTCTCCATAGAGATTATAATTGTTACTTAGATCCAGATACCGTAAATGTGTAAGTTTCCAAGTTCGGAAGGAATGCTCCCGGCAAAGGAAGAATATGAGAGATTGAGATATCTTAAGTTGGTGAACGAGCCCATGAGTCGTGGGATGCGACTCTCTACAAAGTCATTATAGCTGAGATCCAAATATTCAATATGTTGCAAGTGAATCAATGTAGTGATATTGATTGCACCTGTCAAATATTGAGTATCCTGACCACGGAGATGGAGTATCTGAACATGACCTGTTTCATAGTTACATTGAATGCCTTTCCATTTGCAGCAATCATGGTTGGTCCATGAAGACAGCATGCCATAGTCATCAAAGAGGCCTTGTTTGAAGTTGAGGAGTGCTTGTCTCTCAGTCTGGATACATTTCACTTGTGATGGAGAGTTGAATCCAAGAATGGGTACTTGGCAATGGAAAATGCACAGTGACATTGCCAACAACATTTTGAAAAAGTAACTGCCCATTTTGAGAGAAGAAGAAGAAGCTAGGGTGTAATGAATACAGAATACGTATGGAGCATTATTTAAAGAGTTAATTTCTATGCCCTTGGTTGTCACTGATCAATCAAAGTCAAGCAACATGTGAAATCAATTTTTTAACATCATTATCATCATAACACAAAAGATTAAAAGAATTAAAAAATAACATGTGAAATGGTTATGGAAGAAAACCTTAGCCTTGAGTCTCTATTAAGTTTCCACGCATGGGTTGGTAGGTTGAAGGAAGTAAGCTAAGAAAGTCTCTATAGAATAACCATTCAGTTTTCCCTGTATAAAATGAACTAAAGTCAAGTAGTTAAAATATAAATATTTAACAAACTAATTTATCATCAATGTTATTGTTATAAAACTAAGCATCAATTAAGGAAAAAAAATTATATAGAATCACGTATCGATGATATATAATCACGTATTAGTTTTAGTAAATTATATTTTTAATCTCTCGTGAATTAGTTTAACGTTGTCAAATAGTCTGAATCGATAAGAGATTAAAAATCCAATTGAGTAAAAAGTAAAACTATTTATAACTACTTCTATTAAGACTAAAACGGTCAATAGAAGAAATATACGAATAACACCAAAATAATTTATTTAGGAACTATAAGTGAAAATCTTAAAAAAAATAATAATACTGTGGGACCATATTAAACCCATTACTATATAATACAGAGTTTATCTAGGGACCAACAATGCCTAACATATTCAGTATACGGTTAAAAAAAGAAAAATATAGGGACCAATAGTACTTAACATATTTACATTGGTACATATATTGCTTTCGTTCTTAAATATAAAATTCTTTAAACTCGTTTATAATTTTTAAGAAAGTGGATTAATTTATTTCTTTATTTCTATTTTTTTAGTGTTAAATTAATGCAACAAATATTAGTGGTTATTATTGAGTTTTTTTTCCTTCAATGCAAATTTTATGCGTGAAAAACTTATCTTTAATAATTTTGAGCGGAGTTTATTTATATTGGCGAACTTTTAGGACGAAAAGGTTCTCAACTAATTTTTACTTTTTATAGAAAAAATAATATACTATGTTGAGAAAAGATTAGTAGAGCTGGAATGAATAAATGTGATCAACTATATATTTTGCTAAAGCATACAAAATGTTTGTTATATGTCTTTACATGAAATTTTGCAAAGACTGAAAATGTCAAAGTCTTTACACATACTTCACCTTTCGAATTCATGTGATTGCTTAGTTTTCTAAACCATTAGAAAAGTTGGAAAATATAGAAAACAACATCAAATGTCTATATCGAGAAAATTCTGTGAAGAATTAAAATATAAATAAATATCATTTGTTATTACACTCTAACATAGAAAATGAAGTTTACTTTGTCTTTATAAGAAATTTCTACAAAAAAAAAAATAACAATTTCAAAGTCTATACTTTTTGTTTTACTTTAAATTTTCATGTGATTGCTTAATTATTTTGGATAAGTTAGAAAACAAAGAAGACAACAATATTAAATGATATATGAAAACTATTTACCCAATTCATGTGATGGCTTAATTTTCTAAATAGTTTCTAAGAAAAATAAGTTAACATTAGTTTATATATATGAAAGTGTAGTGAGAAATGACTACGAAGAATTAAAATGCATAAATATCAAATGCTATTTTACCATAATAGATCGAAAATGCAAGCATAGTTTGTCTTAATTTGCATGAAATTTCTGCAAAGACTAATAAATTTAAAGTTTGTATACATATTTCACTTTTTAGATTTCTTGTGATTGCCTAATTTTCTAAATCGCGAGACAAGTTAGAAAGATAGAAGGCAACAATAATATGTCTTCATGATAAATTATCATGGACACTGTTGTGACCTCCTCTCAAGCACCTCCACCACCACAACCCACAACAAACCAACAACATAACACTAACAACAAACATGAAGTCATAACAAGCAGCCAAAACTAACAAGAAGAAAATGCAAAGATATTTTGTCTATTCCAAGCACTTATTAAATTCTGAAGTGTCTTTGTCAATCCGAAACACTTATATGATCTGTGCCTTTAGGAGACTCCAGAATCACCTTTTCATAGCCTTTTCAGTTTGGAAATTCCGGAGCTCTCTAAATTTGATAATATATAATGTAAAAAATTTATTACAGATTTTCTAATCTATAAATTAAACACAACCCCTTAATAAGTTAAGGATAAAATACAAAATCTATACCAGGGTGCAAGAAGAAAAATAATAGTGCAGAAGAAAAACTGTTTATTTGGGTTAATGAGTCAATCTATGCATGTTGGTCTGCTAGAAGTTCTGTTCTTTGAACATTTTCTTATGTTAAGGATGATGGTTTAGGTTAAAGTTTTAATATAGAATCTTGTATATATTACTTCAGTTCTACACTGGGTCGATTCTAATGATTTTCTTTTTATAGTTTGATGGTTTAAGTAATACAATGTTATGGTGGATTTTATGGCTCGTAGTCTCGGTTTTTGTATAAATTGTCCTGTGTAATCTTTTATGTTTAAGAGATTCTGATGTGGTGGAATCAAATTTTCTGGTAATGTTTTCAACTGTATATTATTTGATATGCAAAGAGAGAATATAATAAAAATCAAATTAATTTGTGTGAGGGAATAATTTCAAGGGTTTGAAAGGATAAGTAGTGAAGAAAGTTGTGTACTAATTGGAGCAAATAAAAGTATCGTAAGGACAAGTTAAGGTAAATTCCAATAAAGTCACAAGGACCTCCATGAAGAAAGTTAAGAAAGAAGGTTACGGGTGCAATCAAAGACAATTTCGACTGAAAATTACGTTTCAACGACAGTTTCTAATCAAAACTGCCTCTCAATGACAGTTTCGACTTGAAATTGTTTCTCAAAGATAGTTTTGACTCGTACCATAACTGCATGAGAAAACACAGAGATTCAAATTCAAAACCAAAGCGCACTAAAAAATTACAAAGTTGATCAATATATAACTAGAGAAAGAAAAAAGCTACACTATCATCCGATAAAAAAAAAATTGAAAATATAATTTTGTTGACTTTACAGTAACAAGGCTATAATGTAAATATGATTCCTCTATTTTTATAATTTCACAAATTTCATCCTCAAATTTTGTAATTCGGATATTTAGTTCTTATGACAATTTAACAAACATTGACTATAAAATTAGTAGTATTGATTGATGTCTAAATTAGTAGCATTGACTATAAAATTCGGATATTTGTTTAATTTTTTTATTAAAAATTACAAAAAGTAAAACATAACCTATGTGAAATTACAGTGCTTGATTAAGTTTCCAGCAAACAACGGTCAAAAATAAGTTTCACTATTTCTAATTTTTATGAAAATAAATTAAATTAAAAAAGTAATCGAAACATTTCATTTGCCAGTGAATGCTACTAATTTTACTATCAACGCTTATTAAATTGTTATAAGACCAAATTTCTAAATTTTTGAAAAATGAAAGACCAGATATATGAATTACAAAACAAAGGAACATAATTTTTAAAATGGTAAACATAGAAGCACCAAATTACATTTTTTGCCCAGCAATAATTAGGTCAATTTTGATTTTTAATTGGATGAATCTATATAATCTGTACTATTAATGTTAAAAAAAATTCAGTTATTAGAGGGAGTGAACAAATTCCAATTAATTTCTCTATTAAAAAAATTAATTTGTAATGACTTTATTTATCGATGAGAAATTTAGGTATTTAGAGATTTACAATCGTAACATCCCAATTTTTATAATAATAATAATAATAAAAATTAATAATAATAATGATGATAATTGATTATACAAGACCTCAATTTAATAATAATAATAATAATAATGAAAATAATGAAAATTGATTTATAATATCTCAATATAATAATAATAATAATAATAATAATAATATAATTTCTCAATATATAAATGCTTAAGGAATTAGCGGCTATACGAAGGTGATGCTGCTACACAGAATGTGTATCACACATCTCGAATTCAAATTAGAATAATTTTCATTTAAATGATAATGATGGATTGTACTCGTGTTTTCTTGTTTTTTTTTTTTTTATTTGAATTGAATATTTTTCCTTTGGTTTGGATCATAATTTTTCCTTCCTCACTTTTACGTATTATTATTGGTTGGGATTGTTTAGGTGATCTTCCTTGTTGATTAAGGGTGTGTATTGTTATTGAATGGTGGTACGTGATTTAATGTGGATAATGCATTATCGTAATCTGTTCTATTGTGCATAACTCACTGTATAATTTATGAAAAGCAATCCTATTTACTTAAATAATATATTCTACGTGTGAAAAAGTCACACTTGGACGAACTATTATTTCATGGATAACACGATATCATATGTTAAGGCGTAAAAGAATCAAAGATGTATTAAAATTTATAATTTATAATTTGTGTATTTAATTGTTATGGTAATTATTATATATGCATATTTATTTGTTTACTTTCTTTTTTTATCTTAATTCTTTAGTCTAACTTTATTATTTAATTAGATAATTATTTTCTGTTAGTACATTATTATTATTAAAATTATTATTTTATGATTATCTGGTTTGTAATTATTCCTTTGGGGTTGATTATTATTTGTTGTTATTACAATTAGAAACATTGACAAAATATGAATGGTGTGCTATGTGTCCAACATGACTTTCTCAATTATTCGTATTAATTGGATTGGATGCACTAATATTTTAATTATTGATATTTCTTCTAATAATAAAAGTTTTATAAATTATATTATCACATAGCCTATAAGTTAAATTTTCATTTAGGAAACAATACCTTCATTTAGGAAACTATGTTAGCATATTAATTATTTGTTTATAAATATTTAATGTTAGTTTTATACGTGTTATTGTTCTTATTAAATAAATTATTAATTCCTTAAAGTGAAGATTAATTATATGGTTGTAGTTATCTTATTTTATCGGTAACTATTCCTTTTAATTATATTATACTTTTCAATAAAATCTAAAACAAGTTTAATTGTTTTTCCTAATTATTATTTTATTATTTTCCTTGTATCGGTATCATTATGTTTTTTTTTTGTAGTTCTCTCGTAATTGCTACTTATTTGGTTTGGTAATTTCTATTTATTTAGTTTATAAATTATTTGGATTTATTATTATATTGTGATGTAATTAGTGCTTAGTCCTTTTAACTATATGGTGTTACTTATGATTAATTAATTGTATGTTAATCTTAAAGTATTTTGTTAAATTAAATATTATGTTATGGGAGAGTGATTAATATAGATTGAGAGATTAATTTTATGGGGCATGTTGCATTGACAAATCGTTGAGGTTCATAAAATAGATTGTAAATGATTTTTTAACGAGAGGGATGGATGCCTACGGCCAAACATGAGGAGTGAGGTTGCCCTAGTGGACATACTTGTTTTGAAAATGAAAGATTATCATGAATGTTAAGTGTAGTGAAAATGTTTTCGGAAGGTGCATGATGTTTTGAAATGAGAAATTGTCATGAATGCTAAACGTAATGAAAATGTTTTTAAAAGGTGAGGATGAATGAAATTAGTACGGTTGGTCCCTAACGGGTCAATGTAATGGTTTAGGACTTAAAAGGTATTTGGTTCATGATAATCGATTGTAAATAATTTTTTAATGAGAGGGATGAATGCCTACGACTAAGAATGAAAAGTGAGGTTACCTCTGGTGGACATACTTGTAAAGTATAGTGTTATGAAAATGAAAGATTATCATGAATGTTAAGTGTAGTGAAAATATTTTTAAAAGGTGCATGATGTTTTGAAAATGAAAAATTATTATGAATATAAAGCGTAGTGAAAATGTTTTCGTAAGGTGAGGATAAATGAAACTAGTACGATTCGTCCCTAACGGGTTGATGTAATGGCCTGGGACTGGGAGGGTATTCGTGGTGGGAAAACTTCCACTCCGATCGTTCAATTGCTTTGATGGTACAACATGACTTGAGAGAGAACTGTGAGTGGCATGCATCACACAAGTTTTATAACATGATTGATTGCGATTATGATAAATTGTGAATAGAGTAATTTGGATTTTCTTATTTATGTTATTGCTGATCTTATTATTATTATTAAATTTGGAATTGAGCTTGTGGTTGATACATGTTAGACCCGGTCAAGCAGACGAGTAGTTGCGTGTAGAAAGATGTTAGACTAGGAAAGGACTTAGTTGTATGAAAACTTGGCCTGCGAGTGTTTTATTATTTTTCTCTTCTTAAATTTGGGGTGATTGTTGTTACTTATTAATGTTAAAATTGCTTGGTTAAGACATTGTTTATTTTCCAAGACATTATAGACTTTGATTTTAAAGTTTAATCTTTGAAATAATTCAGGGCTCTACATTGATTGACGTAATTGTTTTTCTTGTGAGCATAAGAGAAATTAATATGTTGTAACTGTAACATGTGAGAGGCATTACAACAACAACTCATTAATCATGTTCAACCATCGAAGCTAGACCCTTAACATCAAACCTCTTCTATTTATATACATCATCTCATTAATAAATGAAATTAAACCAAACAGTGAATCATTCAAATTCAATTTATACTAAAAAAAATTATTAAGAATTATAAGCTAATAACACTTCACTCGCTCGTATGTGTGATTTGAATTAATAAAGATAAATCAAAGTTGCAACAGGACTATATGCAAGCATCTAATCTCTTCCTGCCCCAAACGCAATTTGTCCCCACCATCATGTATTCAAGAAGGAAATAGCATTTTCTTTCCTATATCCGAATTATAGTGTTGACAATGACAACAACACTACCAACAAATAAGACAATAGGCAAAGGCAGGCAGCTGTAGATAGTTGTTCCTTCAAAGTGTACTAACAAAGTTTATGTTAGGAATGTTGCAATCACGCCACGATTGGCCCATCAAACAAAGTTCAGTGTGTATCATTTTCCGCTCTAAGAAAAGGAAGTTGAAGATGCCAGGTGGGTGCTGCAAATTGAGCCAAAGACTAAAGTATATGCTTACTTAGAAGCCACTTTTCTTTTTATGCAGCGTGAAAATTGTGCCTACAAAGTTACTTTCTCTAAGAGGGCTAGCTTATGTCTATTAGTCTAATGAGTTCAACCAGATCTCTACTATTTGGTTTTGATAACTTGATTTCATAATAAAATTGATTCTATGTCCAAAGTTATTTTAGATAAATTTTTATATACATAATTTAATTTAAAGGAAAATTTAAAATTAATCACGTGTTCAAAATTAATTTTTAGTTAAACTAATTTTGAGTAATTTTATGTTAGATCAAAATTTTATATTGAATTTCACAACAAACTTTTTTTATCATTATAAACATAATTTTATAATAAAAGTATCTAAACATAAATTATATTAATTTAAGATCAATTTTAACTTAATTTATTTTTAAAAATAATTATATTCAAAATTAACTTACGAACTCTTGTCAATCCAAGAATATGCAGGCAAAGCATGTATGTGGTCACATGCATTACGTAATAATTCAGAACAGAAAGAGCAAAAAGGAAAAGGTATATGTGAAAGTGACTGACGAGATTGTGTGTAGTAAGTAGCAGGTGCACTTGCATTCCCTGCACTCATGTCCTTAATTCACAACCTTTATTAACATGGGTTTCTCTCTTTACAAAAAAGTTATTAAGTGATTAGAAACTTATTCAGCTATTAGGATTTTTCAAGCTTGAGTGAGAAAGGTGAAAATTATTGCTTCAAGTTAACGTATCTTGAACTCAATGTTGATTTGCATATTGAAAGGAAAATTATATTGAGGCTTATTAATGGGTCGTCCTGGGTATAGATGTTATAAAAGAAACCATAAATAGTAACATGCACTCTCTTCATTTAGATGTTAAAATTGAGCACTTGATATTATGTGTGAAAAAAAAATAATAATAAAGGAACGCCCATTACCATCTTTCTGTCTTTTTTTTACATTTTATTAAGCTCTAACATAGTTAGATAAATTTATTTAAAATGTCTTATTCATCTTATTTTCTTTTGTATATATTGATATGTCTCGAATTTTATTAAAATGAGATATCTTTTTATACAATTGTAACCCAACTCAACATTGTTGGAGATGTTTACCAGTACCATAGACCCATTTATTTTTATGTATTTACTTAGAATGTGAATCAGTTTATTGTGTTGTATGTCATGTTAAGGTACAACCAGGGATGATGTTATTTTTTCCTTTTCTTTTTCTTTTTCTTTTTAAGTTTTACAAGGCTGTTTTCTTTTAGAAGTATTTCTATTCAAAGTACATTTAATTATTAAATGTGAGTATTTCTTTACATAGAAATTTGAAAAGCCCAGCTATAAAGCTCCAGGAGTTGTTGGTTTGTGTGATTTTATTAAATATAAAGTGGGAACATTCAATTCAATTCACCTCACCATTTTTGGTATCTTATTTTGAATTTGTAAGCTTTGCTCTACCTCTTTTTCTTTTTCTTCCTGATTTATCTTTCTTTTACATCATTGTAAGCTTTGCTCTTCTTGGATCTTGAAGTTACTCACTATTTCACCCATTACAATTCCCACCAAATCAACAAAATGGGCTAGATAATATTCCTATTGTTGTAATTGTGTAAATGTTGGTCGCATTTTTACCATTAAGGCATTAACTACTAGCCTATTATAAAGCATTTATGTATAGTGTCTTATTTAAGTGAGCTATTTCAATTATGTTTATCTTAAACTTAAAGCGCCTATTAATGAGCATAGAATTTTTTATATTGAAGATATATCTAACTCAGTTTGTTTGGATATTTGAGTTATTATAAATTTTTCATATAATTTTTTATAAATAAAAAATTTTAATTTGTACTAAAATGATTTTATCAATTCGCATAGATCTGTTTTCCATCAAAACCACATTTAATATTTTTTATTTAATAGTACGTAGATTTCTTTTTAATCAAAATGATTAAACAAAAAAAAAAGTATCTATCGAAGTACACGTGGATTGAAATTTGGCGTGTTTCGTGCTGAATATTTTGGTACAAATTACATATACATATATCTTATACGGTAACTTTTACTTGGACGTGGTAAATTAATATAGACAGCAATATTTTCTTCAATAGACTTATATATATATATATATATTAATAAAAACCCGTCTTTAATAGATTTAAAATGGATATATACTCATTACTCATTCTTTATACTCTGTTTCTTTTCTTTTATTATTTTATTCTTTATACTCTGTTTCTTTTCTTTTATTATTTTTATTTTTCTTTTTATATATTTATTATCCTTTTAAGTAAAATTTAGTCAAAGAAATAATATATGTGTATTTGTTAGTTTTATATAAAATGATTAAATTCTGATTTCAGTTTTGATAATTTTTTAATATGTTTTAATTAGACTAAAATTTAAGATTATCATTTTGATAATTCCATTTGTATATTTTTATTCAAATAGCTCCTAAAAAGTATCTTCAATTATATATATTTCTCATAAATAACTGTAATTGAAATGATAATCTTACAAATGTGTAAAATAAAAAAGTAAATATAAATAATGAGTAACAATATAAATATATAGATGAAGAGAAGTTTGGTGTAGATTGAACTGAATCGAATTTCAAAATCAAATCTAAAATTCAAAAGAAAAATTACAGGTTTTGCAATTTTCGATTTGTTTGGTTTTAATTTTCTTTACAGAAACATTTATAAAATGTTAATCGAATAAAATATAATACGAATTCTATCTCTTGAATAAAATTGAATATCCATTGAATGATCCATAATTTTATAACCCTAAATGATTTCGACAATATGAAGATGACCTAAGTGCATCTTTCTGAATATATCTTTTCTAAAACAAATTAATAAAACTCAGGAATTTGTTTTTGTCATTTTGTCATTTATTACAACCTTAGCCAAACATCGATATAAAGTTACCTACTCTGTCCCCTTCAGATTACGAAAACATCTTCATCATTCCTACGTGTCTCCTTCCCAAACATGAAATTCATTTAACAAAATTCCAAATTATTACACTTTTTAATCAACTAATACTTTTAAAAGAAAAAGTCAAGAGTTGTGTTTTAGAGAATATTATCCGATTTCTTTTCAACTACAATTTTTAAGTAGGGTCTTTTTTTTTCTTTCAAGTATTGTATAAACAAATAAACTTTTATTATTATTTATTAAATAAGTACCCGTCACAAAAGTAAGCATGATTTCACAAATAAACATAAAAAAGACCAAGTAATTGTCAAAAGGAATAGTTTTTTGTGCGTATTGATTTATTACGTAATTAAGTATTTTAATTTACCTTTTCTCTTATATCAATAAATATGATTATATCAAAATTTATAAACACATCTTAAATTTTTAAGCACAAAAATTTATACAGGTATATATTTGATGACATTTTTTAAGAAAAATAAATTCTGTTTTATTTTTCAAACATTATAAACAGAATTCTACCTTCGAAAAATAAAATGACACCAATAATATTAAAAGAAATTAACACAAAGAATGTTTTCATTAATGTTGGAAAATTTGATCTGTTCTGCAGGTTGCAGATTCACAAGTCTAATATTTACAAAACCAATCACATAAAATTTATTCTAAATTATTTTATTATTATTATTATTATTATTATTATTATATTATTATTATTATTATTATCATTATTATTATATACTTTAATAATTTTCCATCTTTCATAACCTTTGACTAGGTGTACTTTAACATCCTCCGATTCTCTCTCTTTAACATTTCACTGTTTTTTTTCTCTCTCTTCTGTCTCCCCGCCGGAGCCAACATTCAGCGCCGGAATGCTCCGGCGGAATCTCTTGCTCACCGTGAGCCACCGCGACCGTTTTAAGAACCCAGTTTAACGGTCTAAAAAAACCGTTTTTTTTTCGGTTCAGGAGAACCGGTGTGGTCTTTGACTTGGAACCGTGAACGGATTTTGGGTTCTGCGAAGAGGGGAAGATCCAGAGAGGTTGTAGAGCGACAATACGAAGTGGGTTTGGTTGGTGTTTTTAGAGAGAGAAAGAGAGAGGTTTTGGTTTGATGAAAGGGTGAATGGTTGTGGAGAAAAGAAGAAGTGGTTGGAGTTTTCTATGATGACCGGAGCTCCTGTGAGTGATCGGAGAGGGTGGTGGCGCGTCGGTGAATCTCTCACATGGAATGGCAGATCTTGCTAGCTTAGGGAATGCCAACCGTGACATTCAACAAGTACGTTTTTTTCTTTCTTTCTATATTCTCTCTCTCGCTCTCTCTCTCTCTCTCTATGCGAAGATTGTAAGTTTTAGTGCGAGAGAGTTACAAATTTTCATTCATTGTTTTAGTTTTTGTTACAGTGTGTGAAATGGTTAGTGTTTGTTTATTTATTTATTGATTATATTCCTCTGTGGTGGCTAAGAATGTGATGAATTATGATTATGATGTTTGTGTTCGTTTATCATCTTTGTTTGGGAGATGAGAGATAAATTTGTGTGCTGACAATATGGTATTGTAGTTGATTTTTGAAAGTTTTATTGTGAATAAGAAGTGTAATTTTCGACCGTTCTAGAGTTTTGTTAATTAAACGGGTTTGTGCTTTGTGGAATGAGGAATATGGAAAATGGTGTGATACTAGCATGTTTCAAATTGTGGTTGCGATTTTGTGGCAAATCCTTAACATTGCTGAAAATTGCGGGAAAATGTGGTTGCTAAATCAGTGGTGGTGAGTAGAAAAAACCTTGGTGGTGAGTCAAGGCTGCAATTACAGATGCAGGCTGTTTCAAAACCATGCTGGCATGTGTGATTGTTGGAGATCTTTTATCTTATAGAGATATAGCCAAACTATAGTATATAAGTGCAGGGTAATCCTTTCTCATTACTAGCCAATTTTGTAGGGTTGAGTTTTTCCCATTAGCCGCATTCTAAAACTGTTTGAATGGAGGAATAACTTGTTTTTGAATTATTCATAGCTAAGTGAGTAGATTTCATTTGAGACCATACCTTAGTGATAAGATGTTGATAGTGAACTAACGGGAGTTTACTGGGAGAGATGTATCCACATGTAGTATTTAATGGCATCTCAAACAAGATTGTTGGACATGGGGCTATTCCTCCATCTGGAAAAGTAAAATCATTTGATTTTATGACATGTTGGAAATGGGTGATTATGTGTCTGATTAAAAATATAATTTGTTAGCTTAGACACTTGAGATTCTTCCATATGGCTAGACACTTAAAGCGGTTGGTACTATTTACCACTGTTAAAAGGTCCATTTATATTTAAAATGACGTGTTACTTTTTTTTATCGACATGTTAGCGATTAATTGTTAAGTTTTATGTTAGTTAGAGGGTTCAAACCCATGATTCTTCCCTCCCCCTTCACCCTTCATCCTTAAGCTCCCTTCCCCAACCAATAGACCAGCCTTAACACTCCCGAAAATGTTACTCGCATTCATCTTTTATGGGAGTATGGTGTATATTTTAAAGTAAGACCAGAGGGGAGTGTAATTTAAGCATCTCTAAGGGAGGGACAGTTATTTACTCTGCTAAAGAAAATCCATTTCTTTAAAGTTCAGAAAAAATCATGCTAAAATATTAAATTAAAACTTATTGTCTTATTTGGTTTCTGCTAACTAAAATAAAGTGTTATGCCCCAATTGGCTTGGCTGTTGAAGTGGCGAAAGAGACTAACAGAAAGATTCCGCCCCTGCCCTTGCATTGTAAAAGAAACGCAAGAAGATATTCTGATTTGAATTCAAATTTGAGTTTTATTAAGTTTGTTATCCTTATCTTGGTAGTTTGACAAAATTTCTGATTTGAGTTGTTACTAAGTTTGTTATACTTAACTTTAACTTTAGTGGTCGGTTAACATTTCAAATTTAAATATTAGCTACATAATTCTTTTCTATAAATAGGGTAGATAGACAACGGGATATGGAGAATTAGAATTGGAATAGACCCGGAAAGAACCAATCTCTGTTGATAGTTTTATCCCTTTATCATTGAATAGAATTATTTTTCTTTTTCAAATACTAAAATCTGAATTAATTTGCACCCTAATTTTCTACTACTCTTGATCTATACGAGTTTTAAAGTTTTCTAAAAGTGTATTGCTCCAGGCCATGGGTTTGGTTGAAAACCAAAGTGTAAATGATATTGTTCTCCAATGGATCCCTCTTCTTATGTCCTTTATTTCCTACTACCCGTTATCACAGGACTAAAAAGCATTCAATATCCTCTCCTAATTGGTGCTTCCAAGACCATCATTGCATGTCCAAATCACCTTAACTGACAACATAGTGTCTTTGGAAATCCATTTGTTTCAAAGTATAGTCAATCCAACCATCAGATTGCTTCTAAGTTTGGTCAATTGGAATGTGTAAAGTTCCATTTAAAAGGGTGCAAACAGGTTTCCAAAAACACTAAGAAATGTGTTTGACTCGAAGCAAAAAGGATATCTTTTGTGTTAAGTTGAAAATTTTATATTAAGTTTACCATAAACTAGCTTCTGCGTTAGAACTTGCTAGACATAAGTTACCTTATTTCAAACTCAATTTTAACAAAAACAATTGTGCACAATTAAGATCACCTAAAATCAAGTATGCAAATGCTCATTCTAACAAAATGATAATTCATCTTGTTTTGGGATCTTATGTAAGATGAGAAAGTGCTTACATTATAAAATGATGCCTTTGAGTATATTTTTGTGAGGCTCATCATCATAAGAAGGTGAATATTGTAATCTTGACTATAAATTAGATCTTTTAACATATTGCTCGTATTTAATTTTATTTGACTAAATATACTGCTGTGTCTATTTGATTTTTGTCGATGTTTATCGTATCTTTTCATTGTACAGGCATTGATTGCTTTGAAAAAGGGTTCTCAACTTCTTAAATATGGTCGTAAAGGAAAGCCCAAGTTTTGTCCATTTAGACTTTCCAATGTAAGTTAAATGGAAGCCTTTTCAGCAATGTGTTTGTGGATTCTCATGAGTCATGACAATAGCTACAATTTTTTTTTTTTTTTTTTTTGTTATAATTGTATGAGCAAAGCAAAATAAGCAATATAGTATGGAAAGACTATTAATTTGTAATTTCCTTATTTTATATGCCCTACATTTGATGAAGCATTGTTTTGTTCTTTATTGGGATTGAATTCTGACATACTGTGTGTGCAGTGTGCTCTGTGGTTCCATTTCACACTAGGGAGTGCCTATTAGATTGTAATCTCTGAATAACTTTCAGGCATTGACTGTATAGTATAGCCTGCTCTTGAACTTTTTATACCTATTTTCTGTGCTTTGTTGATTGTAGACTATGAAGTTGAACATTTGTAATGTATGGGCTTGAATTATTTTTTGTATACACATTAAATATCTGTAAACTGCAGGATGAATCATCCTTAATCTGGATTACAAGTGGTGGAGAAAGAAATCTGAAGCTATCATCTGTCTCTAGAATTATTCCTGGACAAAGAACAGTGAGATTTCTGCCCGCATACATAACTGCATACAATACCATCACATTCTTTGTTAAAGTGATTTACAAATTGTTTCGCAAACTTACTCTTATCTGTTCTGGATTTTCTTTTTTTTTTTTTTAAATCTTTTTGCAGGCAGTTTTTCAACGTTACTTGCGTCCTGAGAAGGACTATTTATCTTTTTCACTTATTTACAGTAACGGAAAGCGATCCCTTGATTTGGTTAGTGAAAAATTATGTAATTTCATGCATCACAATATCATTATTTATTTTTATTATTATAATAATATCTATGAATTGCTTTTCAGATTTGCAAAGATAAAGTTGAGGCAGAAGTGTGGATTGCTGGCCTCAAAGCATTGATATCTTCTGGTCAAGGTGGTCGGTCCAAAATTGATGGATGGAGTGATGGGGGGCTCATTCTTGATGTAAATATGCTAACTTGTGGTTTCCTGTAATTAAATGCATTTTGGACTTTTGGTCATGTTATGTTTCTTGTAATACTACTATAAGCTGGAATGGTGATAGATTAGTCTTGGGTTAAAAGTCGTGTGCTGCATCATTTTCTTTAGGCAGCATTTGGTGGACGTGTTAGAATGGAATGGGCTGACATACGAGTGTTCTATGTTTGGTGCATTTTAAAAATGAAACAGCATTAGACATGAGGTTGAGTGATACAATTTTTATTTTACTTTTACTAAAAATGCTGGAACCAAGAAGAACAAAACAGAACAGAATCATTTCATTTTCTGTCTGCACACCAAAATGCTACTATAGATTGTATATTTTGAAAAAATAAATATGGAGAAAACTTATTCACTCCATTGTAAGAGTGGTTATTTGTCCTTTCCTCTAAGGAAAGCTAGCTATATTTTCCACATAGCAGCTTAACCTAAAAGGGAAAGGATAAATACTGCAGTGTTTTTTTTTTTTCCTTTAAATAAAATCTGAAAGAGATTGCCACTCATGCATGCTCCTCTTTGGTTGTTATTTTCTCTAACTTGTGCTGATTAACCTACTCTGATTGTTCTATGATGTGATTTTGTTGTGAAAAGATGAACTAATTGAAGGTAGGTTTTCTGAGTTCTTGTACATCTGCTGTTGCCATTTGTTTCCATAGCTCCTGATAAAATACATGATAAATTGCTTATAATTCTTTGCCTCAAATAATATCAGGATAGTAGGGACATAACATCAAGTCCAAGTGAAAGTTCTGCTAGCACCTCACGAGGCATCAGTTCTCCTGACATTTCTGTGAGTCTTCCAAATACTTCACCAAAGTCCTTTCGACCCAAAAATACAATTTCTGAAAGGTCACATGCTCCACCAGACCCATCAAACATGCAAGTGAAAGGATCTGGTTCAGATGCTTTTCGTGTCAGTGTTTCAAGTGCCCCCAGTACATCTAGTCATGGATCTGCACCAGATGACTATGATGCTCTCGGGGATGTATACATATGGGGGGAGGTTATCTGTGATACTGTTAAAGTTTGTGCTGATAAAAATGTCAATTATTTCAGCCCGAGGGCAGATGTACTTCTCCCCAGACCACTGGAATCGAATGTAGTTTTAGATGTGCATCATATGGCATGTGGTGTTAAACATGCTTCTCTAGTAACTAGGCAAGGTGAAGTCTTTACATGGGGTGAAGAATCAGGAGGGCGCCTTGGTCATGGTGTTGGGAAGAATGTGGTTCAACCTCGTCTAGTTGAAGCATTGACTTCTACAACTGTTGATTTTGTTGCCTGTGGGGAGTTCCATTCATGTGCTGTTACAATGGCTGGGGAACTATATACATGGGGTGATGGTACTCATAATGCTGGCCTTCTTGGTCATGGCAGTTATGTCAGTCACTGGATACCAAAGAGAATTGCAGGTCCATTGGAGGGACTTCAAGTTGCATTTGTTGCCTGTGGTCCCTGGCACACAGCCTTGATAACTTCAACTTGGCAGCTGTTTACATTTGGTGATGGAACGTTTGGAGTCCTAGGTCATGGAGATAGGGAAAATATTTCATGTCCTAGAGAAGTGGAATCCTTATCAGGATTGAAGACAATAGCTGTTGCATGTGGAGTGTGGCATACTGCAGCTGTTGTTGAGGTTATCGCAACATATTCCGGTACAAGTGTATCATCAGGTAAATTGTTTACTTGGGGTGATGGAGACAAAAATCGCCTTGGACATGGGGACAAGGAAGCACATCTTAAACCAACCTGTGTGTCTGCACTTATTGATCACAATTTTCATAAAATTGCTTGTGGGCACAGTTTGACAGCAGGTTTGACGACATCTGGACGTGTTTTTACGATGGGAAGTGCTGTTTATGGTCAGCTTGGGAATCCCCTATCTGATGGAAAGGTTCCCTGCTTGGTTGGAGACAAGATTGCTGGGGAATCCATTGAAGAAATTGCATGTGGTGCATATCATGTTGCTGTATTAACATCCAAAAATGAAGTTTATACTTGGGGGAAAGGTGCAAATGGTAGATTGGGTCATGGAGATGTGGAAGATCGAAAAACACCGGCTTTGGTTGAAGCATTGAAGGATAGACATGTGAAATATATTGCATGTGGTTCAAACTACTCTGCTGCCATATGTCTTCATAAGTGGGTATCTGGTGCTGAGCAGTCTCAGTGCTCTACTTGTAGACAGGCATTTGGCTTCACTAGAAAGAGGCACAATTGTTATAACTGCGGACTTGTGCACTGTCATTCGTGCAGTTCAAGGAAAGCATTAAGAGCAGCACTTTCTCCTAATCCTGGCAAGCCATATCGCGTGTGTGATTCTTGTTATGCAAAATTGAACAAGGTTGCAGAAGCTAGCAATAGCAATAGAAGGAATGCTTTGCCTCGTTTGTCAGGTGAAAACAAAGATAGGCTTGACAAGGCTGACCTAAGATTGTCTAGGGCAACAATTCCTTCTAACATGGATTTGATAAAGCAGCTAGATAGTAAGGCAGCCAAGCAAGGAAAGAAAGGTGATACATTCTCACTGGTTCGCACCTCACAAACACCTCTACTACAGCTTAAAGATGTTGTCTTGTCCACTGCTCTTGATCTGAAACGAACAGTTCCAAAACCAGTGGTTGCACCATCAGGAGTAAGTTCCAGATCTATATCACCTTTCTCTAGAAGACCAAGCCCTCCTCGTTCAGCTACACCTATTCCAACAACTTCGGGACTTTCTTTCTCAAAAAGTATTGCTGATAGTTTGAAGAAAACAAATGAACTTTTGAATCAAGAAGTGCAGAAGTTGCATGCTCAGGTGCATTTTGCTTTCCTTCTCTCTCTCTCATAAATCAAGTAGTAGAAGTTTCCTTTGTTGACACAGAGTACAGCTATCATCCATTTTAATTTTTTCCCTACCATCTTTGAGCATGACAAATGAACCTGGCCAAACATCATCAATATCACTTTGCTCAAATTATCTGAAAAGTTAATGTTATAGTTATATAAAGATATGTTGTTTCTTTTCACTTTTTATGGTATCAAGAAAAGTCTAATTATTTATATTAGGTTGAGAGCCTGAGACAGAGATGTGAACTGCAAGAACTAGAACTTCAAAGATCAGCAAAAAAGACTCAAGAAGCTATGGCACTGGCTGCTGAGGAATCTACTAAATGTAAAGCTGCAAAAGAAGTTATAAAGTCACTCACAGCACAGGTTTTTTTTTCTTGTTAATTTACCTCTCTTGGAGCCAGATGTCTTTTGAAATGGTTTATTTTTATGTGGTGGTTTATTATTTGTAATATCATTTCAATTTTTCTGCATTGAATTTGAATAAATGGACATCCAGATTAAACTATCTATCAAATTGAAATTTATTTTTATTAAATTTCTTAATCTAACAGTGGATTTAAAAATTGATTTTCACTTTGTTTTGCATTTGTTTTAACTGTATGGTAAATTTTGCATTATTTTATTTGTTGGGACACATATACTGCTGTATTTTTACACTTACACTGGTTTCCCATTAACATTGTTTCAGCTCAAAGATCTAGCTGAGAAGCTTCCTCCTGGAGTTTTTGATGCTGAGAACATTAGATCATCTTACCTATCAAATGGTCTTGAGCCTAATGGCATCCACCATCCAGAATCAAATGGGGGTCAGCACACCAGGGCAGAGTCAATCAGTGGCTCTAGTTTGGCCTCTATGGCCCTTGAATCCTCTCTATTGAATAGAACTGCAGGGAATTCACCAGCAGCTTATGGAACTGATCTTCACCAGCAAATCCGTAGCCCCGTGGCCGCTAACAGGACCAATAATTATCCTGATGCTAAATTGCCAAATGGTAGTGGTGTGCTTCAGGCAAGCAGCGGTAGCGTGTCAGGCATCATTGATGGTAGGGATTCTGGGAATTTCCATGATGACGAGAGTGATTTGAAGTCAACAAAAGCTGAACCAGCTGCTAATACTAATCAAGTTGAGGCAGAATGGATTGAACAGTATGAACCTGGTGTCTACATAACACTTGTGGCACTACGTGATGGAACAAGAGATCTGAAGCGAGTGCGATTTAGGTAATAAAAAATCTTCCACATGACCAGGTTATCTGTATCTTGTTCAACTTATGCAATTGGCTTCCCAACTGTATATAGCCCCAGTGATAATTGTTAGTAGTGATGGGAGTATGGAATTTTAAAAATATGGATCTTAACTATGTTCTTCGACTTTGCATGATTTTAACTTGGCCTAATACTTGATTGTTGTTATTACTTAAAACTGATGTGCAAATTTTCTTGTAATCATCGGATAAATATGTGATCTCATTGATGGTGAATGTGATCGCAGCCGAAGGAGATTCGGTGAGCACCAAGCAGAAACCTGGTGGTCAGAGAACCGGGACAAGGTATATGAAAGATACAATGTTCGAAGCACAGACAAGTCTTCCAACCAGGCGGCACGTAGTTCAGACAGTGCGGCTTTGCCTGTTTCGCAAACTTAGAAGTAGGAGGAGGGAAGTTCTCCATTAACACATTTTGTTAGACTGAGCAACATTGTAGGGAAGCAGGAATGCATGTGAAGAAGAAACCAGGCACCCTTGTTTATTGGTGGTTCTTATGTCTATCCTTATTCTCTTCTCAATTTTCTTTTTCACCCTTTGCTTATTTTCTCCTAAATTAATTGTCTTCCATTTAATTTGGGCACATGCCCTTTACATGTTGTAGAGTAGTGTATATAAAACCATTAATTCTGATAATTTTGGGCAATGAACTACCCCTACTCATTTAACCTTCAATTTTATTTGCTTGTTCTCTTTTGTTTCCATCACACCTTTGTACATGGTGATTCTTGTTATAAAATTTATTCATTTTTCCCCCATAGGTTTTACTCAACTCGGTCTTGAATAGTTGGTTGATCATTCCCACCCTTTAAAATAAATAATTGGCTGTTTATAATATCATTCTCAAATACGTGTGTAAATGTTGCCTTAAGATGCAACTTTATTCTTACAGACATCGTGGGTGTGACTTTGTGATGATTTTACTTCAATGACACACTAATGATCAACAACTGATTTGATGATTCAATATTATCAATAATATTTCTCATGTTTGACTTTTTTAAGTCTTTCATTTTTAATGATCGGACATAAAACACGCTATTCATTAACATTTACATTTGGAAGACAATTAAAAGAATTATTCTGTGGGATGAAATATATGAAGCGTGTATTCATAAGAGATGTCAAATGATGGTTTCGGTCTTTCTTTTGGTGAGAATTAATCCTTTTTATAAGTAAATAATCTTCTATAACGGGACATAAGCTTACAAAATTGATTTGTACATTTTCTCTCGGTAATATAGTATTTGCAACAATTATGTCGATTTAAAGATTCTCTCGAAAGTTGAAATAAATTTATTTGAGTTCATATTTTCTCTCTCTTTCTATTTCAACTTGCTTACTTGAATAATATAAAATATTTATTTTTAATCTCTTTATATTTTTTTATAATATTTTAGTCTAATTTAGAATATTACTATTTTTATAAAAAAAAATATTTTTTTATATTTCATAACAATCAAAGATATATTTCATCCCAAAATAATGATAAAATATAATTATATATATATTAAAGCTCTTGTTAGTCATTTAAAATTTTCACGTTTCTTACTTTCATCCTCTTTTATTTCTATTTCAACTTTCTAACCATGCAATTTTATTTTTGTTATTTTTTATTTATTTTTAATTTATTCTTTTATTAGGTTAAAGACGCAAGATAAGTTTGTTGGGTTAACTAGATTTCAGTGTAGGATTCTCATGCATGTTATTCAATGGATTATGAAAATTACATGATGGGGGGTTTATGTAGATTGTGTGGTGACATAGTTTCAAATTGCATTATAGTTTTGCATATCGATTATCCATTTTATTCTTATAATTTTATCTTTTAATTTCTATAATTTAAAAGCCATTTTTACTCAACTAATTAAGAAAAGGAAACATTATCTTACCTAATATCATTATGTAGTTTAACTTTGGACACTAGAGATGAAAATAGAAATAAAATATAAAATACTGAGATCAAAAAATAGGGACAATGAAGATTGAAAAGTGAAGCTAAATTAGGAAGAAAACATTTCCAACACATTATCAAGGAGCCTAAAAAGAAAGGTAAAAAATTAGAAAGATAACATTAATCACATAATTTTGACTTTTTTTCTTTAAATTAAAACAACTTTTTTAAATGATAAAACTTACATGAAATTCTTCACATAACTTTCATCATGTTTTCTAATCAAATAGTGACATTTCTTTTCACAAAATTAAACATAATGAAAGCTGTTTAAGTTGGAAAAATGTTTCTATCTCATTATATTAATTAAACATCACTGTCAACGTAACTCCATAAAATGAGTCATCGAGTAAAAAACATTTCAAAATAACATGTCCCTATCTTATATGAACACATAACTCTTCTTGACCACCGCAATCAATAGTAATGTTTCATGTCTACCCAATTAAACAGTTGCATGACCCCTAAATTTCAATGAAAGGTTCAAATAACAGTGGAAATTGATCAACAAGGGTATATGTTTAACCAAACCCACGTGAAACTTGAAATTTGTTTCCCTCAAATCACCAAATGTTTAATGTTAATTAACCACCATTGACTTAAGGATTTGTCTTTGAAAATGACCATTACTACTAATGGTCTCAGATGGTCACATGGGTTCAAATATGGGTTTGAAATCAAGACATGACATAAGACAACTTAACTCCCAAACAAAGTTATATCATTTTCAGGAGCCAATTAATTTCAATCGCTGTTCAACTCTTTACAAATTACAATGCATGTCTCCCTCTCCCTCAAAAAATAAATAAGAAAAAAATATTAAAAAAACGACCAATAGAACCAGCCAAATTTCTTGTGACCAATCTGGAAAATGTCTTGTATTTAAAGTATGTTAGGAAATAGAAACTATTGTAAACATGAATACAAGCATAAATTGTTGAGACTTGAAAAACGTCAATGTAAAGATAACAATAAAGAATTATTATTCAATGTCGAAAGGCTTAAAAATTAAACTGGTAAGATGCATGATATAATTTTTCAAAAGAAGACTATTAAATTTGATTTAATGGGCAAAAGTATCCTTATTAAAGTTTATAAAATCACTATTGGAACGCTGATAAATTTTGGTCCAGTCAGAGAAAAAAATGGATTTTGGTTCTTGGTAAGTTATAACAAAAATAAAATGAAATACTTCCTCTATTTTATTTTCTTTATCCATATATTTTGAAAAGGAAATTTGTATTTCTATTTATCTATTTATTTATAAATTTAAGATGATATTAATTATTGTGTTTTTGACCATACTATTATATTTCTCTTGATAATTAACTATACTATTATATCTACCTAATTTAAATATTTAAAAACGACAGAGAAATAATTAGCTTGAAAATTACTTTATTATAAATAAGAATATTAATTATATTTCTCAATCTGTATGTTATTTTTTAAAAAATATAGATAAAATAAAGGTGTCTAGCTCCTATGATGTGATGTTGTTTGTTGTTTAGCGGTACCTTATCATTTTAATTATATTTTTAAAATTTTAAAAATACAAAAATTATACATAATTATTAATAATTGATAAATTTATATGATAAAGTCAGAATTTACATGCAAGAAAAATAATGATATTTTAATGATTGCTTCTTCTTTCCTTTTCTTTTTTCCCTTTTGAGTAACTATTATTTGTCGAATGTTCCTAGGGAAAAAAAACGATATTGGATGTATTTAAAAGTAGGGACAAGTGACTAATAATTATAAATATAGTTGATTCTTGAAATTGAAAAAAAAAAAAAAAAACTTTCTAGTGGCTATTTTTATCTTGTACTAGTTTTGCAATTATAAACTTTTCAAGATGCAGCTACTATCTTTCATTAGTTTTGTAATCATTTTTTTCTTTTTTTGACTCCATTAGCTTTGCATTCGTAAACTTTTCAAGATGTTTCAATTTTTTTTATCTTTGACCAGGAAACGAGCTCACCCGTTATCCACTGAATTTCTTCACGTTGGTATTTTTTATGATGAATAAATAATATAATTATTACTTATTAGTATATTCGTTTCTGCACTGTACATGTGATTATAATTATAAATATTTATAACTATAATTATAATTATAATTAAAATTGTAATTTATAGAAAATAACATCTTTCTATTTATAAAGTATGTTATTGAAATTTATGATGAATAAATATCTTTAAATATATAACTTATATATTACATTTATAATGAATCATTTATATTATGATATTAAACCGTCCGGTTAAGAAACCTGTTTTAAAAATTGACCCAATTTTTAAAGCTTGATACATGAGAGTTTGTGAACTGTCCAAATAATAAATCCCATTGAGATGCACAAAAGAAAGATAAGTCCTCAAATTACTGAAATAATAAAGGTGGCTGAACTCACAAGAACATAGAACAAAAGTTGATTAGGACACAATGAGGTGAACTTAGGCCCACAAATTTAAGGTACCCAGGCCGAACTTATTCGATTTCAGGTTTAAAACAAATTTTAACAAATAATTTAATTTTTGAATAACAGAATTATATATTATAAGTTTGGGGTTTTTTAAGAAATTTTTGGAGTTTTTTACTTTAAAAAAAAAATTAATAGTAATTTTTTTATGAATCTAAAGTATGAATTTTCTTTATTTTATCCGTAGATCAACCAGAGTAATGTATGATAAAGCTGTTATGCATTCGTACATGACAGAAGTACTACACACATCAATCTCTGGCACAACAGGAAATTGTTACGAGGATTAGAGCACAGTAAGTACGCAGTTTCACATAATTTACTGTAACACCTATCCAGAGTAAGATCTCTTCAATTTTAAAAAATATTAAACTAACAATTTTATAAAATATTGTGAAAGATTCGATATTTTATGATTAGTTAATGGTATAAAAAAAATATTTATATAGTTGATATTTATCAATTTAATACTTAAAAATAAACTGTATAAAAATGAATATACAACAAACTTTTTTTATTCAGAAACATTTTTCTTTTAACACTCAGAAATCTTACTATCTTTTGTTTTGAAAGACAAAAATCTTACTATCATGCTGCATATAAGTGAACCATAAGTAGATAATTAAACTAAACGAACAATTTCGTGGAATTTGCATCCGGTTTCAATTTTCTTTGATGTACAAGAGCTATTGTTTTATCTTAAACTGAAGCTACAAAGTACATTATGACTTGAACCATCAAGTTTCTATTACAAGTATACACTAACTTAAACCAGTACTCCACACATGGTGCTTCGAGAACACAATCTAGGATACAACATATATATATCCTTTGAGCTTCGTAATTGTTTTTCCCTCTTGAAAGGGTCTCTAGAGTGGGAAAAGTTATTAGATGATCAAGGACCACAATTTGAATCATGGTAGTAAACAACTAATCTTTACATGATATATATTAAAAAAAATTAATTATACTTGAATACGTATCATGTGAAGATAGTTTGGAACCATAGATACTTGATAGTCTAAAGTCACCTAATAATTTTTCAGAGAGTAGTCCTAAACATGGGGAAAGTAATACACAAGATGTTAAAGAAAATTAAGTAAGACACCGTATATATTACCCATTCATATCTTCTCTAACAGGTCAATGGAAGAAAGGAGTACGAGATTAACCCTCTAAGGTTGTTTGACTTGTTTCCCCCTTGAGTTTTGTAATTGAATGCTGTTGTGTTGCCTAGAAGGCCCTGAAGGTGGCAATGGCATTGCCTTTGGCAAGAAGCCAAAGAAATTTCGAGCAAAACCTTGAGACTTTGGCTTCATATTGAGCATCACTTGAGTGTGTCTAGAGCCATAGCTAGCAGCAACAAAGTGCATAAGCAAAAACAAAAGCATTAGCAGTACATGAAGGTGTCTTCTAATACCCATTTCACCAAAGCAAGAGAATTGCATTTTCATAAAGAGAGGGTAAGAGAAGTTGTGGAAAAAGAGAGGGGCAAAGGGAAGTTGTTAAAACAGGGAAAACAGAAAATTTTCAGATCAAATGTAGAGAATTTTGAATGGTGCAAAACATGCTCAATAAATGAACATTAAAGGATTTGGAGTGTATTATGAAGTGCCAAGAGTGGCTTGTTTATGAAGGATAAATGAGAGAAAGGAAGTAGTGCCGGCAATGAAGGACAAGTGTGTGCGGAATCATGGGGGGAGTAAATGTAAGATCATGTGATTTAAGATTTTGATGTTAGGAATCATATTTGTGCTAAGCTTTTGGTGGCTTGTAGCATTAAATGAGACAACATGAAGCAATAGTCCTTTTGTCCAATTAAATAGAGGCTAAGAAAGCCTTTTAAGGGACCTAGAACGGGTCATTAGGGAGTGTGTTCTAAGTCACATAAAAGTGGTAACGACACAAAACAGCCAAAAGGGCCTAGGCAAATTGCACATAAATAAGTAAATAAATGCTAATCCAAACATTCATTTAAGAAACTAAAAGAAAAAAAACAAAAAACAAAAGTTTTACTAGTATGTGTAAAAATTAAAATTGTGAAAATAGGTATGTTTTGATAGTTTGACGGGTTCATGTCAAACCAGGTTAAAGAAAAACTTTTCATATAAGAATCGGCACACGTAATTTAATAAACAATATTGCAATAACGCTGATAACCATAATCTCTAAAAGAATAGACTGATAAATATTATATCTCAATATGGTAAATAGTACATAATTACTTTAAAATATCATATTCTTAAATGTAAAGATTCGCATAAGATTTTAACTGTTGAAATTGTTCCTCTGACTCTCAGATAAAGCGTGGGTGTAGTATATTTTAAGAGGAAAAGGGGGAGAGTGTCGTCTGGTTAGGTGAGTTTGTGGGCCTGCATGGAAAATAATGGCTGAGAAATCAACTGAAAGTTTGAAACAGTTGTGCCAAGTCTCACAACAACATGGAAATGTTTGCCTCATTAATAGCTTCTCCATCTTTACCTTCTGCCAAACATAATTATTCAATAAAAAGCTTAAAACACTACGAAATGCTCAATAGAAGAGATTACCAAAAGGCTTTTTATGAAATAACTTGTAAGAGAGAGGTAATTCAAGTTTTGGAGATGAAGATATGAAAAAAATAGTGTTCCATGAAGGATGAGTTTGGCTCAAGTTCAAATCCTAAAATATTAATGTTGGTATTAGGATATTATCCAACCATTTATTTGCCTAGATGTATATTTATGAATTAATTTTTGCACAGGATAAATCTCATTAAATATATTATCCAAAATTAGATACATCATTCAAACATTTTGTGGTAATTAATTTATCATAATTTTTTTCTAAAAAAATATTTTTTCTCATCTTTTATCATTATTTTTGTCATTTCTCTGTTCTCATGTAGATATTTTTTCTCTTGATTTGTTACTTTGTCTATCTGTCTCTCTACTTTTCTCTTTCCTCGTATTATATTCCTTTCCACATGTTGATCTCTGTTTTACGTACCCTTGGCTATGGAGATTGAAGGATTTCTCATAAAATCAATTGCATTATGCTAACATTGTAAACTTCTAATGAATTTTTCTCTGCCACGAGCAAAAGAAACTTCTTAAAATTAAATTTGTAGAAACATTGTAAGCTTGGTTTCTAGGGGACTATGCGGTATGAGTTCATGAGGGTAGAACGAAAGACTCTCCGTTGTTTTTTGTACGGTACATGGAAAAACAGAAGGTAGAAGGAAAAACTCTATAGACTTTTTGTCTTTTTAATTGCATGGTAGACATTGAAAATGCGATAACTTATGAAAATCGAAAGTATAACGTGAGGAGAGAGAAATGACCAAAGTAGTGAAGAGCAAAAAAGATAATTAATTACGTGGAGAGAAAAAATAATTTTTTTTTAAAAAAATTTCGATAAATTAATTACCACAGTGATTCAATGGTGTATTTAATGAGATGTATTTGGTGTAAGATTGCACACACATGTTAGAAAACTCCAAAATAGATAATTAACTATCACGTAATGGTAAGTAATTATTCTAACTTAATTAGGGATATCAAATTTGAGTTCTACATTAAATAGCTAGAAAGAATTTTATTATTAATAATGGTCTTATCTGGCTCAAATAAAATTTCCCCCAATAAAAAGTAAACATAATTTCTGAAAAATGTTGAGGAATTAACAACTTTGGTACAAGCTAAATCTTAAAGTTTAGTCGAAAGAGTAGAAAAAAATAGAAAAGAATGAAATAAAGAAGAGATATTTAATTAAAGTATAGTTTAGAGCATATGCATCTCATGTAAATTTTCTAAAATTTCTCTTCCTTTTCATGGTCTTCTTGCCTACCAAACTGGGCGAGCATAATACCAAGAGTTACGCGTAAGCTAAAATTATAAGAATAAGGTAAAAGGTTCCACAATTATGTGAGTTTGTGAGGCTTGGCACAGCAGTATATGTGAACTATGACAACTTATTGCAAATTGAAAGCTCCCCACCCTGCTAGCCTATAGACACATAGGGAATTGATGAAAGAGGCGTGTACTGCATGAGTGGATAGACCCAAGAGTTGGGTTTCCTTGACACAATAACTAAGGGTAGGACCATGAAATGCACCCAAACAATAAGAGACACATAGAGTTGGACCCACGTGCCCTATGTACATAGAGACAGATATGAATGATGATATGAGAGGGTGGATTTTGTTATAAACTCACCCTGTAGATTTTCAATAGAGGGAAACCTCAATGTTCATAATTCATGCGAGTGGAAGCTAACTTGAACTAAAAGGTGAAACATTGATTTGATGTCGCCAGAACATGATAAGTGTAACTGTAAATTTTTTAAGGTTATTGTCAGAATTTCTTTTTTTAGAAAAGATTACCACATTTAATGGATTGACACAGTTGATAACTATGCACTCTGGCATTTTTTATATAGAACTTCTTTATTTGCACCCTTAATTCAATAAAATTAGCACAAAAAATTAGAATAATTTCAATTTACACCAATGGAAGAGAAATTATAGTATTATACCCAAGAGTTCCTGATGGAAGAGAAAAATATCACATTGCCCATGCTCCATGCATTGGTGCGTACACATCTTTGTTTCCCGTGCCTTATTTACTGAACATGATTGTAAAAAGTATTTTCCGAATTTGGAGGGAGAAGCACATAAGAAGAAACACATAGATTCATATGTTGATAAAAGCTTGTAACGTAAAATTGAGTAATGTCACTAGGTATGCGTTCATTTGGCTTGTGAAATGTGAATTTCTAAATAATTACATGCAAATCGCTGATTTATTATTATTATTGTTATTGTTCCTTTCTTTCTGTTTCGTTGCTTGGATTTCTAACGGTATTTTCATTATTTTTCGCTTTAGAAAAGAAAAGGCCCAAAGGGTACACTTAATACATAAAAAAAAAAAAAAGGTACGTTATCCTTTGGACTTTCTGAATGCTTCATCGTTGTTATTCTGAATGAAACAGGCCCATTGGCCCGATATCAAGATAAAGCCCAATATCTTCATAGAACATGTAAAGTGTAAAAAATAAAAGAGTCCATCCGTCTCCAAAAAGAAGTAGTGAAGATGTTTTTGCTCTCTTTGGGCCTTTCTCGGCCTGTGTTAAATGGAGTCCGTTGAGTAAAAAGAACAATCCTACCTTCTACAGGCCAGTACACGCAGGAAATGATTGGAATTATCTGACCCAATTATGACAATCAAGAAAGTGAGGGTCATATGTAATTGGATAACCAATAACACCATGGTAACTGTAACTTTATCCAAAGTAATCTTTATAGACCTTTGAAGCTTATTATAATAGAAGGGGGAAGGAAGAAAAACTTGGTGAGCATGAAAGAAAATTAGTAGGTTACTTATTCAAAGTTTCCTCAAATTCTCGTAATTCTACGTTAAGGGTTTAACTAAATTTTATAAAATGGATTTATTAAGCAAGGATTCTTTCACTTATATAAATTAAATATATCTATTTTAAATATTTAAAAATATAAATTAAGAATCTAATTAGATTATTTATCGATAAGAAATATGTCATACTATCGATAAGAAATATGTCATATCCTTGGGTGAGTAAGGTGGACATGAATTAGATTTTTTAAAACTGAATTCATATCCAATCTAATTTCAATTAAATAGATTAAATTTTATATTTAAATATATTTTATAAAAAAATCAATTTAGATATTTTAAAAATTGGTCGAGAATCAGTTTTAAATTTGATTTTTGTTCAAAACTAATTTTAAATTAAAAATGATTTTTGGTTTAAATTTATTTTTTAGTTTAGAACTAATTTTGTACTGTTTTAAAATTAATTTTAAATAAAATGATAACTTATTTTTAAAAGATTGATTTTGAAATTAATTTTGCAATTTCTATGTTTCTAATTATGAATAAATTTTAAAATTGATTCATGATTTATTTTTATTCATTTATTTTTTTATGAAAATTTTCACTGATTTTCTAATCGATTTTTTAATTTATTTTTAATAACTTAATATTGAGACTATATATTTAAAGTATTATTTTAAGAAAAATTAGATTAGATTTATGAGTAAAAAATAAGTAAAAGTATTATTTAAGAAAAGTAAAATTATTATATCAATTTGTAATATAATCTTTATATTTGTTTATAATTCAAACTTAATAGAAATTCTAATTTAATCTTTTAATTTTAAAATCAAATCTAATTTTTCTTTAACGACATAATAAATTATTTTTTAATCAAAGTGAAGAATATTTTATATTCTATTAAATATAAACATGACTTATAGTTATCGTAAAATAAATAAATAAATAAAGATACTAAGAAATGAAAGTACAAGTTCTAGTTCCCAATCTTCAATAAGAAAAAAAAAATGAAAATAGATATTCATTTTTCAATTTAGAAATTAGTTGTACTTCAAATTTAGATATCTAAATTTAGCTTTTTATGTTAAAAAAATGAATTTAAATAAAATATTTAATTCACTAAAAACTTATCCTCCTCACCTGGAGTATTAAACATCTCATATATAAAGACTAACAACATAAATTAAATATTTATTATTAAACATCTCATATATAAAGACTAACAACATAAGTTAAATATTTATTTAATTTTATAAAATTGACTTTAAAGATAGACCGTTGTAATGAAATGTCAATTAGTTTTTTTCTTTCTTTTTACATATTTGAACTCATATAATAAATATTTATAAATTCTAAAAAGATTATTTGTATAAAAATAATTTCACAAAATATCATTTTTAATAAATTTGAGAGAAAATAATTTTTCACCAAACTTTGTTTTGGAATATAATCAGTTTACTAAAGATGTTATTTTATAAAATTCAATATCTAGTATAGAATATATTCAAGCAAAAATTTTCTTTCAATTCTTTGATTTTACACAAAATTTTAGTTTAACCTTACCATTCTTATTTCTGTGCATTGTCGCAAATATTTTAAATTCGCTATTCATTTTTACCGCCACCAATTTCAAAATATAATCAGTTCCTGAAATATCAGTGCATTCAAGTATTCTGCATTTAAATATATACATCGTTGACCATATATAATCACATGTTTCTTCATTTTCATTTGTACCACACATTAAATATCATCGATGACTCATTCAAAATTTTATGACTAACTAATGATCCTGCCACATGCATTATATTCGTCAATGATACAGATATTGGGATCTCATGAGATCATGCAGTGTAAGAATTGAAAGAGTTTTTAATTTTATATATAAAAAATAAAAAAGAAATAAAAAAAGAATTGATGGAACTTGGAAACTTTCTTGCAGTGAAAATTCAATACCTTTACACAGTAGTAGTACAAAGAAAATTAATTGATGGAATTCAATAGCATAGTACTCTTCAGAAAAGTCTATGGTAGCTATGCAGTGCAATAAATCAAAAGGGTACCTCATCTCAAATTTTAATTGAAGCCTTATTTATTTCATGCATTAATTTATGTATGTTCAAACTTCAAACTTCTTTTAAACCAAATAATTTTTAATCAGTTTCGTTTCTTCATTCTCGCGCGCGCGTTGTAAGTTCTTTTTAAATATTTCATCCATTATGTAATGTAATATTACATTATTGAAAAAGAGACGATTAATAAATGATTGTTTAGGATTATATATCAATGAATATAACTTATAAAATAAAAAATTTAACAAGAATTTCATTTATCAAAATTTAAAATAATTCTGAATAATAATACATTAAATTATCTATTTTTTAAAACGTATACCCCGTAAAATTGGCAATATTTAAGTAATGGTTGACATATATTTCCTTCATGATATATTTTATTTCATATTTATGTTGATCAAATTCAATCTCTACGCTAGTTCTTCTACAAGTTGATAATATTGCACGCAGTTATTACCATTTGTTTATTCACATAAAAGTGAACAATAATGTTTTTTTTATACTAATTTAATATCAACATTCTTAACTTTATTCTCCGTGGGATGATTAAAAAAATTGATTTTCAATTCAATATATAGGATAAAATTTATGCACATTTTTTAAAAAATTATCATTCTTCTAATTTTCAATATTACTTTTATATATTTTTAAGAAGATCACAATGTAATATTTTTTTAAAAAAATTAAGGTAATTATTATAATGTATAAAGAAATATTTTTAAATAATTAGAAATTTTAATATAAAAATTAGGAAAATAAAAAAGTATTTATACAATTTCGTAAAGTTTCAATAAGAATTAGTGAAATATATTTATTCATTTTATAACGGTGCATTGGGGGAATGAATAAGGTTTCATAGTTTTTAAAAGTTTTCATAGTTTTTAAAAGTTTTCATAGTTTTTAAACATGGATGAACTGAAAAAGTAAATCATGGATATCAATGATGAGAAATGATGATGTGTTCTCTTCTTGTTTTTATCTCGTTGATTAATTAAAATTTATTAAATACCGTAAATTTAAATAGATTTTATCACTCATGATAGTTCTCCATTTTATTTAAATTAAAATTTTCAATAAATTTCAATCAATTAAATAAACTATGATATAGAAAAGAAATTATAAGAAAATAATACCACTGATATGGATGGAAGTAGGGGTGGGTATATGGGTGGAAGTCCATGAATTAATCTGCAAATTTAGATTAGTTTTTTTAGAAAAATTTAAGGGTATAGTCCGTAAAAGTTTATTTGGCGCAACCCGCAAGCTTTGCAAGCTACACTTGCGAGCACACACTATTTAAAGGGATGAAATCCTTATTTCTTTTTCCGCTTCTCAATTTTCTTATACGTCGTACCTTTCTAATCTCCTCACCGGCTCATTCTCCTTTTAATTTTCTCTCGCACCCTTCCAATCTCTTCGCTTGTATCAGTCCCGTTTCCACTGTCCCATATTAAGTGAGATTTTTCTAGTTCATTTATTTTTACTATTTCAACTTTTAAATATGAGCTCTTTCAAAATTAATGTTGATGAGAATGAGGATTAAAATGTTGTGGATGAGGATTAAAATGTTATTGATGAAAATGAACCTAATGAGTTTAAAATGCTAATTAAGAGATCTAGGAATTATTCATCAAATGTGTGGAGTTTCTAGAGAAGCTTGTTTTACATAATGAGTTGTAAATGCAAATATAGTTTGAAAGATTACGTGGGTGGTGACAATAAGAATAGGACATGAGAAAATGTGAGGTATATTTCAAGATCATTTTAATCCTAATTCTGATCTTAGAAAAATTATTCTTGATCATAGTAGCAGATTAAGAACTAAAAATCTTGATTGTGATATGTGAGATAATATCTATGATGCTTGATCTTCCATTCTCTTTTGTTGAATATAAGAGATTTAAAGAATTACTACAATATTTGCATCCTGATGTTAAGGTTTCCTCTAGGCGTGTTGTTACCATTAATGTGAACAATTTGTATGATTCTGAAATGAAAAAACTGAAATACATGTTATCTAGAATAAGTTTGACATTTGATGTGTGGACATCTTGTACTTCTAAGGGTTATATTTCATTAACTACACACATTATGTTGGTGCAAACTGAAAATTGAATAGACAAATGTTTAATTTCTCTCATTTTCCTCTACCACATTCGGGACGCGAGGTGACCAAAGTTATATATGGTTTTTTTTGGAAGAATGAGGGATTGAGCGAAAAAAAATTCCAAACTTTGGATTATGCTTCTTCTAATGATAAAATTCAAGACTATTTGAAGGAAAGACTTTTGTTGCATAATAATGGTTTAGTGGGTGGTGGTGAATTTTTTTCATGTTCGATGTTGTGCTCACATTTTAAACCTTATTATTCAAGAGAGGTTGAAATTTGTGAGTCCTGCTATAAATAAAATTAAAGAAAGCATCAAGTATGTTAAGGGGTCAGAGGGTAGTATGAGAGCTTTTAAAGCTTGTGTTGCTAAAGTTGGTAGTATTCATACAAAAATGGGTTTGCGCTTAGATGTCATTACTTGGTGGAATTCTACTTTTCTAAAGCTTGAGAGTGCCCTTATATATCGACATGTTTTTTTTTATAGTCTTTCATTTGTAGATAGGAGTTACTCATGTTATCCTACTAATAAAGAATGGGAGAGAGGATAAAAAATGTGTGAATTTTTACGTCTGTTCTTTCAAATCACAGAGTTGATATATGGTTCCTCTTATCCGACATCTAATTTTTATTTCATGCATGTGAAAAATTGAATGTTTGTTGCTTCAAAACTTGAGTAATGAAGATGAGTTAATTAGGACCATGACAACTTAAATGAAAGCAAAGTTTGATAAATATTGGAGTGATTATAGCAATGTGTTTTCCTTTGGGTGCATTCTACATCCACGCTTTAAAATCAACCTTTTAAAGTATTGTTATTCAAAACTTGGTCTTGATCCAATATCTTACCCAACAAAGTTGAAAATTTTATTATATATATAACTTATGCTCCACAATATTTATCAAACTTTGCTTTCATTTCAATTGCCATGGTCTTAATCAACTCATCTTCATTACTCAAGTTTTGAAGCAACAAACATTCAATTTTTTACACTTGCATAAAATATAAATTAGATGTCAGATAAGAGGAACCAGATATCAACTCTATGATTTGAAAGAACGGACGCAAAAATCTACACATTTTTTTGTCCTCTCTCCCATTCTTCATTAGTAGGACAACATGAGTAGCTTCTATCTATAAATGAAATACTACAAAAAAACACGTCGATATACAAAGGCATTCTCAAGCTTTAGAAAAGTAGAATTTCACTTAATAATGACATCTAAGCGCAAACCCATTTTTGTATGAATGTCACCAACTTTGGCAACACAAGCTTTAAAAGCTCTCATTCTACCCTCTGACCCCTTAACATACTTGATACTTTCTCTAATTTTGTTTATAGCAGGACTCATAACTTTCAACCTCTCTTGGACAATAAGGTTTAAAATGTGAGCATAATGTCAAATATGAAAAAGTTTACCACCACCTACTAAACCATTATTATGCAACAAAAGTATTTCCTTCAAATAATCTTGAATTTTATCATTAGAAGAGGCATTATCCAAAGTTAATGGAAAATATTTTGTTCAATCCCCCATTCTTCCAAAAAAATCATATATAACTTTGGTCATCTCACGTCCCGAATGTGGTGGAGGAAAATGAGAAAAATTAATCATTTGACTATTCAACTTCCAATTTGCATCAACATAATGTGTGTAGTTAATGAAATATAACCATCAGAAGTACAAGATGTCCACACATCAAATGTCAAACTTATTCTACTAGGCACTCTAAACAACATGTTTTCAGTTTTTTCTTTTCTAAATCATAGAAATTGTTCACATTAATGGTAACAACATGCCTAGAGGGTACCTTAACATTAGGATGCATATATTGTAATAATTCTTTAAACCTCTTATATTCAACAAAAGAGAATGGAAGATCAAGCATCATAGATATCATCTCACATACCACACATTTTTAATTCTTAATCTCCCACTATGATAAAAAAAATTATTTTTCTAATATCAGAATTAAGATTAGAATGTGTCTTGAAATATTCCTCACATTTTCTCATATGACGTTTTAAGGTTGAAGTATCATTCTTATTGTCACCACCCACATAATCTTTCAAACAAACAATATTTGCATTTATATCTCACTCTCCCATCATTATGTAAAACAGGTTTCTCGAAAAAAAAAAAAACTCCACACATTTGATGAATAATTTCTAGATCTCTTAATTGGCATTTTAATCTCATTAGGTTCATCTTCAGCAGTAACATTTCGATCCTCATGTACAACATTTTCATTCTCATTCTCATCAACATTAATTTCAAAAGAGTCTATATTTAAAAGTTAAAATAATAAAAACTAAATGAACTCAAAACAAAACTCACTTAAAACAAGACAACTACAACGAAAGCAGAACTGATGTAGACGAAGAGATTTGAAGGATGCGAGAAAACTGAGAAGGTGCGAGAAGATTGAAGGGAGGATAAATCGACGAGGAAGTTGGGAGGGTGCGACGTGCTAATAGACTGAGAGACAAGAAACGAAATTAAAATTTCAACTTTCAATCCTTTAAATAGTACAAGCTTGTGAGTCGCGACGTATATCCCACTCGCACGACCTACCCATAAACTTCCATCCGTATACTTACTCTCTCGTGTATATATATATATATATATATATATATATATATATTCTACGTTCATAGCCTCCGTTAAATTAAAATTCTTGTTCTGCCTGATACTGTCAACAGAATCTTGTTATTTATATTAAATATTTTTCAGCTATTTCAAGATATTATATTATTTACAGGGTACCCAAGTTTATATTTAAAAAGAAGTTGGGGTTATTGACGAATATTGTCACGTGAGCACAATTATAGGATCTCAATCTCAATTGCTTCTTCCCTAATTAAAATTGTATGACCCCCTTTAGCATTATTTAATTTACGTCATATACCTCAAAAACATAAAAAATGACGTATTTCCCTTTTTTTCTTAGACAATAATATGTAATATAATAAGTTAATCCTTTTCTAATGATAAAACCCAAGTTTAATTAATAAGTCCATGACTATAGGAAAATTTTAAACAGTTAGGTTTTTCCTCAGTTTTAGCTCGTGTCTCAATATGTACTCTGACTAATTTTATATTTTAGTAAAAAAAGACAAATTTAATAAGTATGTTTAATTTTTTATTTCATTTTGATGGACGACACTTGGATTATAAATAACGAATTCTCGTATTATTTGATAATAAACAAGTTAATATAAAATGGGCTGGCAAATTTAATAAATGATGCATTAAAAAATTATGGATAGAATTGAGGAATATTCAAAGTATCATGTTATTTTTGTTAATAGTATTATTGACACATTATTTTTAATTAGTTAAGCAATGGTTTTAAATAGATCTTCAATAGGACTTTAAAAAATAATCTACTTATTGTATTATTTCATCGTCGTGTTATGGAAACATGCACATCCATTAATAAAATTTCTATACATATAATTTTGAATGCATTTAATATAAACAACACATGGCTAACTTTAAACCAGAAGCGCATCAGTTTATCATCTGACTTCATATGGGCACAGCATATTTATTTGGCCGACCCATTGGACCACCATTTAATTTCATCTCTGAAATGGATGGGTCAGTCATAAAATCTATGTGTCATCAAATTTTTAAATAACTTTTTTTGTTATTATTTTAAAGTTTTTGATGTTTGAATTTCTTTATCACGTGTTAACAATTATTTTCATATCTAGAATGTTAGAAAAAGAGTCCATAGTTTAGAATAACTCACCTAAAAATTGAGATAATCTTCTTAATACTCCTCCCCACAATAATGTCTAAATGTAAGTCTTCCTAAAAAAATAAATGTTTGGACCCATTGAAGTTCCTAAGCTGAGTATTCTTTAAATTGACCAGAATGATACAAATAATGTAGTAGACAACCTTCTTATAACATAATTCATTACTCCCCCAATTAAAGATTTAAGTTCGTATCATCTTATTTTATAATTTAGTAAGCCCTTTTAATTTAATCATAAAAAATAATTTCATTCATAATAAATAATTAATATAATTATTTTACTAGGCTAATCCATTTTAATTATTGAAATATAAAATTATAACAGTAGATACATAATATATTTATGCTAAGCTCCCTTATATACTTTTCATATTACGAAATTTCATTTTCTTTTGCTTTTATAAACTTACCGTTTAAATTTTTTCGAACATTTTTTTATAATCTTTATTTAAGAATAATTTCTTTCTTAATAAATTGCACTTTGTAACTCCAAGTGTTTGTGTCTTATGATAAATGTTGGATTTTGGTGTATTACGATTCAAAGTATGTTGGAAAATTATTTGAATGATGGACTCATTAAATAATATTAAATATATGATGATTATTATCCTTCATTCAACCTTTATGTGTCATTATCAAAAAAAATTAAGCCTTTATTTTGTTACCATCATTCATTTTGTACGTAGGTAACATGGAATTAAGGATGAATTAATCTTCAACAAAACTGAACAGGAAATATAATAATTTTTAGTTAAAAACAAATTAACATATTTAATTTTAATTATAATTAATAAAAATAACATCTCATAAAAAATACTAGCCAATTAAGAAGAAAATGCAGCAATTAAACTCAAATAATGCATATATTATTTCCCTGTTAAATGTATTATGTTATAAGAGATATAATATGATCCGAAGAGAAATTTTATTATATATACCTTGACAAATCCAAGGGTCGTGGTACTGTTAGTTTTTGAAGTAACAGTTGCATGGATATTCACTGTTCAAAGAAACTCAAGTAACAAGCCATGAAAGGTAGAACATATAGAAGTAATCATGAGTCAAATAATAGGTAGAATACAAATAAAATGGAAAGCGTCTCACAAATAATCTAATTTTAATTTAGAAAAATGAAACTTATACAATAATATCAAATGAGTATGTCCTAGGGCAAGTTTTACCTTGTTTGAGTATTATCCTTCATCCATCGTCTTCCTAGACAATTATTAAAAATTTTAAGCATATTAAGCATTCATTTGTACCTAGTCAACATGGATCAAGGAAGAATCTTGAACAAAATTAAACAAAGGCCAAATAATTTTTAGTATAACCAAATTTACATATTTAATTTAAAATATTAATTAATTAATAAATAATAATATCTATAAAAATAATTACTAGTTTTATGTATAAAACTTGAGATAAAATTTACTATATAAATAAATTTTAAGAAATTTTTTACAATTTCTTTTATTTTCCTATTAATGTTTTTAATCACACACACAAAGATCATAGAAGTTGGGAGGTCAATTTCAACAACTGCTGAGATCAATGACCGTGTATTAACCCTAGGTGTCATGTCTTTCCACCTCGCACCCATAAATATCATCTATGTGCAAATTAAACATATATATTTGAAGTATCACTATTAATTTTTTAAATTGTAGTTGTTATCTTAATATGTGCTATAAATTTATTGTGTTTGTGTTATTTTAATATGTATTTGGTATAATTTTATTTATTAGTAGTTTCATCAGTAATATATTAAATTTTGATGTTATTATTATAATAGTTGTAAAAGATAGAACACAAGAAGAGGGTTAAATTGTGTTTTTAAAAAATATTTTTTCCTTTTGTCTGTGAGTTTAAATATGTTCAGACGAAGTATTACTTAATCTTCAAGGATTATTTTTAAGTAAGATACGTTATAGTTTAATTATCCTCGTTAGTCAAACACTTAAGAAGATAAGTACACAACTATTTTTATACTGGTTCGTCTATACATGACTACGTCCAGTTACCCAACAACCACTGAGTTTTCACTACCAACCGTGAAATGGTTACAAGTATTATTTGCACCCAGCCACTTCTGGCTATAACAAGATATTCTTTGAACACAGCCTTCGCAGGCTAAACAACAGAGGTTTTCTTTGAACAACCAGCCTCCTCAGGCTAAACTACCACACAAGTGGATTTTAAAAAGATGTTTTAAAGAACAGAAAGATTCCTCTTCGCAGAGAGGGTTTTACAATGAAGTATAATCAGATGAATTGAGCGAAATCACAGAAAATAGAATAATAGAAGCGTTTCCGCCAACTAATCTCTGATGAAGTGAAGTCTTTAAATAGGCACCATCTTCAGATAACTGTTAGACACATGAGAATGCCGTTGAATATTTCTTTGAGAGCTTTCCAAAAGGTGTCAGATAGTACTTGAGTGATTGATGGCGTGTGCAGCGGATTTAGATTGCGTGCGCAGTACCTTTTCTGACTTGTACAGAGACTTTGACAAAAAGGTGAAGACCTTTCTGAGTTGCATGTGTAAGCACGAATCCCTATACTGATCTTGGATGCTTCTAATGAGTACTTCTTAAGATTTGAAATCTTGGCGCGAGTGACTCAAACTTTGCTTCACTTCTTGGACAGACGATATACTTCTTCAGTCTTTAAGAGGTTTCATCTTATCCTATCGTCTGATGACTTTGATTTGAGCAGACGAATGACTTCAGTCTGAGGAGTCATCTTTCGTCTGTGCTTGTTTCGTCTGACTTGCTCGCCGATGTTCCGTCTGAGAAACTTTCGTCTGTCTTGTAGAAATCAAAACCTTAGATGTGTTAATCATCTTGATCTAACAATCTCCCCCTTTTTGATGATTACAGACCATACTGATAACTTTTCTCAAGAAGACATCTGCATAAGATAATGTTAGTGATCACAGATAAAACGCAAGTCAGATTTACATCAAGACGATGTTTTCTGAAATAATACCTCTTTATAAAATGAATTGTTACATCAATGTGATGTAAACCTTATACAATGTTACAAAGGTATACAGAAAACCAAAGTTCTAAGAAAAATACATGTATGTGCTATACAACTTAATAAAGAATCAATACAAAAAAAAATTTTGCTCCCCCTTAGACGATATAGGCTCCCCCTCAAACGATGTAGGCTCCCCCTCAGACGATGCACTTTCCCTTTCTTCCTTTCTGAGATATTCTCCCCCTTGGGCTGAGAATCATAAAAAAACATGATCAAGAAGAAGGCTTATGCCTCTTTTGAACAAGGCTCATGACTATCTCCTTCAGCTGCTGCATCTCAGATGTAAGAGAGGCTTGATTATCCTCAAGCTCTTTGTTCTTTTGCTTCAGATGCTCGCAGTTCTCTTTTAAGGCATCATATTTACGCTTTAGAGTATTATACTCATCAGCGTTCCTTGCGTCATCCTCAGTAACCTTCACCCTATCATCAATCTCCACAAGCGGTGTTTGAGGCTCTTCCACGATAGGTATAGAGTCATCTATGATGAATATTGTTGGAGTCCTCTTCAAACGCAGAGTGAAGAGTGGAAGAGTGAGGTACGCAGTGAAGTCTCTTTCCCATTGCCAAGTATACATCTTAGTGGGAACAGAGAGCTCAAGATCTGGATGCTCCTGTGATGGATGTGTATAAGCAAAGGCTTCTCCAGGATACACCCTGCCACAGATTGTGGAATCTTCATCAAATGAAGTTCCAGAACAGAACGTAGAGGTGGCTTCATGATCTTCTATCATCTTTTGAATCTTCGGATTGATAGGTTTTGAGGCATAGGTTTAAAGAGATTTGAGATGCGAGTACGCAGCAGACGGAAGTCTCCGGGGGATATGCCTTGCAAACTTGAAGGATTTGGAGACAGACGAAATCTTCTTCTCTTTTCCTTTAGCCAAAAACTTGACCAAGCAAGGTCGTTTTCGGTCTAAGACGATTGAAAACTTGGTTTCGTCTGAAACCAGAGAAGAGAATTGGGATCCTACCATGAATGGACAGTCTCTCCGCTCCTTCTTTGCTCTCCTTTCAATGTGATAGAAGGAAGTTGATCTAGCTTTTGCTTCCCTTCTATAAGCACTGGCCATCAGTTTGAATGCCATGTTGTAGTCTTCAGGAAGAGCATGAGCAAACTCTTTTGGTCTTCGGTCGTTGAGGAGGATGGAGTAGTGGGGGCAGATGCCTGAACAGTGAGGTCTTGTCCAGGGAAGAACAATTCCAAGAGTATGTCCTAGACCTACATACTCTGTTTGATTCATGGGAATTGTGAAGGGTACAAGATCATGACGGTCAATGGTGTCCAGATGCCAGTGTGAGCAATCCTTTGGCTCATAGATGGTGGAGCTAGGATCTCCATATCTTCAGTGGTGAAATGCAGGAGCGTTGATTTCATGTTGAACCTTCCACTTGATGTTTTCTCTAAAGGGGATGTGGGGTTCATAGCCAAGAGCTGGTCATTCAATCACCGACTCAGCTAGATGATCCTTGTACCTTTTTATTCCTTCTAAACCCTTGATGTCTAAGGAGTCCAGTTTATCCCAAGGCAGACGCTTCAGCCATTTGCGTTGCTCTTCAGGAGTGTAGATGAAATCTTCTTTGAAATTTACTAGGTTCAGGGGTTTGTGATAGACGATGGGGTTGACAAATCTCCCAAGTTGAAAACCCTTTTTGCCTCTGTACCGATAGGGATTCCTCAACTCAATGTAAGGAGTGTCCTTTATAAAGCAGTCTTCATCATCTGCCAAGTAACCATCTTTAGAATTTCCTGGATTCGGTTCACCATCGTTGGAGATATCTTCAATCTTCTCTCCAAGAACCCAGTCAGGCTTGACTGGTCTTTCAGCACAAGAGCTTTCAGCAAAACGTCTCATGACTAATTCATTGAGTAACGAATAATCCATCTTGTGCTTGGGTGGTAGATCTTCAAGATTGATGACTTCGGCATAAGATCTCACCATGATGCATCCACCTTTTTTATATCCATATGTTCTTCATCAGACGAAGAACTTATATCTTCAATAAGTATTTTTTTAGACGGAATCTCCATCGTCTGTTGGTGGGATGCTTCTCCAGACGCAGCAGGTATCGTCTGAACAAAGGCAGCGTTGAGAGGAAACGCAACAATAGGATTAGACACATTTGTCCTATGTTCGTCTTGTAGTGTTGATGTAGAAACCTCCATAGTTGAAGCTTCATCATTAAGCATGGTCTCCAATTCCTCTGCCAACTGAGCATTATCCTTCTGGATCTGGGCAGTTTCTTCACTGTTCATGCCCTCTGAAGTTGTTGGAGCAGACGCACCTTCAAACGATCCAATGCCCTTAACGCTTTCAAGAAAAATCCTTTCTCTTTCAGCTTGAAGCAGCATAGAGACCCTCATAGCCTCTTTTAGTTGTTTTTTTGCGTCTGTTACTCCAACAACCACAGACGCAAGCTTCTGCTTCATTTTTTCTTTGCCTTTGGCAGCCTTTTGAAGAACGACCTTTCTGGCTCTTGCTTTCTCTTTGGCTGTTTTCTTCTGCTTTTCTTCGTCTGAAAGGATTCTAACAGACGAAACACCTTTAGACGATAGCCTATCCCTTTCATCTTCACTTGGGGATATCGTCTTTCCTTGCGTCTTAGCCGCAACGTGCTTTATTCTGATAGCCCTCTTCTTCTTCTTAAGAGTCTCTTCTAGAGCATCTTCAAAAGGAACTTCAGATATAACCACGGGTGGAAGAGGTAAGGTTATTTGGGTTTGTGTTTGGTCTTGTGTTTGGGATTGTGTTTGGGATTGTGTTTAGGTTTTGGCGCGTTTGATGCGAGCTCTGTGAGGGGGTCTTTGGTGATTGGTGAAAGGGGAACTTGTTCTTCACTCGCAGTGGGATGAAGGAAGCCAGGGTTTAGATGCATCTTGGCAAAGGTGCTTCCTTTGACTTCCTTGCCTTCTTTGTGCCAAACAACGCCAGAGGCATCAAAGCCTTGGTTGATGATGATTTTGGAGAAAAGAGTGGCGTAGGGAATACTGCTCTTCCTACGGATGTTCCTGTTTCTTAACGCACTTATCCAGTGGTCAAGAATGATGTGAGGGAGACTCATCCTTGCTTTCCTCAGACAGTAGAAGATGCAAAACTTGTCTCGAGTACTCACATTGTCTCGTGAGCCAGTTCTGGGTGTGAAGATGATGTAGAGAAGGTTGTGGATGATTCTTGCAGTGGGACAAAGATTCCCTGATCTCAAAAACTTGGGATCTTCAGGGTTGCGGTTCTTTCCGTAGATAATCTTGTCCACGTGTTCTTCAGACTCGATCCTCATCCAATCAGCGTTGTAAAAGCACCCTTCTGCCTTGAAGTTCCCAGCTTCAGCAATGGAGTCTATTGTGATAATATACTCCTTGTCGTCAATGGTACCTACAATACCATCATAAAATTCCTTTGCGTCACTCCAAAACTCAGCATAGGCCTCCATCAGCCATGGTCCTCTCATCTCTGCGAATTCCATCCATCCATTGTGAACCAGCATCTTTGCTACTCTGTCGGAGATGCTCTCGATGGTGTCTCTTGATATCCACTTGCTGGGCAAGAAGAGATCTTGCGTGAAGAAAGTTGCTTCGGTTGCCTTGATATTCTTGGCGGCCATTGTTAAGTTTGAAAAAGAGAGAGTTAAGTTGTGTGAGTAGAATATTCAGAGAAAGTGTGAATGCAGTAAGGAATAAAAATGTGAACTTTAAGAGTATTTATAGCCAAAGCTAAAACGGTTGAGATTCATCAGACGAAAGAATTTTAAAACCGCCCCTGATTTGACGTGTCCCCATCATTGCCCTTTTAATGATTGATTTGACTTCTGCAATTCACAGCGCGTGCTTTTCAAAGTCCTAAAATAATGCAATAAATGAGAGACACATTTATTGCTATTTTTAATTTGTCCCTACACACTTAACTTTAAAATAGTTAAATAATATCCTTGCGTCTGTTGAATTTCCTCAGACTGATTCAACTTGATTAGACGCAATGTTTCGTCTTAACACGAAAAGATATATGAAGGTACAGACGAAATGAAATGCTCAAACGAAAGAGAAAACTTAATCAATTAAAGAGATAATTCCCAAATTTTCTTTAATGAAATTAAAGCGAGTTTCGTCTAAAGCTTTTGTAAAGATATCTGCCCATTGAAAATCGGTTTGAACCGTACATCGAAAATACCTTTTTGAACATAATCTCTTATAAAATGAAATTTGATTTCAATATGCTTGGCTTTTGAATGTTGAATAGGATTTTTGCTAAGATTTATTGCACTTGTGTTATCACAAAATACTGGTATTTGAGTTTCAAACCTGAAGTAATCCTCAAGTTGATGTTTTACCCAAAGTAGTTGTGAGCAACACCCAGCCGCAGCAATATATTCTGCTTCAATGGTTGAGAGTGCAATAGAGTTTTGCTTCTTGCTTGACCAAAAGATTAGTGATGAACCAAGAAATTGACATCCACCACTTATGTTTTTTCTCTCCACTTTATCTCCAGCATAATCAGCATCACAATAACCACTTAAATTGAAATCACTACTTTTCTTATAAAAGAAAGAGAGATTAGTGGTTCCAATAAGATATCTTAAAATGCGTTTAACAGCTTGTAAATGTGATTCTCTAGGATCAGATTGAAAACGTGCACATAAACGTATTAACCGAACATAATGTCAGGTCTACTAGCAGTGAGATAGAGAAGAGATCCAATCATACCTCTGTATACCGTCTGATCAACGGTCTTACCTGATTCATCTTTGTTGAGACTGGCTCCAGACGAATGCATAGGAGTTTTCATTGGTTTGGCATTTTCCATTTTGAATTTCTTTAGAAGTTTCTTAGTATACTTCTGTTGATGAATATATATGCCTTGTTTAGTCTGTTTGATTTGAAGTCCTAAAAAAAACTTCAGTTCTCTCATCATGCTCATCTTGAATTCTTCCTGCATTAACTTAGAGAAATCCTTGCACAAGGATTCGTTAGTTGCTCCAAAGACTATATCATCTACATATATTTGAACAATAATAAAGTCTTTGAAACGCTTTTCTTGAAGAGAGTAGTATCAACCTTCCCTCTTGAAAAACCATTTTGAAGAAGAAAGGAACTCAGTCTTTCATACCAAGCTCGAGGAGCCTGTTTAAGACCATATAGTGTCTTTTTTAGTTTAAAAACATGATTTGGTTGAGATAAACTCTCAAATCCAGGGGTTGTCTTACATATACTTCCTCTTCAATAAAACCATTTAGAAAAGCACTTCTTACGTCCATTTGATATAGGATGATATTCTTATGAGCAGCAAAAGCAAGTAAGATTCTAATTGCTTCCAATCTAGCTACAGGAGCAAAATTTTCAGTGAAATCTATACCTTCTTGTTGATTATAGCCTTGAGCTACTAATCTTGCTTTGTTTCTTACCACTTTTCCGTCTTCATCAAGTTTATTTCTGAATACCCATTTGGTTCCAATGATACTTTTGCTTCTTGGTTTCTCTACCAAAGTCCAAACATCATTTCTGGTAAACTGGTTTAGCTCTCCATAGCTAAAATCCAGTCATTATCTTGTAGAGTTTCCTCAATATTCTTGGGCTCTATATTTGACACGAGAGCATATCCATATGATTCTTTTAGTTTGGATCTAGTTTGAACACCTTGATGTCTATCTCCAATGATAAGATCTTATGTGTGGTTTGATACAAACTTCCATGTTCTCATAGGGGTGTGATCTTCACATTGATGAGTATCAGACGAAGAGGGTTCGTTTGTGCTTCTATCGTCTGCTTTTGTGTCTGTTCTTCCGTCTGACTCAGGTTGAGCATTTGGACTTGAACTTTGACCAGAATGGTTAATCTGCAAATTATCAAATAAATTTTCTAGGTCTGATATTTCCTTATCAGCCTTTGAGTTATCTTGGAATTTTACATGAATTGATTCCTCTACAACTTGCATCTCAGAGTTAAATACTCTATAGGCCTTAGACGTATTGGAATATCCAAGTAAGAATCCCTTCACCACTTTTGAATCAAATTTTCCAAGTTGATCTTTGGTGTTTAAGATGAAACATTCACATCCAAAAGGATGGAAGTAAGAAATGTTGGGTCTTCTTCCTTTCCATAGTTCATATGGAGTCTTATTCAATATTGGTCTTATCAATATTCTGTTTTTAATATAACAGGAAGTATTAATTGCTTCTGCCCAATAATATTTTGGAAGAGAGCTTTCATGCAACAAAGTTCTAGCCATTTCTTGTAAAGTACGATTTTTCATTTCCACAACTCCATTTTGCTGAGGAGTTCTTGGAGATGAATAATTGTGAAAGATACCATTTTCAAAACAGAAGGCATTGAACTCAGATTTTCAAATTCTGTTCCATGATTGCTCCTAACAGACGCAATACATATTACTTTTTCTTTTTGAACACATTTGCAGAATATTTCAAAAACACTGAATGACTCATGTTTATGTGCTAGGAAGTATACCCATGTGAATCTAGTATAATCATCTATAAATACAAATCCATATCTCTTTCCTCCAAGACTTTCAGTCTGAGTAGGTCCAAAGAGATCAATATGTAACAGTTCTAGCGGTCTTGTCGTGGAAACAACATTTTTTGATTTAAAAGAAGCTTTGAGTTGTTTCCCATGCTGACAAGATTCACATAGACGATTGGATTTCCAAGATATTTTCGGCAAACCTTTTACAAGATCCTTTTTAGAAATTTTCGAAATATACTTGAGACTTAAATGTCCAAGCTTTTTATGCCAAATATCTCGTTCATCATCTGCTGAAATCAAACATGTCACATTCTGATCACTAAGGTCAGAAAGGCAAACCTCATAAAGGTTATTCCTTCTTTTCCAAATAAATAGAATGGATTTGTCTTTATTTTTTACTATACATTCATCTGAGTTAAAAGCTACTTCATATCCACTGTCACAAAATTGACTTATGCTAAGTAGATTGAAGTTAAGACCTTTAACGTAAGATAAATTTTGGATAAGAGGATTGGGTGTCTTACCAACAGTCCCAATACCTAAGATTTTACCTTTCCCTGAACCATATGATACATATCCTTTACTAGGTCTGAGATCTTGGAATATAGACAGGTCTCCCGTCATGTGTCGTGAGCACCCACTGTCCAGGTACCAGCTTGAAGTCCTCTCTTTTCCTATTAAGGATGTCTGCAACAGGAATAATGAGTGACTTTGGTACCCAAATCTTTTTGGGTCCTTCTTTGTTAGTGAAAGAAGATTTCTTCTTGTTTAAGGTTCTTTTATCTTTTCTATAATTATTTGGAACCTTATTATGATTTTTTATCTTCTTTTTATGAGCAGACGGAACAAAATTGTTTTTCATTTTGTCTGACTCTTCAACATAACCAAGTCCACTCTTGTCAGATGGAGATCTCCCATATTTTAAAATATTTTCTAGCATAGAGGATCCCTTAGTGAACTTTGTTAAGTCTCTAAGTAAGGATTCATTTTCTTTCTTCAATCTTTCAATTTCAGAGATAAAATTATCCTTTTCAGACTCAGATGATTTTTCAACTGATACCTCTTTTTGCAGTAACTCATTTTCAGTTCTCAAAGTAGCATTTTCCTCCAAAGTTTGTTTTAACTTGGCTTTGCATACTTTGTATTGCTTAGCAATAAAATGTGAGTTGGTCAAAAGTGTATCGTATGAAATTTCTTCTGATTCTAACTCAGACTCAGATGAGGAGGATGAAGAAGTTTCAGATTCAGTTACCTCTGATGAGACGGTGTCTCCAGCTATGAGGCAGATATTCGCAGTTTCTTCTTCTTTAGTGGATTCCTCTAAGCTTTCGCTATCAAGGTCTTCCCAAGTCACTAGACTTTTCTTACCCTTGTCTTTGCGAGGATTCCATCTATTCTTTAATCTTGGACACTCTGTTCTCATGTGTCCAGGTTTTCTGCATTCATAGCAGATAACTTCTGAGCTCTCCTCCTTGCTTGATGATTTTTCAGGGAGCTTTCTTTCCTTCTTCTTAAAGAAGTGTTGACCTCTACCCTTTTTCATCATCATCTTTTTAAAGCGTCTGGCCATGAGAGAAATCTCATCATCAGACGATTCATCAGACGAATCAGATTCAGTGGTGTCAGCTTTCAAAACTCTGTGCTTCTTCTTTCTTTCTTTCTTAGGAGTTTCCTCCTTTGTTGTGTTATTGACAGACGGAAGAGCTATTGGTTCTTGAACCTTGATCTTGTCTCTTTTGCACAAGACTACCTCATATACTCTCAAAGCTCCTATTAACTCGTCAAGAGTTAATGTCTTCATATCACGCCCGACTAAAATGGCAGTGGACATAGCTTCCCATGGAGGAGGAAGACTATCCAATATCTTCATGTTGTTTTGAGCTTTGGTGAAGGTAATATCCAGCACAGTGAGTCCATTCAATATCGTTTGGAATCTACCAAACATCATATCGATAGATTCTCCTTTCTTCATTAAGAACATCTCATATTCTCTTTGAAGAGTAGTAGCTTTCCTCATTCGCACATCCTCAGTTCCTTCATAGGAAATTTTGAAGGCATCCCAGAGTTCTTTAGCTGTTTTGTATGCACAGAATCTGTTGTATTCTGTCCTTGATAATGCACACATGATGACATATCTGGCTTTGTTGTTGAGTTCCATAAGCGAGAATTCTTCATTTCACCATTCAACCTCAGGTTTGACAATAGGGATGTTTCCTTGAGTTATGATGTTCCATAGTCTGTACTGTGTGGATTTGATGTACATCTCCATCTGATCCGCCCAGTAAGGGTAGTCATCACCAGAGAACGCCGGTGGCTTGTTCATGGATGACCCTCTAGATAAGAACGAAGGTCCTTGAGACTCCATCCAGGATCTTTTCCTCTAGCAGCTGTAAAGAGCTCAACCCTTAGAGGCTGAGCTCTGATACCAAACTGTAAAAGATATAACACAAGAAGGGGAGGTTGAATTGTGTTTTTAAAAAATATTTTTCCCTTTCATCTGTGAGTTTAAATATGTTCAGACGAAGTATTACTTAATCTTCAAGGATGTTTTTTAAGTAAGATACGTTATAGCTTAAATATCCCCGTTAGTCAAACACTTAAGAAGATAAGTACACAACTATTTTTATACTGGTTCTTCTATACAAGACTACGTCCAGTTACCCAACAACCACTGAGTTTTCACTACCAACCGTGAAATGGTCACAAGTATTATTTGTACCCAGCCACTTCTGGCTATAACAAGATATTCTTTGAACACAGTCTTCGCAGGCTAAACAATAGAAGTATTCTTTGAACAACCAGCCTCCTTAGGCTAAACTACCACAGAAGTGGATTTTAAAAAGATGTTTTAAAGAACAGAAAGATTCCTCTTCGCAGAGAGGGTTTTACAATGAAGTATAATCAGATGAATTGAGCGAAATCACAGAAGATAGAATAATAGAAGAGTTTTCGCCAACTAATCTCTGATGAAGTGAAGTCTTTAAATAGGCACCATCTTCAGATAACCGTTAGACACATGAGAATGCCGTTGAATATTTCTTTGAGAGCTTTCCAAAAGGTGTTAGATAATACTTGAGTGATTGATGGCGTGTGCAGCGGATTTAGATTGTGTGTGCAGTACCTTTTCTGACTTGTACAGAGACTTTGACAAAAAGGTGAAGACCTTTTTGAGTTGCATGTGTAAGCATGAATCCCTATACTGATCTTGGATGCTTCTAATGAGTACTTCTTAAGATTTGAAATTTTGGCGCAAGTGACTCAAACTTTGCTTCACTTCTTGGACAGACGATATACTTCTTCAGTCTTTAAGAGGTTTCGTCTTATCCTATCGTCTGATGACTTTGACTTGAGACAGACGAATGACTTCAGTCTGAGGAGTCATCTTTCGTCTGTGCTTGTTTCGTCTGACTTTCTCGCTGATGTTCCATCTGAGAAAGTTTCGTCTGTCTTGTAGAAATCAAAACCTTAGATGTATTAATCATCTTGATCTAACAATAGTATTTGTTATTTTGAGTAGTAGGGTATTTTTATAAATGTTTGAGTTATTTTTAGTTGTCGCAATAGGAAATTTATATTTTTGAAGGTGTTATTATTCTGCTATTATTTTAGTGTATTGTTTTATGCTGTTGTTATTAGCATTCGAGGTTTTTATAGTAGTATAAGAAGTAATTTGATATTTTAAAATTATTATTATTTTACTATCTCTTTTTATTCTTAGGGTGTTAATTTAGCTTGGTATTGAAAAAATTATGCTTTTTTTTTATTAGTATAGGTTGTAATTTTATAATTTTGAAGTTGTTATTACATTATTGTCTGCTTTATTTTATATGTTAAGTGTTATTATGTTACTATTAACATGTTATGTGTTATTATTTTATGTTTGGCATATTGAGTGTTATTATTTAATATATTAAATATAAGAATAATTCTAATAATATTGATTTTACATGTAGTTATGTTTGTATGATAAGATGATTTCAGTTGTAATATTTTTATATAAATGAGATGATGTATATGGGCGATAGTGGTATATTTAAAGGAATAAGAAAGGCATTGAAAATGAAATATTGTTTGATATTTGATGATTTGAAAAAAATACTTAATATAGAAGTAAATGAAATTCATTCTAAGTTTTTAAAAAATATGTAGTATTACAAAATTACAATGATGAATGTAACATTTTGAAATTTCTCCTTTTATTTTGTTACTATTTTTATATGATTTAACTTAAATTAAATATAATTATATGTTTAAATGCTTGATTAATTATTAAAATGATTTTGATTTTAGAAAATTGTTAATTTAATCTTAGTTTTAAATTCTATAATTTAAGAATTTTAAATTCAAAGTTAGGTTAATAAAAATTATATTTCTCTTTAACTAAATTAATAAGTTTTGACACTTATTAAAGTTATTTATTAAGTAAACATTATATATTTTTAGATTAGAAATAAAATTAAGAATAATGAAGTGATTTTAGATATTTTATTATGAATTATTAAAAATATCTTTAAGTGTTTATTTATTTTTTTTCCAATTTATCCTTAATTCTTAATGGTACAATATCCTAGGTTTTATTTAAAATTTGGAATGTGTATTTAAACTCACTCATCAATCATTATTATTTATTTTTAACTTTTTCATTTTCTTTTTTTCTTTTTTCCCCTTAAGTCTTCTACTTGTGCCATAATTATATGTGCTCTTGTTTTTTTTATACCACTTTTCTTTTTCAACCTGTCATTTTCCCGTGATTTTTGGTTTAGATTCTTCAAGAAATTGTTGAAGCATTTCTTTTCCTTTCTTCCCTTTCAAGCTTTAAAACTCATAATTATGGTTTTGAAGGACCTTCCATTGCATTTTCTTAAGTTCTTCTTTGACTTAATTGTAGATTTCTCGGTAGTCCTATAAATTTCAATAATTGTGCATTCAGAATTATGATCACTTTTGTGGAAGTTATTTGTTGTGATTTCTATTTCATGTTGTATATACTTGCTTTCGAGTCATCTTAAGTGGGTATATTACTACTATTGAATTGTAGATAATTGTATAATTAGAGTAATGATTTAGAATGATTAAATGTTTGATTATGGTGTTGGATTTCGACAATATGTTGTTGTTCTATGGTAGTTTAAGTTATAATGAAGGAATTATGATATAATTGAGTGTTTTTCATTATTGTGGTTAATATACTAAGTGGAAGACCAGTTCTTTTGTTAATTGAAAATGACAGTGGAGTAGAACATGTGTAATATGGTTTTGTGAATGAGTTTTGCTGAGCTTGTTCATTATGGGTAGAGAATTCAAATGTATATGTGTTTGTTACGTGCATTGTGGTGTTGTTTAAAATGTTTTCTTAGTATAGTTCATGTATTATGGGCAAGGTTAAATGCGGTGATTCAATTTTGCTATTGCATCTAGTTTGCTAAGACTCAAATTTATTATTCATGTATTATGTACTATGAGGATTGTTTCAGTTGGTAAGTGTATAAAAAATCAAAAGATTGAGAGAAATGATTAGATAGTTAAGAGTTTAAGGTTAAAGAGTTAATTCTTAGTTTTATGTGTAATTGAACTTAAAAGCTCACTTAGAAAATTAAGTTAGGATAACTTAGATTTCAGAAAACATGTAATTTATTTACAAGAGTTCAAAATCAATATTTGAGTACTTGGAAATCAGTAAAACTACTATTTCAATAATGGTGAGGTTTAGAGACTCATAATTGTAATTAGGGTATTTGTTAGAATGCATAAATGTGATTTTCAATGAGAGTTGGGGTGTTGAGAAGTGTATTATGCACTTTTTGTTGTAGATGTTACTTTTGTCTCTCATAATCGATTAAAATAGTGTAATAATCGATTACAACAGTGTGATAGAGCCTTGTGTGTCTTGAAATAATCAAATAAAACTATTTGTAATTGATTATACCTAATACTAACAAGTTCTTAAAAATGTTTTAATTGATTACAACTTTGAGATAATCAATTATAGGACCTAATAATAAATTATACTTTATTCGCTATTGTTGAATTGATTTTTCTTTCTTTTATATAATTGTTTTCTTGAGCTACATGTGTCGTTGTACCCCGGACTTGATATTATCACAGATATTTATAAATTTATATGATAATGAGGTGTAGAATGTTCGGAGTATTCTTATGTTACAATGATTGTATGCCTTCTTCCATCATATTAGGTTAATTATATCCAAGCGTGGATGTTTGATAAGTGGTTTTGGGTGAGTGGAGATTTTGATTGGTTGTTGGGGAACATATTTCATTATTTAAATGACTAAAATTATTATGATAGTTGTTGTTTTGTGAATTATAAGGGTATATGCTCGCTACATGGAGATAGTTGAGTTGCTCAATTTGTGATTTGTTGTGAAGACATGGAAATGTGTTGTGAAGAATTTGAAAAGATCATCATAATTGCTCAATAAGTACGTGAAAATTAGAATGATATGAAACTAGTACAGTAAGTTCTTGATTGGGCTCTTTAGAGATAAATGCCTTAGGAATTGGAGGGTTGTCACTTGATGTGGAAAGCTACCGCTATGGTCGACCACCATAAGTAGGTAGTGAGTCCTACTGCAATACCGGTGACCCTGATTGTTACTGTGTAGATGTAACACCCCCCTCTTATTTACTTATTTTACTTATATTTTGTAATTTAAAGTGGTTAATGATATAGTAGATAAAAGAGATTTTTAGAAAACAATACTTTTATTACATAAGTTTTAAAGTTCATTACAACCAGATTACATAACTTTGTCCTATTATTATTTTACATAACTACCTTTCTACTTCCTTAGAACATTTACTCAACACTTCTACACGCAAAACATAACAAGCATCTTCACAACAAGATAGTAGCAACAACCAGTGCGAAACAGTGACAACTTCTCAATCCTGCAAATCTGCTCCCTCGAACGTTGTTCGAGATCATCACAGGTGTTAAAAACACAAAACGCAAGGGTGAGCTTTCCTTAAACAATGATCATAAACAATAATTTTAACTATAGTAAAACTTTTGAAATTAAGTGAAAATATTCATAAAACAATCTAAAATATTCTTCAAGATTTCTTTTAAAATATTTATTATTTTAAAACCTGTGTAAAAACAAACCTTTAGTTCAAATCACAAATTAAGATAACTAACCACATTAAAACGAATAAGCCATTTATCACAATACATAATTTACCATGAATTCCACTGAATCATATATTCAATTAACACACAACCACTATTGTATGCTCCTAGTGCTATATGATGCATGCACCTTCACCATGCATTTTTACTCTTCACTCGAAATGCAATGTGGCGCCCTCCACTGAAAATAGCCTGGGGCATCTGATTCTCACTCTCAATCAGACCCACCAGAGGTAGACACTCCGTAATTTTTCGAGTTCCCTCGTTGTCGGTAGGACCTCCCCGCAACATGTGATCATCATGAGCAGGGCAATTTCCCCACCAAGAGAACCCCGGTCCACGGTATTCCACTCACTCAGACGGGAATCCGTGACTTACGGACTTGGTCTACTACTATCCAGTCATCAATGCAACATGTTCTAGGACCTTGAATTGTATAATGACCTTCATCATATTTTAAGTATTGACCTTTCCACCAGGTCATCTCCATCTCACCTCATTCTAAGTATTGTCCATTCACCAAGCAATCTTAGAATACTGCCTCTCCACTAGGCATTCCCAATCGGTCATTAAACAATTCAAGTCCATCTTCATTTCAATGCAACCATGCATGTCACCATTTACTCACATCCAATTCACCAAGTAATTGTATATCAAGCACAAAACAAGTCATACTTTGATGTATAATCAAACAACCACATTTACCACCATCAATATGTGTTATATTAAATTATTCAGTATGTTAATATTCAAAAGAGGTTTCATCAAAAGAGGAAAGATTGAAGTTGTTCATAGAAGTCAAAAGCTTAATATACATAAGAAAGGTTTCCATTTCATTTATTTTTTTATAAAGTCGTCATAGTATTCAGAGAAATAGTTGAAAGAGGAAAACAACTTCAAAATAATCATTCAAAGGTTAAAGAAAACACAATCTTAAAGAATTGAAAGGAGTGTAAGAAAGATGAAGAAAAGAAACATCAAGGATTCAAAGAAAGATAATGGAATAGCCAAAGAAAGAGAGTGAAGGTAGTAAGAGAATCAAAGAATAGAAAAGGAGGATAAGGAAAGATCCCCTTACTGCAAGAAACTAAAGAAAGATAATGAAAGTACCAACAAAACAAAGGATAGAAAAGAAGGATAAGGAAAGGTCCCCTTACTGGTTTCTCCTAGCTTCCTATATTCTTCCTCTACCTACTTGCTCCTACTTTGGTTGGAGAGATTTCTTCTTAAGGTGGAGAAAGTATAGAAAGGTTTTTTGTAGTGAAGATAGTTTGAGAGAATGTAGGAGTATTCTTTGGGTTATATCTTCATTTGGCACCCCTAAGCCCTATTTATAGACTTCCCAAGATATTTCTAGAGAATTGGAGATTGATTCTAAAGAAAAAATCTTAGTTTCTATGAAAATATCTTAGATTCCATTAAAATATCTTAAAAGGTAAGAAAATATCTTAGTTTCCAAGAAAATATCTTAGTTTCCATCAAAATATCTTAAAAGGTAAGAAAATATCTTAGTTTCCAATAAAATATCTTAGTTTCCAAGAAAATATCTTAGTTTCCATCAAAATATCTTAAAAGGTAAGAAAATATCTTAAAGAGAATTCTAGAATGGTTGAAAAGTCATTACTTTGATCACTTTCGGTAAAATAGGCATAACTTCTTCCACAAATATCGTTTTGGGCTCAGGTTTCTTGCAAATGAAAGAGGATTGACAGAGCTACAAATGTCATGAAGGCCCAAAGAGCCAATTCAGACTGCATCTAGTGTGAAATTAGCCTTGAAAGTGGGCCATGAAACAGTGACATGAATTTACTATACATTTGACCACTCTCGGTAAAATAGGCATAACTCCCTCCACAGACCTCCAATTGAGCTCCGGTTTGTTTCTAATTAAAGAAGATTGAAAGATCTAGAAATGTCATGAATACATCAAGAGCCAGTTTGGACCGCATCTGGGGTGAATATTTCCTTGAAGTGGACACATGCAACCAGTGAAGTGAATTCCAGCGAATTGAACATTTTAAATCATGTAATTGCCATTTTATACAAATGTGGGATATGAGATTCAAAATGCAGACCCTTGGGACTTATTTTGGCAGCTGCAAAGCATATGAGGAACACCCAATTGAAAAATGCATTATTGGAGGCAGCCATAAAACACTCCACAATTCATTCCACAAATTTCTTGAATATTACAATACTCCCTCCCTTTTTTTAAAAATTTCGTCCTCGAAATTTACCTTCATTGGAATAATTCAGGGTAGCTGCTTTTCACTTGATCTTCAAATTCCCATGTAACCTCTTCACTTGCTCCGTTTTTCCAAATAACCTTAACCAAGGGAATTTCCCTTCCTCTCAGGAACTTGATCCTCTTATCCTCGATCTTCAAAGGTCGTGTTTCAAACGTGAGGTTTTCCTTTACTTGAACATCGTCAAGTTCCACCACATGTGAAGGATCATGGATATACTTTTTCAATTGAGATACATGAAAGACATTATGAAGATTTGTGAGTAGGTGGTAATGCAATTTGATAGGCTACGGGTCCAACCTTTTTGAGAATTTGGAAAGGTCTATGAAACGAGGTGTGAGTTTGCGGGATTTGAGAGCCCCGCCAACTCCGGTCAAGGTGTTACTTTTACGAATACATGATCCCCCTCTTCGAACTCAAGGTCCTTCCTTCGATTATCATAGTAGCATTTTTGCCTATTTTGTGCTGCTCTCATCTTCTCTTGGATTAGTTTAATCTTTTCAGTAGTTTATTGTATTATTTCAGGTCCTAAGGTTATGTGATCTTCTGGCTCTACCCAACATAGAGGTGTCCTACATCTTCTTCCATATAATGCTTCATACGGGGCCATTCCAATTGAAGAATGGTAACTATTATTATATGTGAATTCTATTAAGGGTAGATAGCTATCCCAATTTCCTTTATATTCCAAAATACATGCCCTTAATAAGTCTTCTAGGGATTGAATAGTTCTTTCAGTTTGTCCATCTGTTTGAGGGTGATAGGCAGAACTTAGTTTTAGCCTTGTTCCTAACACTTCCTGCAAACTTTCCCAAAATCTAGAAGTGAATCTAGGATCTCTATCTGAAACTATGCTTGTGGGTACACCATGTAATCGTACTATTTCACTTATATATAAATTGGCTAGTTTTTCTAATGAATACCTTACGTTAACTGGGATAAAATGGGCGGATTTGGTTAACCTATCTATTATTACCAAATAGAATCTGTTCCTTTTAAAGTTCTTGGTAATCCTACTACGAAATCCATAGAGATACTATCCCACTTCCATTGGGGTATTTCTAAGGGTTGTAACATTCCTGAAGGTTTCTGGTGTTTGATTTTAGCCTTTTGGCATACCAAGCATGCATATACAAATTCATTCACTTCTTTCTTTATTTTAGGCCACCAAAACAGGGTCTTCAGGTCCTTATACATCTTGGTGGTACCAGGATAAATACTAAGTTTACTTTTATGTCCTTCCTCTAAGATTACCTTCTTAAGTTCCAATATATTAGGTATGCATATTCTATTTTGAAATCTTAAAATTCCATCAACTCCAATATTGAAGTTACTATTTTCTCCTTTTCTTACGGCTTCAATCTGATTCTTAAGAAAAGGATCCATTTTTTGTTTCTGTCTTATTTTATTCATAAATTCATTAGTTATTCTTAAGGCTCCTAACTTCATACTAATAGGAGTAAACTCACACGCAAGGTTGAAGTTACTAAATTGCTCTATTAAATCCATCTCTTTGACCATTAAACTTGATATTGCTATGGTCTTCCTACTTAATGCATCGGCTACTACATTTGCTTTGTCTGGGTGTTACTTAAGATCAAAATCATAATCTTTTAGAAATTCCATCCACCTTCTTTGTCTCATGTTTAACTCCTTTTGGCTAAATAAATACTTAAGGCTTTTGTGGTCACTAAATACCTCAAATCTTGTTCCAAAAAGATAGTGTCGCCATATTTTAAGCGCAAATACTACTGCAGCTAGTTCTAGGTCATGGGTTGGGTAGTTCCTTTCATGGTTTTTTAATTGTCTTGATGCATAGGCTACCACTTTTCCTTTTTGCATTAGTACTCCTCCTAAACCTAGTTTAGAGGCATCACAATAAACTTCAAACGATTCAGTTGGGGTTGGTAAAGTCAAAACAGGAGCAGTAGTTAGTTTTTTCTATACAAAAGCTTGACCTTTTCTAGTTATGATTGTGAGAGGCAAAGCTATCTTGGAGAAATCTTTTATGAATCTTCTATAATATCCTGCTAATCCTAGAAAACTCTTTATTTCTGTCACATTTTTTGGTCTTTCCCATTTTAGAACTGCGTATGCTTTATGTGGATCTACTGCAATTCCTCCTTGTGATATTACGTGTCCTAAGAAACCGACTTCTTCTAACCAAAATTCACATTTGGACCATTTCGCATATAACTGTTGATTTTTCAAGATTTGTAATACTACTCTAAGATGTTTAGCATGTTCCTTTTTGGTTTTTGAGTATACTAAAATGTCATCTATAAATACTACCACAAATTTATCCAAATATGGTTGAAATATTCTATTCATGTAATCCATAAATACTGCGGGTGCATTAGTTACACCAAAAGGCATAACCATGTACTCATAGTGTCCGTATCGGGTACTAAAGGCAGTTTTTGGGATATCTTCAGCTTTTACCCTTATTTGGTGATATCCAGACCTTAGATCAATCTTACTAAATACACAAGCTTCTACTAGTTGGTCCATAAGATCATCTATCCTTGGTAAGGGGTTCTTATTCTTAATGGTTACCTTATTTAGTTGTCTATAATCTACACAAAGTCTCATAGTTCCATCTTTCATCTTTACTAGGAGTACGGGTGCTCCCCAAGGTGATACACTAGGTCTAATAAACTGTTTCTTCAATAGTTCTTCTATTTGTTTCTTTAGCTCTGCTAGTTCTAAGGGTGACATCCTATAAGGTGCAATAGAAATTGGTCCAGTCCCAGGTATCAGGTCTATAGAAAATTCAACTTCCCTTTCAGGTGGTAGTTGGTTTACCTCTTCAGAGAATACTTCAGAGAAATCTTGTACTACAGGTATATTATCGAAGGTGACATTTTGTTCTACTTCTAGGTTAGAAAGGATCATATATACCTAATTGTATTTCTTCATGTCCTATTTCACTTGGTTGGTAGAAATTATCTCAATATCCTTTCTTACTTCAGATTCAAAAAAATTAAGGTTTTATTAAAATAGTCTATCAGGACATAGTTGGAAGATAACTAGTCCATTCCAAGGATAATATTAATTTGGTTTAAAGGTAGGCAAACTAGGTTAACTATGAAGGTTTTGTTACTTAGTTTTATAGGACAATCTAAACAGATATGGGTGGTTGTAACAAACTTATGGGTAGAGGTAGTTATTATCAATGTCTAGAAAAAATAGTGGAAGTTGTAACCTTTTAGCACAGTCTGAAGATATAAAGGAATGAGTGGCTCCAGAGTCAAATAGTACAAGTAAAGGAATTCCACGTATGGAACACGTACCTTGTACAAGATCATTGGCATTCGAGGCCTCGGCTCCATTGAGGGTGAATACTCTTCCCACAGCCTTTGGTTTCCCTTGTTGATTGTTATTAGTGCCTTTAGTGCTTCCATTAGTTTCTTCTTTTAATTGTGGGCAGTTCCTTTGGATGTGTCCTTTTTGGTTGCATTTGTAGCAGGTAATGTCCGATTTGGGGCATTGAGGTGAGATATGCCCAAACTCCCCACATTTGAAACATTTGGTTGGGGCTGGAAAGTTGCCACTACCTCTTACTTTGTTGTCCACTTTTCTTTAGGATGGACTGGGGGGTTCTCTTGGTGGGGAAATTGCCCTGCTCATGATGATCACATGTTGCGGGGGAGGTCCTACCGGACACTGAGGGAACTCGACAAATTACGGAGTGTCTACCTCTGGTGGGTCTGATTGAGAGTGAGAATCAGATGCCCCAGGCTATTTTCAGTGGAGGGCGCCACATTGCATTTCGAGTGAAGAGTAAAAATGCATGGTGAAGGTGCATGCATCATATAGCACTAGGAGCATACAATAGTGGTTGTGTGTTAGTTGAATATATGATTCAGTGGAATTCATGGTAAATTATGTATTGTGATAAATGGCTTATTCGTTTTAATGTGGTTAGTTATCTTAATTTGTGATTTGAACTAAAGGTTTGTTTTTACACAGGTTTTAAAATAATAAATATTTTAAAAGAAATCTTGAAGAATATTTTAGATTGTTTTATGAATATTTTCACTTAATTTCAAAAGTTTTACTATAGTTAAAATTATTGTTTATGATCATTGTTTAAGGAAAGCCCACCCTTGCGTTTTGTGTTTTTAACACCTGTGATGATCTTGAACAACGTTCGAGGGAGCAGATTTGCAGGATTGAGAAGTTGTCACTGTTTTACACTGGTTGTTGCTACTATCTTGTTGTGAAGATGCTTGTTATGTTTTGCGTGTAGAAGTGTTGAGTAAATGTTCTAAGGAAGTAGAAAGGTAGTTATGTAAAATAATAATAGGACAAAGTTATGTAATCTGGTTGTAATGAACTTTAAATCTTATGTAATAAAAGTATTGTTTTCTAAAAATCTCTTTTATCTACTATATCATTAACCACTTTAAATTACAAAATATAAGTAAAATAAGTAAATAATAGGGGGGTGTTACAGTAGATATCATTCAACTAGTTTTGCATTGTGTATCACATTTAGGTTTTGCATTGTGAGGACTTATGTATCACATTTAGGTTTTGCATTGTGTATAAGATTTGTTTTATTGTATAGATTATATATGATAAATATATATATGATTATTTTTCATATTTATTATCCTCATTTTTATGAGCTAATCCTTTGTGTCTCTACGTGGATGATACTTGCTAAAACTTCTGGTTGCTGAGTGAGTAGATGATCAATATGTTTAGATAATGATGTTGTTTCTTGAGGTATTTTAAGGAGGAGAGTTTTGAGTTCAAACACTTCCTCTCTTTTGAACCATTTCTTCTCTTTCATTCATGTTTCTTTTCTTTTAATAGTGATGTATTTATGGAGGTTATAAAACAAATGAACTTGTAATAAATATTATTATTGTCTTATGTTAAATGTAATGATTATCATTTTCATTTTTATTTGATGATTATCTACATAATTTCACTAACTAAACTAATTGAACTATTTTAAAAATTTAAATGAATTTCACATTTTCGTGTTAGTTAGTGTGACACCAAACACGAGTGTTACAACAAAGATATTGAAATTGTGATTAATACCTTTCAAAAAGAACAAGATGAAATGTCAATAATAAAATTGTACGTTAAAATGGAGGTTATTCGTAATTCAACTTTTTTTTTCTCGTAGTTCTTTATTGTTTGGAGATAATAATTTAGTGGTGAATGAAATATATGTTGTTACTGATAACAAAGATGATGATAAAGATTATTATGTATATGATTCATATGAAGATGGATCGTTATAAGATGAAAAAATGAATAGTAACTTTAGTGAAGAAATAAGAGTGCAACAAATATTCATTGTAATCGAACAATGGTATCATTTGCAATTGTTAACCTGGAGGAAGAAAGTAACACATTGACCATTTTTTTGAAATATATTAATGATTTTTTTAATTATCATATTTTAATTACAGGAAAAACGTCGTAGTCCATTTTAAAATGATAGTTTGTCTTACACAAATATTAATTATATTTACTCTATGAAGAACAAATGTTTTTTAATAATTTGTTAAGTATTATATGTTAGGTATAGAAAAAGATAGTCAAAAATGCACTGCAATAATCCATCAAATTTTCAAAATAATAGAATTAAAGTTAAATAAATATATAGTATATTAGAGAGCCCTACGTGCTCTTGATAAGATATTTGTTATGGTGGCGTCCATTACTCAACAACATCATATTGTTTTGTCCTTTTCACTTATTATTTAAAAAATATACATTTCTCTAAAATATAAAAAATTCGCGTATACTTATCAATTGGTAGTTAATTTATACAACAAGTATCACCTAAACAAGATGATAATGTAGAGTTTTTCAAAAGTAAACTAAAACGAGAAATTAATAATTAAGTGTAAGAATATATTTATTTTTTAAAATTAAATGATTAAACTTATTTAAATAAATAAATAAATAATATTTATTTTTTAATATCAAACATATATTTTTATAAAAATAATAATAAATTATTCTATCACCTTTTAAAATTTATCCGTGTGTTGTATTGGTTCACACTTCATCACGTGAATAGAAAATAAGGAAAAAAAACATTTATATTCTCGAAAATGAATCGTTTATGCAAATACTTCTTTAAAAACTGGATATGTAGTATTTACATGTTCTCCTGAAATAATTAATGTTATTTCTCCGGAACCATTTGCAGGAGGAGAGAAAAAATACGAACAAATAAAATTTATATCAATTTTATTACTGTAAAATGAAACTAATTTTCATTAGTTAATTTGTGAAAAAATCAAATTTTCTAAAATAGTTAAAAGAGAGACTTTTTTTATAAATTGATTAATTAGAATATAATTTTTTAGAAAAGTTCATTTTATCTATATCTCTTGTTTACTTTTTAAACTATCTAAAAATCCTTAAAGAAATTCACTCAAATAAATCAATACTATGCTATTTTACTGTATATGACCCAGTCCGCTAAATATTATTTTCTTATATGAATTCCAATCGTATAAAATAGAAAACCAACGTTAGTTTCAATGCAATGGTGCTTGACTCATCATTCTGAAATTGTCAAACAAAAGTAGGTGAACTTCTCGGGTCAAGAGTGGTTAATGTTTTGGGTAAGTTGTTTGTTGAAAACTTGCTCGTGAATTGTGATTTTAGTCAGTTACTATGTTTAGAACGTGGAGGAAGAAGAAAACAAAACAAAGGTAGTAATGGTCAAACTTCATGAAATTCCACAAAGCCCAGAGAGTTTTATGAATTCATTGACCACACTTTTTAAGGCAGGTTTATCGCCACTAGCTAGCATCATCACACCCACGAACTTGTCTGTTCTCGTATAGGCCAGCCAAGGCTTCCAAATTTCATTCACATTTCTGTTTTAGGAACTTTTAAAACAGTAATCAATAAGCGTAGGCATTTTTTCTAAGTCTGACGCAAGTCTCTTAATAATGTTCACACTTGCTACAAAAACTTTATGAATGATTTATACAAGAAAATATTGTAGATTAAATATAATCGATTATAAGAAATTTTTAAAAGATTTTTATAATTTCATACAAATACAACGTGATACCAAATTTTATAATCTAAATTTTATTAGATTTAGATCATAAAAATTTATAATATTTGAAAAGATTTTATAGATTTATCAAATTTCATATATATTAATAGAAAGTATTTAATAATAATTCTTAAATTATAATTAAAAAAATTATAATTTAGATTAAAATTAAATTATAAAAATTTATATAAATAATTTTGTTATTTTATTGTTGTACTCATTTATAATTATAATTACAGAAAAAATAATTATAATAATAACATAATATCAGTATATTAACTCACCTGGATGTATTCTAATTTTTTTTTTACTAAAATAGGACCATTTAGAAAATAATTATAGATATAAATCGTTTCACCAATCTCATAAATGTAATTAATATAATTTAGGTTATATCCAGTTATGGATCCGGTTAAGTGGATTTAGGTAACGTCCAACCATATTTTATTTTTAAAAAATCATTTATAATGAAAATAAAGATGATAATAATAAATAATAATTATAATATTATTGGATAAAAAGAGATATATATTATAAAAAAAAATTAAATTTTTAAATACAATTATTAATTAAGAAAATATTTATATTTTTTATTAAAATATCTTACAAAATACATCATATTAAACTACCGATCGAAATTTATAGAGTTTCAAACACGGCGAGATTTTTTAAATCAATGCCATTAGATTTTTATAACTTTTATGATTGACATAGTTGACTTTGGTAACTTTTAAAATATCACAATTGTTCTATTTGAATAATTTTTTTCTTTTTTATTGTTTAAAAGTCATTTTATTTTAATAATATAAGTGTTTTTTTTTGCGTTTAAAAATCTTAAATACCATAGACTTTTAATCGCAAAAAATCTTTAAAAATTCTCTACTATCTTAATTGAATACACCGAAGAAGATACAATAAGAAATATTAAAACAAAAAGTATTATTTCAATTCAATCAATTTTACAGTAAATATTTATGTGAGAAAAAATATAATAAATAATTATTTTCATAACTTCGTATTAACTTATACATAAATTGAAAACACATTTTAAATAATAAGAACTTTTTAAAATTAACTTTATATATATATATATATATATATATGTATATAGTAGTTAATTTTAATTTTATATATATATATATATATATATATATAGAGAGAGAGAGAGAGAGAGAGAGAGATAAACTATTTTTCTATTCAAACTAATGAAATATTAGAATACAAAACATTTCTTTGAGGATTTAATACTTGTACAAAGTTATTTTACTCTTTGGCTTAGTTTATATATTATTATTTTTCTATTATGTAACATTAATAATATTATATGAGTTTAATTTCAAATTTTATTATATTTTTAATTAATTAGACAGGAATCAAATTTTTAAAAAATATAATTTTTTCTAATTCATTAATGATGTAAAAATATAATTATATCATAAATATATGTCAAATAAATTTATTTTATATCATTTATTCCTCCCCGTCCATGCTATTTTTTCAGTCTTTACGTCAATTTCGTGGAGAATTACTTTCTGAGCTAAGTGATACCATCTTGGTACTCCTACACTTTAAACATAATATATAAACACATCAAAATTTAATGCCATATTTAAATAGTCTAAATGTTTTTATTTCTCAATCCTAGCTAAACTACTTATGAAATATGAAGTATGAACAACCTTTGTATTCAACCGAGTTTCTCGCCATTAATAAATAGTTACTTAATTTTTATAGTAATCAACATAAAATGATATTAATAATAATTTTTTTATTGATTAATTACAGGAAAAAATTATACTAATTACACTCTCTCCATATTAAAATACAAAAAAATTAACTTGTATGATGAATGAAAATATAAATAAATTAAATTAACTTTATCATTCTTAATTATACAATATTTTAAAAATCTATCTACTTAATTGTAATTTTACTTTCAACCACTTTTTAATAACTGTTACAAGTTTAAATAAAAAAATTAGCCTTTAATTATAATTATTAAAATTAAATGATGTTAATTTTCTTGATTAATATAAAATTAATTAATTTTAGTTATATTTATATTTATATCTATAACGGTTAATAAAAATTTCTCTTTTTTAGTTTCTTTTTTTATTTAACAATTTTACTCTTATTATATTATTTGTTAAGTTTACATATTTCAATTATTATTTTTTTCTCCATATTGTATTTAGTAAAATTTTAAATCAATTAACATTTATAACTATTTTTATGAAATATTCTATTATTGGTGACTTAAATTTTAATTTATTAAATTTTATTTATTTATTTAAAAAATTAAAATTATCAAATTCATATCTCTATTAATTTTATTTTAAATTAAATGTACTACTCTTCCTTTATTTACTGCTATCTCTCTTTAAACCAAATTTAACTACGGAAAAACATAAATATACAACACCCTATTTCTTTGCTTTTACGAAGAAAAGATATAAAAATAATACTGGAATATTAAACTCTCAAAGTCAAGTCCCTGTAAATTGAAAAATCGTGATTGGAAAGGAAAAATCTTATTAAAAATGTCAGATAAATTTTCTATCAGAAATTAGCGGAGTCAATGAAATATTCTACAGCGTGGTAAAAATAAAACTATAAAAATATTATGCATTTATTATTACCTTTAAAACAATATATAAATTCTAATAGGTGTCAAAAAAGAAATAAAAAAAAAAAAAAAAAAAAAAAAAAAAACGTGGAAAAAATCAACGACCGTTTAGTTTGGAATTCCGAGTCCAAAACTGCACCTCGAAGTTTTGAAAATATTAGCATGATGGGTCAAACAATGAAAGATGTCGTTTTCCTCTTGAATGTCACCCTTCCCCTCTGTCATGTTTCCCTGTTATGAGTCCCATTGTAATTACAGTCACAGTTTGACCAAAGACCTCTCACCCGTTTATATGGACCACACTCATATCTCCCACCACACTATCACACTCTACTGTTTCTGTGTGTTTTGTTTTGTGTATATCCGTTCTCTCTTACTTCTAACACTCCCTCTCTTCCTCTGTGCTGTGTGTGAGAATTTTATAGAATAGAATTGAGCCAGAAATTAAAGAATTGCCAGAAAACAAAACAATTAAAATGGCAAAGGTAAGGGAGAAGCTATACGTTACCGTTCCGAGTCTGTTTCGGTGTCCAATTTCCATGGACGTGATGCGGTCCCCCGTAAGTCTATGCACCGGCATCACATACGATCGCACCAGCATCCAGCGCTGGCTCGACTCAGGACACGACACGTGTCCCGCCACCATGCAAGTCCTTCCCTCCAAAGACTTTATTCCAAATCTCACTCTCCACCGCCTCATCCGCCTCTGGCTCCTCTCCTCAGAACCTCCCTCGCCGGATTCCCGCCTCTCCGCCGCCGCCGACCACCTCCGCGCCCTCCTCGCCGCCGATAAAAACCTCTCCGCCGGAGCCTTCTCTAAAATCGCTGAATTTGCTAAATTCTCTGCCGATAACCGCCGCCTTCTCGCCGCATTTAACGGCTTCGACTCCGCCGTTGTCCGCGCACTCGCCGGAACCGGAAGCGGTTCAGGGATCCACGTTTTGGAAAACGCGATTTACCTTCTTGATTCGGTTTTCCGAGAAAACGGAAATTCTGAGAGAATCCGAAAGCTGATTTTCGATGCTCGTGAACAATGCTTCGATTCAATGATTTTTGTTTTGAGAAACGGATCTGTGAAATCAAAGATTGAGACGGTTAGGGTTTTCGAGTTTCTCGCGAGCAACTTGCAAGCGAAGAAATCGATTACCGAAACGCGAGGATTGTTATTGCTGCTGGCGAGTTTTTTGAAGGACGGCGGAGAGGAGTTAAACGACGCAGTTTTGTCGTTACTAGGTGTCGTTTCGGTGACTCTCTCAGCGAAGGTGGAACTCGTAAATTGCGGCATCGTTAAGGTGGTTTCGGAGTCGCTGCGGGCATGTTCTGCGGTATCCACCGTGGAACGGTGTCTGAGGGTGCTGGCGGCTTTGGCGACGTGCGCGGAGGGACGGGCGGCGATGGCGGAGGATCCGTCATGCGCGGCGGCGGTGGTTGAGAGAATGGCGAAGGCGCCGAAGGCCGCAGCGGAGGATGCGGTGGCTGTGCTGTGGAGTCTATGCTGTTTGTGCGGGAATATGAAAGTGAGGGATGACGTGGCAAAGCGAAACGGCGTCGCAGTGGTTTTATTAGTTATGCAAAGGGGGTGGGAGGAGCACGTGAGAAGCATGTGCGTAGATTTGATTAAGGTTTTGAAGGGTGCGTGTAAAAACGGGCTTGGGTTGGAACTAGGAAGCTATGACACCAAAACAACTCATATCAAACCTTGTTAATGTTGTAAACTTGATTAAGTTGAACAACTTTTTTGAAAAAAGAATTGATGAATAGTTGAACTAGCTTTTCTTTGTAGTGAACAGTTGACCTACCTTTTTAGCATGCAACAAGAGAATGTTTCATGTTTTTTTTTTTTTTTAATTATTATTATTGACTAATGTTAATAGTTATTAATTATTAGTTTTTTTTTTCATGGGAGTTGCTATATCACTGAATTAATTTTATAACTCGTAATAACATTTAATGTTAGTTTTACTCTTGTTTTCATTGGAAGGAAAGAAAGAAATTGTAGAAAATTGTAAATTGGTAGAGAGAAAATTACTTGAACAGTTGAATACAATAAAACTGAGGAGACATAAATATCATTTGATATTTGTGTTTTCTTGTTTAAATACTAGATTAAAGAGCAAGTTCTTTCAAATTAAGATCATAGTAGTAATCATTTAGAAACTAAATAGTTTTGGTTTTCGGTTCTTTTGATTACTTTGATGCACTTATTTGCGGAGTAAGGACTAAGGTTTTGAACTTTAGTTCTGATTCGTTGGGAAAAAGTTTATGCAGTTTCCAGTACTTGAGAAAGAAACAGGAGTAAACCGGGCATGTTCATTTGCAGTGGCGAATTAATGGTAGCATCTGCCATCTGAAACAGTGCCTCATGCAATTATTATTTTGACAAATAAAATTGGATGGAAATGGGTAAAATCAAGGTAGGTATGACAATACCGGTTCCCACACATAGCGCATGCCTATTAAAAATTCATGTGTCAAGACTTGTGTACGTAGATAATAACTTTTCAGTATTTGTTCTGCACAAATTTAAGAGAGAATGATCATGTAAGATTGTAGCAAGGAGAAACCATTCGTCAAGTCAAGTTCCTTGATGTTAGAACTGAGTCCAGGTCTCTAAGTTCTATGCTAGAACCTTGTTAGTCATTGTGAAAAAAAAAAAAACAAATATTAATAATCAAGCTCAAAGACTGGAAACATAGTTTTAAGAATATGATTTAGACATGGTTGGAGATGAAAACAATATTGAATGTGAAGCGTAAGTGAAAGATAATCTTTTCTTTATAAATAATAAGATTATAATTTATAATTTTTTAATATAATATTAAAATCTATTTTACGATATAGACCTATTCATTGGTTATCGGGTTATTATTAAACAACATTGTTGTATAATTATGTCTAATTTGTTAACCTATAAGTTAGCAATAATATTTCATACATATTCCATTTAAAAAATAGGAGAAGATCAAAACATATATTTAAGTCAACCATAAAATGAATTTAGGTATACGTTTAGAATTTTTATTTTTCATATCTACAAGCATTTGAAATGCTGAGTGGGAATGATCCATGGAACTTGCATAAGAGCCTTCTTGTGTGCCTAACTACAACTACATTGTTTGATCGCAATAAGATTTAGTAGCCTTTAATCCTTCCAACAATTCCAATTTCATTAATTGGTCCTCATCTTCGGATGGAAACTTTTCCTTAAAATCTGCTTATAAATCTGATTACAGTATTTCTTAAAATGCGTTCTGGTTTTGATGTCACAACTCGAATGAATCTCTTCACATATCTTTATACAGTGTAGCTCTGCCTAACAAGTGTGGAACATGATCACGGGCAAGAAATTAATTTTTGGAATCATTATTCATGTTATTTGTGTTAAACCGGTGCCTTCATATTCATGTTATTGGCCTAATTTATTTGGGCCTCTCTTGTTTGCCATTGGACTTGAGAGAGTTAAATCAGTATTGGAACTGCTACTACCACCCATTTCTTTATTAAATTTACCCACTTACTTTCCGAGACCGTAATGACAGTCAATTCTACAATATTTTTTTCCTCGCACAAAAAACGTACATTCTATTCTATATTTATTTTGTTGTATATATAGATTTTAATATGATATATATTCCATTTTGTACGCTGATTTATGAGTTACTATTTTTAAGTAATATTAAAATCATCATCGTATAATTTATTTATTTTTAATATTAATTGATCTAATTATGATGATTAATGATATTTTTAATAACAATCAAATTTGTCATTTTAGTCTTTGAATTCTGTGCAAGGTGAATTTTTATGGAGAGTAATTAATCATTTTAGTCTTTAAATAAGATAAGATTTTTCTTATAAAATAAAACAAGTACTCCTTTTGATCTTTTCTATAAGATCTCGTTTAGAAGATTTTAATAGTCCATTTTATAAGATCATTTATAACTTTGATTAAATACTTACTTTTTTTATTTTTTATAATTATTAAATATCTATGTATGTGTTGAAATCAATATAATCCTTTTCTTTCCCGAGAAGTAATTTATCACGGCATTTGTACCAGCTTGGTGTTTATGATAATATAATTCAATATGGTATTTACGATAACCTACCTCAAAATCTGAACAATATTTTGTGTAATACTATTACTATAAATTTCAAATAATTTTGTAGATATTTTTATATTACTCATACCAAATAATTAATAATTAAAAGGTTAAAATTGGTACTCTATAATGTTTTAAGAATAGAATAAAATTATGAAAATAACTACTTTTATTAGTTTGTGAATTTTTTTTTTTAAAATATTGTTATATTAAGGATCAGATGGAATAAATTAATATATGATTTAATTAATAAATTACATCGTTTAAACCAAAAAAGAAGAAGTAAAAACATGGGTACTGGAACTTCAATCTAAAAATCGATTTTGAATTTTTTTTCCTTTTCAAAAAATCAAATAAAAAGACTTGTATTAGGAATCAAAACAACTATCATATACTTTTTTGTGGGTTGCCTGTTGAGCTTGGTCAGTGCAAACATTCTACAAGTTGGGCTTTGGGCCGTTTGGCATGATCAAATTAAAATTTTCGTGGACTAGAGGACTTGGGTTCCTCATAGAGGGAAATGTTCCCTCTTTGCCCAAGTTTGAATATACACTCTAGAGTCTAGACTCCAAAATTGAAAATACAAATAGTGTTCTTTCCTTTTCTTCTCCATACCTATATGAAAATTCAAATATCCTCTTTTTTGCACCTTAGCAACTTCCCTATTTTCTACCTAAGGTAATTCTAAGTTAGCCTTGTACATTTTGGCCTGTGGTCTGTGGTTGAGAACCCATTAGTCACTCTATCAACAATCAAATTCCTAGTTTCTAAAGCAAGGAGGTTCTAAATTCCAAAGTTGTGCTCCTTTAATTTCCTTAATACATCATGTCCATTTTGGTGACGCCAGGTTCTTTGGAGACATGTACTACCAGAAGCAAATTAAACCAACTTGCATATTTAATAGCCAAATTTAGCATTGCAAATTTATATTAATTGTAGGATCTTTGAGCATCCTCTTGATTTTGTCCAAATAGTATTGTTAGGTGATACATCTCATATTGTACTCCCTCCAGGATTTTGAGTTATATTGATTCTTGATATAAATAGTGTATATGTTTGCTTTTTGATTCTTTATTAGAAGAGAAATGTTAACTATATACTTTTCAACATGTTATTTATTATTGCTTGAAATCACAAATATTTGTGGAATTTTACTGTCTATTTAATGAGTCTCTTATTTTTTTAGCGATTATGTTATTAATACGAATCACTACTCTCTTATTTTTCAACATATTTTTTTTAACGATTTTCCCATATTTTCTAATTATGTAATTAATTCTCAGAAATGTACTTTAATTTTTCCTTGAAAGCTGGATTCATCATGGAACCAATGAAAAACTCTTTGGTTGTGCATAGATATATTTTTTTCATTTGTAGTTAAGAAGTCAGTTTCTTAGAAATCTTTTTCTAAGAACTATTTTAGCATTCTTTTTAAAGCTGTATTTATCATGGAACCGATGAACTCACTGGTCATGTATATATTTTTTTCATTTATAGTAAGAAGTCAGTTTCTTAGAAGTATACTTTTTAACTGTTACATTAGGTTTTTTTTGTTAAAGCTGTATTCATCACGGAAGCGATGAAGATTTAATTGGTTTTTTTTTTTTGTAATTAAGTAAATATTTTAATATGTAATATATTAAGTAATAATAAATAAATAAATAAATTAAGGAAAATATTAAATTGATTAGAAAATCCATTAAATCTTATAAGTTAAAAATTTAATATGTAATGAATTGATAAATAATGAGTTTAATTATTATATACCAGTTTATTACGATTTTTAATATAATTATTATAAAAATCAACAATTTGATTATATATGATGTAATGATGAGATGACCATGAAAAGTCTTTATACGATCGAAGATTCTAATTAAATTCAATAAAATATAAGCTACATAATTATTAAAAATAATTTAAAACTGTCATATTATGTAGAATTATTTTAATACATAACAACCTGTGAAAATGACAATGGCAAAACGTGCAACGCAGAGTCCAAGTTGAGTACCTGAGTCATTATTTTAATAAATAAATTTTCTAAGACTTCATATTTTTCTGAAAAAACAAAGCAAAACATGGACATCATTATAGGGGCAACAATGCCAATAAATAATCCTTGAAGATTGAAGTTTGATTCTTTAATTTGTGTGAAAAGTAATTTTTTTTTTTTATTTTTTATTTTGTGTGTGTCGGTGTGTGTGTGTGAACTAGTCTTTGTTCTCTTGGATCATATATTGGTGTTCTTTTGGGTTTGTGTCAGGTTCTACAGTTCAGATGCCAGTTTTTAAATTTCGAGTAAATTAATAAAAGTTGACTGAATCAGTCAATGGATCAGCCTCTAGTTGAATTGGTCCATTCAGTCAATTTTTCTCTCCACAGTTATTTTCATCCTGTTTATTTGATTCTATCTTGTTTCATTTAATAATTCATACATTATTATTTTGTGACTGATATATTTCAATTAAGCTTACTATTAAGTAGCGAGACATGTACAAACATTAATTTTCAATGAATTTCAGTTCGTAATGTAGTGTGTTAGCATTTTTTGTTATAAAATTACATTACTATATTTAATTATAAAAAAATTGAGATAAAATTTTCAAACATTAATAACAAAAAAACATTTTTAATTACCATTAAATTAGAAAACGAAGTGGAATTCAAACCGGCTCTAATATTAATTACATTTAATCGTCAATATCTTGTGCCGGCTTGCTCTGTCATTTTTTCGCTAACACTTTTACAGCTTGATCGGCTGAATAATTTAATTAAATTTATTAATTTTTATTAATTGAGTAATTAAAGTTTGGTTTATGATCTAACCTCTCAACATGCTTTCCTCATATGTTTTAAAATATCGTTGATATGCTTTCAAAAAGCAACAGTGCACCGAAAATTAAATATTAATTTAAGATTATGCACTGACTGAATCAGATTTGTTTGTAAATAATTATATATTGCAGTTATAATTTTAAGAATATAAATATATTTGGTTTATTACAAGAACCACACTTTCAAGGCAAGAATTCTATTCGAGTTTAGAAATTGACAACTCGTTAGGGTTAATTCTTTCAACAAGAGTCTTTTTCATAAACAGAGTGGTATTTATTGTGGATTTAGATTGATTTGTAATTTTGTAACAAATGATTCTTTGAATTATAAACTTTGAAGTAGGAGCGACGAAAATATGAGGTTCATTATTACATCTCTTTCAAAACAATTAACCGAGTTCACATTGACTTGAAATTTGTTAGACGATTCATCATGGGAACATAATAAGTGGATGTAACAGCGATAAAAGAAGTTTAATTTTATGCACCTTAAAGTATGAACAAATTGCATTATTAATAAATTAAAATCATGATATGTATATTTTTTTTTATAATATTTATTATTAAAATTATCAAACTTAATTATCACGTATCATAATTTGTGATTAAATGATAGTGTTAAAACACTTTACATTACATGGAATATTTTATTATAATTATATGTAAATGTGACTCATAAATATTTGTAAAAGTGAGATCATTATTGTTACAGCGAAAGTGAGTTATCATTCGACTTGATTTTACATTTTAGAGGCTTTTTTCTACGCGTCATACTTTTGATCATCTTTAGAAGCAAGTTTTTGTCTTCTTCACAAAGATTCAAACCCCGTGCATGATTAGAGACATAATACTATATAAATGGGAAAGTAAGATGTCTATTTGCAGTTGTTATAATTATAGATTTTTTTTTTTTCTTACAAAAATATGTAGTACACACTTGCTAAACCAAAATATAATCAACGAATTACATGCATATTTTGAAAACATAAAATTATATGCCATGAAAGTTACATACCACCATGTACATCGAAATGGCATCAAAAGAGAAAATTGAAAAATGGACAGTTTCAATCCTAATTGGCTAAACTTTGTACTGAGCTAGCTGGCTTAATCACCCTTGGTGTCATTTTGGTAGTAGAAGGTTGACTTTTCTTTTATTTTTCTTTCTTTACAATAAACATTTAACTATTTAAGCATATTTTAAGTTTTGCATCGAAAATAAAAAAAATGAAAGAAAGAAACTTCCTACTAACTAGCCTCTTCTTTTATTCTTAGCCACAACTCAGATCATTGTTTGTTCCTATTAGCTGAAAAAAATTTGTATGTGGGGTCTTTGTTGTCGTAATGCTTTTATCATTTTTCCCTAAGCTTTTTTTGGGGATTCCTCTAATTAACCTCCCCCAAAAAAGATAAAAAGTTGGACAATGCAAGAGACAAATTGCATGCAATTAGCAAAATGTATGTACAGCTGGGAAATATGTTTATTTAGCATTCAATAATTAAGGAAATTCCACTTTTGCTTTTTAGAATAAAAGTTCATGCATGAACATCATTTTACTCTATCAAGTGAGAGAAAAATGAAAAATACATGATTCCAGATGAACCCCCTTTTCACACTAAACACTTTTTCTTTCTTTTTGCATGGCGGATCGTCAAAAGTATGTGCCTAATATTATTGATCAATTATATTTTTGCATAATTATAACTATCTTAATCAAGAGAGTTGCGTGCAAGCAAATTTTGTTATAACCACCAAGAATGTAGTTATGTTTTCTATCTGTAATTTTGTAATGATCTACATAAACACCATTGATGAATTATTTAAATACAATTTAGTTAGCAAATGGACAGATATATCTTGAGGTTAGGATATCAACTTATTATTTAATTAAAACCAAATCCAGCAATATTGACTTTATTAAAGAATATATAATGTCCGTACCTTTAATATTATAGAATTGGTTTCATATTTGAATTATAGTTGCTTGCATGTTTCTATCAATAATTTGAGTGTCTATTTGTAAAATGGAGCTAAATATAACCCAAATGCATTGTGATAGAGGACAATTTAACTAATTCCATATGTATCTGTACCAACAATAGATAATTCACATCAATAAAATTTATTAGTATATATTATTTTTTATAATATATATTTAACAAATATATTCTTAAAAATATAAAATGTTATAAATAACATTTTACAACATTTCAAATACAATATTTATTAAGATATTATTAAAATTAATGAATAATATGTTTATATATTTTTAAACATTTTTTAAATAATACCTATAATCATAAATGTAATATTATTCACAGCATTGAAGTAGATTTTAGGATAATTACAATTAAAATCCTTGGATATTTTTAAGGCATGAAGAATATGAAATAGAAACAAAGACAAAGACTTTACTACAATATTGTACAGTGTGGTCCACAAACGAAAGGCATATGCATGTCTTTCGAGTAAGGAAAAGTCAGCCCTCAAAGTAGTTGTAGCTTTCACAATTAAGACTTTTGGAACTTGTTTGGCAACTGTCCCAATTCGGAGCCTTCAAAAAGAATCCAAACGCTGATCATAAGACTAGATATACCGGAGGCTGTGCTATAGAAAACCACTTTGACTGTGTAGCTTTAGGGTATGTGTTTGGTGGATGCCAGCATGCTAATTATTGTTAAACTAATAATCAAATTGAAGGGAAATCAGATCCTGTTCATGATGACGCTGGTGTATACCTCGATTGTGGAAGAGTCTTGTGTTATCATTTTTTTGTCGGTCACCTATAGGTAAAATAATAGTTTGACCCTAAAATCATTAGGATTTCTGTATGTACGGAGTGATATAAAGATATTTACTAAAAATTAACATATAGAAATTTTTTATTGGAGATCACATTAAATTGCATTATAAATTATGATGTTATTTTATATATATATATATATATATATATATATATATATATATGTAAAGTATATATTAGTAGTATGAAATGAATAATATCTGTTGAGAATTACTTATTAATAACTTTGAGTGAAATTTTATTTTCTAACCAAATTCTTTCTATTTAGAATACTTGAACATAATATTGTACACCCGAAAAGATTCGAGTTTAATTTCAGAGAAAGTAATGTAATGTCGGTATTAAATTTTTCATATAATTATATAATAAGACTTTTTACTTTTAACATTTTTTATTATATCTGTTAGTTAGCATTTGTCAAGTTTTAAGATAAGAGTAGTTGAACGTGTTAAATATTTCACAAGAAACAAAATTTAGATACAAGGGGCACTTTTATTAGTATTATTTTTTATTTAAAATTAAGGTATATTTAATGTAAAGAAATTTTCACATAAGATATCGAAATGAAACTTTGAAAAAGTGCCAAAATTTTATTATTTATAACAATATATATGAAGGTTCTGATCATCTTGGTCTTTCTGATGTTCCATTTTGACCTGCAACAAGTACAGCGAAACAAATTGATGTTAAATATGTGATTGTAGTGCATCTGCACAGCATGCCATGTCTGCTATCATTGTTTAATTCTACTTACCTGATGTTCACACAGACATCATCATGCATCTATTTTGTTCTGCATAGTACTCTACATTCTAAGTCTTTATTGTTTTTCTTTTATATATATATATATATAATTATTTTCCTTCTGTTAAATGTTACTTAATTAAATAAGAAGCCATTCACCTATTCATTTAAGAATTATATCGTGGGGATGATTGATAAAGAAATAATTGAAAAAGACCTTAATAATTTGTAGTTTTATATTTACTAATGGTCAATTGTCAATTGCTCTCATTGGTTATTAGACAGTAATGAAAAACAAAAGAAAAATGTTACACGTAATTTCGAAGTTGGTAGGTTATTATGTTGTCCAGCTATGTTATAAAAATTTTTAAAAGGCGATTTGGTATTTAATTTGAAAATAGTGCAAGGATAGATTGAGATGACCAATCAGTAATCAGTAATCACCTACACACTTTGGCCAAGTAAAAGTTGGAAAAATTATTGTATACTTTTATTCCATGTTCTTGAAGTAATTCTATCTGTGATTAATTTTCTTTTTTTAAATAAGAAATTATATACTCTTATGATAATGGTACTAAGGGTACCCATTACACGTCAAGGCAAAACACTCATTACTATTACACTAATTAAAATCTGCATATGATACAGGGAATTTCTGCATAATGCAAAACTCAGTAAGAGGACAGAAACAGTTCAACCCAATAAAACTAAATTAGTCATTAACTAAATGTGATTAATTAATTTGCCGATCTGTGCATATGCTATTAGAACGGAATTAGTACAGTTAATTAATTCAAACAAATGCGTTTTCATATGGCGTATAGATCAATCATTAATATGATCATTAAAATTTGTATCAAATATGAGTTATTGCATTATGATGATGTTATATATATATATATATATAAAGATTATATTTTTATAAATTTTAATAAAATATATATATATATATATATATAAAGATTATATTTTTATAAATTTTAATAAATTTTTTTTAATCTAATTTCTAATATAATTAATTAATTCCATAAAACTGTTTAACATTATCTATTTATAGTTTTTAAATAAAATAAAACTGGAATTAAAAAATTATGTATTAATAATATATAATCAATTAATCATAAATTAAAATTTTTGAGATATTAAATATTTTAAATTTAGAAAAAATTATCCTAACATTTATCACACAATTAAAAGATAATTTGTTAAAAAACTTGTGCACTTTTACACGAACATCATCTTCTCTGAGATTGGCATGTTCCATAATGAACATTACCTAGGATACTGTCTAGTTCCATGTGGATTCTACACCCACCCCACAGACATGATTTATAGTTGTCCAGATTCACATGCTAACTACCACATCAATTTCGAGTTTCGCTTGGATTTTCAATTAAAACTTATTTAATCAATCAATTATTTACCAACAACACATCCTCGAGAGTATTTTAGTGCTATGGACAAAAATTAAGAAAACATTTCCTCGCGATCATATAAATTATCCTTTTTATATTTTTTTTCAATAAAATCATTAATAATTTATTTATAATGAATTTTTTTTTTTAAAAAATTAGTTTCGATAAAAATTAAAGTAAGACATGCTAGTCTATCTTGTGACATAGTAGAATATATATAAGACTTTAACAATTTAAATTTTGAAAAATTTATTTCAGTAGAAGCAATAATAATAGAAATAAATAAATAAATATAGTTTTATAAACTATACATGCATTAGGAAAATAAATTCATTTTCATTATTTCGATAAAAAATTTTATGCTCAATATTATCGACTTAAGAATCTAGGTGTTCTAGATTACATAATTTTGAGTTATACCATTTTTTATAATAAATTTATTAGGAGTTCCCTTTCTAGATTTGATATTAATTTCCTCCCTTTTTTTCATTTTAAATGACTAGAAAGTTTTTTTTTCATGGTAACATGTTTAAATAAATAAATAATTTATACAATTATAAGGTAAATTAAATAATAAAGAATCTTAAAAAATTAATAGTAATACAATGAAACAATAACATCTTATCAATAATTTATAATTTTAAGCATTCAGTTAAAACCCTGAATTTGTGGTCAAATTTGAAAGCAAACACTTAACTTTAATCTGTTTCTATAAAAAAAAAACGTAGAAATAACCAAAAAACTAATTTATTGTATAAAATGATACAAAACCAGTAAACGATCAAATCTTTTAAAATCGTGTCATGAGCATAACGGATCAATTGTGCATAATTGTATTTTTTCTATTTTCCTTAGTATTAGGATGGATAAACATTAAAATTAAAAGAAATTAGGATAAATGGGCTCTCAAATATAGATAAAAGTGTTCTTATAGAAAAAATTAACTGTGTACCTATAAAAAAATGCAATAAAAAAAGAGAAATATTTAGTAGACAGCTCCAATACACAAACAATCAAAATAATTACTTATAAAATATGAAGAAAAAAATTTAATAAAAAAATGTATAATTTTATGTTGACCAGGTAACATTACTGTATTCTAAAAAATTAGGACAATTGTGTAACAATGCAACGAATGGTGACATTAACACTGGACTTTACATATGTATTCTTTGAAATAGTTACAATTATAATTACAACAATAAATAGGACCATAAAAATTTCGAGAAAATTAGTTACGAGATTAGAAAGAAAGAGAAAGTTTAGGTTCACACTAATTCTCAATTCTTCTGGTTAAGTTCAACCACTGTTATGACTTATGAGAATATTAAAAAGATTAATATAATAGTAATAACATTGACTTGTTTGCTGTTTCTAAGTTTCTTCAATTAAGTTGAATGACTATCATGCATTTAATTTTGAGTAAATTATGAGAAAGACAAATTTCATTATAATCAATTTAATTTTTCAAAATTTTGGACATGCATTTTTAATTAATTAAAAATAGAAATTATATTGATAAAATATATACTAACAATTATTTTAACTAAGTATATAATTTTTATTTTCATATTTATTTAGATTAAAATAATTTTCTTTAGCGCCGGTTAAAAATGGGTGGTCATGCTCAGGGACCACCGCTAGCGTCTCATAGCATTGGATTTTAATTAGTGTTTGTACTATATTTATGTTCTTGATTCTAAGTGGCCATAGCAGGGGACAGCATCTAATGATCAAAATTTAAAATATTAACATTGATACCTTTAGCTGGCACAACATTATTAGAATATAAATCTTGAAAAAATATACTGGGATGGATTCCCCCAAATTAATTAGTCAATAGTCAATAATGATTTTGATGGATTTCAGTCTGGTAAGCATTGCAATCACCAAATTAATTAAGTGGGTGAAGTTTCTATTAACATCTTGAAAATTCAACTAACTAAATTGGTGAAAATTGAATTTGATGCAATTTTCTTTTTCCAAATAACCTTCATTAAATGTCTTTGAATTAAGGAGCAAGTTCTTATAAAATTCAATCAGTTCATATTCAATGTGTTTTCTATCCTAAGGAAGAGCATTTCCTTCGGCATAAAATTATTTCTTTTTTTTTTTTTTACTTCTGAACATATTTATTTAAAACACAGCTTCATCTGCTACAAATCTGGATACTTGATTGAGTTGTTAGAAATAAGTATGAAAGAAAGAACTTTAACTCAATTTTTTTTAAAGAATAAACCTTATCTCAAATTTCTCACTTAATTATGTATAGTAACATATTGTTGTCAGTGGTTTATTGGTCAATTTCTTGCTTAAATCCATGAGAAAACACTTTTAAAAGACTAATTGACATAAGTATGTAGCTTTTTAATTAAGTATTGAGAAAATTTAAATCTCGAGTAAATCTTGATTAGTTTAAAATTGATATAAATTATCTTGAAAAAATAATTTATATTATTTTTATTTAATATTCTTGATAAAATTAGTCATCAGTTTTGACTATTCATGTTTCATACTAATAAGAAAGAGAAGCATGTAACTAGAATAGTAAAAGATGAGAATAGCTAGTTATTTAGTTGTTTTCAAGAGTCTCCAATGTTATTGCCGTCCATGATATATTATATGGTGAACACAAAATATACCATTATTTACTTCCAAGCCTTATTACAATATTTTTCTTTTGAATCTTTTTGCTTATCTAATAAAAATATTAATATTTCTATACTTTTCAAATATTAAATACATTTATTTTTATACAAACACTTCGTATAAAATATAGAAAAGATACTTTGACTCTCATTCTGATTATTTTATACATTATCACTTTTTTCTCTATTTTCAATTTCACAAAAGGTAAAAGGTAAAAAAAATCATTATCTTAATAAGAAATCTTTGGTGTTAAATTTTTTTATAAGTTATATTTATTCTAAATTTTTTCCTGTTTATGTTTCTGGTTACTTTTATATATATATATATGACACTAGATGAAAGACTTATTTATTTATATTTTTCAATAACATTTTGTATAATTAAATTTTAATTAAATAACAGTTAAATTTGATGTTTATGTTAATAAAATTATATATTAATTTTTATATAATTTAAAATTTTATAAATATACTATACAAAAATCAATTTCAATGTCTTAAAATAAAATGATTTGATAAATTGTAAAATGGTTTGAAAATTCTATAAATTATATATATATATATATATATATATATAGACACACACACACACACTATTTTTCCAATCAAAAAGTTGGTCTTACATAATAATCTATGAAAATGTTAGACACTTGTTAAAATTTTAAAATTATTATTTATAATTAAATTTTATACCTAGTAATTAGAAATGAATATTAGAAGATTTATATATAGACTTCTGTGGCACTCTTGTTTAACTCGACCGAGGTTTTTTTGTAACCTGTAAAAAATTAATTCCAATCATTTTAACTTAAGCTGAAAACAAAACGTTAAGTGAGTAAAAGTGAAACAATAGTTGAAACAGTTATTTGAAAGAGATAAATTAGAAGGAATAAAATACTTTACTTAATCCTTAAAAAAACACTTGTTTAATCCAAGATTTTTCACGTGGATGTAAAAATAAAATAAAATTGAAAAAAGTTATCATTTGGTTATGTTAAGGAATAACATAGGTGTAATCATTGTGGCACGTGCGAAGATGCACTCATTGTCTCATTGTAGTGTGAACCTGAAGAATACTTTCTTTTATTAAAATGCTTACGTGGTAAATTTCAATTATAAAAGCAATTGTTGAGGCGGTGGTTAATTTTTTTTATTTTAAATTTTAAAAATATTGTAGAAAGTGGAGTTTATGGAGTCATTAAACGCGGCGTGTAGTGTCTATTTTCAGAGGTAATGACTAATAACGAGCTTTGTTTTGGATCAATGTAGAAAATGGTAAGTTAGGTTAGGATTTTATGTTTGTGGTTTGTTTTTAGTCTGATTTACATTAATATGGTAAAAAAATAGTTAACTTCTCATGGTAAACATAAATTATTACAGTAAATATTAATTACATTATATATATATATATATATATATTTATATCATTTATCATAATATAAATTGAAACAAAAGTATTAATATTGTGCCAGAGATGTTTTATTTTATTTATATTATTTTAGACGACTCTTTTATTTAATCATTCTTAATCTCAATCATTTGATATTTTATATAATTTAGAATTTATTATAAATTTATATTTCTAGATAGGAATAATGTCTTATATTATAAATCTCATATTTAAAACCCAAAGTTTATATTTGTATTCTAGTAATTCTGAATTCAACAAGAATTATACTCATCTATTTTTCTATTTTTTTTAATTTATGTTTGAAATTATCCAATCAACTTATTAATTATCAGATTTTTCAATCCATTCAATCCTTAGTTAACTAATCCACCTCGCATTTATTTTTTCCAATCTAAGGGTCAAATCAGTCTATTATAAATGAGTTAGCCTATTTTATCATCTCTAGAAATGGATTTAAAAAACAAAAATATTAAATGAATAATGCATTTTATTTCCTTGAAAGAAAATAAAGAAAAATATGTGAATTTGACGTCGGAGTTAATATATTATTTATTTAAAAATATATGAATAAATTAAAATTTATCTTAAAAAGTGAAGTAATTATTTAAAATTGTTTCTGAATTAAATAGAAAAGGATAGTTTATATATATATTTTTAAAATTTTTCTTTCTTAATTATATAATTAATTTTAGTTTATTATGCGAGCAAATCACCATTTTAATTTTTTTAATATGTAGATCAAATAACTTTATCATTGAAAGATGAAAATAATAAAATAGATTTTAAAAGTGAAATATGTATATCATTTTAGTATTTAAAAGATGTTGACCGTTATTTTGGTGTCTAAATTATATTATTTATTATTTAATTTATCAAAATTAAATAAAAGTATATAATTAAATTCATAAAATAAAATACTAAGGACTAAAATAATTTTTAAAGATTAAAATATATAAAACTGTACTCTTTACAATAATTTTATTATTTAGAAATAAATTATTCAATCCACACAATTTTAATTGATTAAATTAACGTTGTTACGGGGTAATTAAGAAAATTATTTTTAATATAAAATGGTTAAAAATAAATACTCATTTTATCATTCAATAAAATTATTAACAAGAATAATTAAACATAATGAGTAAAATTTTTCAAGAATTAAAATAGTGAAGAAAAATCGATGAAGAATAAAATCAGAAATAAAATTAGAGAACTAAAAATACAATTCTAAATATCAACTAAAGAAACTTAAGTAACCAAAATTTATTAAGTTATTACATTTTAATTTAAATAATATATAAATTAAAATGTTAAAAAGTTGTAATCATTATATCCATCTTGTGTGTATTTTTTTTTTTTTCAAATAATGAAGATTTTTTCTTTGAAAACGACGATTTACATAGACTAATGACATTGTGGATAGAAAGATATAGGAAAACAGCTGGCAAGACTATTTTGAAAGAGTACTACCTATTTGAAGTCAGATAAAGTACCAATAACTTTCTTTATTCTTTTACGTTTTTTTAATTCATTTTTAGTTTAGGTTGAAATAGAGTAATTAACATTTTCAAATTTTAAAAATAATATTATTTTATTTTATAATATTTAATAAATTAATAAATAAATAAAATTTTAATTTTTATATTTATTATTTAATCTAATTATTTTAAAATATATAAAAATATTCATTAACACTAAATAAGTGTTATTTGTATTAATTCAAAAAAAAAAATATTTAAAAATAAATATAAATTTATTAATTTATATAAAAAATCAGAGAATAAAGTAATATAATTTTTAACAATTATAAAATAAAATAATAATTTATTTCACAATCCTTTTCACTGCGTGTACATGGGAATTATCTGCAGCTTTGACTTGTACGGGATATCCCGGAACAGAAGTTCTATGCTTATTGCTTATTCCTTACCAAACCCTTTGTGTTGTTGTTCTTTTTTTACCAACTGAACAAAAACAAAATATAAGTATATCTGACCAAGACATGAGCCTTCTATAGGGACTAGGGACAAAGCGTTCACTTCCAATCTTTTATTATAATTTTTATAACTCATACTTTCATTTTTTTGTCTTTTAATTATTTCAGTGAAAAAATTTAAATCTATACTCTTTGGAATTTTTTTTTTATCTTCTCCCATCATTCTTAATTCCTTCTTTCCGATCACTTTTGTATATAAATTAAATACCCGTAATTATTAAATTTTGTGTGGGATCAAATTACATAACTGGTATTAATTATACTATGCTATATATATATATATATATACACACATATACATATATATATATATATATACACACATATACATATATATAAAGTATTTTGGATTAATTATGTCTAAATTAAATATAAAAGAATTAGAGTAAAATATATTTTTAATTCTTCGAAGTTTCTATATATAAATCTAGCTAGTTTCATTTTTTTCTTTAAAATAATTAAGGATCAATTCACTCTAAAAGTAAATTCAATAGTTATTCTATCCTCAATTGATATTCCTCCCAACCTTTTTTTTATATATTTGCATTAATAAATCTAACTAACACTAACATACGCATGTATAATTTTTAGTCTAAAATATTAACAAGCTACACTATTGTATACTAAAAAATAATTTCTAATTATATTTTTTGTCAAAATAAAAGAGAAAAGTATATGCCTGTAATATTATATATTGGAAGCATCGGACAATTTCTTAAGCTTACCTATTTCATTCAACAGTTGTGTATTTAGACAGTAAAATCCTCAAAAGCAAAAAGCTAATGGAATTATTGACTAGTCTTTCTCTCTCTCTACCCTATAATTCAATTCCTCATGGCGGCCAAAGCAACAAGTAGGTACATATTCGTTTTTGCCTCCACAATTAATCAGTAGGGAGAATGAACAAGAGAAGAGATATGAAGTTCACTCGCAGCCATGGTCCCTAGGAAGTACTGGAAGAGGTGAAATTGACATACTAGGCCACCATGCAGACAGCTTTAAAAGTCGTTTGCTATATGATAAAAAATAAAGAAGGGATGGGACATATTAATTGCATCAAATATCCAATAATTTGACGTAAACTATGCATTTATTTATTTTAGTTTATATGCAAAATCAGCACAAAGGAAAAAAATGAAGTGGTTGGTGTCTTTTTATAAAGAAAATAAGGGCATAGTCAACATTTGCAAGTTACTAACCAGTCTCTTTCCTTGTTTTTTAAATTTATTTGCCTATTTATAATTATTCATTGCTAGCTGTCCGTATCAAGTCCAAAATCCCTCAACCAACTTGATCACGTTGGTCCAAAAAACTCAATAACTAGCGCTTCTAATTAGTTTCACATTTTTTAAGGGGAAGAATAGTAAGAGATAAAATCCAAGTACACCAACCAAGATAAATATTTTGATAAATTGGTAAAAAGAGAAACTATATAAAGAGCAACACTACATTTGCAAAGGCAGTACCAAAAACCCAAGATGGGGTCTCCAATGGCCTCTCTTACTCTCACTCTTGCAATAGCAATAATCTCTCTCACCTTGCCATCTCAAACATTTGCAAACAACTACGTCTACTCATCTCCACCACCACCACCAAAGCCTTACTACTATCACTCACCACCACCACCAGTGCATTCACCTCCTCCTCCATATTACTACCACTCTCCACCTCCTCCAGTGCACTCTCCACCTCCTCCTTATTACTACCACTCTCCACCTCCTCCAGTTCACTCACCACCTCCTCCTTATTACTATCACTCTCCACCCCCACCAAAGAAGCCATACAAATACTCATCTCCTCCACCACCAGTTTACAAGTACAAGTCTCCTCCTCCTCCTTATAAGTACCCATCTCCTCCACCTCCACCACCAGTGTACAAATACAACTCTCCACCACCTCCAGTTTACAAGTACAAGTCTCCCCCTCCACCAGTTTACAAATACAAATCTCCCCCTCCACCAGTTAAACCATACAAGTACCCATCTCCACCACCTCCAGTCTACAAATACAAATCTCCTCCACCACCAGTTTACAAATACAAATCTCCCCCTCCACCAGTTAAACCATACAAATACCCATCACCTCCTCCACCAGTTTACAAGTACAAGTCTCCTCCACCACCAGTTTACAAATACAAATCTCCCCCTCCACCAGTTAAACCATACAAATATCCATCACCTCCCCCACCAGTTTACAAGTACAAGTCTCCTCCTCCACCAGTTTACAAATACAAATCTCCTCCACCACCAGTTAAACCATACAAATACCCATCTCCACCACCACCAGTTTACAAATACAAGTCTCCTCCTCCCCCAGTTTACAAATACAAATCTCCTCCACCCCCAGTTAAACCATACAAATACCCATCACCTCCCCCACCAGTTTACAAGTACAAGTCTCCTCCCCCACCAGTTTACAAATACAAGTCTCCTCCACCACCAGTTAAACCATACAAGTACCCATCTCCTCCTCCCCCAGTTTACAAGTACAAGTCTCCTCCTCCCCCAGTTTACAAATACAAATCTCCTCCCCCACCTGTTAAACCATACAAATACCCATCTCCACCACCACCAGTTTACAAATACAAGTCTCCTCCTCCCCCAGTTTACAAATACAAATCTCCTCCACCACCAGCTAAACCATACAAGTACCCATCTCCACCACCTCCAGTTTACAAGTACAAGTCTCCTCCACCACCAGTTTACAAGTACAAGTCTCCTCCACCACCAGTTAAACCATACAAGTACCCATCTCCTCCTCCCCCAGTTTACAAATACAAGTCTCCTCCACCACCAGTTTACAAGTACAAGTCTCCTCCACCACCAGCTAAGAAGCCATACAAGTACCCATCACCTCCACCCCCAGTGTACAAATACAAGTCACCTCCTCCACCTGTTCATTCACCACCTCCACCACACTATGTCTATGCTTCACCTCCTCCACCAGTTCATTCCCCACCTCCCCCACATTACATCTATGCATCCCCTCCTCCTCCTCATCACTACTAGACAGTGATTTTGAATAGTGTCTCACGTGGTAAGCTTCATAAAAACTAATATCAATAAATTTATAAAACTTACGTTGAAATACTCTTTACATGCACACTCACATGCAAGCCATTAAGTAACTATTTAGAAAATAAAGTAATAATAAGAAGTGTGTGATGTTAACGTTCTTATTTTGTTTGATCGAACAAAATTAGAAAACTTGCAACTCACATTTTTCAAGTTATAATACCATAATATTTTTCTTACTTGTAATTAATTAACACCGTATATGATATCATATATAATTATTTTAATTTTTTACGTTCATGTAATCTTTTTATGTATATACATGTTTTAAAAATATATTTCTAGAATTGAATAAAGCATAATTATTTATAAAAAAAGAATATTCTTAACCTTATAAATAGTAGCATTTGACCCGGTATTAAAATTTATAAGAAAATTATTTTTTCATATTTATTGAAATTAAATTATATATTGAGGGAATAATTAGTGAGAGGGATTCATAGTCATAGACTACTATTCTAACCATGTGGGCGTACTTTTGTAGATTATTTATGAAGAATATGTGCCAATAAAGAACGTTGTTGATATTAGGAAGATGAACTTCACAATAACACAAGGAGAATACAACGGAAGCAAAGTTTCCACGCGTTTTGTCTCATAAGAGGAAGATGTGTCATTCCTTTTCTTTTTCGTTTGTATTGTGAATGAATTATTATTGTGCTTTTAGACTGTTGTAAGACTCTGCTTTGGTTTTCGATGAATTTCACTTGAATGCATTTTGGTTTGTAACCTGCTGCACTTTGCAATGGGTTGTGAAGCCAATTTAATAATAAATAAATACAAATGCTTTCTCTCTGGCTCTTTGTATATTTGTTGAGAAATTCTACAATATTTGTGTAGTATATACATATTCTTCAATGATAAATGTTGATTTAAAGATTATTTAATTAAGTTTTAAATTTAATCCAAATTACATGATTATGTAGTTTACCTAATACATAATTTTTTATTAATATATATATATATATATATATATATCATTTAATAATGCATAAACTTCTCATTTTATTTATATTTATATATTTCGATTTTGCACACGTTTAAAATTCTTCGACCTATAATTTTTGTGGACACGGATAGAGAGTTTGACCAATATGAGACACGATAACGAAGTACGGACATCTGGCTTCGTGCCATTGAGATAAAAGTTTCATGTAACCTTTTTTTTATCTTAAATAATCACATCAGCTATTAATAATTTTAATTTAATAATATAGATAAAAAATAAATAAAAGATAGAAAATACTATTAAAATATAAATAAGAGATGAAATATTGACAATTTTTTTTTAAAATAATTGAAGAAATATTTGAAGGTGAAAAATTCAATTGAACATATATATTTATTTTAATATTATTATAGTTTCTTGAACTAATTTTGTTTGGAGATGAATTCTCCTTTCCTTGTTAGCAATTTATGAGTAATAAGATTTTAATCATTACCCTCTGTCGTTTTTTTTTTTTGGAAGACAATATTTTTATTTATAATTGTATTTTCTCTTCGAATTGAGCCATCCACACTTTATATTCTTTTATTCCATCAAGATATTTAAGGAAGTATCTTTTCTTTGATTTAGATTTTAACACCCCTTCATTCTTCATTATTGTAAATGTACGTTTCACAGTCAAAGATCTTTAAATGTTTAATGCTTAACAATTTTTCTGTCTAAAGTTTATTTAGTATCTTAAATTGGATAGCTACAGTAAGGGATTTATTGACATACATGTAGTTGTATGAATAACTTTTCTCCAAATTTTTTTTTTTTTTTTGAGTTTAGTATTGGAAAACATGCATATCATTTGCTCTAAAATAGTTCTATTTATCCTTTCGATCAAATCATTATGTTGTGAAGTCAATCTTACTGTCTTGTGCCTTGTAATTTCATTATCCTTGTAAAATTCATTGAACTCATCATTTAAGTTTTTTAAATCATTATCAGTTCTTAGCACTTTGACCTGTTTTCCAGTTTGAGTTTCAACCAAAGCCTTCCATTGTTTAAAGGTTTTAGAAGCTTGATTTTTGTGCTTTAGTAGGTATATTCATGCTTTCCTTGACCAATTATCAATAAAAGTAATGTAATATCTAGCTCCACTTAGTGATTGAGTTTTAGTAAGTCCCCATATATTGAAATGTACATAGTCTAGAATCCCTTTAGTAATATGTGTTCCAGTAGGAAACTTACCCCTTTTTTGTTTTCTATACAAACAATGTTCATAGAAATCCAGTTTATCATAACTCGTTCATTTTACTAGGCCTTATGCAATTCTTCTAATCTTTTCATGCTGATGTGAGCTAGTCTAAGATGTCATAATCTGATTGAATTATCCTTCGACACCAAACATGAATTAGTTAAATTGATAATAGTCTTACCTTGCAGCTTATAGAGACCATTCTGCCTGATTTCTTTCATGATATGCTTGGATCATGTTTTTTTTTTCTTTTTTTTTTTTATAAAAATTGCAACACTTACTCAATTGAAATCACGCCATACTTCACTTAACATGCCAAGAGAAATAAGATTCCTTTTGAGTTCAGACACATGTCTAACTTCAGTGAGGGTTTTCATAGATCCATCATCTACTTTAATTATGATAGTCCCTGTACCAGCTATTTTGCATGAAATGTTATTGCCTATTAAAACCTTTCCAACATCAACTTTCTTGTAAGTATTAAACCAACTCAGATTCAGGGTCATATGGATAGTGCACCCTTAATCTAGAATCCATTCTTCACTACATGGATGATCAATGACAGTGAGAACATCAGAACTTTCATATCCATCTGCCACAGTTGCGAGATTGGTTTATTTCTTACATTTACCATTATTCTTTTTCTTCTTCTAGACAATCTCTTAGAAAGTTGTTTCCTTGTCACAAAAGTAACAAGACTCTAAGTCTTTAGCTTTTTGTTTGGATTCTTCGACGTGTTATCCTTTTTCTTAAATTTGCCTCGATGAAACAGAGTTTTAGCATCAACACTTGCTCCTTTGATTTCATTGATCTTCTTCTTAGTTTCCCTAGCATTTAGTGTAGATTTGACTTCTTTCAAAGTGAGTGATTCTCTCCTAAACATCATAGTGTCAACAAGATTTTCATATAATGGTGGAAGAGAACATAACAACACAATGGCCTGATCTTCATTGTCAACCTACACATCAATGCTCTTCAAGTCCAAGATAGCCTTCGTGATAGAGGCCTCCTTGGGGGATGATCCAAAGGGCTTCAAAACGTTTACCAAATCTAGCTTCTTCAAAGATCATCAAAGGAACAAGCATGGATATGTCTCAACCATGTAGTGTTTAGGTGTTTTAGAAGTATCAAATTAAAAGGTAAAGTGGAAGGGATTAGGAATGGAAGGGTGGCGCCATGGAGAAGCTCCAATAAGTTTAGGAGGAACGCCACAATGGAAGTAAGATGTCATTGATAAGATTCAAAGAAATTCCCTAAGGAAGCTAAGAGAAACTCTTTCTAAAAAACACTTGGTGTTCATTCCAAAAGTTCAGCAAAAAGTTCTTACAAGTAATCCTAATCTTGGTTAGGTCCTAAGCTAACTCTAATTAACTTGGCTAATCATAATTAGGCTAAGCTAACTAAAAATTGTAGGTAATTAGTATTAGTTAGCTTTGGACCAATAGGAAGCATGTAGTCACATGGCATTCACATGGGAGCACATGGCTTTGTCCCTAATCCGTGACCATGTGATGTGCCATGTCACTAATCCATGGCTAACTTGGATTAAGGGAGGAGATCTTCCTAATTAAGTGAAGGTATGGATCCTTTACTTAATTAGGAGTCCTTCTTTAATCCAAGTTCTTAAGACTTTACACAAGGTGTTTTTGGAAACTTAGTTTTAATTTTGAAAACTTGTGATTTTAAAAGCCTTCTGTGAACTCTTTAGGTTTTGATGCTTTCCTATCTATCTAAAGAAAACCGTGGGCTTTGGACCATAATCATGTACCCTAAAGATATTACATAGGACTATTATTGTTCATACAAATTTTCAATGATATTACAACTCTTAAGCCCTATACAATGGTCTTTGTCTTGGAGCTTCTCTACTTCCTCTTCAAGTTTCCTTTGCAAGCTTCTAATAATCCTTCTAGATGTTCCTACATCACTTTGTGAACAGTGATACATGTTACCTTATGGATGATCTTTCCTCCATCTTGAGTTGATGAATTCTCTTCTTTAGGTATAGCTTGTTTGTCAAGGATTTTGTCATATACATTCCTTCAAACTTCAACCATACACCTGCTGCAGTAGTTTCTCCAATAACCTCCCTTAACAACTCATCACCTAAAGACAGAATGATTAGGTTGTGTGCCTTATTCATCATATCTTTCTTTTCTTTATCTGTTAAGGTAGCAGGTAATTTACTTTCACCTGCAAGTGCACCTTCAACCCCTTGATGAACCAGAAACGCCTTCATTTTGATTCTCCATAAGCTGAAATCTTTGTCACCATTGAACTTGTCATGTCAAACTTTGTTGAGCCCATTGTGGAATTGCCCTTTCTTGAACCGAAGCTCTAGATACCAATTGTTATGTTAGGCAACAACAATCAATTTTTTCTGATGTGTGTGCAAAAATGTACAAAGATTCATAGAAAGAGAACTGTATTAAGAAAATAAGAAGCACGTAAGAATTATAGTGGTTCAGATTTGAATCTTACATCCATTCTTCAAGATACTTTGTGTAATATACGACAATCCAAAATTCTAGAGAGCAAAGAAAATGTAAAGGCAACGCAAGAAGAACACAAAAACGTGGAAATCCCGATGAGAGGGACAAAAACCACGGGACCTAGTATAGGAAAAATATCTACTATGTAAAAAATCAAAGAGTACAACAAAATTTATTCTACAAAAGAACTCACAAAACATTCTACTCACAAAATAGTAGAACTGATGCAACAAAATCGCCAAATAAACTGCATCGATAAGTAGAGATGAGCACGAAAGGGAAAAGATGAGAAAAACCCTAACAATATTCTCTCTAATAAAAAACTAAAAAGTTGCTGCTAAAAATCAAAAATGGGCTACTAAATATTCTATTTAAATATAAAATGTAGTTGGGCCCAATTTGAGGAGGACCCACCCAACAAACTCCCCTCCAACTTAAGAGATGACAAATGTTAGCCCAAACATAAATTTGCAAGTTTCAAACTTCTCCCTTGATAGAGTCTTTGTCATCATATCAGAACCATTGTCATTTGTATGAATCTTCTCAAGTTCAAGTTCTAATACCTTAAAGTGCAAAATATCACAGATTCAATGATATTGAACATCAATATATTTAGTTCTACCATGAAAAGTAGGATTCTTGCCGAGATGGATAACACTTTGAATCATAAAATAGAACATACCTTTGCTGCTTAAGACTAAGTTCTTGCATAAATTTCTTCATCCAAAACAACTCCTTACAAGCCTCGGTAATAGCAATGAGTGCAACCTCAATCGTAGACAATGCACAACACTTTAGCAATCTGGATTGCCAAGCTAGAGCTCTTCTGCAAAGGTAATTAAATAACCCGAAGTAGGTTTTCTAGAATCAACATCCCTAGTCATATCAGAATTGTGTATGCACAAAGAACAGGTTTCCCACTTCCAAAACACAGTTTCAAATTAGAAGTACCACGAATATACCTTAATATCCACTTCACTACTCTCTAATGCTCAAAACCAGGATTAGAAAGAAAACGACTAACAATACCAACAATGTGAGCTATATTAGGCCAAATGCAAACCATTGCATACATTAAACTTCCTACTGTAGATGCATAGGGAACACGTTGCATATCTTCCTTTTCTTTATCACTTGAAGGAGCTTTTCTAATGCTAAACTTAAAATGTAAAGGCAGAGGTGTACTTACAGCTTTAACCTTATGCATATGAAAACGTTGAAGTACCTTCTCAATGTACTTTTCTTGTGATAAGTAAAGTTTCTTAGCCTCTCAATCACGAGAAATATGCATGCTAAGAATTTGCCTTACTGGTCCTAAGTCTTTTATAACAAACATCTTGCTAAGTTCTTTTTTCAACTTGATAATTTCAAACAAATTATGACCAACAATCGACATGTCATCAACAAAGAGTAATAAAATAATGAAATCGGTATTAGAGAATCTCTGGATAAAAACGCAATGATCAGAAGTAGTCTTCTTGAATCCTTCTTGTATCATAATAGACTCAAACTTCTAGTACCACTGTCTCAATGCTTGTTTAAACCCATATAAACTTTTCTTCAACTTGCAGACATAATCCTCTTTACCTTTCACTATAAAACTTTCAGGTTGCTCCATGTAAATTTCTTCCTCCAAATCACCATGAAAGAAAACAATTTTCACATCCATCTACTCAACTTTTAAATCAAGGTTGGCCGCTAAACCAAGAACAACCCAGATGGAAGATATTTTAACAACAGGAGAGAAAATGTCATCAAAGTCAACACTTTTCTTCTGACGATAGCCTTTGACAATTAGTCTTGCTTTATATCGTAGTGTAGAACAGTTCTCTTTTGTTTTCAACCTGTAAATCCATTAATTTTCCGAAGCTTCCATGTCTCTTGACAACTTAACTAGCTCAAAAGTATGGTTGTCATGCAAAGACTTCATTACATCTCCATAGCTACAACCAATTTCTCCTTATGCTCACTCTCCATAACCTCTTTGTAGCATTCTGGTTCTCCCCCGATAGTGAGAAACACATTCATTACATAAGTAGTGAGTAAAGGGCAAACTCTATCTAAAAGACCTCCTAAGAGGAACATCAAGTTCACCAAAATCACCACCAACATTATCATTATCATTAGTGATCTCAATAGAATCATTTGGAATATAATCCTTAACATCATCACCATGATTTTCAAAATTTGCTACATCAAGCATATTGGTCTGAGGAGCTATATGAAAATCACTTAGACCACATGTACTTAAAGACTCTAATTTCTCTAGCTTTCCAATATCATCAATGGTCTATTCCTCCAAAAAATAACATCGCAGCTTCAAACAAGCTTCTTTTCAATCAGATCATAAAATCTATAGCGAAATTTATCATGGCCATAACCAATAAAGATGCATTCTTGTATGTTGCCATCGAACTTGGACTTCTTATCTTTTGGCACATGCACAAATGTCTTACAACCAAATACACAAAGGTGGTCATAAGATACATCTTTCTCATTCCATACTCTATTAGGAGCATCAGCTTGTAAAATAACAATAGGGGATAAATTTGTAACATGTGCAACAATATATAAAGCCTCACCTAAAAAAATATCAAGCAACTTTTCTTCAGAAGGCAAACATTTAACTCTCTCCATCAATGTCCTATTCATCCTTTCTGCCAAGCCATTGAGCTGAGGAGTCTTGGGGGGCGTCTTCTGATTTCGATCTAAAATGTTTAAAAAAGGTCCACAATATTGATCACCATTATCAGTGTGAATATATTTCAACTTCTTTCCAGTTTCTCTTTCAACTAAAGCTTGAAATTATTTAAAGACATCGAGCACTTGGTCTTTTGTCTTCAAAACATAAACCCAAAGCTCTCTTGAATGATTATCAATAAAGGTGACAAAGTAAAGTCCACCACTAAAAGTCTTGGTATTCATTGGACCACAAAGATTTGAATCTACCAATTTAAGCACCTCTGATTTTCTAGATGGAGGATGGCTTTTGAAAAAAATTCTGTGTTGTTTTCCCACCAAGTAATGAACAAATTTTTCTAACTTTTCTCCTTTCAATTTTGCTAACAAATTCTTCTCGGCTAGACACTTCAATTGTTTCTCACTAATGTGGCTAAGCCTCTTATACCATAAATCAGATGAGTTATCACAATTAGTAGCTTTTACAACATTAAATAAAATAGAAGCTTTCAGCCAATACAAACCAGAAAATTTCTTACCACGACCCACAACTAAAGAACCCTTAGTAAGCTTCCATTGTACACCACCAAAGGTATTAAAATAATTGTCTTCATCTAGAACATTAGTAGAAATCAAATGCAAACGGATGGATGATGCATGGTTGACATTCTTCAAAATAAGCTTTGTCCCGTTGCTAGTTCCCAAACAAACAGTATCGATACCAATTACCTGTGAATTATCATTATTACCCATATCCAACACACCAAAATCACCTAGAGTATAAGATGAGTAAAAAATTCTTCCTGAAAGTAACATGAAAACTAGCACCACTATTAACAACCTAATTAGAATCATCACAGGCAACATTAATATGATTCTCACCATAAGCAATCACAAGATCTATTGGAGTAGTGACGGCGATATGATTATCATTCTCATCATTCTTCTTCTTTTGTTTGTCATTGTTGTCATCCTTCATCTTAAAACAATATTTTTGAATATGACCTCTTTTACCCCAATAGTGACACTTAAATATTTTTTGTAAGACTTTAATTTGCTTCGGCGCATGCTTTTGCTTCTTTGTCCTTGATCATGGTGTTTGTCTCTATTTCTCTCCCTGTTTTTAGTAACCAAAACCTCTGCTTGCAAAGAAGAAGCCTGTTGAGTTTGTTTCCAGATTTCTTCATTCAAAATGACAGATTTAACAAATTTCATGGTCACAACACCACCCGGAGCAGAACTAGTTAAAGTAACACACAAATTTTCCCATGAATCAAGAAGAGTATTAAGCAACCAAAGTCCTAAAAGTTCATCTTCAAATTTAACACCTATGTCAAAAAATTGATTAAAACACCCTTGAAATTCATTCAAGTGATCAGAAATGGACATACCTTATTTGTGCCTTAAATTCATAGCTTGCTTCAACAAAAATAATTTATTATTCCCTGTTTTGGAAGCACACAAAGTATCAAGCTTGTGCCATAAAGTTTTTGCATGTGAGTCATTGAAAATATAATTCAAAACATTATCATCTACCCGTTGACAAATAAATCCACAAACCATCTCACGCTCAAAAGTCAAATCTTTATCAGTCTTGTTTTCAGGTTTCTGAGTAGTAAACACAGGTAAATGTAATTTCTTATCAAATAGAAAATCCTTCATTTTGCCTCTCCACTTATGATAATTAGTCCCATTTAAACTAATCATTTTACCATAATTAAGCTCCATCACTCAGTCAAGTAAGTTCCCCAGAAAATAAAATAAATCAGCTATAATACTAATTGTTGGAAAAGACACAATTACGTAGCAGAAAAATTACACAAAACTCTGAAAGCGTGTGTAAAATAAATCCTTCCCCCTTGATTGAAGTAAGAGAAATGTAATATATCCAAAATTCTGAAGAGCAAAGAAAATGTAAAAGTAGAGTAAGAAAAACACAAACAATTTTTTAACGTAGAAACCCTAAATGAGATGGACAAAAACCACGGAACCTAGTTTAGAAAAATATCTACTTTGTAAAATATCAAAGAGTAAAACAAAAATACTTCTACAAAAGAACTCACAAAATGCTCTACTCACAAAGTAGTTGAAACACACTGATATAACAAAGTCATCAAATAAACCACAACGATAAGCACGGAAAGATAAAGACGATAAAAATACCAAGAATGTTCTATGGTGAAAAACTAAAAAATCATTGCTAAAAAACAAAATAACCTAATTATTCTGTTTAAATATAAAATATTATTAGGATTCACCAAACAATTTCTTCACATTTGATCTCTATGTATATGCAACCAACCATTTTTCATTGAAAAATCAAAATACCCTGCTGTTTATGATTATTTTATATGTCACAAACACTCAACTAACATCAAAACAGTAATATCATCTAATTATAACAATTAAGCTAAATAAAAATTCACTCAGTTCTACACGTGTTGCTAATTTTGTCTTTTCCAATTGTCTTCAACTTACTGATTCTTTTCCTATTATTGGTTATTTCTATGCTCAAAATGCAGTAAAAAAATAACTATGTCAGATAAATTATTAAATGCTTAATTAAATATATCAATAAATATGTTTGAAATATGTAAGTTTACATTGTCTATCAATGAACAAACTAAATTTAAATTCATCATTGTAACTGGTGTTAAAAATTGATGCTAATATTGTTAGTTTTGTTTCGATCTATCTGGTGAATTTTGTGAACGTAAAATTTAGTGCATGTCGATTAGTTAAATTCTTTTGTAGCTTTAGTTCAGTGTCCATTTTTATCGACACTACTTTGCACTGAGCCTTAAATTTGGAAATAATTAGTTTGCAATGGTTATGAATTGTTTTCTTATATTTGATTAAAGAGAAAATGAAATGAAAAGTTGAATATTAGAATTTTTTTTCTTTTAATCGGTAAATGTTAGTGGTTGATTTTAGTTTTTTAAGAACAGAAGAGTTTAAACCCATGAATTTATTTCTGTCTTAGGACACCATTTTCCACCACTAATCCATCTTTGTAACTACCTTATCCTCCCTACCCTATCCTTCAAATTCAAGTCTTAAACTTTGCTCTCCTTTTTTATTTCTTCCATAGTTTCAAATAAACTAAATTCAGAAAATTCAATCTTTTGTTACTTTTTATTTGTTAGATTTATTTTTTTTAATCTTGTTTAAATCAGGACTTAATCACAAATTTATTGTCATTCATTATTTTTAGCTACTATTTAATTCTAACTTAAAATTTCAAGTGTTTCTTTGCCTTTTAAACTCTATACAAGATAGTCTGTTTATTTACTATTTTCATTGTATAAATTTTAATTCTTTTCTCCTTCTCTTTATTTTCTAGGTTGTTCTTTATGTTAATTTTGTTCCCTCGACATCACTAAACATATACATTGTATTCTAGTAAATATGTATAGGAAACCGTAAATAAATTTTAAAGTCAATGACATAGCTAATACCGTATTTAGAGGTACTATATTTTTTTTGAATGAAAAAATTTAAATTTAATTTTTTTTTAACTTCATATCACTCTTAATGGTCTCTTTTTTCCATCAACGTATAAATTATTTACCAGTAATCATAAATGATGTGTGGGTTAAAATTACATACTTGGCAATTAAGTATTCTATGCATATTAATTTGGAAAAAAAGTGTTTGGATAAACTATGTCTAAAACTATATATATATATATATATATATATAATAAGATGATTTGTGTTTTTAATTCTACAAAAATTCTATAAATCTTGATCGATGACCGTTTCTTCTAAAGTAATGATCAATTTATTTTAATAGTAACGATATTTAAATATTTATATTAAATATACTTATTTTTTTTTAATATAACTAGGTGTTTAAAATTCATAGAGTAAGTCCTTAAGGATACATTTGGCTTAAAATTTCACAGATGCCAGATCTGTCTTGATAGGGTTTTTACCTGGTGAAGGGATGAAGTATCAACTACTTTCTTTATTCTTTTACGATTCTTTTAATTCATCAATAGTTTAGGTTGAATTTGAGTAGGTTCCTTGCGTGTTTAAGATTCTTTTTTTTTTTTTTTTTTTTTTTTTTTTTTTTTTCTTTCAGATTTGACTTGGTTACCGGATATTCTGGAACAGAAGTTCTACGCTTATTGCTACCTAACCCCATTGTGTTCATCTTTTTGTTAAACCTACTAAACATAAACAAAATATAAATATATCTCACCTAGATACGAACCTACTACTCTATGGACTAGGGACAAAGCACACACATACACTTCCAATCTTTTCTTATTTTTTTATAAATCATATACTTTGTTTTTTTTCTTTAAATTTAATTATTAATTGAATTGAAGAAAAAATTCGAATTCATAATCCTTGTTTTCATATCTCTAATTTTTTTCCTATTATGTTTTAAATTTTTCCTATTAAAAATTACTATTAAGTAATGATGTAAAAGACATTTTAATTTAATTTATAATATCTGATGGTTTGTAAACTAAAACCACAACAGAAACAAATTTAAGGAAGATTAGTAAAATTTTAATTTAGAAATTTAATTTTAATTTTTTTTATATATATTTGATACAAATTATGTAGTTTACCATCAGACATGAACGTACGTGACCTGCATGTTAGTAAACTTCTTCCCGGGGGTGAATTATTAACGAACAAAATGATAACACTATTAAGTTATGTAACTCGCTCACACATTCATTTCTGGGTAAATGTAGCTGCAGTATGTAATAAATTTTAAGTCACGGATAATATTTTAAGCTTATGTATTTCATTCAACAGGCAAGCAATTATTGTCTAGTCTTTGTCCCTACGTTATAATTCCTTCGGCAGCCAAAGCAATATGTACATACTCGTTTTAGTGTCTACAATTCATCAATAGTGAGAATGAATAAGATATCTTTAAATGAATGCTATGGAATAAAAAATGACGAAGGTATGGGACAGATTAAATACATCAAACACCCAAAAGTTTGACGAAGACTACGTATTTATTTATTATAGTTATAGTCTTTTTTATAAAGAAAATAAGGGCATAGTCAACTTTTCCAAGTTACCAACCAGGTGTTTTTTCATGATTTTTAATTTATTTGCCTATTTATAATTATTATTGCTAGGTGTCTGTATATAGTCCAAAATCCGCGTTCCTCAACTAACTTGATCACATTGATCCAAAAAAACTCAATAACCAGTACTTTTAATTAGTTTCACATTTTATTGGGGGAGAATAGTAAGAGATAAAATCCAAGTGCACCAACCAACATAAGATAAATATCTTGATAAATTGGTAAAAAGAGAAACTATATAAAGAGCAACACTACATTTGCAAAGGCAGTACCAAAAACCCAAGATGGGGTCTCCAATGGCCTCTCTTACTCTCACTCTTGCAATAGCAATAATCTCTCTCACCTTGCCATCTCAAACATTTGCAAACAACTACGTCTACTCATCTCCACCACCACCACCAAAGCCTTACTACTACCACTCACCACCACCACCACCAGTGCATTCACCTCCTCCTCCTTATTACTACCACTCTCCACCTCCTCCAGTGCAGTCACCTCCTCCTCCTTATTACTATCACTCTCCACCCCCACCTAAGAAGTCATACAAATACCCATCTCCCCCACCACCAGTTTACAAGTACAAGTCCCCTCCTCCTCCCAATAAATACCCATCCCCTCCACCTCCATCCTACAAATACCCATCTCCACCACCCCCTGTCTATAAGTACAAATCTCCTCCTCCACCAGTCTATAAGTACAACTCTCCTCCTCCACCAGTCTACAAATACAAGTCACCTCCACCACCCTATAAGTATCCATCTCCTCCACCTCCACCCTACAAATACCCATCTCCACCACCTCCAGTCTACAAGTACAACTCTCCTCCTCCACCAGTTTACAAATACAAGTCACCTCCTCCTCCATATAAGTACCCATCACCTCCACCACCAGTGTACAAATACAACTCTCCACCACCACCAGTGTACAAATACAAGTCACCTCCTCCTCCATATAAGTACCCATCTCCTCCACCTCCACCATACAAATACCCATCACCTCCACCACCAGTGTACAAATACAACTCTCCACCACCACCAGTTTACAAGTACAAGTCTCCTCCTCCCCCAGTTTACAAATACAAATCTCCTCCACCACCAGTTAAACCATACAAATACCCATCTCCACCACCACCAGTTTACAAATACAAGTCTCCTCCTCCCCCAGTTTACAAGTACAAGTCTCCTCCACCACCAGTTAAACCATACAAATACCCATCTCCACCACCACCAGTTTACAAATACAAGTCTCCTCCTCCCCCAGTTTACAAGTACAAGTCTCCTCCACCACCAGTTAAACCATACAAATACCCATCTCCACCACCACCAGTTTACAAATACAAGTCTCCTCCTCCCCCAGTTTACAAATACAAATCTCCTCCACCACCAGTTAAACCATACAAATACCCATCTCCACCACCACCAGTTTATAAATACAAGTCTCCACCTCCCCCTTACAAGTACCCTTCTCCACCACCCCCACCATATAAGTACCCATCTCCTCCTCCCCCAGTTTATAAGTACAAATCTCCTCCACCTCCAGTTTACAAATACAAGTCTCCTCCACCACCAGCTAAGGAGCCATACAAATACCCATCACCTCCACCCCCAGTGTACAAATATAAGTCACCTCCTCCACCTGTTCATTCGCCACCTCCACCACACTATGTCTATGCTTCACCTCCTCCACCAGTTCATTCTCCACCTCCCCCACATTACATCTATGCATCCCCTCCTCCTCCTCCATATCACTATTAGATAGTGATTTTGCGTAGTGTCCCACCTGGTAAGCTTCAGAAAAGCCGATATCAATAAATTTATAATACTTCACACATTTTATCCAATCAAATGAGTTAAACTTACGTTTAAATACTCTTTACATGCACACTCACGTGCAAGTCATTAAGTAACTATTTAGTGAGTATTTTCAAGTTATAATACCATCTTAGTTTTCTTACTTGTAATTAATTAATACCGCACTTGATATCATATATATTTATTTTCATTTTTTTTGCCTAAATTTAATCTTTTTATGTGTATACATGTTTTAGAACTATATTTCTAGAATTTAAGAATAAAAACACTTTCGTTTTAAAAAAGAATATTCTTAACCATATAAATAACAACACTTGAGCACGTATTAATATTTAAATCAAAATTATTTTCTCTTTTATTTATATTTTATTATGGGAATAATTATTGAAAGGGACTCAGAGACAAATATTCTAACCATGTGCGCGTATATTTGCAGATTATTTATGAAGAATATGTGCCAATAAAAAACATTGTTGATTGCGGGAAGATGCACTTCACATTACACAAGGAGAAATTAAACAACGGAAGCAAAGTTTCCCCGCTGTATTCTTTTTCTTTTTCGATTTGTTTATGTTATTATTATGCTTTTAGACACTTGTAAGGCACTGCTATGGTTTGTTTCATTGAATTTCACATGAATGCAGTTTGCTTTGTAACCTGCTGCTTTTGCAATCTGCTGTGAAGCCAATTTAATTTAATAATAAATAAAAACAAATATTTTCTCTCTGGCTCTTCCTATATTTATGCAGATCTTCTGCAATATTTAATATATATATATATATATTAATATATAAAAAAATATATGCGTATAGCTTCTAATCTAGTTACAAGAGTAAAAGTTTAAGTAATGTCTATACCTTCCTATCAATTATACACCGGGGCAACTAATCTTCTTTTATTTCTTATCACTTCGTCTTGTTTCATTGATGATTTTGTTTTGCGAGCTTATTTACCGAGTTTATAATGTCGTTTCTAGGAAGTTGATTGAGTTCCTCTACCATGGTGATAATCCAGTCATTTTCCTTGAGTACTTATTCAATGCACTTGGGTTCAATCTCAGATACTAGTTTATATCTAAAAAGATCTTTAAAAGATGATCTTGTTTGCATTCCTTAATATCTATCTCCTATTATCAAATCTTCTGAGTGATTTGATACGAACTTTCAACTTTTGAGAGGAGTTTGGGTGTTGTCATGCTGGAATGTAGATGATGAGGGTTCGTTTGTTTTGATAATCATGTCTTCGTCTGTCTTCAATTCAACGTTTGTTCTGACAACTTGCTCAATGTCTCCATTTGATAGTTTAATCTGTAATAAATTAAATGAAATTTTCAGGTCTGATATTTCTTTATCAGCCTTTGAGTTATCTTGAAAATTGACATGTATAGATTCTTCTACTACTTGGATTTTAAAGTTAAAAACTATGTAAGCCTTTGGGGTATCAGAATATCCAAGTAAAAAACCTTTATAAACATTTGAGTCAAATTTTTCAAGATGATCTTTAGTATTAAGAATAAAACATTCACATTCAAAAAGATGAAAATAAGATATGTTGAGTTTTCTTCTCTTCCATAGTTCATAAGTAGTCTAGTTTAAAATAGATCTTATCAATATTTTGTTTTGAATATAACATGAGGTATTTATTGCTTCTGCCCAAAAATATTTTGGAAGTGAATTTATGTATAAAAGAGTTCTAGCCATTTATTGTAAAGTTCTATTTTTCCTTTCAACAACTTCGCTTTGTTGAGGAGTCCTCGGAGAAGAAAAATTATGAAAGATACCATTTTCAAAACAAAAGGCTTTGAACTCTGAATTTTCAAATTCTGTTCCGTGATCACTTCTGACAGACGTAATACATATACCTTTTTCGTTTTGAACTCTTTTGCACAATATTTTAAAAACGCTAAAAGACTCATATTTATGTGCTAGAAAGTAAACTCGTGCAAATCTAGATTAGTCATCTACAATGACAAATCCATATTTCTTTCCTTCTAGACTTTGCGTCTGAATAGTGTCAAAGAGATTGATATGTAACAGTTCTAGAGGTCTTGTAGTGGTAACAACATTTTTTGATTTAAAAGAAGCTTTCAGTTATTTCTCATGCTGATAAGGTTCACACAGACCATTAGTTTGTCAAGATATATTTAGCAATCCTCTTATAAGATTTTTTTTGAAACTTTTGAAATATATGTGAGACTTAGATGTCCCAATCTTTTGTGCCAAATATCTCTCTCATCATCTGCTAAGAGAAGACATGTTACATCTTGATCATTAAGATCAGAAAGACAAATCTCATATAGATTGTTCTTTCTTTTTCCTTTAAGGAGAATGTATTTATCATTATTTATGATTATTCATTCATCAAAATTAAAGGACACTTCATATCCATTAATGCGCGGAAATAGTGAGTACACTGCTCGCTGGATATGGCAAGTATACCATAGTCATCAAGTAATAAGTATTTAAAATCAGGGTTGTCGTACCCACGAGGACAAACAACTCAGAAGCTATATTTTTATTTACTTTATTAATTTTCCAGAAGTGCATGAAACGAGAGTAAAAGTAATGGTTGGAAGGAAGTGCAATAAATTCAAGAAAAATAAAGCAAAGGTAATTGTTGGGAAAAGAATAAGAATGAGAAGCGATTGGGATCCCGATTTCACCACTAACCCCCCTTTATTTTCCTCTTTTGTTATTCATGTTTAATCATGGTCGGTTTAGGTTCTTACCCCGTGACCGTCCCTCTTAGGATCACCCACGCCGCCTAATTAATTAGATCATGTCCAGCGTCCCAAATCATTCCCTAGGCTAATTAGGGAATTAAATATATGAATCTAGGGGCAAACTTAGGTGCAGTTCGCACTACTACCTACTCCTATCTCTAGGACTATAGCGTAATAATGGTTTAATTCTTTAGCACTACTTAGACATACTTTGTCAGAGTTACCCTAGATTTACCTATCATTTATTAGTCGTCAATTAATAAATAACATTAAGCACAAGAACAAACACCCAAACATATACTGAATAATATCGAGAATCATATAAAGGTAATAATTAAGGTTACATCGTTCTCCCAATCAAATATGTAGTTAGTTCATGATGGAATAGAAAATAACACAAGTAGTAATTGAAAGAAAATACATAGTGAAATTAATCTTAGAGTGTCATTCTCTTCTTGCTAGTGGTTGAATTCCGTTGTCGTCCATGAACCAGAGTGCTTTCGGCCGAGGCGCGGCTGCCGTCTAGGTCAAGTCGTCGGGTGACTGAAAACTAGGGTTAGAAAAATAAGTGAACCCTTGCTGACTGTGAAACGAGTTATATTTATAGTCTTCATAACTTGGACTTGGGTCTGCTGTGAGTCCAACTCACGTGAGATGTTAAGTAACTCGCGCGAGTTCATGCTCTAGAGAACAAACGTGTGCTGCAATCCAAGTTACTTCACGCGAGATGGGATAGTTGGGCACGAGATGGACGCGAGATGAAGTCTCAAATAGTTAACTTATTCTTGAAGTTACACTAACTTGTGTGAGATGGTGTTGTTGAGCGCGAGATAAGTGCGAGATGAGGTGTTAGAGAGTTAACTTGCTCTTGAATAAATGTTCTCGCATGACATGTGGAGAGATGAGCGCGAGATGAGGTTGCAGAGAGCTTTTCTTCTCTTGACTGTTGTCCTTTTCTTGAAGATTTCCCATCAGTGGCAAAGATTAATCAGAATAATTAATGTTTGAGCAGCGAAGTCAGCGCACATTTAGTACCTTTTTTCTGACTTGATCAGTTTCGATAACAAAAACGTGATCTGTTTTTTGTGTTGTAGAGGTTTTGCACAGTGTCCAACCACTTTTGGAAACTTCCACGAGTAACGACTAGATTTGAAATGTGCACAAGTTATGTTAAGTCAAGATGACTTAGCATCTTAGTTTTGATAATTACAGAACGTCTGTTGTGCCAGCAGATTGAAGAAAGAACAGACTGAAGAGAACAGACTAAAGAGAGCAGAGCGAAGAGAGCAGACTGGAGAGACGTCAGACTGAAGAGGCATCAGACTGAAGAGACATCAGATGCAAACAGAGTAGACTGAACAGTTGGAAACTGAAGAGTCATGATCAGACTGAAGGGAGCAGACGGAAGGAGACATACGAATGAATTCAACACACAACTCATTTATTTATTCATTCGTCTACCTCGTTTAATAAAGTTTAGACGGAGTAACTCGCGCCCCAATTTTAATCTAACCGTTACTCGTAGAAGCTTCCAAAGACAGAATAAAGATCTGTGTAAAACCCCTACAACACAAAAAGTAACCATGCTTTTTGTTGATGTCTCGATCAAAGTAAAAAAAAGCCTGTGCAAACATTAATTATTCTGATTGATCTCTGCCACACATTTGAAGACCCCAAGACAAAGGACTAAAGTTCAAATCTTCAGTCTAACGAATACTTCAAGAAGCTCTCTATAAAAGGACTTCATTACTTCAAGAGAAGGCTGACGAACTACATAACAAAGAAATTATATTCAAGCTTCAAGTTCTCAAGCAAAGTTCACTCGCCCTGAAGTTAGAATACAACTGATTGTAAAACCCTCTCTGCGTAGAGGATAAACTTATTTTTTCATCTTCCTAAATCCACTGTTGTGGTGCTCTTAGCCTGAGGAGGTTGTGTTTCAAAGAATACTTTTGTATTAGCCTGTGAAGGCTGTGTTCAAAGAATACCTTATTTAGCCTGTGGAGGCTGGGTTCAAAGAATACTTGTTTAGCCTGAGAAGGCTGTGCCCAAATAATATCTGTATTTAGCCAGAAGTGATTAGGTTCAAAGAATACTCATAGTGGAACCTTAGCGTGTTGCTGGGGAACTGGATGTAGTCTTGATCAGACGAACCAGTATAAAAATATTGTTGTCTTCTTTATTGATTTATCTGTTAACTAACAGGGGATAATAACTTGAACAATATGATTATAAAATCAATCTTAAGAAGAAAACAATCTTGTGTCTGATCAAGCTTTAAAAACAACAGACGCAAACGCATCGTCTTAGAGAAATATTTTTTTTAAACAGTCTACAGAATTCAACCCCCCCTTCTTGTGTGTTTTTGTACTTTACAGGTTTGGTATCGAGCTCAACCTCTAAGGGTTGAGCGCTTAACAGTTGCTAGAGGAAAAGATCCGGGATGGCGAACTCCCAGACGATGTTCATTGCAGAAGGCTCCTCCATGAACACTCCTCCATCTTTCTCTGGAAATGATTACCCTTATTGGGCAGACCGGATGGAGATGTATATCAAGTCTACAAAATATAGACTTTGGAAGATCATAATAGAAGGAGACATTCACTTGACCAAGCCTGAATCAGAGTGGGAAAATGAAGAATATACAATCGCAGAGCTCAACAACAAGGCACGTTATGCCATAACGCGTGCTCTTTCTAGGATAGAATATAACAGATTCTGTGCCTACAAAACAACCAAAGAGCTTTGGGATGCGTTGAAAATCTCTTATGAAGGAACTGAAGATGTCAGACTTAGGAAAGCTGCCACCCTTCAAAGAGAGTACGAAATGTTCTCTATGGAGAGAGAAAAATCTATAGATGGAATGTTTGGAAGATTCCAAACTATTCTGAATGGGCTAGCTGCATTGGAAATTACTTTTTCAAGAGCTCAAAACGACATGAATATTTTGGACAGCTTACCTGCACCATGGGAAGCTATGTCTACTGCTATATCTGTTGGGAGAAATATGAAGACCCTTATTCTAGATGAACTCATTGGAGCGTTGAGAGTGCATGAAGTTCATTTGTGTAAAAGGGGAAAGCTGAAAATTCAAGAGCTTATTGCTCTATCCAACATTGATGAGCTTGATGGAGAAGAGTCAAGTATGAAGAAAGTAGAATCAACAGACTCAGAAGATTCCTCTGAAGAAGAAATTTCCTTGATGGCAAGAAGATTCAAAAGATTGATGAAGAAGAAGGATCCCAAAAAGATTAGAAGAAAGAAGAAACAAACCTCTTGGGATGATCTCGATGATGAAAGCTCAAACGAATCATTTGAAGAAAAGAATGCAAATATCTGTCTCATGACAAGAGACATTCTATCATCTGAGGTAAATCTTTTAAATATATCTAGTTCATCCTCATCTTCTTTAGATTCAGATTCAGATTCAGATTCAGACTATGAGGACATGTCATATGATGTTCTTCTTGCTAACTCACATTTTATAGCTCAAGAATATATAAATTGCAAATCTAAGCTAAAAAAGGCTTTAGAAGAAATTGAAAATCTGAAAGCTATAAATGTCCAGTTATCTGAGAAAAACATATCAGATGAATCATCCTTTTCGTCTGATACTGAAAAGAGTCATCTTCTTCTTAGACTCGAAAATTTAAAAGAAGAAAATGAACTCTTAAAGAAAGATTTAAACAAGTTCACCTTGAATTCTTCCAAGCTCAAAAATACTTTAAACTATGGAAGATCTCCTCTTAACAAGAGTGAACTTAATTATAATCATGTGACAGATGAAAGAAAATCACAAATTAATTCGTTTGTATGTAGAAGCATGCATATTTTTCATTTGAGGTCTCCAAAACAGTCTGAAGGTCATGTAAGAACCTATGACAAACGAAACCTTACAACTAACAAAATTGGACCCAAGAAAATTTGGGTACCAAGATCAAAAATAATTTTTGTTGCAGATAGAAAGAGAGAATGTATGAAGATGGTACAATCTGAATAATGGATACATGCAATATGTGATCATCAACATGTCCTTGTTCCAAAACAACAGATCATGTAAGAGATCTACCAGCTATGGGTCTTAAGAAGACATTCTCCAACTCAGACGGAAGAAACAAAATTTTCAAAGAATGCAAACAGGTCGAAATTTAGAGACCTTTCTGAACGTGCTTTGGTGTCAAGAAAAATTGAACCCAAGTGCATTGAAGAAGTGCATTCAAACATCAATTGAATGGAACTGGAAATAATGTTTTAAGCAAGGTGAGTTGCTCATGTGTACATCCAACAAATAAAAAAAAGATTTCTGATATTAATTTATTCAAAATGCTTTTCAATGATTCAATACTCTCTTACAAAGAATTTAAACAAATCAATGTTGAAAACTTAGAAATAATTGTTTCATCTGAATAAGTTTTCTCGTTTGTATAAATTTCTTTCTTCTATCCTTATCGTCTATAGACAAAAAGCTGCGTCTGATCATTAGTTGAAATAGTCTATCTGACTCTTCAACAGACGCAACATCATGTTATCTTCTAATATCTCTATTGAGTGTACAGGACAAAGCTCATTAATGCTTTACATATGTCTAGCTTTTTAAAGCAAGAGGCACGCTATCCTTATATACACCTCATCAGAAGAAAGAAGGTAATGAGATATAAGAAAGCCTTGGAAGCCTCCGTGGAAAACCCAGAGGATGCAAAAGATTCAAGAAAAGATGTTTTTGATGATTGCAGCCCAATGGGGAGAGAAAAAAGAAATAAGGATGAGAGAGAGACAAGAATGGAAGAGAAAAGAAATAAAAAATGTGTACAGCTCAAAGGGAAGAAGAAAAAGAAATATGCAAAAGCTGAAGGGAACAAAATAAAAAAAAAGATGAAAAGATCAGAAGCTGAGGGGAAACATAATACAAATGCTCAGTCTATAAGGAAGTTCAAATGCAAAAGAAGAAAGAGGATGAAGAACAAGTTCAAGGGGAGCTTAGAATAGCTCTTTAAATTATTATTCTTCATTATTTTTATCTTTCTCTTATTATGTTAAGAAATGTTGTGCTCTGATCAATTTTATATCACATTGATGTAATAAAATCAATGAAAGGAGATTTTCAAAGAACATCATCTCGATGTGATTAAAACGTATGATCTGAAAAATATTGTGCGTTCTTGAACTAACATGTTTTATGTAGATTTTGATCTGTTACTCTTTCAAGTTCAGTTTGATAAAAATCATCTCTCTAGCTCTGATACATCCTTTTGCTCTGTCTCAAGTAGAAGATCAAGGATTTGCTAGTATGGTCTGTAATCATAAAAAATGGGGAGATTGTTAAGTCAAGATAACTTAACATCTTATTTTTGATAATTACATAACGTCTGTTGTGCCAGCAGACTGAAGAAAGAACAGACTGAAAAGAACAAACTGAAGAGAGCAGACTAAAGAGTGCAGACTAGAGAGGCATCAGACTGAAGAGGCATCAGACTGAACAGACATCAGATGCAAACAGAGTAGACTGAACAGTTGGAAACTGAAGAGTCATGATCAGATTGAAGGGAGCAAGAAGGAAGGAGATGACGAATGAATTCAACACACAACTCATTTATTTATTCATTCATCTACCTCGTTTAATGAAGTTTAGATGGAGTAACTCGCGCCCCAATTTAAATCTAACCGTTACTCGTAGAAGCTTTCAAAGGCAGAATAGAGATCTGTGTAAAACCCCTATAACACAAAAAGTAACTATGCTTTTTGTTGATGTCTCGATCGAGGTCAGAAAAAGCCTGTGCAAACATTAATTATTCTTATTGATCTCTGTCACACGTTTGAAGACCCCAAGACAAAGGACTAAAGTTCAAATCTTCAGTCTAACGAATACTTCAAGAAACTCTCTATAAAAGGACTTCATTACTTCAAGAGAAGGCTGGCGAACTGCATAACAAAGAAATTATATTCAGGCTTTAAGCTCTCAAGCTTTAAAAAAAAGTAGACGCAAATGCATCATCTTAGAGAAATATTTTTTTAAACAGTCTACACAATTCAACCCTCTTCTTGTGTGTTTTTGTACTTTACAAGTTACTTCATCTGTCCTCAGCTTCTACTTCGTCTGTCTTCAGCTTCTTCTAGTAGACGATGGGTCTTGAAAAAAAATATAGTCTTCGAAAGATATTCTGAAAGAGAAGTCCGAAGATAATGTCGTCTACCATCATTCTTTTATCGTCTGAACTTTATAACCCCTTTTTGATGAAAGATGAAATAGAAACTTTTTAGATTGAGGAGTCATTTTTCGTCTGAGGTCTTCTATCGTCTGATCTTACTTTGTCTAAAAGTATCGTCTATCTTGTAATTATCAAAACAAAGAGTGTTAATCATCTTGATCTAACAATCTCCCCCTTTTTGATGATTACAAACCATACCAATACTTTGGATAGACAAAGCCCATCTGCATAAAACAAAGGTTAGCAAATTGATAACAGTTATGCTAGATTTACATCAAGACGATGTTTTCTGAAAATACTTCTTCATAGATTTTGTTACATCAAAGAGATGTAATCAACTTCAGAGTTACAAGGTTCAGATAACAAAGAATTTATCAGAGCTAAAAAAAATATAAAATAAAATTACAAGACTCTCCCCCGAGTCTAATAACTAGAATACATGAGCTCTCCCCTAAGCTTACTTTAGACGCTCTTCTCTAGATGCTCCCCCTGAGCTAAAAGTTTCTCCCCTTCTTCCAATCTCCCCCTTGGACTGAAATCCATCAAAAAGACTATTGAGGCGGAGGTTGTTGCTTCAACAAAGAGAACACAAGACTTTGAAGATGTTCCAGCTTGGCATTAGTTGCCTATTGAGACTCTTCTAGTTCTTTGTTCTTCTTCTTTAAATGCTCACAATTATCCTCAAGAACATCATACTTTCGCTTCAAAGCGTTATACTTATCAGCAAAATCGTCTGATGATTGAGGTTCAGTCGGTTGAAGGTCAGACGTGGGCAGAATACCCTCTTCATCTGAATCTACCTCTACCACAATAGGTGATACTTCAGTCGCCTTCAGATGCAGAGTGAACAGAGGAAAGTACATTCGAGAGTTGAAGTTTTCTTCCCATTACCAATAGTAAGATCTGTTGAAGGTTGTGAGTTGGTAGTATTGAGGCATATGAGGTGGAAGAGTATATGCATAGGTTCCACCAGGGTAGACTCTGCCACAAGTGACTGACTCTTCATCAAACGAAGTGCCAGAGCAGAATCTTGATGTAGCTTCATGTTCCTCTATCATCCTTTGAATCTTAGGATTGATAGGTCTTGTAGATTGAGTCTGAAGAGCCTTCAGATGAGCATAAGTAGCTGGGGGCAGACGCTTGACAATATGTCTTGCGAATTTGAACTTCTTGGGGGAAGAATATTTCTTCTTCTCTTTGCCTTTTGCAAGCATCCTTATAAGGCATGGTCTCGGACGATCCATCCTTACAAAGAATTTTGTTTCATTAAATGTAAGCGCGGAGAATTGAGAGCCCATGAGAAATGGTAGAAAACGTCCCTCTTTCTCGGCTCTGTGTTGGATCAGACGGAAGGATTGAAATCTATCCTTGATCTCATATCTATAAGCTCTTGTCATCAATGTGTATGCCGCATCATAGTCAACAGGCAGACAATGATAGCATTCTTCAGGTGTCTCATACTCTTGAAAATTGAGAAAGTAAGTTGGATGCACACCAGAGCAGTGAGGTCTGAGCCATGGTAGAGTTAGGCCAAGTGTGTAGCCTAATCCAATGAACTTCGTCTTATTCATTGGGATGGTGAAGGGTTAGGGGTCATGTTTATCCATTGCATCTACGTGTCAATGAGAGAAGCATGCAGGGATAGAGATTTAGGACATAAAGTCACCAAATACACAGTGATGATGAACTGGTGCTCTCTCAGGATGATAGCGAATGGATCTTCTAGAAGTAACTCTAGAGACATTGTTTAGTTCATACCCCGGTGCTGGTCTTTCAATCATCATACCATCAAGATGGCGCTTGTAATCGTCTATACCTTCTAAGCCTATGATCTTCAATTTAGTAAGGGCATCCCAAGGCAGACGCTTTAACCATTCCTTTTGTTCTTCGCTATCATATTTTCTTGACATGTCAAAGTTAGCAGGCTTCAATGGTTGGTAATAGTTTATTCGATTGACAAATCTTCCCACTTGGAACCCTTTCTTCCCTCTGTACCTGTAACGGTTATCCAATTCAATGTAGGGAGATTCTATCTCTTCAACAAAAGAATCTTCATCGTCTGCGCAATAATTGTCATTGCCGGACTCAGATCTATCAGAGTCAGAAAGATTAGAGGCTTCCATAGCATGATCTGAGATTATCCACTCAGGCTTCTTAGGCCTCTCAGCACACCCAATAATACTATACCTTTGCATAACAAGATCGTTGAGAAAGGTGTAATCCATTTTGCGTTTGGGTGGAAGGTCTTCTTCGTTTAAGACCTCAGTTGGAATCTTTTCATAAGGTGCCACATGTCTTGTGACAAGACATTCTTCGTCGTTTGATGAACCAGATTCCATGTCATGGATGATAAACGAAGGTTGCATCGTCTGTAAGCAGTATCTTTCCTCAGGCTCAACAGTTACCGTCTGAAGAGGTATGGCACAAAGAGGAGACGAAAGCAAGATTACATCTTCTTCTCTTGATTCTACTATTGGAGTGGAAGAACCAAACTCCATATGGGGCAAATCTTCACTAAGCATTATAGACAACTGCTCAACGAGGATTGCGTTGTCTTTTTGGATCTGGGCAGTTTCTTCATTATACATGCCCTCTGATGTGGTCTGAGCATGAGAAGCTCTAGACGATCCAATCCCCTTGTCGCTTTCCCGGAATCTACGCCCCCTTTCAGCTTTAGAGAGAATAGAGGCTTTCTTAGCCTTTTCCAATTCTTCTTTCTCACTGAGAATAGTAGAAACCTCAACTATACCTTTTCTTGTTCCCTTCATATATGCCCTTCTCAGAGTCTCGTCTGAGACTTGAGCTTCATCCACCTTTGCCTTTTTGCGAACGTCTGCTCTCATACTAGCAGACTCAACATCCTTAGATGCTTCTTTTATAGATGGATTGTCTTGAGTAGACGAATCCATTCTTGGCATTTTCAACTTGATAAACCTTGATTTTCATCTAACAAGAGACACTCTTCTGTCATCTCAAAAGGAACCTCTGTAACTTGTACAGGTGGTTCAGACGACGTTCTAGGTTGAGATGGAGGAGGGTTTGGTGTTTGGGCTTGTGTTTGTGGTTGTGTTTGAGGTTTAGTTTGTGATGGAATGGGTGCGTTTCTTGGTCTTTTGATGAGGGTTTTATGTCTGGGGCGAGTTTGTTGAGGTTATGGTTGTGGTTGTGAGGTTTATGTATGGGTTTGTGTTTGTGGTTGAGGGGGTCGTGATTGAGATGAAGAAGATTGAGAAGACTTAGGATTGAGAAACTTCTCATGCATTTCATTCAGCGTCCATGGTGCAAGATCTAGACGCATTCTTGAGAAAGTGCCTTGCTTGACCTCATGACCACTGGCAAACCATTCACATCCTTTGATATCAAAATCTTGATTCTGGATGATCTTTGCGAAGACAACGTGATAGGGAACACTTGATTTCTTTCGCAAGTCCCTTCTTCTCAAGTTATCCATCCAGTGATCCATAATCACATGGGGAAGACTTATCTTCTCCTTCTAAAGAAGATAGAAAAGACAAAATCGTTCTCGGTTGCTCACATTGTTGCGAGACTCGATTCTGGGAGTGAAGATGTTGAAGAGAAGGTTGTGCAGAAGTCTTCCTTCACCAGTCAAGTTCCCAGCCCTTAGGTATTTGACCAGGTCAGATGATCTGGGTTTGCCATAGAGCGTCTGATCAATGAGAGGTTTATCAATACCCTCATTCCATTTGGGGTTGTAGATCACACCTTCAATCTTGCACTTCCCTATAGCGGCAACAACTTCAGCATTGATAAGGTATTCCTTATCACCAATAGTTCCAACTATGGTCTCATCAACAATCTTGGCCTCATACCAAAATTTAGCATAAGGCTCCATCATCCATGGACCTTCCCAAGAAGCGAACTTCATCCATCCCGTTTTTTCCTTAAAATCGCATGTATGCCCCGAAAGATTGGCAAGAGTGATCCTCTTCACTCATTTGCTTGGCAAGAACAAATCTTGCGCAAAGAAGCTTTCTTCTTCAAAAGATGATTGTTGTGTGTTCTTGGCGGCCATTTTCTGAGTTTGAAAAATAAGAGAGTTAGAGAGTGAGTGTTCTTAGAGAGAAAGAATAGCTTTTGATCACTTAGTAGTGTAAAGAGTAAAAGAGGTAACTTTGACACTTTTATAGTCAAATAAATGAAACGATTATATTTTATCAGACAATAGAATAGAAACCGTCCCTGATTTGATGTTTTCTCCCGTGATTACCCTTTCAATGATTGATTTGACTTCTGTCAGTTGCGGTGCATGCTTTTGAACTTCCTAGAATAGAGTAATAAATGTCAGACATATTTAATGTTGCATTTTTGTGTCTTTCTGCACATTCAACTTTAAATTAATTAAATAATAACATTGCGTCTGTTGAATGGCCTTTTACTAATTCAACTTGATCAGACGCAATGTTTCATCTTAATGCAAAATAATCAGATGATAAGTACAGACGATAGACATAGATGAAATAACTTAATCTTTTAAAGAAATAATTCCCAAATTTTCTTTAATGAAATTAAATCGTGTTTCGTCTAAAGCCTTTGTAAAAATATCTGCCCATTGAAAATCAGTTTGAACAAATTGTATATCGAAAATACCCTTTTGAACATAATCTCTTATAAAATGGAATTTTATTTCAATATGTTTAGCTTTTGAATGCTGAATAGGGTTTTTGCTGAGATTAATTGCACTTGTGTTGTCACAGAAAATTGGCATTTGGGTTTCAAACCTGGAGTAATCTTCAAGTTAATGTTTTACCCAAAGAAGTTGTGAACAACATCCAGCAGCAACAATATATTCTACTTCTATGGTAGAGAGTGCTATGGAGTTTTGCTTCTTGCTTAACCAAGAGATGAGTGATGTGCCTAGAAATTGACATCCACCACTTGTGCTTTTTCTTTCCACTTTGTCTCCAACATAGTCAACATCACAATAGCCATTCAAACTGAAATCACTATTTTTCTTATAAAATAAAGAGAGATTAGTGGTTCCAATAAGATATCTAAGAATAAGTTTTACAGCTTGTAAATGAGATTCTCTAGGGTCAGGAAAAACGTGCACATAGACAGACACTAAACATAATGTCTGGTCTACTTGTAGTTAAATAAAGCAGTGAGGCAATCATACATCAATATACCGTTTGATCAATGGTCTTACCTGATTCGTCTTTGTTGAGACTAGCATCAGACGAATGCATGGGTGTCTTCATTGACTTTGTGTTATCCATCTTGAACTTCTTAAGAAGTTCTTTTGTGTACTTTTGTTGATGGATATAGATACTTTATTTCGTCTGTTTGATTTGAAGTCTTAGGAAGAACTTTAATTTTCCCATCATACTCATTTCAAACTTATCCTACATTAACTTAGAAAATCCTTACACAAGGATTTGTTAGTGGCTCCAAAGACTATATCGTCTACATATATTTGGACCATAATAAAGTCTTTTGAAACACTTTTTTTGAAGAGAGTAGTATCAACTTTTCCTCTAGAAAAACCATTTATAAGAAGAAAAAAACTTAGTCTATCATATCAAGCTCTAGGATCTTGTTTAAGACCATAAAGTGTTTTCTTCAATTTGAAAACATGATCTGGTTGAGATGAACTCTTAAAGCCAGGAGGTTGTTTCACATATACTTCTTCTTCAATAAAGCCGTTTAGAAAAACACTTTTTACATCCATTTGATATAAGACGATATTCTTATGAGCAGCAAAAGCAAGTAAAATTCTAATAGCTTCTAACCTAGCTATAGGGGCAAAAGTTTCAGTGAAATCAATACCTTCCTGTTGGTTATAACCTTGGGCTACTAACCTTGCTTTGTTTCTTACCACTTTTTCAGCTTCATCAAGTTTATTTCTGAACACCCATCTTGTTTCAATAATGCTTTTGTTCCTTGGTCTCTCTACTAAAGTACAAACGTCATTTTTGGTAAACTGATTTAGCTCTTCTTCCATAGCTAAAATCCAGTCATTCTCTTGTAGAGCTTCCTCAATATTCTTGGGCTCTATGTTTGACACAAGAACGTAGCCAGACGATTCTCTAAACTTTGATCTCGTTTGAACTCCTTGATGTTTATCTCCAATGATAAGATCTTCTGTATGGTTTGAGGCAAACCTCCAAGTTCTGGTAGGAGCTTGAGCATCAGGTTGATGAATATCAGACGAAGAGGGTTTGTCTGTTCTTCTTTCGTCTGTTATTGCGTTTGTACCAAGTTGACCATTTGAACTCGAGTTTTGACCAAAGGGGTTGATCTGCAAATTATCAAACAAATTTTCTAGGTCTGATATTTCTTTATCAGCCTTTAAGTTATCTTGAAATTTTACATAAATAGATTCCTCTACAACTTGCGTCGCCTTAGATGTATTGGAGTATCCAAGTAAAAATCCTTTGATCACCATTGAATCAAACTTTCCAAGTTGATCTCTGGTGTTTAGGATAAAACACTCACATCCAAAAGGACGAAAGTAGGATATGTTGGGTCTTCTTCCTTTCCATAGTTCATAAGGGGTCTTGTTCAATATAGATCTTATTAATATTCTGTTTTGAATATAACAAGAGGTATTTATTGCTTCTGCCCAATAATATTTTGGAAGAGAGCTTTCATGTAACATTGTTCTAGTCATTTCTTGTAATGTACGATTTTTTCTTTCCACAACTCCATTTTGTTGGGGAGTTCTTGGAGATGAAAAATTGTGAAAGATACCATTTTCAAAACAGAAGGCTTTGAATTCAGAGTTTTCAAACTCTGTTCCATGATTGATTCTCACAGACGCAATACATATTCCCTTTTCTTTTTTAACATGTTTACAGAATATCTCAAAGACATTGAAAGAATCGTGTTTATGGGTTATGAAGAATACCCAAGTAAATCTAGTATAGTCGTCTATAATGACAAATCCATATCTCTTTCCTCCAAGACTTTCAGTCTGAGTGGGTCCAAGGAGATCAATATGTAACAGTTCCAAAAGTCTTGTCATGGAAACAACATTTTTTGATTTAAAAGAAGCTTTAAGCCGTTTCCAATGCTAACAAGATTCATACATACGATCGGATTTCCAAGATATTTTTGGCAAACCTTTCACAAGATTCTTTTTAGAAATTTTCGAAATATACTTAAGACTTAAATGTCCAAGATTTTTGTGCCAAATATGTCGTTCATCGTCTGCTGAAATCAAACATGTTACATTCTGATCACTAAGGTCAGAAAGACAAATCTCATAGAGATTGTTCTTTCTTTTCCCAACAAACAGAATAGATTTATCCTTGTTTTTGACTATACACTTACCAGCGTTAAAAGGCTACTTCATATCCACTGTCACAAAATTTACTTATGCTAAGTAGATTGAAGTTCAGACCTTTAACATAAGACACATTTTGGATGAGAGGGTTGGGTGTCTTACCAACAGTCTCAATCCCTAGGATTTTATCTTTCCCTGAACGATAAGACACAGATCCTTCACTTGTTCTTAGGTCTTGGAACATAGATAGGTCTCCCGTCATGTGTCGTGAGCACCCACTGTTCAGGTACCAGCTTGAAGTCTTCTCTCTTCCTATTAAGGATATCTACAACAGGAATAATGAGTGACTTTGGTACCCAAATTCTTTTGGGTCCTCCTTTGTTAGTAGAAGAAGGTTTATTTTTGTTCAAGGTTTTAGTATTTTTCTTGTAATCATTTGGAACCTTGTTGTAACTTTTGTTCTTCTTCTTTTGAGTAGACGAAGAAAATTTTGTCTTCTTCTCATTCGTCTGTTCAACATAACCTAGTCCACTTTTATCAGAAGGAGCCCTCCCATATTTTAAAATGTTTTTAAGCATTGAGGATCCTTTTGTGAACTTAGTTAAGTCTTTGAGTAAAGAATCATTTTCCTTCTTTAATCTTTCGATTTCAAGAATTAAAATGTTCTTTTCAGAGTCAAACGATATTTCATCTGATACTTTCTTTTTAAGCAACTCTTTTTCAGATTTCAAAGTAGCATTTTCTTCCAAAGTTTGTTTCAACTTTGCTTTGCATACTTTGTATTGCTCAACAATAAAATGAGAGTTTGCTAAAAGAGTATCATATGATATTTCTTCTGATTCTGATTCAGACTCAGATGAAGAGGATGAGATAGGAGAGTTATTTACCTCAGAGGAAGGATTGTCTCCAGCCATGAGACAGATGTTTGTTGTTTCCTCTACCTGTGTGGAATCGTCTGAGCTATTGCTGTCAAGGTCTTCCCATGTCAGCAAGCTCTTTTTGCCCTTGTTTCTACGAGGATTTCATGTTCTTTTAAGCTTTGGACATTCAGATCTCATATGTCCAGGCTTTCTGCACTCTTAGCAGACGATTTCTGAGCCTTCCTTCTTGTTTGAGGGTTTCTCAGGAAACTTCTTCTCTTTCTTTGTGAAGAAGCGTTGACCTCTTCCTTTCTTCATCATCATCTTCTTGAAGTGTCTGGCCATGAGAGATATATCATCTTCAGACGATCCATCAGACGAATCTGATTCAGACGTCTCAGCTTTAAGAATCTTGTTTTTCTTCTTCCTTTCTTTCTTGACAGATTCTTCTTTCGAGACCTCATCTACAGATGGAAGTGCTATGGGCTCTTGAACCTTTATTTTATCCCTTTTGTAGAGAAGTACCTCATGTACTCCCAAAGCTCCTATTAACTCATCAAGAGTAAATGTTTTCATGTCACGTCCCATAGAGATGGCAGTAAACATAGCTTCCCATGGAGTAGGAAGGCTGTCTAGAATCTTCATGTTATTCTGAGCCTTTGTAAATGTGATTCCCAGCGAAGTGAGACAATTTAATATTGTCTGGAATCTTCTAAACATCATCTCAATGGATTCACCCTTCTTCATAGAAAACATCTCATATTCTCTTTGAAGTATGGTAGCTTTTCTCATTCTGACGTCCTTAGTTCCTTCGTAGGAGATCTTTAGAGCGTCCCAAAGTTCATTGGCAGTCTTGTAAGCACAGAATCTATTGTATTCTGTCCTTGAGAGATCACATGTTAGTGCATATCTAGCTTTGTTGTTGAGCTCCATGAGAGAATATTCTTCATTTCCCCATTCAGTCTCAGGTTTGACAATGGGAATATCTCCCTGAATGATGATCTTCCAAAGTATATATTGAGTAGACTTTATATACATCTCCATCTTGTCGGCCTAGTAGGAATAGTCATCCCCTGAGAAGGCTGGCAGCTTGTTCATGGACGAGCCTCCTAAAAGAAACGTTGACCCTTGTGACTCCATCTGGATATTTTCCTCTAGCAGCTGTAAAGCGCTCAACCCTTAGAGGCTGAGCTCTGATACCAAACTTTAAAGAATAAAACACAAGAAGAGGGGGGTGAATTGTGTTATTAATAAAAAAATTTCCTATCGTTTGTTGTTTTCAAACTGGTTCAGACGATGTGAAATTTATCTTGAAGGATTAATTTTAACAAATGAAGTTATGCTTTAATTATCCCCGTTAGTCACAAGATTAAATAACATAAGCACAGTTATTTTTATATTGGTTCGTCTATCCAAGACTACGTCCAGTTACCCAACAAATATTGAGTTTTCACTATCAACCGTGAAAAGGTTAAAAGTATTGTTTGAACCTAGCCACTTCTAGCTAAAACATGATATTCTTTAAACAAAGCCTTCCCAGGCTAAAAAAATAAGTATTCTTTGTAACACAACCTCTTCAGGCTAAAGCCAGGTATTCTTTGCACACACAGCCTCCTTAGGCTAAAGTACCACACAAGTGAATTTAAAAGAGTTTAAAAAAAACTTAAGGATTCCTCTACGAAGAGAGGGTTTTTACAATAAAGTATAAATTCCTTTGATTCAAGAGCGAAGACAAGAATAAGCTTATGTAGCGTTTTTCGCCAACTTGAAACTGTGAAGAGAAGACCTTTATATAGGCAACAGTCTTGGAAAGATCCGTTATACTCAAATCTTGACCGTTGTCCTTTTCTTGAAGCTTTCCCATCAGTGGCAGAGATCAATCAGAATAATTAGTGTTTGAGCAGCGGAGTCAGAGCACATTCAGTACCTTTTTCTGACTTGATCAGTTTGGATAATCTGCTTTTTGTGTTGCAGAGATTTTGCACAGTATCCAACCACTTTTGGAAACTTCCACGAGTAACGACTAGATTTGAAATGTGCACAAGTTACTTCGTCTGTCTTCAGCTTCTTTTAGTAGACGATGGGTCTTGACAGAAAACATAGTCTCCGAAAGATATTCTGAAAGAGAAGTTCGAAGATAATGTCGTCTACCATCATTCTTGTATCGTATGAACTTTGCAACATAACCCCTTTTTGATGAAAGATGAAATAGAAACTTTCAGATTGAGGAGTCATCTTTCGTCTAAAGTCTTCTATCGTCTGATCTTACTTCGTCTGAAAGTATCGTCTGTCTTGTAATTATCAAAACAAAGAGTGTTAATCATCTTGATCTAACAGCTTTTGTAGCATAAGTTTCGCCAATCTTAAAATTTTGAAGGTGAAGTCCTTTTGTAGTAGAGCTATTGAAGTATCCGTTAGAAAGTAGGGATTTGAAAGTTGTCCTTTTCTTGACACATCAGAGGTTGCAGATTGGAGCAATAAGAACATTTAATGTTTTCGTAGCGAAAGTCAGTGCGTATCAGAGATTTTCTGATTTTTCAGAGATAACACAGAAAAGTAAAGTTTACTTTCGTGTTTCAGACGTTGAGTCTGAAAAAGGTTTCCGCCTTTAGAAGCTTCTGAGTAACGACATTATTCTGACTCCGATGTTGAAAGGACTTAACTTAAGCTTATAGACGATAAGGATAAGTGACTCGAACTTATCTTCTCTGATGACATCGTTTGTTCCTCATTAATTCAACATAGAAACTTGAGTTTATTCTTCATTATTTTCTCTTGATCTTGCATCTATTTTTTATTGCTTCTTTTGTGTGTCTGTATTTGTCATCTTCTTATCTTGACGTGTATATTCAGTCTTCTGAGGTTTATGCGTTTGTGCTTCTGATGTTTTTTCATCTTAGACTGTATCATCTAATCTTCATTTGATATATGTTCCGTTTGAATTGTGATCATTAAAACACTTAGAGAGATAATGATCTTGACTTAACATACATGAATTTACGACATTCTCAGTATTATTATCATAATAATCTGCTTGTGTTTCACCAACAACATTAGCTTCAACGTCAAGGCTTAGACTTTGACAATCTTTGTTTCTATCATTGTCATTCGACTTGGGTAAATTGTCGTCAAAGTATTCTTCGTCGAATAACGATTCAATATATAAATCAAAATTTACATAATCTTCATCATTATTGCTACAATCTAACCTTGTTGAACATCTTTCGTATGAAAGACCAATATTTGCCTCATTTATATATAACTAGATTACACGCAAAAGATGCACCAAATGTAATAACTAATTGTACACATAATTATTTACTATGCATACTCTTGTTCGAAAATATTAATCATAAGTTTAACATCATCATCGTCAATGATGTGTAGTGACACATATTCATTGTCTATAAAAAATCTCATTCCAATTGAGCCAATAACTTGATTAGAATTTAATTTAAAATTATTATAATTTTTTTTACACATCAAAACTTATTCCATGCTTAATTTTTATTGACTTTTTAGACCTGCGCATGTAACTCTTTCATCACCCTCAACAGTTTTACCATTAATATATACAACAACAATAATTGTAGAAGTCATCAGTTCACAATTTATTTTAAAAAAAAAAATTTTTTCAACAAAATATTCATTTATCAAATAATGTAAATAATTTTATCAAAAAGAGAACTTACCTGAAAACTAAACCTTCAAGTACTATTATTTTCAGGTCTGCACAATATAATTAATAAAAACATTTCAATAACTAAAATAAATTTTTTTTACAATAATAAATTTTTTCTCGGATGCAGCAGGCGGGGTATATAAAGGAACTATCTTTTTTTAAAAATGAAAATTTTGAAATTTATATAATCTTTGTTTTTTTTTTTTTTTTGCTTCATATCACTCTTAATGGTTTCTTTTTTCCATCAACGTATAAATTATTTACCCGTAATCATAAATGTTGTGTGGGTTAAAATCGCATACTTGGTAATTAAGTATTCTATGCATATTAATTTGGAAAAAAGTGTTTGGATAAAGTATGTCTAAAACTATATAATAATAATAATAATAATAACAATAATAATAATAATAATAATAATAATAATAATAATAATAATAGTAGTAGTAGTAGTAATAAGAAGATTTGTGTTTTTAATTCTATAAATCTAGATGATCTTTTCTTCTAAAGTAATAATCAATTTATTTTAAGAGTAACCCTCTTTAAATATTTATATAAAATAAACTTATTTTTTAACATAACACATTCTGATTTTTAAAGTGTGAGTAACATCCAATTCTTACGAAATATCCATTTAGTTTTCAGGGGTGCTTATGCATCACTTTGTAATTGAAAATTTCTAAAACAAAAGAGATACACACATAGCAAAAATGAGTGCTAAAATTTTTAGTAAAAATGTAAAACAAAAGTATGTAATCATCTGTATATCTTTTGTATATTTTTGTTCAATATCGAAGATTTACTTTTTTATAACGACCAAAATTTATATAAATTAATAACATTCTAGGTAGAAAGATAAAGAATAAAAATACAGAAATATTTGTACGTTATATGATATCTCGAGAAAGAAAGTGAAAAAAGAGAGAAATATATACCATAAATGATATATGATTTGATTAAAAAATAAAGATATAGAAAGAAAATAAAAATTTTAAATAGTTGTTTATAATTCATTGAGTAGTAAGTCCTTAAGGATACGTTTTGCTTAAAATTTCACAACATGGACAGGAAAACAGCTGCCAGATCTATTTTGAAAGGGTTTTTACCTGGTGAAGGGATGAAGTATCAACTACTTTCTTTATTCTTTTACGATTTTTTAATTCATCAATTGTTTTGGTTGAAATTGCGTAGGTTCCTTGCGTGTTTATGAGATTTCTTTTTGTTCGTTTTTTTTTTTAGATTTGACTTCGTTACCGGATATTCTGGGACAGAAGTTCTACGCTTATTGCCACCAAACCCCGTTGTGTTGATCTTTTTGTTAAACTTACTTAACATAAACAAAATATAAATATATCTCACCTAGAAATGAACCTACTACTCTAGGGACTAGGGACAAAGCACACACATACACTTCCAATCTTTTCTTGTTTTTTTTATAAATCATATACTTTGTTTTTTTCTTTAAAGTTAATTATTAATTTTATTGAAGAAAAAAATTCGAATTCATAGTCCTTGTTTTCACATCTTTTCTTTTTTACTCTTAATTTCTTCTGTTCAATTACTCTTACATATGGCTTAAATATCCGTGATCGTAATATGTTTTTTACTCTTAATCTCTTCTTTTAAATTACGCTTACACATGAATCAGATACCGTGATCATGAAGTGTTGTTTTGTGGGATCAAATCACATTCTCTGTATTATATATATATATATATATATATATATATATATATATATATATATTTGAGACAATCTCTAATTATATGTCGTTAATACATTTATACAAAAAAGTGAAAATATGTGTATATTGACAAATTTGATTTATGTATTCAACAATGTAAAAATCAATCAATAAATTATTTGTTATAATCAGAGAAAACTATGTGTTTAATATTCGAATGCTGAATAATTCTTGAATTTAAGTCCCTATATTAAAAATTGACTTATTCTCTAAATTTTGTTCCTACTATGTTTTAAATTTTTCCTATTAAAAATTACTAATAAGTAATGATGTAAAAGTTTTTTATTTTTATTTTATAATATCTGATGGTTTGAAAACTAAAATCATAAGGTTGTCTTTGAACGGGAAATTGAAAATTTTTGAGAAATTGAAAATTTTCAGGAAATTTAAATACCTAACATTTTAATTACCTTGATTTAAATTCCTTTCATTTTGTATCCATTTTGTTTGAATGAATCAATTTAATTTTTTATATTTTAATTTTCTTATTTAGATTAAGTAATTCAATTTCTAAAATACTCAAATTTTCATTTTTAAATATTTATTTAAAAATTAAATTTTTAATATTTAATAAAAATAAATATTAATCATTTTTAAATTCTATAATTTTATTCGATGAGTAATAAAAAAAATGAGAAGAATAAAAAAGAAATTGAAATACCTCAATTTTAAAAAGAATTTTAAAATTTCTAATTTTACTTAATTGAAATTTCTTCTTAAAATATCAAACAAGTCAATTGATTTTCAAAATTTCTAATTTTATTCAATTGAAATTCTTTTTAAAATGACCTAACACGTCAATTGATTTAGTAGTAATTCAATTGCTTATTTGTTCCAACCATCCAAACACATTCAAACTTAAATCAATTTAAGGAAGATTAGTAAACTTTTAATTTAGGAATTTAATTTAAAATATTTTTATAAATATTTGATACAAATTATGTAGTTTACCATCAGACATGAACGTACGTGATCTGCATGTTAGCAAACTTCTTCCCTGGGGTGAATTATTAACGAACAAAATGATAACACTATTACGTTATGTAACTCACTCACACATTCATGTCAGGGTAAATGTAGCTGCAGTATGTAATAAATTTTTTTTAAGCTTATGTATTTTATTCAACAAGCAAGCAATTATTGTCTAGTCTTCGTCCCCACGTTATAATTCCTTCGGCAGCCAAAGCAATATGTACATATCAATAGTGGGAATGAATAAGATATCTTTAAATGTTTGCTATGGAATAAAAAATGACGAAGGTATGGGACAGATTAAATACATCAAACACCCAAAAGTTTGACGAAGACTACGTATTTATTTATTATAGTTATTCGCAAAATCAGCAAGAAGTAAAAAAAAAAAAAATGAAAAACTGGTTGGTGTCCCTTTTATAAAGAAAATAAGGGCATAGTCAACTTTTCCAAGTTACCAACCAGGTATTTTTTCATGATTTTTAATTTATTTTCCTATTTATAATTATTATTGCTAGCTGTCTGTAGCAAGTCCAAAATCCAAAATCCGCGTTCCTCGACCAACTTGATTACATCGGTCCAACAAAACTCAATAACCAGTAAGAGATAAAATCCAAGTGCACCAACCAACAAAGATAAATATCTTGATAAAGTGGTAAAAAGAGAAACTATATAAAGAGCAACACTACATTTGCTAAGAACCAAAAACCCAAGATGGGGTCTCCAATGGCCTCTCTTATTCTCACTCTTGCAATAGCAATAATCTCTCTCACCTTGCCATCTCAAACATTTGCAAACAACTACGTCTACTCATCTCCACCACCACCACCAAAGCCTTACTACTATCACTCACCACCACCACCACCAGTGCATTCACCTCCTCCTCCTTATTACTACCACTCTCCACCTCCTCCAGTGCAGTCACCTCCTCCTCCTTATTACTATCACTCTCCACCCCCACCTAAGAAGTCATACAAATACCCATCTCCCCCACCACCAGTTTACAAGTACAAGTCCCCTCCTCCTCCCAATAAATACCCATCCCCTCCACCTCCATCCTACAAATACCCATCTCCACCACCCCCTGTCTATAAGTACAAATCTCCTCCTCCACCAGTCTATAAGTACAACTCTCCTCCTCCACCAGTCTACAAATACAAGTCACCTCCACCACCCTATAAGTATCCATCTCCTCCACCTCCACCCTACAAATACCCATCTCCACCACCTCCAGTCTACAAGTACAACTCTCCTCCTCCACCAGTTTACAAATACAAGTCACCTCCTCCTCCATATAAGTACCCATCTCCTCCACCACCAGTGTACAAATACAACTCTCCACCACCACCAGTGTACAAATACAAGTCACCTCCTCCTCCTTACAAGTACCCATCTCCTCCACCTCCACCATATAAATACCCTTCACCTCCACCACCAGTGTACAAATACAACTCTCCACCACCACCCGTCTACAAATATAAGTCACCTCCTCCTCCATATAAGTATCCATCTCCTCCACCTCCACCATACAAATACCCATCACCTCCACCACCAGTGTACAAATACAACTCTCCACCACCACCAGTCTACAAATATAAGTCACCTCCTCCTCCTTATAAGTACCCATCACCTCCACCACCAGTGTACAAATACAACTCTCCACCACCACCAGTTTACAAGTACAAGTCTCCCCCTCCTCCCTACAAGTACCCATCTCCCCCTCCACCACCATACAAGTACCCATCTCCACCACCTCCAGTCTACAAATACAAATCTCCTCCTCCACCAGTTTACAAATACAAATCTCCCCCTCCACCAGTGAAACCATACAAGTACCCATCACCTCCCCCACCAGTTTACAAGTACAAGTCTCCTCCTCCACCAGTTTACAAATACAAATCTCCCCCTCCACCAGTGAAACCATACAAGTACCCATCTCCTCCTCCCCCAGTTTACAAGTACAAGTCTCCTCCTCCCCCAGTTTACAAATACAAATCTCCTCCACCACCAGTTAAACCATACAAATACCCATCTCCACCACCACCAGTTTACAAATACAAGTCTCCTCCTCCCCCAGTTTACAAGTACAAGTCTCCTCCACCACCAGTTAAACCATACAAATACCCATCTCCACCACCACCAGTTTACAAATACAACTCTCCACCACCACCAGTTTACAAGTACAAGTCTCCTCCTCCCCCAGTTTACAAATACAAATCTCCTCCACCACCAGTTAAACCATACAAATACCCATCTCCACCACCACCAGTTTATAAATACAAGTCTCCTCCTCCTCCAGTTTACAAATACAAGTCTCCTCCACCGCCAGCAAATGAGCCATACAAGTACCCATCACCTCCACCCCCAGTGTACAAATATAAGTCACCTCCTCCACCTGTTCATTCACCACCTCCACCACACTATGTCTATGCTTCACCTCCTCCACCAGTTCATTCCCCACCTCCCCCACATTACATCTATTCATCCCCTCCTCCTCCTCCATATCACTATTAGATAGTGATTTTGCATGGTGTCCCACCTGGTAAGCTTCAGAAAAACCGATATCAATAAATTTATAATAATTCACACATTTTATCCAATCAAATGAGTTAAACTTACGTTTAAATACTCTTTACATGCACACTCACATGCAAGTCATTAAGTAACTATTTAGTGACTATTTTCAAGTTATAATACCATCTTAGTCTTCTTAGTTGTAATTAATTAATACCGCACTTGATATCATATATAATTATTTTCAATTTTTCCCCTAAATTTAATATTTTTATGTATATACATGTTTTAAAACTATATTTCTAGAATTTAAGAATAAAAACAATTTCGTTGCAAAAAAGAATATTCTTAACCATATAAATAACAGCACGTATTAATATTTAAAACAAAGTTATTTTCTCATTTATTTATATTTTATATTGTGGGAATAATTATTGAAAGGGACTCAGAGACTAATATTCTAACCATGTGCGCGTATATTTGCAGATTATTTATGAAGAATATGTACCAATAAAGAACGTTGTTGATAGCAGGAAGATGCACTTCACATTACACAAGGAGAAATTAAACAACGGAAGCAAAGTTTCCCCGCTTTTAATCGTCATTCTTTTTCTTTTTCGATTTGTTTATGTTATTATTGTGCTTTTAGACAGTTGTAAGGCACTGCTATGGTTTGTTTCATTGAATTTCATATGAATGTATTATGCTTTGTAACCTGCTGCGTTTGCAATGGTTGTGAAGCCAATTTAATTTGATAATAAATAAAGACAAATGTTTCCTCTCTGGCTCTTTGTATATTTATGTAGAAATTCTACAATATTTGTGGACTATATATATTATATACACATGAACGAGAGAAATCTCCTCGATATTAATATTATATTATTTTGTATAGGGGAGGTTTTTCTTGCTCATATATATTATATTATTTTTTTTTCGCCTTACTCTTAGTTGTTAAAAAGTCTTTTACTTGTTTTAGTCCGTGTTTCATCTCGACGTGGAAACATAATATAAAATAGAACAACTTACGACATTATCATAAAACTCGCTATGCATTCAAACTTGTTGGGGCTTTGAACTTGTTTTTTTCCTCAAAGGCACGGTGAGGCATTAAATGTGGACACCTCTCTCCTAGTAGGATTCAAACCTTGATTCACCTTTTTATCCGTCCACAATGTTTTAATTATTTATTTTTTGACAATAACAGTAAACGAAGTTGAACCGAATTACTCTAAACAATGACTTTGAATAAGTTGTTGCCAAACGGGATCGATCGGTGGTCACTTCTTCACTCGTACGTACTGAAATTAAACATCACTTTTTAAGATATTATGTTCAGAAAAGAAAATTTTGTAGTTCATTAGTACAAAGAATCGATTGGCAGATTTTTTCATAAAACCCCTTCCTAAACATAATCTTGTTTAACTAAGAACAGATGGACTTTACGAAGGAATGATTAATGTATATATTTATGCATTCAATTGACATATCATCCGTAGGTTAAGTTTACTCGTACATTATGTGTATGCATCCAACATACGGACACTTTGTTTGTATGCATTAATGTGTTAAAGTTAACAGTTATAGTGTTTACTTCTTTGATTTAAAATCTTCATTTTATGGTTTTTAGAGGGAGAATTTATTTTAATTCAAAACCCCAATTATTAAATCCCTTCTTTCCTACTTCACACCTTGAAAGGTATCGTTCTTATAGAGAGAGGTATTTTCACATCTTTTTAGTATACTCCGGGGAAAGATAATCCAGTGGAGATGACGGGTGGTGCCTATATCTTAGAGGATTAGAGCATGTTGCTACGAACCATGGTATCGGGGGTTCGAATCATATCTATCTTACATATATTTTGCTCTATTTATATTTGGGTTAGTTGATTAATGAATTTGAAAATCTTTTAATTTCATTTTTGTTGAAACATATGGTAGTAATTCATTTATTGTTGATTCAAGTCTCATTGACAGCTTATAATCCTTACTCCTAAGTACTACACAATAGTTTGATTTTGTTTGTTACACCATAATCCTATCATTGACATAAGACATTTATTGAATGGGTAACTTTATAATGTTTTGTAGATATGTTTGATTTTACTTGTACATATGTTTTAATGTTATAATAAATTTAATTTGATTAGGGTCAATGGGGGTACAAATGTGTTGTCTAGGTGTGCTAATCGAGGAAGGAATATCGACATTATTATTCCTAAGGTATAATGCATCAGATCCAATTTTCTTAGTTTATATTGTGATCTAACTATGCATCTTATTAATGTAGAGTAATAAACAGTTTGGCTCCTTTGAATGTAGTTATTATGTAATGTATTGGATAAATGTCATTATTGCTGCAAAAATCAAGGATTCTTGGCTTCAAGTAATATCCTTATAAGTACTTATTTATATAATTTTTAGATGTTTAAAACACAAACAATAACAATTAATAGTTTATACATGTTTCAGATGTTTCAAGATGCTAAATCATTACTTAGTAAGGACATTGACATTATTGGGAAAGAATGTGCATCATATTTAGTTGGAATGAAGAAAGATTCATAACACAGACAACTTTGTATAAAGAGGTACCAAAAAGGTTTATGAATAAAGATTGTATTGTTATGGTGAAGTTAAGTTTTAGATTGATTGAATGTGATTCTAGACTGAATTGAATTGATTGTTAACATGTTTGATTTTGGTAATAATCCAAATTACAAGGGAGATTCTGACTAAATTTTCTTAAAATTTTTGTTTTAAGTTAGTTTATATTTAAATTCTTTTATGTTATGTATCATACAATCTTATGATATTAATTTATTATTTGTTTTATTTTCAGGTAACATTAACAAACTAGGAGTTGATGATACTACTTAATTGCATATGTTTTTCAATATTTTCCTATAATTTATGAACAATGTTAATTTATATGTAATATTATTAGGGAATGACTAAACAATATTGTTGATAAATGACATTTATATTGTTTGATTTTCATTTATTGAAGAGTTATGGAATGAGGAAAAATTGTTTTTGATTTTTATTATATGAATTTATAATTTTTGTTATGGGAATATTATTTTGCTTCGTATCAAATGCATATTATACATGTTATAATCATGAAATAAATGAAAAATTAAAATGAAAAATTAAAAAAAAACATTATTTTTAATGTCAGTTATTCAAGTTAACCAATGTAAAAAACTCTAAAATAATTTTTTTAAAAAAATATATAAATGCAGTTAGTATCAACCACCGTGAAAAATGAGGTAAAAACATTTAAAAAGATTTTAATATATATAATGGCGGGTTTTAAAAATACCTGTCGTGATATATGAGAGAAAAATGTTTTTTAACCGCCGTTAAATAGATTTTTATATAAACTAATAAAACAAATATTATCACATTACGTCCAGTTTCTAAGGAACAACTAAGATTTTACTTATATATTTATAAGTGAATATATGTATTATTGGGCCCCACACACTTCTGGCTTACTCAGGTATTATTTGGACACAGTCTCTTCTAACTAAACCCAAGTATTATTTGAACACAACCTCTTCACGCTAACAACTTCAAGTATTGGCTTCACCAAGTATTATCAGGCTTCACCAAGTATTATTTGATCCTAACTTCTTCGTACTAACTATCATGAAAGATAGGTTTAGGAAAAAGGGTGTCTAACTTATAAAGGTTTAACTTCAATGTAGAGAGGGATATAGAATGAAGTTTAGGCTAAAAGTTTCTTAGAAATGAAAAGTAGAAGTTGTATAGATCAAAATTGTTAAAACTTTCTTTTCTTTTACTAGAGCGTTCTCGCCCACTTCAAATCTTCAAAATTGAGCCTTTATATAGGTGGATATTTTGAAGTAGACGTTAGACTTAGTAGCTTCAAAAACTTCTCACCATCTGAAAAAACACGCCTAACGTTCTTCAACATTAAATGTAATGTAGGCTTGTCAACATCAGAGCAGAAATTTTTTTTAATGGTTCAAGGATTTTGTACAAATAAGAATAATTAGTAATGTAATGTCATGAATGGATGAAACAAGCACTTTTATACGGTATTGATCAGAGCCAAACAAACATTTTCCCTATCATCACTAGAATCCCACTAGCTAAAATTGAATATTATGTAAGAGATAAGCTAGAGATCCAGATCATTAATATACTCACTGCTCTAAGATGGGCCTTCTTGCAAAAGAGATTAGGTTATTCTTGTTACTTGGAGTAAGAGCACTAGCAGCGCGTTTCTTTACAATAAATTTTTGTTTCAAAGAAATATCCTTTTGAGTTGTTAAGGCTTATCTTTTAAGATCGATTCTCTTGACTTCTTTGTATTTTGTTAAAGCATGTGCTTTCTTGAACAGACTCTACCTGAAAAAGTATTTTGATCAAAATCTAGTTGAAAGTAATAGACAAAACTGATGTTTATCATGTTTTCCTGATGTCCATTTGTTACTTCATTAGTTTCACTCAAGTTCGATTTGATATGAGACATTTTTCTATTAAACTCACTTCATCTAATTTACTACATTAGTCTGGAAGCTTTATTCTTTTTATAAGTTCAAAGTTTTATTTTAACAATTTGTAATTATAAAAATTAAGAGATATAATTTGTCTTTAAACATATTTGACCTACTAAATGTTACACTCGAAGATATCATAATCCTACAATTGATTCTTAATCCACAAAAGTTTAGATCAACAACATGCAATTGAGATGTACTCTATTGTAGTTGTTAATAAGGCTATGGTACCTTGTCTCTTTCTTGTCCAAGATATTAAGTTGCCTTTTATGAAATGATATCCACCACTCATTATTTGTCTCTCAATGCATCTCCAGCATAATCAACATCACAATAACCTATCAAATTATATTTTTCTCTACTTTTAAAAGAAAGATTAAGATTAGTAGAGTAACGTTCATAACTTGTCACTGCAATCCAAACTATAGTAAGCGTAGAATTTTGATTTTAATATCCCACAAACATAAGTTCAAGACCATCATAGACATCAACCATAGATGCTAACATGTTAGAGTGAGTTTTGAACAAAAAAAAAAGTATAACCAATTCATTCATAACATAAATAATACTACACATCATTTCAACAATAATACTTTCCATCTCAATCAATACATCACAATAATAATCAATCATATTTTAGATGATACGTGTACCTCACTTTATTTCAATATGTAATGTTGTACCATTCAAACTAGTTGAGATTTAACTTGGGAAAACATATGCTCCACTGCATTCTCCCTGAGGAATACTAGATACTAATTACTGAGGCCACCAGTTTTGCATAAGACGAGCTCTTAACTTATGTGATCCACATAAGTAAGGAATTCAAACCAGATGACATACCACCTAGTTTCATAGCCCCAAGCCCCAGTAAGGACTTGCTCATCTTAGTTTACAATGTCTTTGTTTTAAAACATTAGGATCTTCACGTATATTGCACAGTATTTCAATGCATTGACGAATTCCACATCATTAAAATAACTCATCGACATTTAGCCTATGGTACCCACTTGCACTTAGCCAATGGTGTGTATAAAATATCTCCATAGGTTAATACACTCTTTATGGATAATTTCAATGCATACCCCACCGTGCGCGTCAGGTCATACACAACCAAAATTATCAACTATCTTAATGTATCAGTCTTAATCAACCACTAAGCTTTTCAATTGATCATCGCACATCAAAAGTCATCAATTCACTCAAATGCCCAAATATTATATTTCTCAGACCTTAAAACAATAATTTGCGACATTTCATTCCTTACTTTTGGCAATCATGTATTCATTCAAAAGTTTTATCTAGATTCATCAAAGATATATTGGATCTTAATGTTTATAAAAGTAAACATTAACCTCAATTATCTTAGGGGCATTAACAAGTGGATCATTGAACCAACCTGTGAGAAACACTCAACTCTGTCAATTTTAAAAAAATGATTATTTTTTCTACTTTATAAAATATTTTATGAAAATCGAGGAGAATCTCCCTTATAATTTGAATATTTCCCAAAATTAAACTAATATAAAATTTAATCCACAACCAATTCAACAGTTCATAGATAAATGAAACAATCAGATATAATTTATTTAAAAGTCACAATACAATCATAAACGATTTCACCATAATGGAACAACTTATACAAGTGTAGAAACTCTCTTGTTGTAATCCAAAATTAAGACCCAACAGAATTAAGAAATTTATTCGAAAGCGAGAATACATTCATAAATGATTTCACCATAACGGAACAACTTATACAAGTGTAGAAACTCCCCTTACTGTAATCCAAAATTAAGATCCAACAAAATTAAGAAATTTATTTCACTATTAGCCATGATCAGAGATTCCACAACAATATAAAAATTCACATAATGCAGAATTTTATAAAGACTTGGAAACTCCTTTTACTTTGGTAGTGTGCTTTAAAAACAAGTGATAAACTTTCAATTCCCATGTTGAACCTAGATTTGAGCACTTCTAATCGCTACTCCAATTAACATTTTGTTTCGTTCAAAAGGAAATGAACAAAATTGGTTCAAAAGGTGGATTCAACGTCAAAAAATATTTCTTATTTCCCTAACCGTTTCAACTAGAAACACACCTAATTATTGTTTGACTAAAAGTAATTTATGCAAAATAAGGTATTACACTAACATTAACAAAAATTATAAATGAAAAGGTTGGAATGATATCACATTTTTTCATATGCAACTATTTAACAACTAATAAACATTCGAAGAATGAAAAAGATAGTGCCTCATCTTTCTTTATAAAAACTTTTCCTAAAACATGATTCTTAACAACGTAAGAATCATGGGAGATATGATATACCATTTCAAAAATGTTTAAAGAATAACACAAGGTTTTCTCAAAACGGCAATATTCCAAAGCGTCTTTCTCTCTTTTTTTCACTCTTTTGCAATGTATAAACGGAAAAGCTTTTCATAGAAAAACATAATTAACTACAACTAATCGATTATTTGATTATTTAATCGATTATTTTGCAAGTTTAATTGATTATTATGTTCTTGTAACTGATTAAATTGTTCTTAAAGTTCTTGAGTTTCAGCTCGGGAAAAATGTAATTGATTAAAAAAAATTTAATAATCAATTAAACTAAAGAAATTACTTTTCTTAACTTCACTTGTTGTAATTGATTACGAATTCGTGTAATCAATTATTACAACAGGTTCACTTTTTATGTTTTAGGTATTGTAATTACTAACTAACTATTGTAATCGATTAAAACACTAAAATCTTATTTTTACTTAAAATTTTACCTTGCGGATGATATGATTGATTCTCATTCTATATTCTAAAATTATTTTGATGGTATAAGGTAATTCTTTCATCCTCTAATAAAGACAAACGCACAAGACACACTTTGAAATGAAAATAATAAAAACCCAACTAGAAGACTTAATCATAAACAAGTCAAAACTAGAGAGTTGAGCTTTTCTTAAAGATTGAACTTCTTCTTTAATCCAACACAATTGAGTAAGCTTAAGTTGTAAACTTACTATGTTTGAGAGTCAGGAATGACTTTGTAGGAAAGAATACATGGATGTAACTATAATATTTCTTTAGTAAAATTCCCTCAAGTGGCTTGAATGTACAAGACGCTAGATCAATTGAGTGAACCAGTACAAACCACTTTGTTCTTCTTCTTTCCCTTACCTCTGTTTACCTTTTGGGTGATTCTTTTCGACATTTTAGAACTTTGTAGTCAACATTCTTTTAAAATGTTTCTCTAAACAAGTATGTAAAACATTTATGAAAAGTAGGTTTAGATAAACACAATTCAACCACTCACTTTCTTGTATTTATTTTGCCTTTTCAAGTTGGTTTGCAAGTGTTTAATTATTCTCGTTATTATACTTAGATGTCTCATTTGAAACTGAAAGCATATTTAAATTTTACCTGACCAAATATTATCTTAACAAACAAACTACTCTACGCTCTAATGTGAATTTATCATTATCTACAGTGAAACAGACCAAGACCAAGTAACTTCTAATATTTTGTCCATCTTAATCATTTATCATTAAATTTAATTATTAAAGTTATAATAATTATAGTTATCAAGATTAAGGATAAAAATATTAACAACTATAACTTAACAATAGTTTAATTCTGTATTAAATATAATTAGATCAATTACATTTCATTATATACCATTAGTTAATATATTAAAATTCAACTCTTACTAGGAAATAAATATAGGTAATTTATTTATAATTCCATAATATCATTAAATCTTAATTTAACTTAAATTTTATTAGGTGTGTTCATTTTTATATGCTACTCAACAAAATTATAATTATTATTCTTCTATATTAATTTCGTTGAACAGTCAACAGATATAGTTTAATTTGGACTATGGAACATGCTCACTCTGACATGTGTTTGATATACGAAAATTTTTTTGTTTTGTTTTCTTTTAATTTTAAGATTCAGAATGTTAGTAAATAATTCAGCAACCTCTAGGTCAAGCCTAGTATACATAGACTCAACCAATATTGTTATCAGTGTGTATATGTATCTGTTACAATTTTGAGTTTCATAATATACAATAAAGATACACAGTAGTATCTAATCAAGGACGATAATCAAGAATGGTGAACAACAACAACGGAATCTTGTCCGAAAATTATGTCAATGTTGAATAGGAAAAGCTTGAACTGTTATGATCCTTGGTGTGTTAAGATGAAGACAATCTTTGGTTTTCAGGAGGTTCTTTACATTATTCTGGGAGGCAACACTGAACTCCCAGCAAATCCAACTGATGCATAGCAAGACGCACATCACGATGCAAAACATCATTACTGCAAAACCCTCTTTTACATTCATCATCAATGCGTTGATGAAGGGATTTTCAAGAAGATTTCTTCACCAACAATAGGGAACGAGCCTTGGGATACTTTAACCCAAAGTTACGCCGGGGTGGAGCGGTTGAAGACGGTCGCGTATCTTGCGTTGTTAATATGAGCTATTGCAAATGCGGGTTCAAGAATCAATTCAAGAAAACTTTACACGCTTACTTTCTCTTATGATTTTGATGAAGTCATATGGAGAGGAATTAAAAGAATGTGTTGTTGTCAAAAAATTGTTGCGTACTCTTGATTCAAGATTTGACATGATATGTGTTGCAATTGAAGAATTAAAGAACATGGATTCCCTGAAGATAGAAGAATTGCAAGGCTCTCTAGAGGCTCATACACAAAGATTACTTGAGAAAGATGGCCAAAAGACAACCTCAGAGCAAGCCTTGTTGACAAAACAAACGAAGAAGAATAATGGTAAAAGAGGGAAATTCAATAAAAAAAAAGATCGTGGAAAAGGCTTTCGAGGAGAGGACCGTAATAAAGGTTATGGTGAAAATTCTAGAAGAGGTGGTCAAGAATTCTCAGTGGAAAGGAGGAAGAAGAGCTAGAAATTCGCAATAGAGAGGTAGTAGATTAGAATCAAGTTCTAGTTATGATAAGAGTCATGTATAAGGCTATAATTACAACATATATGGTCACTATGCAGTTGGTTGTTAGCATAAAGTAAGTGATAAAGAAGAGGAAGGTTAGCTCAGAAAGAAGACTATGAGGATGAGGTTTTATTAATGGTGACTACTACAAAGCCAGGAAGAATTTTTGGTGAATCCTGGTACTTAGACGCAGGTTGTTAAAACCACGTGTCTTTTAAAAAAAACTAGTTATTGAACTAAATGAGAGGTTCAAGACCAAAGTGATGTTTTCTTACAATTTCATTGTGTCGTGTGAAGGAAAAGGAAAAATCATGATCAAAAGGAAAGATGGTATAGCTGCAAACATTCTGAAAGTGCTATACATTCCTGCCATGAGAAACAATTTGTTGAGTATTGGTTAACTCTTAAAAAAAGATTACAAGATTGATTAGAAGGATCCAATGTTAATAATTCTTGATAAAAACAACATGCCGATTTTAAAGGCTCCTCTCAAAAATAATAGAACCTTCAAAGTTGATATCTTAGTGCCCAATCACATTTGTTATATAGTTATAGTTTTAAATGTCAACTGGCTATGACATCTGAGATTTGGTCATCTAAACTTTAGGAGTTTGATCCAATTAGCAAGTAAGAAAATGACGTTAGGACTGTCTCAAATTCAAAAGGGTGTAGAAATTGGTGAAAGTTGCATGCTTAGAAACAAGCAAGAAATACATTTATTTAGATGTATGTTAGAAACATATCCTTGATAAGAGAAGGAAGAAAGCTTGATAACAAGAGCATGAAGTTAATTCTTGTTAGATATCATCCAACAAGAGCATATAAATTGTATAACCCGTACCTCAAAGAATATAATTATGAGTAGGGATAGCCTAATTGATGAGAAGACATCGTGGACTTGAAACTCAAGTAAAAGAAACATAAAGAGCATATTAGAGTTGTTATGGGAGATATAAATAATAATGTTGATTGGATACCAGAAACCGTTCCTTATAACATAATAAGTGAACAAGTAACAGACGAAAGAAGTAGATCTACAAAAATAGTAAAATTATCGTCAATACTTAAAAATTATTGATCAATTCTGACAATGCAATAACTTTAAATAGAGAACTAATTGGAGAAGCGGAAGATGAGAATAATCTTATCCATATAACCTTGTATATTAAAATAAAATCTAAACTAGTCTAACACACCGTATCCTTACACATTCTAACATAAAATATTAACTATTTTTTTTTCATATAACATATATTAAAAAAATATTTCTAAGAAATATTTATTTTTAGAAATTATTTTAAAGTCATTCTAATAGATAATCTGTGATCCAACTCTTTATTAAGTTATTATTCAATTCTGTAAATAACTAATATTACAGAAAAGTGTTAACATTAAAATATTCCAACGAATGCTGTTTGATTAACCACACATGTTTTATCCTTCCTAGAAATCACGATTTTTATGATACATGATTTCCGGTATGAAAAATTTTCCACGCACCAATTACCCGTAAAAAGTCAAGTAAGAAATAATCATTCTACTACCGTGAACAGTAACAAAAACATGTCATAATTACCGCCTCACAGAGATAATCTACCCCATGGGGGCAAACAGTTTATTTTCTGATAACCACCTTTTAATAACCATCTCATTACCTATATCAAGACATATAAATATCACTTACATCTCTAATGGAGGCTATCTATTAATTTTACTTTTTCTCTTACTTTCTCTGATATCTTTATTTAGTCTCACTTTCTACTGTTATATTGGATTATTAAAGGTAATGAATTATTATTTAATAAGTAAACTAAGAAAAATTAAAGTAAAGTAGAATATATATTGTTCATGAAAAATGATTAAGATAATATATTTGTACATTGTCCGTACATATTATTTCTCAAATTCCATCTTAATTTAATACTTGAAATATTTTAATACATGAAATAATAGTTAAGATAATATATTTGTATATATATCTACGTAAATAATTTTAGAGATATTATAATATAAAATCATTTTAAATCATTAATAATTTTTTCAAAAACTATAAAAATAATTTAAGAATAAATATAAAAATCATAAATTCAGAAAACAAGAAGTTAAAAAATTCTTAAAAATAATATTTTTGTAAAAACTATTTCTAGAAAATACTCTTATTAAAAAATAATAATTAAATATTCTGATTCAAAATAATTATTCTAATTTATGATAATGCTGAAACTTGCGGTGTCGACTTCGGAAGGGACAACACTGACTTTGAAATGTCTCTTGCCCACATTAAAATTCAAATGTGGGGCTCATAGGGAGAAGAATAACTATGAACATGTTTTCTGAACAATAATATTTTAAATAAAATGAACTTTAGATGTATATACTTAAATTTAAAAATTATAATGATATATTTCAAATAATAGTTCAGAAAGGAAATTTATATACTTAATAAAATTTGATGATAATTACTTAATTTGACCAAATATATTAAAATTTAGGTTTTTATTGTTTTAATTTAAGTAATTTTTTTATTTTGTTTTAAATTTTTTGTAACGTTTTCTGTTTAGGTCTTGCCATAAGAATGTTGACATGGTTAATGCCTTGACAGTTATCTTCCTCACCTAATAGTACGGTATTGACTTTGCTTGATTCATGATAAAGATTTAATTGAATCTTATTTTAAATGACAAATTGAGTAATTTTTTGGGTTTTACTCGTCCTTGGATGTGGAAGAGAATTCATCAACTAATCTCGTGTAATCGTTTTCAATTTGGAGAAAATATACATTGAAAATTCTGGATTCATCTTACTGGAGGACACAAATGTAAGGTTGTGGTTGCATGTGTTGGGTCAAGTTGGCAACATCAACTCTATATCTATTTTTCATGAAATTAAAAAAGACTAAGATGTGTTACCAAGAAACATGTTATAATATTACATTAATTATATATCATGTGAGCAATGTTTTCAACATAGTGTGTACGCGTTATTTATTAATCCTTTGGGTGATAAAAGAGGGAAGAAATGAAGGGGAAAAAGAGGGAAAAAAAAAGAAAAAGGAAAAGATAGGTTAAAAGAAAAGAAAAAATATATGTGATGAATAAATACTGATTGGTGGAAGAGAAATAACGTAGAATGGAGATGAAATAATTCTATGAGATTGCATGGTTTAATTTTGAAGATTAAGAAAATATATTTTAATTTTATTAAAATTAACTTTTATTTCAAAAATATTTTTTAATTATATTTTCTAGATCATTTCTTATTTAAAATTAATCAATCAATTAAAATAGGACGCAATAGTACTCAAGAGGCTTGACACCAATTTTTCTAGGATGAAAGCTCAGAAAAAGCATGTTTAATTTTGCAATGGAAAGAGGCAAATCTCTTCATTAGTTATTTTCACGCTGGGAGATGGGTAATGTAAAGAGAGATGGTTACTAGATAACTCTAATACATATATAATTTCTTGTAAAATATGAAAAAAATAAAAAAATAATAAAAATAACATGTAGGTATTTATAATATAAAGTTGCAAGATCAATGTGATTTTCTTCTCACCATTTTTGTTAAAGTCAAATCACTGAAATTCACAAGGGACTGGGGCAACTTTTTTTAAGAAAGGAGAAAATTATTATTTTAATTTTAAAACATGTACAATCAAATCATTTAATCTTTTGAATACAATGAATAATAAAAATTAATAAAATATTTTATAAAATTATAATATTATATTATTTTAATTTTTTAAAATATATTTATTTTATTATTTTAATTCTTGAGTTAAATTTTTTATTATTATTATTTTATTCTATAATTCAAAAGATTAAAATAAGAACAAGTGAATAAATTTAAGAACAATAATATAATCTAAAGACTAAAATATAACATAACAGTGAATATCTTTTAAGAATTAAATAATAAATATATTATATAATATTTTTTTATTTTTTAGACACTTTTAAAACAAAAGAGTTATAAAAATGTTGCAAGATTATTTTTCTTCTGCATCTCTTTTTTTCTTTATTTACATATTATTCAACTTCCATCTTTGTCTTTTACTTGATTTGTTCCATCATCACTTCTCGATTTTCTTTCGGGTACAAATTGAGCAACTCTCTCTCTGTTTTTTTTTTTTTTTTAACCGGGACAGTTTTAAAATAATGTGTATAAAAATTTGATGAATAATCTGCATAAAAAAAAAAAATCTAATTTGTCCCCTCTAATGAAATTCCTCCTACTACCCATTTTTTTCATTCACATAGACGAACTGGAACTCAAAACTTTTCTTAAAATATTTGAACCCATTACTACTCTCAAGTCTCGAACTAACCAGGAACAACTCCAAATATAATAGTTTAAAATCTTTGAAAGCAAAAATATTAAGGTTATAATATCATTCTCATCTTTCTCGTGGAAGACGGAAGTGCTATAAATCTGAAGCAACGTTCGTCATGCAATATGTGTACATATTCATAGAAAAGCTAGGTTAGAGTCCCACAAAGTTAAGGATCCTCATAAGATGACCACAATTTTAACACCTTACAAATACTATGCTCTTTTGTTGAATTTATACCTTTTGAACTCAAACTATTTAATAAAATTGCATTTACCGAATAAAGTGAGTAATACCATAGTTAGGCAACAATATACGCATTTTTCAAAGTTTGTTATGAACTGTAAGCGAATAAAGAGGCCAAGTGCCACAAATTAAAAACACTTATCATCAAGACTTTTTGTGTTTGAATAGTTGAGTCTTAAGAAAAGATTTTGCTCTCAAGTAACACAACTAAAATAGTTAAATAAGGTGAGTGTCTTTTTCTAGAAAGAAAATAAGGTAATGTCAACATTACCAGCTTGCTCACTACTTTTCTTCCCTCTAGAGTATAAATTGGTCAAAACACGAAATATAATCAATCTAAATTTTTCTATACTTCGATTTTTACAATTATTTTATTTCTTTGTACGTACATACAAGGACAAAATGTATCCGGCCCATTTTTCAATCAAAATTATTTATCTCAAGAATTAATGACGACTTTAAAACCGGGGGTTGCAAAAGAAAGTTCAATTTTAATTCAAAACCATACCAATTGAATATACTACAAACTTTGTCTATAATATTATTTATCACATCTACTATTCTCCTAATCCCTTTCATTTGGTAGAGTCATTTCATTTAAAATTAGTTAATTATATAAAATTGGAACAATTTAATTATTGAATATTTAATATTATACAATCATATATCGACTAATATTTAAATAAATCAGATATTTATAATAAGGTTATAACATATGGTCGAGATTTACTTATCTTATATACAATACGTCATGCATCACATTAAATTTATTTACTTTGACATCATAAAATTTAATGAAATTCATAAGCTTTATATATTTAATTTATTAGTTTAATGGAGAGTAAACTGATAGGTAGTCTCTCAATGTGTATTTTTAATTTAAAAAATGATATTTAAATATTTCAAAATATTAAATACCCCATTGATATTGATTATTTATTTTTTATATTTCTTTTTATCAAAATATCATTATTTATAATTTTTCTCTTTTTTTCTAGTGTCTTAACTTGTAACGTGTTAAATTTTTATAATTCATTTTTTTCTTCCAATTTAAAAAACATATCAAGCCAAATGTTTTATATTTCTTAGTTTTCAAGATGGTAACATTGAATAGATCAAATCAAAGCACGTACGAGAGGGAGAAAAAGTACGCCGTCCAATATGATTAATTAGTGTGTTAACGTGTGGTAAAATAATTAGTGCGCCATTTGTCAGGAACCTAGTTGCAAAAGTTAGTTCAATTATTTTTATATTATTATTTAATAATAAATTTCTTAACTATTTTTATAATAATTATCATAAAGATCATATCATATTAAAAATGAATTCAATAATACAATTTTTTACAATAACTGGTAGTACATAAAATTCAACTCATACAAAATTTTCCATATGATAGATTAATTTGAATAGATCAAATCATAGTACACAACCAAAGTACACCTTCCAAGATGATTGTTACCGTACGTAAGTGCTAGGAAAAAAAACTATATAAAGGGAGCACTACCTTTCCTTAGAGCATAACCAAAACCCATTTTGAAGTTTAGTAAAAATGGGGTCATCAATGGCCTCTCTTACTCTCACTCTTGTATTGGCAATGATCTCTTTGAGCATGCCATCTCAAACCTCAGCTGACAAATACTCTTATTCACCACCACCACCACCTAAGTACTACTATAAGTCTCCACCACCACCTGCTCCATATTACTATAAGTCTCCACCACCACCAGTGTACTCACCTCCCAAGCATCCTTATCATTATCCTTCACCACCACCACCCCCTAAGAAGCCTTACAAGTACCCTTCTCCTCCACCACCAGTTTACAAGTACAAGTCACCACCCCCACCCTACAAGTACCCATCTCCTCCACCACCCCACAAGAAGCCATACAAGTACCCTTCTCCTACACCACCAGTTTACAAGTACAAGTCACCACCCCCACCCTACAAGTACCCATCTCCTCCACCACCCCACAAGAAGCCATACAAGTACCCTTCACCACCACCACCAATTTACAAATATAAGTCACCACCCCCACCCTACAAGTACCCATCTCCTCCACCACCCCACAAGAAGCCATACAAATACCCTTCACCACCACCACCAATTTACAAATACAAATCACCACCCCCACCCTACAAGTACTCATCTCCTCCACCACCTCCCAAGAAGCCATACAAATACCCTTCACCACCACCACCAGTTTACAAATACAAGTCACCACCCCCACCCTACAAGTACCCTTCCCCTCCACCCCCACATAAGAAGCCCTACAAGTACCCATCACCCCCACCACCAGTTTACAAATACAAATCTCCTCCTCCTCCCTACAAGTACCCATCTCCTCCACCTCCTCCATACAAATACCCATCTCCACCTCCACCACACTATGTCTATTCATCACCACCTCCCCCTCATCACTACTAGATGCTCATTCATGCATGCCCCATGGTAAGCTTTATGTAAAATCTATATTGTCCTTCATCCTATTTCAATCAAAGGTTACAAGTTACAATCAAATTTAGAATTTATAATTTAAATTTTTAAATCCAACAAATTTTGCTTTACGAAGAAAGTTTGAAAGATTTATTCATTTATTGCAATTTCAGAATCTGATGAACATGTGCAAATAAAGGAGAGTGATAGATGGAAGATCAGCAGAAGGAGTTGGACTCATTTTGTGATAGTTGTATCAATTTGGTTTCATTTTATTTTATTTTTCGTATTTTATATATTCAGGGTTTGAAGGCACTGTTCAGATCTGTTGTCCTACATGTGGTTTTCACACTAGTTATGCGGGGCTTTATTATCCCAGTTATATTAAATATCCAGATTTTTTTCACTCCGAACTTTCAATTTTAATATATATATATATATATATATATATATATATATATATATATATATATATATATATATATATACACCCACCACCAAGAGACAAGAGTTTGACATGCAAGAAGCGCGAATGTTAAAGGAAAATGACTTGCCTCGTTTCTTAACTATATACTAGTTCTATATTATTAAAGGGGTGAACATGAGCTATACATATTTTTATGATATTTTGGTTAATTTTTAATTTTATTTACAAGTTGAAAAGCTTATTTGATTGTTGGATAAATAAGTTTCGAACAAACTTTTTATTATAACTTCTAATGTATATTTTATAATATAATTTAAAATTATGGTAAAATATATAAAATAAAATTCATAACAAATAAACCTAGTTAGGCAATATAATAAAATAATTTATTTTCAAATAATATTACAAAGAATATAAAAAAAATTAGAAACTAATATTATAACTACTCTAAAATATATCTTTATCACTCAAACAAAAAAATAATATAAAAGTATTGTGTAACAATTTATCAATCAATTTTAATTGAATAAGTTAATTATTTTCGGCTCTTAGCTAAAGACTTTTAGTTAATATTTTAGCTTTTAACTAACTTTTCAGCTAATTTTACCAAAAGTAACGCAGATAAATTGATAATGCATTTTTTTTATTAAGGAGATGATAGTAGTTTATCAACACTATCCACTAATTAATTATTTACACACTATTCACCAATATTTAAAGTTAATAATGAAAACAATATAGGCAAGTGAAAAATATCAACATGAATTGATTTATAAAAGGGACGACCGAGATTTTCACAAAAGATGCAGTTTAATATTTGCAGGGAGACATATGTACGTGTTGTTAATTATGTTAATTTAACGTCCCATTCGGGTGTGCACTAGCATTAGAAAGAGAGAAAAGTGAAAAAGAGTATTAAGTTTTATTTACTTGCACTACATCCTTAAATCTAGTAAAGGAGTGTATTAGGTTTTAGATAGTGTGTGTCAAACCATGTAGCGAGGGTTTGTAGTTTTTTCCGTCCAAAAACTATATGGTGCGAGAGTTTATAGTTTTTTCGTCCAAAAACTATATGGTGTGGGGGTTTGTGATTTTTCCGTCCAAAAATTACATATGAGGAGGGTTTGTAATTTTATCCTAGTGGGACCGTGAATTAGGTTTTGAAGCACCGAACCATGTTAATCTTTTTGTGTTCTCTTTTCTTTCTCCCTTACTATGTTGTTAAGCAAACTGAATTCCAACAGTGGTATCAGAGCTGATGGTTCGACTTAGCGAGAAATGAATCCATGAAAGTGGATCCATGAAGGTTAGGTGAACCTATCTTGAGATGATTTCCTTTGTTGAAAGTCTTCCGCTACGGGGAGGGAGAAAGTATGGTGATACTTTGTTTGAAGGGAGGATTGTTGAGATACAATCAAAGTTCCACATCAGAAGGTGCAAAGCTTGAAGGAGAAGAAGGATTTTGCCAGTTAGAATATTTTACTGCAAGAGAGGATTGCTCCAAAAGTCAGAAGATTCTGCTGCAAGGGAGGATTGCTCTAGAAGTCAAAAGATTCTGATGCAAGGAAAGATTGTTCCAAAAGTCAGAAGATTCTACTATTGCAAGAAAAAATCATTTTATAAAAGTTTTGTTAATTCTGATGTAAGGAAGAATCGTTGTAAAAGTGTAGGACTTTGAATTAAGGGGAGATTTGTTGTGTATTATGTTAATTTAAAGTCCCACATCGGTGAGCATTAGAAAGAGGGACAAGTGAAAAACTTATATATGGTAGAATATTATGTTTTATTCACTCGCACCACATCCTTAAATCTAGTAAAGGAGTGTATTAGGTTTTGGGTAGTGTGTGTCAAACCATGTAGCGAGGGTTTGTAGTTTTTCTGTCCAAAAATTATATGTGGCGAGAGTTTGTAGTTTTTCCGTCCAAAAACTATATGGTGCGAGTGTTTGTAGTTTTTCCGTCCAAAAACTATATGGTGCGATAGTTTGTGATTTTTCCGTCCAAAAATTACATGTGAGGAGGGTTTGTAATTTTTCTGTTCAAAAATTAAAAATAGTGAATTTTATCCCAGTGGGACCATGAACTAGGTTTTGAAGCACCGAACCACGTTAATCTTTTTGTGTGCTCTTTTCTTTCTCCCTTACTATGTTGTTAAGCAGACTAAATTCCCAACAGTGGTATCAGAGCTGATGGTTCGACTTGGCAAGAGATGAATCCATCAAGGTGGATCCATGAAGGTTAGATGAACCTATCTTGAGATGATTTCCTTTGTTGAAAGTCTTCGCTGGCGGGGAGGGAGAAAATATGGTGGTCCTTTGTTTGAAGGGAGGATTGTTGAGATACAATCCAAGTCCCACATCAGAAGGTGCAAAGCTTGAAGGAGAAGAAAGATTTTGTCAGCTAGAATATTTTACTGCAAGAGAGGATTGCTCCAGAAGTCAGAAGATTTTGTTGCAAGGGAGGATTGTTCCAGAAGTCAGAAGATTCTACTGTTGCAAGACAAGATCACTTTATAAAAATTTGTTAGTTTTGATGTAAGGAAGGATCGTTGTAAAAGTGTAGGACTTTGAATAAAAGGGATATTTGTTATGTATTATGTTAATTTAAAGTCTCACATCGGTGAGCATTAGAAAGAGGGAAAAGTGAAAAACCTATATAAGGTAGAGTATTAGGTTTTATTTACTCGCACCACATCCTTAAATCTAGTAAAGGAGTGTATTAGGTTTTAGGTAGTGTGTCAAACCATGTAGCGAGGGTCTATAATTTTTCCGTCCAAAAATAATATGTGGCGAGGGTTTGTAGTTTTTCCGTCCAAAAACTATATGGTGCGAGAGTTTGTAATTTTTCCATCCAAAAACAAAATGGTGCGAGGGTTTGTAGTTTTTTTATCCAAAAACTATATGGTGCGAGGGTTTGTGATTTTTCCGTCTAAAAATTACATGTGAGGAGGGTTTGTGATTTTTTCGTTCAAAAATTACAAATAGTGAATTTTATCACAGTGGGACCGTGAACTAGATTTTGAAGCACCGAACTATGTTAATCTTTTTGTGTGCTCTTTTCATTCTCCTTTACTATGTTGTTAAGCAAGTTGAATTCCCAACGGTGAGAAAGAAAGAGAAGTTTTACTACATGAAAATGAATCTGTTTCCAATTAAAATGAGTAATAATCATTTTTTTTTATAAAAGTGATTTTACAAAAAGAATATTTAGATTTTTCAAATATATAAAAAGTTTACTTTTTCAAAGGAGAATGATTTCAACAATTATCCAGTCAGGTTTTATCTTATTGAACATTCCTCGTATAACTTTAAGTTAATGTTATTATAAAATAATTTCTTAATATTATTATATTATTATATTTAAAATAATATTTTAAATGATTAACGGTGTAACCTGAATATTAAAACTTTGTATACCCAAAGAATAGTGGAAGATGTGGATTGAAAAAAGTAATAGTTAAAGATAAACAAAATTATGTGTTTTAAATTAGAAAAATTAAAATAAGACAAAAAATTATAAAAATAATTGAAATTAACTTTTTTATATTTCATAAAAATTAAAGATATATTTTTCTTTCCTTTCTATTTCAACTTCTTCTATATTTCTGTATGCATGAGATTGTAATTTTTTTCTCTCATTATTTATAAAAAAAATTTATTAGTTTTAAAGTAATAAAGTGTTTGGGCTTTCCTTCACTATATAAAACTGAATAATAAATTGGGTTTGTCCACGCTTGAAGTCAAAATACTTTAATTTATCCTTCATAGGATTTAGTTTTAATATTTAAAAATAATTATAAATTTTAAATTATCAAATAGTTGAGTTAAATGTTTCCTACAAAGAAAAATAAAGGTAAACATAATTGTTGTAGTTGTTATAATTTTCAGAATTTACTTTAAAATTATTGAGTTCGAGTAAAATCACCAGGAAATGATTCCCAAGTCTAGTTCCTAAACTTGGGAGCCTTTAATTTCAAAAGAATACTAGAAAGACATGTGGAATTACGAAAACATAAAAAAATATATATAAATCTTTAAAGTGAGGTCATTTGCTTTACACGTTAGTCAATTGTTGGCATGTGAAAATTCCAGCACCTGACTGCAACACTTCCATGTCAAGGAAGTATTTCATAGCTCTAAGATTAGTTATTTTAAATATTTTTTCCATCTCACCTTTCAACTTTTGGATTAGTTCAATATTACTTTCTGTCGTAAGTATGTCATCAACATAAATTGAAACAATTAAGGTCTTACTATTAGTGATTTTCACATACAAAGTTGTTTCACTCCGACTTCTATTGTAACTAAGTTGGATGAGATGACAGTCCATTCTTTCATACCAAGCCATTGGGGCTTGTTTGAAGCCCTATAGGGCCTTCTTCAGGAGATAGACTTTATCTTTGTTACCAGGGATTAAAAAACCATCAGACCGCTCCATATAAATCTCTTCAGCAAGTAAACCGTTCAAAAATGATGATTTTGCATTAAGTTGGTGAATTTTCCAAGAATTATAAGCAACAAATGTAAGAAGAAGCTTGATTGTGTCATACCTTGCTACGGGAGCAAAATTCTTCTGGTAGTCCACACCATGTTGTTGTGCATAGCCTTTCACCACAAGTCTAGCTTTGTGTTTACAGATTGAGCCTTTTGGATTGAGTTTTGTCTTGAAGACCCACTTTACAACAATCATCTTGTGATTCATAGGCCTATCAACAAGCTGTCATGTTCCATTCTTGTTGACAATGTCTTATTTAGTTTGCATGGCTCTCTTCCATTCTTGAGAATCTCGAGCTTCAACATAACTTGCTAGTTCTGAAATAACCAAGCTATATCTTTGATAAATGTCTTCTATAGGTCTGGTGCCTTTTACTAGTCTGTCATCTACGCGTTCATCTTCTGCAAGTTGTGGTTATTCTTTCAAGAAGAAATCAGAATAAACATTTTCTTGTTTTTTCCAATTCCACGTTGTTGCTTCATTAACCTTCACTTCTCTACTTAAGATTATTTTTCTGTTTTTAAATAGAAAATCCCTTAGCCTTTAGACGATAAACCATAACCCTTGAAAATACTTTTCTGAGCCTTGTTGTCCAGCTTACTCCTCTTAGATTGTGGCAGTTGAAAATAGCAGATACACCCAAAGGTTTTGAGATGATGTACTGATGGTTTGATGTCACTCCAAGCTTCATAAGGAGTTTTTTCTTACAAGGCTCTTGTGGGGAATCTGTTCAGCAAATATACGTAGGTATTAACACCCTTTGCCCAGAACTGATTTGGTATCTCCTTCTCAATCAAAAGACATTGAGCCATATCCACAATAGTCTTGTTTTTCCTTTCAGACACGCCATTTTGTTGTAGTGTGTAAGGTAGAGCCAGCTGAAGTTCAATGTCTGCACTCTTACAAAACTTAACAAATTGAACAGAAGTGTATTCCCCACCATTGTTAGACCTTAAAACTTTAATTTTTAGGTTACATTGATTCTTAACTAAAGCTTTAAATTGTTTAAAAACAACAAAAACATCACTCTTGAGTTTAATGAAATATACCCAACACATTCTGGTATAATCATCAATAAAAAGGACAAAATATTTGTTACCATTCAAAGATTCTGTTTTCTTAGGACCACATACGTCGGTGTGAATAAGCTAAAGTTTGTGGCTGACTCTCCATGCTTGATTTTTTTTTAAAATGGTAATTTTTTTTGCTTTCCTTGTTGACAAGTCTCACAAATTTGAAATTTATAAGAGATTTCAGATAAATCTTCCACCAAATCCTTCTTATTCATCTGGGTAATTCTTCTATGATTGAAGTGACCAAGCTTATTATGCCACAAATTTGAAACTATCTGTAAAGAACTTGAATAAGCCTGCTCAGTTGCTTTCTCCTAATCAGCTATGAAAATTATGTTGTTCATTTTGACACAGAATAATTCGACACAATAGGAATAAAAAATGGTGCATTTGCGATCTTTGAGCAGTAGTAAATAACCCTTCTGAAACATTTGCCCAACACTTAACAGATTTTGGCTAATATTAGGAATATATAAAACATCAGGAATAACCTTGATACCTATGGTTATTGATACAACAACTAAATCTTTGCCTTTGACGTACAAGAACTCACCATTTCCAACTTTTACCCTAGAGTTGTGTGTAACATCCAGGCTTTTGAACATGTCAGCATTTTTGCACAAGTAGTGTGTGCAACCACTACCAACAAGTCAAGCACCAGAGGAGTCATTTGTTGAGAAGCAAGAGAAGGCAAAGAATTGCTCCTCCTGTGCATCAACAACTTTAATCAATTATGCTTGCTTGGAGGCTCTATTTTTAGATTTGCAAACTTTAGATATATGTCCTAGTTGTTTACAATTGCCACACACAGCGTCAAGTCTCCACCAACAATACTTCTTCATGTGTGTTGTCTTTTTGCAGTGCTTGTAGGGTGGAAATGGCTTCTTGTCACCATCATTCTTAACCTTATTCTTCTGGCTAGATTGTCGTTTTCCTTAACCAGAATTTTGCCTTTGCACATAAAAGGCTCCTATAGTGACATTTTCCTGTCTCATAGATCTTCTTTATTCTTGTGCTTGGAGAACACTCATCAGTTCTCCCAAAGAGATAGTTTTTAAATCCACGAATTCTTCAAGAGAGGAGATTTTGTATTCAAACCCCTCAGGAAGAGTAACAAGAACTTTCTCCACAATCCTTTTATCTGAAAAATCATCATCCAGCAATCTAATGTTGTTAACAGTTGAGGAGATTCGATCAACGTACTTACAAATTGTTTCATCCTCCAGCATATGTAGAGATTCAAGTTCTCTTTTCAGGTTTAGCACTTCATTTGACGTATTCTTTCACTACCTTCATACTCTTCTTTCAATCTGTCTCATGCCTCCTTTGCTGTTTTACATGCCATGATCCTATAGAACACACAATCTGCCACAGAGTTTTGTATTAGTGACTTGGCCTTGATTTCTTTGCCTTTTCTTTATTGTTGGATTTGATCTGAGCCACGGTAGGATTGGTTGGTAGAGGGGGTATTGGTTTTTCTTCAATCACAGTTTCCCAGAGATCATAGGCTTCCAAAAACCCTTGCATCTTTACTGACCAAATGTGATCATTTTCACCAATGAAGGTGAAAGGGGGATTTAAAGGAAGGTTCCTAGATGCCATGAGTTTTATGGTTTAAAAAAATTGAAGATCCTATAAGATCAACTAAGACTCTTGATACCACTATTATAACAGAGATGATATAAAATGAAACTAAAGAATGAGAGAGATAAATAAATGGGGAAATTCCTCACTTTTTTTTTAATTGTTGTAACTTCAGAATTTAAACAAAAAGAAAATAACCAACTCTAAAAGTGGATAAAAATAGAATGGAAAAATATCTACCACTAACAGCCACTAACAACAACAAACTTTAGAAAATTAAGCAACAAGATTTTGACTACATATTTTCCTTGAAAAATAATAAAACAAAAACATAAAATGGTGTAATGTTGAGCTAGAACTGAAATGCCAAGTGTCTAACAACATGAACATCATAACTCTTGTCATGTAATGTGATACGAATAAAACCAATTGAGTGGTGTCTAGGAGTACATGTCACCTCCGACACTCTCATTAGAGAATACTATGTAATAACAGTCGGGTCCACCAGTATTGTAATGGACCATAATCAAAACTTTCCCTAGTAAGTGACAATCCTCCAATCCTAGATCTCTTCTCTGACTGGTTAAGGACCTACAACACTAATTTCATTCAACCTCACTTTTGAAAATACTTTTCAACTTACCTAAATAATTATGATTATCTCAACATTTTCAACTAAACAACTATACCTCATCGGCATATCCATAACCCCAAGCAATCTTGCTACCTCACTATAGTAGGTACACACCACAACCATTTTCAAAATATGATTATCATAATCCCCAGTGATTAAACATATTAAAACATGCTTTCCTCAACTTATGTTAACCCCCTTGACTCAATTACCCCACTCATCATCAAATTATTTCTCGATACATCATTACATACATCATTAAGGAAGTATGTACAAGACCAACAATCAATCACATATCAACTTGGAGGAATTAGACAAAGTTAAAATCAGGGGATTCACTTTGAGTGTGGAATTTCCCTCGCACTTAGCATGGAGCTAAAGAGGCTCCCTCAAATTACACTTCACGCATTTCCACAACTAACACTCAACACAAGACTCAAGAGAGCAACACCCCATTTTTGACACCGATATTGAGTAAGACCATAATTTTACGCTTAATGTGGTTGCATAATTCCCTAAACTACCCCTTCAATGGCCTCGCATTGAATGAAGGCTACAAGCTATGCACAATGTGGCATGAAAACAAAATTGCAAAAGTTTCTACCACTACTTAGTCGGGAACCTCTCCAAACTCCTCCCTCCATTATTTTAAGCGTATTCTAACATCCGAACACTTCTAACATTCCAAACAAATGTAACAACTTACTCTATTGCTAGTTAGCAATCCAACTATAATTAAATGATCAAACTTCGATTTCCACCCTCTAAAACTCAAATTCATTGAGTTAAGAGTTCTAGTGGCTCCAAATTCTATTCTAAGCCATTTTTAACTAGACTAAGAATCTCAACTAGTGTGAAATGATCAAATGAACTTATCCAACGGATCATATAGTTTAATTCCCAATAATTCTAGAAGTTGTGGGATCCACTTGGACCAAATCCAGCCAAAATTCGGTGGTGCAAAAGGTTTGGTAGAAAAACCAAGAAACTTTCGGTGGAGTGTGAATTGCAATTGATTGCTTTAGGTGTTTTTTTTAATTGATTGGAAAAACAGTTCCAATTTCCTTCTCCTATAAAAGGAGAAGGTTTGCCTCAAAAAATTCATCCCCTCACAAACACAAAAACAGCAAGAGCTGTTCAGCCATCCTCACAAGAGAGTGTGAGAGAAAAAGAAGAGGGAGATCCTTAGAGAGTGCTTTCTCTAAGAGAGAAAAATTAGTAAGCCAATTTGTGAGTGTTATCCACAAATTGAAGATACAATTGTTATTGTATTTGTATTCCCATTATTGTTATAGTGGAGATTTAAGAGGCCTACGGGTCCCGTGGTTTTTACCTTATTGAGAAGGTTTTCCACGCTAAAATTTTCTGGCGTTGTTATTATATTTTCGCTTCCGCTTAGTGCCTAATTTTGAGTACACAGAGGAGGAAAATTCTGCCGATATTTCCTAACAGTGGTATCAGAGCTCGTTAGAGTTCTGGGATACTAGGTGCCAGATTCATAAAGAAAAATTCTTAGTATGCTCTGTGGTTGCAGCATTGTCTGATCTTCCACATCAGAAAAGAATAATTCTTATTGCTGAAAATAACATGTGATTGTGTGAAAGTGTTGTCCAAGAAAGTTCTAGCTAAGGAAAGACTTGGTATTTAAGCGTGTCCATTTGTGACCCACCTCTCTTTCCTGGGAACATATCTGGAGCATTGTTTACATACTACAGTTATTATACGGCATACGGCATACGGAATACGGTATACTGCATATGGTACTATTCATATGTACGGTATAACACTATTCATACGTACGGTATAACACTATTCATACGTACGGTATTTCCTGTGTAACTCAAGATTGAAGAAGTTGTCATTCATGTTGGAGATATGTTCAAGCTAACTACAGATAACTACTCCTATTGGAAGCCGATGATGGAAGACCATTTATACTGTAAAGATTTACATGAGCCAATCACTCACCAGAATAAACCGGAGGAGATGAAGGACAAAGAATGGGAGCTCCAAAATCGGAAAACAGTAGCTGTGATCCGAAAACATATTGACAGAAGCCTGTTCGAGCATGTATCAACTTATACAAACGCGTATGAGTTGTGGATGAAGCTTGAATCTCTGATTCAAAAGAAGACGCCCAGAAACAAAGCTCACCTTGTCAGACGACTGGTGAAGTTGGAGTACTCGAACGATCAAAATATGATCGAACATTTGAATACCTTCAAAGGTATAGTGAATCAACTAGCAAAGACAGATCTGAAGCTAGATGATGAACTACAAACTCTTCTACTCCTTAGTTCTTTGCCTGAGAGTTAGGACACCTTAGTTGTCACTCTTAGCAACTCTGCTCCAGATGGAAAGTTAAGCATGGATTCTGTCGCAGACAGTTTTCTTAATGAAGAATCAAGACGGAGAGAAAGGGGCTTGAACAATCAGTTTGAAGCCAACGTTGTTGACAATAGAGGAAGGAGTAAGAATCGTGACAAAGGAGGTTGTGGAAAGACACAAGGTAGATCCAAATCTCGCACTAGACTAAGTTGTTATTATTGTGGAAAACCAGGCCACATAAGGTCTGAGTGTAGATTCTTGGAGAAAGACCTTAGTGGTACACAAGTCAGGGGGAGAGATTCCTCAAAGGAATGAGCAACCTGATCAAATATTACAGTCTCATCAGGTAGAGCAACCGGATGAGATGGAACAACCTGATCAGTCAAAGTCAGGAAATGTATTGAAAAATAAGTGGGTGTTCAAGCTCAAGAATGAAGAGAACAACCCAAACCCTGGGTTACCCAGCAAGTGGTAGCAGAGCTGATGACCGGCTCGGAGTGATGCAATGATCAGAGTGGATCTAAGTGAAGGTCAGGTGGACCTCATTTTGAGATCCCTTGTGTCGAAAGTCTCCCTAGCAAAGTTTGGCTAGGCTGCGTGTTCCGTGGATGAGAGCTATCAGAAACGGCGGTACAAGACTAGAGCATATCGACGACAATGTAAAACTCAGAATTGTCGTGGCGATGGAAGCTCTAAAGGCCATCATTGACAATAGGAATAACCTCAAGTGAGAAGATCAACAAGAGTCAGACAACCATCAAGAAAGTATTTCTCAGATGATTATGTCACTCTTACTGATGAAGGAGAACCTCAAAGCTTTATGAAAGCTATTGAGATGAATGATAAAGAAAAATGGATACTAAGGTATCTGAAAGAAACTGCCAGAAGTTGCTTGTGTTTTGGCAATGGAAGTCTAATGCTCAGTGGGTATTCAGATGCAGATATGGCTGGAGATGTGGATTCAAGGAAGTCTACATCAGGATATCTAATTACTTTTGCAGGGGGAGCTATTTTATGGCAATCACGACTACAAAAGTGTATTGCTTTAAGCACCACAGAAGCTGAATTCATCGCAATCACTGAAGGTTGCAAGGAGATCCTGTGGATGAAGAAATTCCTACAAGAATTGGGCCAGACTCAAGAGAGTTATTTTCTCTATTGCGACAGTCAAAGCGCAATACATCTCAGTAAGAACTCGACATTTCATTCAAGGTCGAAACACATCGACGTGAGGTATCACTGGATTCGTGATGTGTTAGAAGATAAACTACTGAAGATTGAGAAAATACACACCAAGGATAATGGGGCAGATATAATGACAAAACCTCTACCGAAAGAGAAGATAGAAGTCTGTAAAGAAATTGCAGGCTTAGCATTAACCCCAGAATAATCCAAAATATTCCTTTTTGGCTGGAGGGGGAGAATTGTGGGATCCACTTGGACCAAATCCAGCCAAAATTCGGTGGTGCAAAAGGTTTGGTAGAAAAACCAAGAAACTTTCGGTGGAGTGTGAATTGCAATTGATTGTTTTCGGTGTTTTTTTTAATTGATTGGAAAAACAGTTCCAATTTCCTTCTCCTATAAAAGGAGAAGGTTTGCCTCACAAAATTCATCCCCTCACAAACACAAAAACAGCAAGAGCTGTTCAGCCATCCTCACAAGAGAGTGTGAGAGAAAAAGAAGAGGGAGATCCTTAGAGAGTGCTTTCTCTAAGAGAGAAAAATTAGTAAGCCAATTTGTGAGTGTTATCCACAAATTGAAGATACAATTGTTATTGTATTTGTATTCCCATTATTGTTATAGTGGAGATTTAAGAGGCCTACGGGTCCCGTGGTTTTTACCTTATTGAGAAGGTTTTCCACGCTAAAATTTTCTGGCGTTGTTATTATATTTTTCGCTTCCGCTTAGTGCCTAATTTTGAGTACACAGAGGAAGGAAATTCTGCCGATATTTCCCAACAGAAGTCAACCCCGAAAATTAAACATTTTCCCACTAAACTCTTATTCACCTCTGGTTCTCCTCCTCCCCCACTTGTTCTTTCTCTCTCTCCCTCCAAAGTATAGTTAAACAATACAACAAAAAATGATCATCGTTTCAAACCCATAATCACAGCAAGCCCATGGAGAAATACAACACACTCATCACCATAAATTATTTTATAGCAAATTCAATTATAATAAAGACATTAGCCTTACATTATCCACCCCTTACTTAAAAGCCAGAAACCCTCGTTCATAGCAATCATTCAAATAAAAATCATTTGATATATCAATCAATTAATTAGAACTATCTTAACTTGGAAAGGAGAGATGAACAACCAAAGAAGAAAATTCAAAACGGGTAGCAACGGGTTCCAAACTCTAACAGAGTCTCTCTAGAACTTGGTGAAGATTTGAATGGAAGGATGGAAGGTGATGACAACCACTCAAAAGTCCAACGATCTAAATGTTGGTCACCAAGAGATGAAAAGAGGGTTAGAAGTTGCCACGTAAGAAGGGAATCTTCAACCAATATGAGAGAGTGAATGGATGTGTATAGACATGTGTGAACGTTGCAAACGTGGGCAGCATAGGGTTTTGAAACAAATAAAAATAAAAGAGGAAAAACAATTATTTTTGACAATTTTCAATAAAATTTTATGACCACTATCCTATTTAAAATTTTATTCATCGCAATCATTCAAATAAAAATCATTTAAAATATCAAACATATATCAACTATTCTAGAGAGTCAATTGAATCAAAAGAGATTGTAACTTTATTTAAATTAATTTTAAATCTTACCACTCGTGAAATTTCAAAATCTAAAATTCATAATTCAATTTATAGCTGGAATAGAGAGAAATTTAAGTCGATGTAAAAAATGTTTACTAATTAAAATCAGTTAAAATTTTATTTAAGATTTAAAATAAAATACTGAAAAATTCAGAAATTAATATCAGCTAATATTTTGATCAGAAATTAAAAACGAAATTCTTAAATAATTTAGAAACTAGAAACATATTTAACTGAATGTATTAAGTTAATTTATATATAATTCTATTTTAAATTATGATTTATAAACTAATTTTTAATAAATACTAAACAAAATAACCATTGACGAATTTTACGAGCTTAACAAAGAGAATAGATGAATGTAATTTCCGTTGAGGAACGCACAAAAAATGGATACACCTAAAAAGATTTAAGGTCTTAATTAACGATATAGGTAAACATTTAAGAATATTGATAACACATCAATGACTAAATATAATTTTTAAATGTCAATTTTGCATAGATGATTGGATTTTACATTTCTCGCCTAATCAAATTTAATGTTGATTATGATTAAATTTTACAATATATTTAAATTATATTTTTTACCTTCTATTAATATTGATTATATTTTAAATTACATATAATCTTATATGATATATTATATTTAAATAATTGATGAGATAAAATAAGGAAATTCAAGCTCAACGATAAATTAAGCTCGTTTAAGGTATAATACATTTATTTTTTAAATAGAGGGGAAAGAGAGGTTTATGTATTTAAATTTTAATAATTAAGGAAAAGAAAAGAAGATAGAACAAAGTTACTTAAAGAGATAAGTGTCTCATTTGAATGCTTTTTTTTTTTTTTCAAGTGTTGAGAAATCAATTTCAAGTAAGGGGAGTTTTGAATTACTAATTCATTGTCCCATATATTTTTTCCTGAAATTTTTATTTGTTTTATTCTTTGCTAAAAAATTTGTTGTGCTGAATTTGTTGGGGAAATGATTTAGTAGACAAATGGAATACGCAGACAACCAGTTATAAAATGTGAAGAGAGAGAAACATATGTATATATAAAATGTGAAGAAAGAGAAATATATATATATATATATATATATATATATATATATATTCTGTGAGTGAGTTGGCTGGTTGGCTAAGTATTACAGTTGTTAGCGAAGTAAAATTATTTGTTGGATAATTAACATGTAGGGATATGTAGGAAAAGAATTTACATAAATGTGCTCAGTTACAAACAATTCACTAAAATGGATCTATTTTAGTAAAGTCGTTGAGCTGACCAACGACTTTACAGAAATGAAGTCCTTCATTACCACCAACGACTTCAACCTTCTGTGTCCAAGTGAAGTCGTCAAATGTGTGAACGACTTCACTAGAATCATCCATAATCCTAACAACTTCACCTGAAGCGAAGTTTCTCGAGCTATTGAGTTTATGAGATGAATGAGTGATAACCGCAACCAAAAATCGCTTGTCGAAATCAAAAGTCATTCGTAGGAATTTTCAACCGTGTTAGATCAAGATGATTAACATTCTTTGTTTTGATAATTACAAGACAGACGAAACTATCAGACAAAGCAAGCTCAGATGATAGATGATCCCTCAGACGAAAGATGACCCCTCAACATTAAAATTTCTATTGCATCTCTCATCTGATAATGGAAGTATGCCTCAAGATGATAAAGGTCAAAAGATACATGGAAGCCAGTAGACGACATAAACTTCGGACCTTGCTTATAGAAGATCTTTTTGAAGACCTTGGTGTTTTCAAGATCTATCGTCTACTAAAGGGAGTTGAAGACAGACGATGTAACAAGTGCACATTTCAAATCTAGTTGTTACTTGTGGAAGTTTCCAAAAATGGTTGGACACTGTGCAAAACCTTTGCAACACGAAAAGCAAATCACGCTTTTGTTATCCAAATTGATCAAGTCAGAAAAAGGTACTGATTATGCGTTGACTCCGCTGCTCTAACATTTAATTATTCTGATTGATATCTGCCACTGATGTGAAAGCTTCAAGAAAAGGACAATGGTCAAGATTTGAGTCTAACGAATCTTTCTAAATCTGTTGCCTATATAAAGGTCTTTTCTCCTCAAATTCAAGTTGGCGAAAACGTTGCATAAGCTCATTCTTATCTTCGCTCTTGAATCTTAGAAAGATATTCTTCATTGTAAAAACCCTCTCTGTGTAGAGGAATCAAAAGTTTTTCAAAAAACACTTTACAAATCCACTTGTGTGGTACTTTAGCGTGAGGAGGCTGTGTGTTCAAAGAATACCTTGTTTTAGCCTAAAGAGGCTGTGTTTCAAAGAATACTTGGTTGGTTAGCCTAGGAAGGCTGTATTTAAAGAATATCTTGTATTAGCCAGAAAGTAGTGGATTCAAACAATACTTGTAACCTTTTCACGGTTTGTAGTGAAAACTCAGTGGTTACTGGGTAACTGAACATAGTCTTGAATAGATGAACCAATATAAAAATAATTGTGTTTATCTTATTTAAACTTGTGACTAACATGAATAATTAAAGCATAACTCTATTCTTTAAAATTAATCTTTCAAAATAAGTTTTACATCGTCTCAACCTGTTTAAAACTAACAGACCACGCGAACAATTTTTTAATTAATACAATTTAACTCCTCCTTATGTTTTATTCTTTACAAACCGGCATCATCGAACCCCAACCTTTCGTAGGGCTTTTCACGCTTGTCCAGATAAATCGTAACTGAAGCGAGTGTGCCCTTCCATCAATAAAATTAGATCCTTTTCTCTTTTCTTTGTAGCTGCCATATAAGTCAAGCCTGCGAGCTGAAGAAGTTTGGACTCTTGATGCTAATCTATATTCGTTATAGTCGTTTTGTTTTTTATGTTATTTGTTTTTTATAATGGGGATAGCTTTATTAATCAAATCAGGCTTTTCTACACTTACTTGAACAATGCGGAAGACTGAGAAATGGGTTGGGTAAACTCCCATTAGGGTCGAATTTCCAACTTTCTCTGTGTTGTCAAGGATCTACACACACGTAATGTTATAACTACAAGGTGTCGCCCGTATCCAACTCGTATAAGCTTTACACTTTAATTTTCCTCCAATTTATTTGTGGCTTCTTCGTAACAAATAACAAAAAGCTTCCTAAAGTCGTTATCTCAGTGAATAACTTTATTCTTTGAAATTGTTGACTGACTCCACGACTTCACATGACTTACGCTAAAGTTGTTCAGCTGGTGAAAGATTTCACCCAAACAAAAACGTGATTACTTTGAAAAAAGAAAAAAAAAACTCCCAAATGTTAACTACCCTAATTTATTGTTGTTAAATGAAATTACTCTTTATTATTATTGTAAAATCTGTTAAATTTTATTTCTTATTGTTTGTTATAAACTTTGTTGTATTGAATTTATTTTTTTTTGCTAAAAGAAATTTGTATTCATTGTTGCCGGAGTATCTATCAAATTCTATTCATTATTTGTTGTAATTGTTTGCCGGAGAATTTATTTTTATTTCATTTGATAATATAATTCAAAATTGATTTTTATGCTTTTTTTTAACTTTTTAAGACTTTTTTAAAATTATTCGATTTGAATTTATAAAGTAATATTTTATATTCATCAAGATGGAAAAAAAAAATCTGTCATGACAAGAATTTAAGGACAAGGATAAGTGGTAGTTAGAGTTGGGAATGGTAACAGCGAGTGCCCATTAACATTTATTCTTACTTGTGCCTTAAGTAAAATTAGAAAATTAATGTAAAAATATGTTTTAATTGAAATATTTTATAATTTAATTAACTTAATTTGATAACAAATATATTCATATATTTTATTTTAATTATTTTTAATCTAAAAGTATACTTTCATAACTAATATTAAAATTGTTAATAAGAAAATAAATATTAAGAGTGAGCAAAGAAAAAATAGAAATGATAAAAATTATGAAAAACGACAAGTAAATTCTTAAAAAAAAAAAACAAAATGAGCTATAATTATAAAGATGAAAATATAGTTTAATAGTTCATCTTTTAAATAAAGATAGGTGTAACAAATAATAAGATTTTATGATAAAATATATAAGTTCTGCTTAAGTTTTAATTTCGATATGTTAACAAATTAGAATTAACTAAAATTAGCTGCAACTACACTAATAGTGTAACATATTTAACATACTTTCAACTAAAAGAACAACTGATTATACACTATTAATTCACCAAATATTTACTAAAATGCACTGACTTATTTTTAATTAAAATATAATCAAAAGAAACATAAATATAAATAGATTAAATTAACATGCAAGTAAAGAATACATAATCAAATCATCTCCAAGCCACAGAGAACAGCTAGCGTGTTACAATTTGACATATAAAATCGATCCAAAGTGTAAATTACAATCAAGGATCGATCGTCACGATTTATTTTCTGTAAATTATTTAACTAATGAAATTTCATTTGTCAAATAAAGTGAGAAGTAGCATTGTTAGGCAACAATGTACACGGTTGTCAAACTTTGCTTTAAATTGCAAGCGAATAAAGAGGCAAAATATGCCACAATGCAAATTGATTTAAAATATTAGTATCAAAGACTTTTGAGTGCTTGAATATGATCAACACAAATAGATTCACTCACATAGGACAAAGCAAATGGTGTCGTTTTCTAAGTGGAAAATTATCATAATGGTAACGGCAAAATTACCAACAGTTCAGCTGGCAACGCACCGACTCTAAAATTGGCATTGGTCCAAACTCGAAATATAATCAATCTAAATTTTTCTATACCTTGGATTTTGCTCTTTTCATATTTTTCTTTGCTATGATACTCAATGACGTAATGTATCAGGACTATTATTCAACCAAAATTAGAATTTTATCTAATACATTCATGACGACTTTCATTGCACGGTTTACAAATAAAAGAATGATTGAAATTTTCATTAGAAAATTTTAGTTAAAATAATGCTTTCGGGTACAGTATTAGGAAATATTCTGAAACATATATATGAACATAAATTTTACAAAAATATTAAAGAAAACCAATCAATTATAAATTAAATATATATATATACGTACACGTAATTGATTACGGTATTATATTTTTAATTATAAAGTAAAGCCTTAAATTTGTATATAATATTATTTATTACACCAATTATTCCCTTCTCCCCTCCTCTCTACACACATCGATTATTATTATTATTATTATAAAAATAATAGTCCGCACATGTTAACTTGGTGAAACACTATATAAAGTGGCACTGTCTTTCCTAGTAGCACAACCAAATCCAACTTGGAGTTGGGACAAGATGGAGTCTCTGATATCCTCTCTTTCTCTCACTCTTGTATTGGCAATACTCTCTCTCACCTTGCCATCTCAAACCTCAGCTGGCAAATACTCATATTCATCTCCACCACCACCACCAAAGCCTTACTACTATCACTCACCACCACCACCAGTGCATTCACCTCCTCCTCCATATTACTACCACTCTCCACCTCCTCCAGTACACTCTCCACCTCCTCCATATTACTACCACTCTCCACCTCCTCCAGTGCACTCTCCACCTCCTCCTTATTACTACCACTCTCCACCTCCTCCAGTTCACTCACCACCTCCTCCTTATTACTATCACTCTCCACCCCCACCAAACAAGCCATACAAATACCCATCTCCACCACCACCAGTTTACAAGTACAAGTCCCCTCCTCCTCCCTATAAATACCCATCCCCTCCCCCTCCACCTTACAAATACCCATCTCCACCACCTCCAGTCTACAAGTACAAGTCTCCTCCTCCACCAATCTACAAATACAAGTCACCTCCACCACCCTATAAGTACCCTTCTCCTCCACCTCCACCATACAAATACTCATCTCCACCACCTCCAGTCTACAAGTACAAATCTCCTCCTCCACCACCTAAGAAACCATACAAGTATCCATCTCCACCTCCACCACACTATGTCTATGCATCACCACCTCCCCCTCACCACTACTAGTTAGTGGTTTATTATACCATCCCATGGTAAGCTTCATATAAAATCTATATCAACAATGATCCATTGGTACCAACAACTCAAATTATATTAACGTATACTCAATATTAATAAAAAAAATGTTATCAAATATCATTACAATATTAGAGGAAGAAAATAGATATTACAAATGTGATAAGTAATATATAATATGATCAAAATTAGATACAGAAAAAATGATAAGAGCGCATTTAGCATGTGTCCATATTAAATACATGTTATGTCACACAAATAATACATGCGCGCGGTTTTTTCAGGATCTGAAGAACATGAGGAAGCAAATAAAGGAGATGGATGCATGGATTGAAGAGGCACTACACAATAATTTATGTTAGGAGTGGAACTTGTATGGTGAAAGAAGTGTGTATTTGGTTTCACTTTATCTTTTATTTTGAATTTTACATTTAAGACACCTACTGTTACGTGTACTCGATCGTTGTCCTGCATGTGCGTTGTGGTATGCAGGAGCTTGTAATACTAGTCAATTTTATATATATAAATAAACAACCTGAAATTTTCGATTTTAAGATTTCGATATATAATCACCAAAGAGTTTGACATGCGAGAAACGCGGACGTTAAAGGAAATTGATGTCCCTCTTTTTTAATCATTATTTCTATATTTATAAGTGAGGTGAACATAATAAAATATGTTTTTTATCGTGTATTGATATCAAATATTTATGCTAAAAACAGTAAATTTATTTTATAGAAAACTTGTAACATGTACCATAATTGGATTAAGTGATTAATGAAATGTTTGTTTGTTATCAACACGTTATTCGCTATACATATTTTTTACATTATTCACCAATAAAGAAAGTAAAAAACATTAATGTAAGAAAATATGAACAACTGAATCTTCCACTAGGACTAGTCTCATGAAATGTCTTTTTTGGACAAGGTACTATTAGGCCGAAATTTAGTTGGAATTAATTATATGAGATATTAAAAAATAGATTTAATTAAGTCCCCTTAACTTTTTTAAATTCTAATTTTTAATTTCATAATTTTTTTCAACTTTTAATACATTATTATTTTATCATTATTTTTAATTCACAATGTTAAATTAAACTATTTAATATTAACGTAAAAGTGTAATTTTGATTTTTTATTGTGTAATTATATCAGCAAATGATAGAAAGTAAAAACACTAAAAAAAATAAATAAGGAATTAAAAATTAATATATGCCCCCTGTCAATCTAAGATCAGAGCTGTGTCTACCCTATATTGAGAGACAGTGAAAATTATCTATTGATCATGTCATTTTGGATGGTATCCTGCAACATGTTAAACTAAAGTTTAAGCAGTTTGGAATTATATAGTATTTGGCACGTACAACAAATAGTTAACATCAAACTTATTTGACTAGTTAATTAGAACTATTTTGAAATTTATTTAAATGATATTAAATATTAAATTTATTTCAATGATATCAAATTTTAAATTTATTTTAAATATTATAGTCCACTTTATTTATAACATTTTTCATATATTTTATATTTATAATGATTAGATATATAAATTAATTGTTCTAAAATTAAATAATTTAATGTCTAGTAATTAAAATTAAAGTTAGTTTATAAATTTAACAAAATATATATTAATCCTTTAATTTATATATAATTTCAATTAAATATATCAACAAATTAATAAAGATTCATTTAAAGTTATAAATAAAATAGAGTTTATTAAAGTTGAAGCAGGTTTCACGTGATTTTTAAAACCTGAGAAAAAATGAGTTTGGATTTAAATTTTAAAAAAAATTAAAAATAAATAAATATACACTTTCAACTCATGAAATGCAATAAAAAATTATTAAATATTTTTAAATACTAACATACTTGTTAATACATTTTTTTGAAAGTTACGTTGTTTATTTGTTACATATAGATATGCTAACATGGTAAATTTAATATTTCTCATTTTGGATCTCCTAACGAACAATATGGGTTTAAGAAAAATAATATTGTCAAGTTTGAAAAAAATCATTGAATAATCAAATTCACTTTTTTAAAATAAATTTTAATTTTTTAACATATTTTCGTAATCAAATTTATTTTTATAATCAACTGAAAATACATGTTTATTTTTATTTTTAACATTTTTTTTAAATGTAAATCTAAATTCTTTCTCTGTCCGATTCACAAAAAATCCACGCCGAATCTACTTTATTTTTATAAATTTATTTTAATTATATTTTTAAATAAGTAATTTATTGAATTATTTTCAAGTAAATATAAAAATTAAGAGTGAAATTAGATCTTAATTAAATGAATAATTTTCTTTATTTTAATTATTATTATATTTTAAATTATTTAAATTTTAACATTAAATTGATATTTCTAATTATTATAAAAACAAAAGGTAAAAATATTGTATATATAAGGTGGTGTGTAATATTTAACAAAATTTGAATTTAGTACTATCATAAACTTTAAAGCAGTGGAGTAAAACTTACTCTAATTAAAATATTTAATAGTGTTTATTACAAAGTATAATGTTGTTAGAAATATTTTAGTGTCTATTTATTCGAATATTTTATTTTAGAGTCTATTTATTTTATCACTCCCATCAAATATCAATTTATTTTATGTCATTTTGTTTAAAAGCTTTGAAAATAATAAAATATTAAAAATTATTTATTTCCTAATTTTTTAAATGAAACATGTTATGAATATATGAGTGAATAATTAAGTGTTTTTCTATATTGTTTAATACTTATCAGGCAAATCAATAATTAATCTCATCAGTATTTTAATTCCATTAATTATAATTGAGTGTAGTTATACTCTTCTGGTAGTTACTCTATTTTCAGTTGACTTGTTATTCTCTACTTTTTGACCGCGTACTTAGTCACTTTAAGAAACTTCCTCGAAATAATTTTTATAAGAAGAAAAAAATAGGATTTCTTTTTTAATATTAAAATTAATATTTTATTAACTAATGTATAGAATCTCTCTTTTAATTTTTTTTAATTTGAGACTTTCTACAGATTAATTCATTAAAAAACTTATTTAATTTTTGAAGAAATAAGTTTTAATTTTTTCTTCTTACTTTTTCTTTTATATATCCTTACAGAGAAAAAACACCCTATGTCTAGTGCCAAAAGTTCCTCGTATATAAAAATATATAGGGGAAAAGAATTTACGTAGAGAGTACAACTTTTGTAACTAAATGCAATCATAGTATCTAAGGGTGTCTTGTCGTATTTCTAATTTAAAAGAAACAAATTTAAAATTGATATTAATTTTATGAACTAGTTTGTCGACAATTAAGTTAAATTTTTAAAAGAACAATACTATTTTAAAATCTATTTTGGTTACTAAAAATTTCAAATAATTAATACAAGATCATATCTAACTTTAAATAATCAAAAACAAAATTCTTAAATGATTGAAACTTAAATTTACAGAAAGAATAATTGAATGATAATAACACTTTTTTTCAGTCCATGAATGGTATTGACATTGGAGGTAGATGAATACCCTCCTTATAAGTAATAGTCTATTTATTTGTACTGTTTTTCGTACACGGAAGACGAAAATTATGCCAAGCCGTGTTAATAATGATTCAAATGACTTTAAATATAAGTAGGTAATTTTGCAAAAGAAAATTCGTGCTTTGGAGACTTGGCAAATCAATGAATTAATCATTAATAGACTCAACTTCAGTGTACAACATCGGCCATAAATCACGACTTTTTCTTGCAACATTAGTTTTAAATACATTTAGGTGATTCACAAGTATACAAGTAGAAAAAGTATATAAGTATCTACGTATAAGTTATCTCTCTCTCTTTTTTCTTTTCTTTTTTTTTCTCTTTTTGTCTAACTTCTTCTCTTACACTATAATTGTAATATCCTAGTTTTTTCTATAATAAGTTATGTAATAATTAGGTTAGTTATGCAGTCATTGTGAGTCAAACCTACAATAGTAGGTTATGTAATAATTAGGTTATCATTTCACAATTTTTAATCAAATCTTATACTAGAATTAAAACTTAAGTATTTCTCAACGAGTTCAAAGTTAACATGCATCAAATCTTCAATTAAAAATTCATATATGATTAAAGTTTATTGTTTCTTTCTTTTAATGAAAATTAACTAGATACTTCTGTCGATTGGTGTGAAGATGGTACGACGAATATATGAATATACATAAAGAGTAGAAGATCAAAGAAAACAAATCGAGAGTGGGTCAGATTGAAGGAAGAAAATGCATTGCATAATTTGTCTTTTTTTCTCTTTTTCTAACATTTTTGTACACTTGTTATAATTGCAAACATTATTGAAACATGGCAAATGCCCTACTGTCCAGCATATCTTTCTTTATTTCTTTTTTAAAAGTTAGATGCTTGACTCATATTGGTAGGTGAGTTCCAAGATAATGAGAAATATTCATCATTTATTTGATTATTTCTATCTCTCCCTTTCGTGGATCCTCTTCTTTGACAAATGAGGAGATAAATTAATAATTAAATTAATAAATAATAAACAAACAGATATTGAATTAATTTTCTTTATGAATATTCCCTTATGAACGGTTGTTTATTTATTTTTATTTTTTTGGGTAAGCATGAAAGGTTGTTTATGTATTATTAAGAAGGAACTAGGCCATTGAAATCAATCACAAGTATATTATTATTCGTTTAGGTCAACAGTGGCGATCAATATGACTAAAACCTAATTATTATGACTTAAAACAATATGTTTGAAACAAAGTCCAAGATTAATTATTTGATTTAACGAACGAAGTTTTCTATGAATTGTGGCCTCCTATACATGGAAATTAAGTTGTTACATCTCTCTTTGGAAAAATACTAGTTAGGAGTATGAAAAGACAGCCATTTTTGGTCAACAGTTATTAACAAACTATTGTGGAAAAATGAAAGGAAGAAATAAATAAATAAATAAATTTCCTCAACTCATGATTCGATTTGAATTTCGAGTAAGTTTTTGGAGGCAGTGTTTACTGAGATACGTACTATCTTTTCCCTCCTGGATCTATATACTTATCAATACTATATCTATACATCTATATATTTATTAATACTATATGAGTATTGTTGTAATTCTTGAAATACAAAAATTTATTTAACAAATATTTTTTTCATATGTATAAGTAAAATATTGAACCATTATATATCTAAGAAATAAAGTTATTTGTCAATCATATTATATTATCTTGATATAAATTTATTATGTATATACATAATGATTTTTAATTGGATAAAATTAAACCGTTTTCCACATGATCAATATATATACATATACTTTATATATGTATTAACAAAGAAATGTTCTAATAGACCATGTTTGTCTTAAGAAGGTCTCATTATTTTGAAACACCAGTATCTCAATGTAGGGGGGGGGGGGGGGAATGTCTTTTACCACTTACATAGAGTTAATAATGATAGTTAATAAACTTATTGAAACACTATTATTTTGATGTAAAATATATAAGTACTTGCTTGGAAGATAATTTTATTTAAGCTGAATAGAACTAATGAGCAACAAACAAAAAAATCATCTAAACAATTAACGCAGTTTCATAATAGAAAAATATGACACAAATTTAATATTATTGGTTAAGTTACAAAAATCATCTGTGCCAATATACTCAACTGTATATTCCAAAGAGTCCTATTAATATTATATTTATTTATAGAATAAGAATTCGGTGCAAAAATCATGTTGGATTGAATTTAGATTTGCCTGTTCCCTCGACAAGGAAAGATAACCTCGCCCTCTAATAATTTATAAACAAAAATTATTTAGTATCAAGTATTCAAATTAGTAAGAGTTTTGATAGAAATAAATAAATTGAAACGTTCGTTAATGGATGAGAACTTATTTATATCTTCAAATATATTCTTAAGTAAGTGATCTCACATAAGTTGTAAAATTCCAAGATCTAAATTAAGGCACAGTGTGTGTATGTAACTTACTTTATTGTAATTTTGTATTGTTCTGTATGGCATGACAGATTTGGAAGTTCTTCCAAGTCCAAGATGCATGTATGCTTGCTGAGACCCAGAGTTCGAACTTTCCTTTTCTTTAATAGCCTTCATGTATGATTTCTGTGAAATCACGTTTTGACTTGTACTACGTAATCTTTTCTTTCAACTTTCCTTTTCTTTATTTATTTTATTTTATTTTATGAGTTTTGTATGGTGGCCTGATTTCGTATTAGTATATTTTCATAGTGTTAAACTATTATATATTTTTTCAAAATATACATTAATAGCCTTCTAGAAAAATATACAATAACTATTTAAATGTATACAACTGTTTTTAAAAAAATATATAACTATTTGCTATGGTGGCTAGTTGATTAATATCAGGTTGGTCACCAAATAATTTCCTTATTTTATTTCCTTCTTTTTCTTTTCTTGTCCCTTTCTAGTGAACATATTTTATCTCCCTTTCGACCTGGGAAAGTTATATGTGCTGAGAATTTTTCAAATTTGGGGAACCGTTGCAATGCAAATGCAGCCATACAAGAACATGGAGGACATAACCAAAACCTAAGAAAATCTGAAAGATGGTAACTATATCTTTCTATCGAATTCATGAGAAATAAAATTCAGGACCAAATCCAAGAAAAGAAGAAAAAAGATTCCTATAGGATAGTGTCATGATAGACTAATCTAGCTATTTGCACCCAAGTATTCTTATTTCCATATTAATTTTTGAGTAATTATATATATATATATATATATATATATATATATTACATTATTTATTATATTTATCATTACTTTTTATTTTTTATTTTCCTCTCTGTTTCTCTCTTTTTTCTTCACTCGTACACCTCAAAAAATGGAGATGCACATTCATTATTTTCGTTGATTTTATGCAATAATAGTAAGATTCTATCAATCAAGAAATCTAACAAGCTAATTGGACTAAATAAGGTATGCAAATTATTATAATCAAACTAATTAAAACTCATATTCTAATTGTACCAATAAAAGTAAGACCATGTCATACTTTGTAACGTGCAGCGTTAAGAAATATTCCAATGCACATTGAAGGTTCCTGGCCATTTCGTATTTATGTCAATGATTTCTTAATCAGTTAAAGAAATTGATGATATACATATATTGACCGGCACAGATGGTAGAAACAAACAAGGTTTCTATTGGTTTAAAATATTTGTTCAATGATAAACCGGTAATTGTAATTAAGAGTGCAAGTGACCAAACAAGGTTCTTGTATTATTTATTCTTCTCAGATGAAACTGAAAGGGACATCATGTAATATGAACATACATAAACATCACATCATAGAACTACCATTTTGCTAAATAGTTCATGTTAGGCCAAAATTTGCCTTAAGCATTGACTAGGTTATTTATTTATTTTTGTATAGAGATTTAAAATTTTATTAAAAGGCAGAGCGCTACACAGCCAAAATAGATATCCTAGCTACCTAGAGTAGTTAGAGATACAATTAAGGGTCTTTTTCAAACATTTGAAAAATGATTTTGGTTTAGAAAAATATTAATTGGAGGGTGAATCTCCAAATTGCTTTTCAATTTCAAAAAACGTATTTTTCTATGTTTTCTTTTTGTCTAATTCTGGTAGTTAAACAAGTTTAACCAAATATCTCTAATAGTATGTATTGGTTAAAATTAATTAAAAATTATAAAATTGGAACAGAAATTCACTAAATGAAAAAAAGGAGTCTTATTAAAATTTATAATTTCTAATAATTTTAATTAATAATAAAGAGAATGTCAAAAAAGTGTATTAAAAGCAGTGTTGCCAGCGTTTCTCATTGGCATTCCACCACTATACCAAAACAAAACGAAAAGCATTCCATGATGCAACAGTAGTGGACCAGATTTTAATTGGAGGGTGTTGGTTTCACCTCGCCCATTGTAAGCCATGCATGTTTAGGGGGTCTAGTATTATGGGCTAGAACTACAAGAAATCAACCCATTGGTTATTTATGGACTCAATCTATGAAGAAGAAAATACAATTGATAAGATAATTTTCGTTCTACCCAAATTCATATTTTAGAAAAACTAGTTTCTAAAATTTTGTTAAAGGAAGTACTTAAAAGAAAACTAAAAAGTACTTTATTATACTTTTTATTTTATTTTTTTGTATAAAAGACAATACAATGGATATTAATATTTTAATAATTGTGCTCTCCATTTATCAGCCCTAGTGAGATTAGGTGAAAAAGTACAAATTGTGTGAAACTAATTTTCCCATATAGTTTAATTGATGTTTCTCCAAAACATAAGATTACAGGAGTTATACTATCATGCCCCCTGATATATTTTTATACTACCATAAAATAAGATTACTTGAGGAGTTCGCTTCCAACGTGAAACTTATCCTACACAAGTAACGCAATAATAGCAAGAAAATGAGTGATATTTTCTCAAATCCACTTTGTGAAAAAGGGACGTGCAACAGGGAAAAGTAAACCTAAAAAAACCAATATATTTCATTGTAGCCCAGCACATATTCCAGACGCTCATGAGAATAATGATAAGAAAAAAAAAAGGTTATAAGTAACATCATTGTTCAAAGATGCTGTTTCTTTCCTTCTTTCTTTTATGTGACTAAAGATGCTGTTCCTAAAATGATAAATTTGACTGCCATACATGCTAAGTGCTAACATTTCCATTTCCAACAACCAACAACCATCCCTTTCAATCAAATGTACTAACTCCTAACATTCTCTTTTGTCATCAAAGATGCTAAATGCTCGATGGACTAATAGGGTAAATTTTGCAATAGAAGAAACTAAAAAGAGGCTCAATACACGAGACTTCCTCAAATAGTAAAGTTTAGGTAAGATAAATATACGCAACCTTAGCTTACAAGTATGGAGGATATTGGATAAATGTACATATTCTCAGCTCTACAGGCAAAGAAACTGTTGCCAAGATTGAAACCTACCTCCAGGTTACAAAACCAAATCTTTATCATTGTGAAACAATGTTGCTTCTCAAGATTTGAAAATAGAATATAGTCTCAAAAGGAACTTGAGAGCTACATAGAGAAAAGAAGCTTGGTGCATTTTTCTTGGTCAGTAATAACTCATAAGTGGTTCATTAAGATTTGTGTATGGATAAACTTGTTTAAAAAAACTTTTATAAGATAATAGAAAGAAAAAATGAGATGAACTTTTCTAAAAGTTAAAATTATTTTTTCCTTTAGTTAATATTCAGAAGTTCTTTCATCTTTTAAAGAAGTTAAACAATAAAGCTTCTCTAAATTAGCTAACAGAGAAACTAATTTTAACGTTTGAAAATTTTCATTTAAAATTTTTCTTATTTTCTTCTCCTAGAAGTCTTTCTAGAGAAATTTACCTAAACAGACCCTAAAATTATAAAATGAAATTCTTTGCAATTATTTTCGGTCTTCTGGTCATGATACTATTTAACACTTTGGTCCTACTTTTTTCTGATCAACTTAAAGTCTACAGAAACTCTGTTTAAAGCGTACAAACATCAGCTTCCTTCCCCATATTAAAAAAAGGAAAAAACATTCATGGAGTTCTTTGCTTCTACTCTATCAGTCATAGGTGAGACATCATGATCCTCTCCCTTTTCCATGGATAGAAAACATCATGATTACACAATACGGTAAATACAAGTATCCTAATGAACATTAATTTCATTAGAAGAAAACAAATTCTATTTTCAAAAATAGGGAAAATCATCAAATATAGAAATTTCTTAAAATCCTTGATGATGTTCTCTATCTATATTCCCTATTCAATTTGTTTAGAACAGGACATATCACCAATCGTACTGCAAAGAATGATACAACTGCAAAGAATGATACAAACCTTTCAATCCTTGGTATACACCCAAAAGTTGGACAGATGAAAGGAAGTAAACTGCATCCTAGAAGTGAAATAGGTAGCAAATCGGTAAGCATCCAGCCCTGGAGGCTGGATTTGTTTAGGAGGTGCTCCCGAGGAGTATGAGTAGCTCCACAAGTTTGTAACCTTTCTCTTCTCCCCAATGTTTCCTAATCCTATTCTTCTCCCTTATCCCTCTTCTACAAAGGAGAGCTGTATGATAGCTAGTGTATATGTAATTAGCCATTACACAGTTAATTCCCAGATGGATGACATAAAACTTGCTGCCATTTTAATAGAATCAAAGAATAATATTACCAAAGGGAAATATAATACAAATAAAAATTTTGACTTTTCTCCACCTTCCCTCAGTTTTAAGTTTTACAACTACACCGTTAAACCTAATGCCTATAAGGAGCTTTCTCCAAACTCTGCAAAAAAGTTAAAGTTTCCACCAGCACGCTCAGTGGTATTGAGGTCAGATCTTCTAAGAATTCATAGAAAATCTTAGTTCAACCTCATAAATTTGGAGGTGGAGGACCCAACCACCTTTAATCTATATTACTGTAAGCCATGGGGTTCAAATCTGGAAACAGTCTCTTTGCAAATGCAAAGGGAAGGCTGCGTACATTTATCCTCCCCATACCTTCAGAAAGTGAGCAGCCTCTGGCACTAGGGTACGATAGTTTTATGGAAATATTACAAATCATACTTCCTATCAAACATTTAAAAACTAGATAGCTATGAATATATCCCAAACTCAAACCACACCAAATTGGTAAAAAGAAAATAAAAAAATGGATGGACATACACACACCAAACACAACAAAAAAGGATGACTTGACTTCTCACTAATCATATGTTGCTCCTTAGAGCAAGTAATGTTCAGCTCTTTCATTCAGGTGTGGGGTGGGAGAGAAGAGAGCCCCCAATTTTCCACTCTATGCCAGGTCTAGTGGCTTAATCTCTGGTTCCCTGCATTCTGGTAGGTGTGTGGTTGTAAACTCCCAGTCTACTACCCGTTCTGTTTTTTTAATAAAATCAAAGAAAAAACAGGGAAATATTTGTTCTTGAACATTTTATGTTATTGTGGCTTTTAGGTCAATAATGATGTGGTACTTGAAACCTACGTGTTTTACAGATATTCTGATAGATACCCACTAGTAGCTGGTTGTATTTTAATAGGTTAGTTACGTTAGTAAGTGAGTTGGGGCTGGGACAATTACAGAAATAAGGCATGTTGCCTGTAAATAAGCGGTGAAGTGAAGAGAGAGGGTATCTTGTCATTTAAGTGAATTTGGATCCTTTGGACATTGGGATGTGCAGACCCTCGAAGTTCTGCAAGTTAGGCACTGTATTGGGGGAGAAATCCCTTATTCCTTCTAAACAAGATACCAGGTTTCTATCATATTCCTTCAGTCAATGACCCAGTCAATAAACGTAGAAGTTCACACATTCATATCTAAACATTTAGAAATAAATTGGAGGACAATTAATTTGGTGTAGATAAAACTTGATAGAATTTAACATTTTCATTTATTCAGATGACACAACAAAAACAGATAGTGATGCAGAGATTTTTGTGGCTGGTTTCAACAGCAGGGTAATCAATATGCAAGCAGAAATAAGAACAGAGCTGCACAATGTAAAACAAATCCTTGTCTAACAGTAATGCATAATAAAATATGTTCTGGACACAGTTCAAGGCACGCAACTTATTTCCACATTCAGCTTCAGCTTTGAAGTTTGAAAAAGTAAGCTTCAAGAAAAACGAATCAGGTTATTAGTTTAAAGAAAATTAGGGAAAAATATTAACATTTCTGCTCTTTTCATCTCTGGATCATGACTACAACAGCTAATCTTTGTCATATTCATGTAAATTACACATGAAAACATGTAACCACAGACCAAAATGATTCCTGTCATTTTTCTATAAATCCATACCAAACTTCCACAGATTCTTTAATATCTTATGCCAAATCTCACGCTGAAATTCAAGAGATGAAGAAAGGCTCAGTATTTTAAATGCAAAACTTCTCTAGAGTATGAGAGCTGAAATCTCTCGGTGTCCAATAGAAAGAAAAAATGTTCATTGCACATACCTAGTCCTATACTTGAGCTATTACCAATTACTGGGGGCAATCATATTTCCTGTTGTAATTGTATTTGTAGACATGAAAAATTATACTGTGACCTGTAAATTGCCTATAGGAATCATGCTTTCCATTAGGAAAGAGCTATTTTAACCAATTCCACAGCAGGGCTTGCAACAACTTAAGAATAATCAGTGTAAAACATGGCATAGGGAGGGATGAAAGAAAGCTTAATCTTTTATTTCAATGGTTGGGTCCCTCTAACCAACAATCAACCAATAGAAGACTCACATAAAAGATTATGCTTTTCTGAATCCAAATCAAGATGCCAAACAAATCAGATCTGTAGTTAACTTGAAGGAAATGTGCTCAACTGTTCATTCAGATCAAGCGAAATTCAATTGATTACCACAGAACATTGCTAACATCCTACAATCTATGCATACAAATGATATTCTCAGTTCTAGCCATATAAACCCTTCCTCTTACAACAAACTCACCTTTTATTTTCCATGACTATCCACCTCCGGATCAGTACCAAAGCCCCATCCCATCAACAACTTCCTCAATAAACCCACAGGAAAATCCAATATCCTTAAAGTGATAAGGACCACAATAACCCTACAAGTCTACCAGTCTTCACTCAATCAAAGCATAAGTTTATTATCCCGTCACTTGCATTTACATGTAGTTCACTAGATTGACTAGGTACCATTCTGTCCCTGACTTTCAACTTACAATTCATTAGAGGATCATTACCAATACATTATACATGTCTATGAAAGCAAGATCTACTACGATTTGGAAAGGAAACAATAAAATAGAAAAGAACTTATATATAGCAAGTCAATGTTGGTGTATGTGAACTCCAGAAACTCAAGATTCCACAAATCAGTTAAAAATTGCATTGAGAAACTAATAATGGTACAACACATTTCATAATTGTGCTACTCATCATTAATCAATAACCACAACCAATATATTAAACACAGGATTACCAATTTCCAACCACAACCCATAAATCTTCAAGGCAAAGCATTCAGCCTCCCTTCAAACACAAACCCACGGTACAATCCATCGCCATTCCCCGGCAGGTTATCGATCCACCGCCACTCATCCCCATTCGCGGCAGCCAGCCGGTCCCAGAGTGCCAATTTCCCAATCCTCTTAGCCGAGAAGCAAACCCTGTCGCCACCACCAAAGACTTTAAACTTGCTGGACTCCCGGAAGCACTTGAACATTTCTGGCGGCATGCGGGCAGCTTCATCCCACTCAAGCCTGCCATTTGTAATCACAATGTGTGGAAGGTAAAGATCATATGCATATGAAAGATAGAAAATTAGATACAGCCTATTTCGATAAACTTCTCCAAAAGCACTTTTAGGAGAAAAAAATTTAAGAAAGAAAAAATCTTCCCTATAAACTAAAATTGGCTTATGCATAAGGTAATTTGTCAAAGCTATTTTTAACTCATGAAATAAGCTTCTCTTGTATTAGCTTCTCCAAAAGCTTATTTTAATTTATGCTCAAGCTAATTTTAGCTTATATAGAAGTTTATTTCATTTTTCTTCTTCTTAAGTTCTTCTTCCCAAGGCGTGCTTACAGGTAAGTTTATCCAAGCATGCCCTTAAAATGCTCCTCATAGAGTTCAATGGACTAAGCATGTGTACCCAATTTCTTAACAAAACAAGTTAGCAAAATGCTAATGGCACTCTCTCTATCACTCTCCACTATCTTTATCACCCTCTTTCTAACTCTCACCAACTCTATCTATTACTTGAAATTTAATAAAAGAACAAATTTTTGGGAGTCTCACCTCTAATCTAATGACCATCTTTCCTAGTTTACTACAAAAATTTGTAATTCACAACAAATTTTTATTTCAACACAGTGTTACAAACAGCGTTGCAAGCATTTCTCAATTAACCAATCATATACTTTAATACCTATCAAGGTCGAGGCGCAGGACAAGGATGGTGGAGCACGGAGCATTGAGGGCAAAAGATGATTTGAGGCCGCCAACCATAAGGATCCGGTTGCCGACGCCGCGGACAAGGCGGGGGCGTTTAAGGACATCGAAGACATCCCCCCATTGGTGGCGTTCAAGGCGCGACCAGGAGGGGTTGGTGGCGGGAGCGAGGCGGCACGAGTAGAGTTTCCAGTGGGAGCGCCAGGGGGAGCCAACATCGCAGAGAGCGAAAGCGGAGTCGTTAATGAGAAGCGGGGAACGAGGTTTGGAGGGAAGGTTGGACGAGAATTTGAGCCAGTGAGAGGAGCGGTGGCAGTAGAGAGCAGCGAGTTCGGTGAGTACCATCACACGGTGGTCAGCGTCAACGAGCACGTGACCGTGGCGTGACCAGGCGGAGCCGAGACGTGGAAGAACGCGGAAAGTGCGGGTGAGAGGGTTACATGAGATGAGTGATTTGGTGGATTGGGGTTGGATTGGGGTTGGGGTTAGGGTTAGGGTTAGGGTTGGGGTTTGGGTATGGGTTTGGACTTGGGTGTGGGGTTGGGCCCAGAGGTAAAGGAGGCCGTGGGAGGAGGCGACGGGGAGGGGGGAATGGAAGGGGAGGAAGTCGAGGGGGAAGTGGAGCCAGATGTTGAGGTTTGGGTCGAAGAGAGGGAGAGAAGGTGGTGTTGGTGGTGTGTGAAGGGTGTGGCGGTGACGGAGTGCGAGGAGGTGTAGCGGTGGGTGTGAGGTTGAGAGTAGGTTTAGGAAGGAAGGGGTTGAGAGGAGGTGTAGGAAGAATTTTGAGAGTGAGCGGCACAGGATTATTTGACGGAGAGGGAGTGAGGAGAAGATCTGGTGGAGTGTGTCGTGTGGGAGACGGTAGATCGGTGGCTCTTCCTCCATTTCTCTCACCGTCACGACTGCGCGGTGCAGTTGGGTGCTTTTTAGAGATTACGGAAGTGAAACTTGCTTTTAAGTCTCTTCTTGTTTGGATATATCTTAGTTTGTTACTCTGTTACCCTTACCATGCCTATTTCTTCTCTTATTAGTTGGATATGACTTGGCTTTAGTTCTTGCTGGTGGCTTTTCATTCAAATTAGAATATAATAGTTTAAAGAGGATTTCTATAACTACTTTTAACGATTGTAAAATCAATTACAAATTAATTATTTATGTTTGATTAATAATTTTATAAATCTGATTTTTTTTTTAAAAAAAATAACTATAGAATTAGAAGTTATATTTAAGTTAGTGAGAAATGAATGAATATCTAGTTAAAATACTTTGTTGTAAAGTAAGAATATAAAAAGGAAGGTTTTTACTATTTTATATTAAAATGAATTATTTTGGAATTTAAATTAAGAGAATCTAGTTTCATTAAGTAAGATTTGTGAATTTATTATAAATCCTAACATTCATGTTCGGTTCTTCTTGTTAAAAAATTTAACTTACATATAATAATTAAAATCAGACGGATCTCAAAAATATAAATTTGAGTCCTACTGACGAGAAAATTGTGTGAGAAAAATATAACTCTCTTAGTCTTACACTACTTAAATAGCAAAAAAAAAAATATTATCACTTATAATTTTATAATTTTAATCAATATTAATATTAGTATTTCAACTGGCACATAAAAACATGTGATGCTTTCATGTGATGCGTGATTAAATTATCATATTGAAATAAAATAATTTGCTTCATTATATTTTGGACTTTGTTGATTTAGAAAGATCAAGATAATGGTTTCTAGAAATTAGGAAGTAATAGTTAATAATTGTTTAATTTGAAACGCAGAAGCTCCCGGCCAGAAGTGGAGATACACTTCAATTTATAATGATTGATTATTATCTGTTACGCTACAGGACTAATGGTCTAACTTGACGTGTTCATAAATTATTTGGTTAGAATTTATATATATATATATATATATATATATATATATATATTTAATATGTAAGAAATCCTCGTCTACACGAGTTTCTCGTTCTGTCATAGGTATCTTCATATTTCATTTAGTGGGATTCGGTTCGATAATGGATTTATTTTTTTTTATTTTAAGACGAAAGAGTACTTACAAAGGATTTAATACTTAAGTTAAAAGGTATCTTTGGGAAAAGATAATTTAGATTGATTAAAATGAGTTATCTAGTATTTAAGGGATGAGTAAATATTATGGTGTAACTTTTAAAGTAATTATAGGTAATATTATTTATATTGTGTAGACTGGTGTTACGTATTGTGTGGCGTCAAAAGTTTGATATGTACGTTATGACGAGCTCATGTTCAATTATAGATAGAGCATAACCAAGGCATAAGTTCCCTAAGCCTGAAGGAACTAAGGTCTAACGAGGGTCCATCAAGCTATTTGGCCCTTAAGTGTTGATGTGGAACATTAAACCATTTAAGCATGATAAAATGTTATAAGTCAAACATTAAACTTCTTTTCAGATTAAACACGTCGCTTGAAATGATCTGATTAATTAATCTGTTCAGTTAAATTAAGTCAGGTTTATGTTCCATGAATCTTGAATAACTACAAGGTTATGTATTCACACCATCTTCTACTATTATCTCTAACATTTAGCTAAGTGATGGTTATTTTCCTAATACAACTTAAGTTTCTTCTTTCAAAGTTCTTGTAGGATTAATGAAAAATATTAAGTTTAGAATAAATAATTCGTAATCACATAATTTAAATAATATTGAGAATTGTATTAGAATATATTAGGGTTACATCATCTCTCAGTCAACTCGAGATTTGACTGATGATATCTAGAGTCATGGTACAAGAATAATCAAAAAGAAAAGAATACATAGACGATTGACTTCGGCGATGAAGGTTGAATGATGCGTGTCTTCCGCCTTCTTCCCTTCTTTCTTCTTGATTTTTGTTCTTTAACCCTAGCTGGTCCTTCACTCTCTCCTCTCCCTTTGTCATTTTACAATTTAGTTACTTGCAGTTCACTCAATTGATCCAAAAATTACTCTCAGTCTTATAATTGATACAATTTAATTTACTTGTCCTCGTGGGAATGATAACTCATGTTTTCTAATACGATAACTCATATTTTCTAATACTTATTACTTAGTGATTGCGGTATACTTGTCACACCTGTGCAAGAATATTTCTCGCTTTCACATGCAACGCATCAATTTTCATCTTCTTCCATGTCTAGTACCACAAAGTTTATGGGAAATATGAATTTATCAACTTTCACAAGTGAATTCTCAACAACACCATTGGAAACTTGATGGATTTGTTCGCCAATTACAAAGAGATCATTGTAGGATTAACCTCTTGTGTTCCTAGATTTTTCATCATGGACAAGGGCATTAGATTGATACTTTCCTCAAGATCACAAAGTGCCTTCCCAATGATCAAGTTCCTAATGGTGCAAGGGATATGGAAACTACCAAGATATTTCAATTTTTGAGGTAACTTCTTCTGAATGATTAAACTGCATTCCTTAGTGAGCTTCACAATCTCATTGGTCTTGAGAGTCCTCTTCCTTGAGAGCAAGTCTTTCATGAACTTAGCATAGAGTGACATTTGTTCCAAAGCTTCAGCGAAGGGTACATTGATTTGAAGTTTCTTAAAAACCATTAAGAATTCTAAGAATTGTTTTTCTTGATTTAGCTTCTACAACCTTTGAGGGAAAGGTATTCTTGGCTAGAAAGTTGCTTAGCGATTTGACCCACTTGAACCTCCAAATTCCCAATAGAAGCCTCTTGATTCTTGAAATTAGTTCTTGTCTCTTGCATGAAGGTAGAAGCTTGTTGCATAAAAACTAAAGTAGATTGAGTCAATTGAGTCGATTTCTCCATAGCAACCTCCAGAGAAGAAGGTTTGGAAAGAGCTTGTTGGGACAGAGGGGGAGCTTGTTGTTGATATGGAGCATTAAAATTCTTGTGACCTTGATTTCCCAACCAAAATTTGGGTGATTCTTCCAACCTGGATTGTAAGTATTAGAGAAATGACCATTCTTCCAAGGAGGGTTCCCAATGTAGTTCACTTGCTCTGTAAGGGGTTGGACTTCCTTGAAGAGTTCACATTCTTCATTTTCATGAGCTCCGCACAAAATTCACAAGTAGCCTTTTGTGACCCAATAGCTACAATATGCATCTGTCCCATTTTGTTGGTAATGGTATTCAACTATTGAGACATCAACTTATTTTGAGCCAAAAGTGTGTCTAATGTCTCTAGCTCCATTACTCCTCATTTCATCGATCAAATCATTTAGAGACATGAAATTATCTACAATCATTCGTTTCAATTAATTCTAGAACTTCTTTAGGGGTTTTACCGTGTAAAGATCCTTTTGCGGATGCATCAATCATGGCTCTGGAAGTTTGTGAAACCCCATCATAAAATGTTTGAATTTGCAGCCACTTTGGGAATGAGTGATTAGGACATCTTCAAAGCATTTCCTTTCCTTGTATCTTTCTCGTGCTTCATAAAGTGATTCGCTATCCCTTCGAATAAAGGAATTGATGTCATTCCTAAATTTTGTCAATTTCTCGGGTGGAAAATATTCTGAAAGGAACTTGCTAACCAATTCATCTCACGCTGCAATGTTCTCCAGAGGTTGAGCTTGGAGCCAATGTTTTGCACTGTCCCTTAATGAGAATGGAAATGTCTGAATCTGATTGCATCGGTGTTACTCCGTTACTTTTAATAGTGTCACATAACTGATGGAAACTTGATATATGTATATAATTGTGAGTGAGGATTTCAGCTCAAAATTATTGGCTTGGATAGTAGGTCTCACTATGCTACTCACGCATCATCCATCAGTGTGTTCGGTATTGTATGGTCCCCTAAGATCCTCCTTACACCGTTGTTTTCTTCTGCTGCCATCCTTACTTCCATTTCTGCTTGTTTTCTTGCCTTTGCTACTTTCCTTAATAATCTCGCTGATTTTTCAATTTCAAGGTTAAATGGTAAAGAATTAGGATCAACAACACCTCGCATACAAGAGAAGAACTAGAAGACAATGAGTGATTAAAAACAAAAAATAGAATATAATGAAAAAAAAATAAAAAAAATTCTAATTTAAAAATCTACTTGTTACTACTATTACAAATATAAATTAATCCTTAATATAAATTAATCCTTGACAACCGTGTCAAAAGTTTGATGTTACGTTGCCAAATCACACAATTAATATCTATGGTGAGTAAAGATCGTTCTTACTAGAATTAATTTATTAAACAATAATTTACTAAAATTATTTTTAATTAAAACAATCGTTCAAATGAGTAATTCATGTGAAACAAAAGGATACAAATCAATTGTAAAAGTTATGAATACTGAGATATATTGAATAAAAATCAATCATAAAAGAATCAGGAGTCCGAGACTATTTAATTTTTTAGAGTTAAAATCAATAATGATTGACTTTGAATCTTATTAAAATGAATTAAAGAATAAATTTTAATTATTTAAATTTCAATCTTTTCCTATTAATAATCCCTTCGGTATAATAGAATGAAAGATAAAATTAAGAATAATTTTTAATTCCTTATTCACATAAATCAAAATTTTATTTTTAAATATTACAAATTTATCAGATTCAATTTAGAGCTAGTTCATACATAAATTTTCTCAAATTAACACAAGAACTCTAAATAGTATTATTAAGGATTGTCATCCTTTCAAACAATCAATTAAAATGAAACTAAACCTTAATTTATGAGAGTAATCAACAAAAGTTCATCAAAATTAATCTCAATTCATACAATTAAATAAAACCCCTAACTTCAATTTTAAAATTAATTCTCCATGTCAATAAAAATCACACAAGAAAAAAAAAATAACAAAGGAAACATGAAACTAAGTGAAATGTGCTTATGAATTCCTCGAATCTTGATCTCCATTTTTTATTTATCTAAATCTTTTCCAAATCTTAACATACACCCACAAAATCACCAACAGATAAAATAATAAAAATTAACTCAATTATAAATAAAATAAACTAAAAAAAACTTAAAATGTTATAATTAAACTACAAAAAAATAAAAATACATCATGAAGCAACCTTTAATTTTCGTAACTTATTCCGTTCATACAAAAACTTTAAAATAAAATAAAAAAAAACAATTCACAAGGTTAAAGATACTTATAGGCGAGTTAAATAAGGCTATCAACAATTACTTTACTACTATTTTTTTTTCTTTTTCAATTCAATATTTTAATTTACTTCCCATCAGCTTCATATTACTTAAAACTATGTATTATTTTACCAATTCCATTGATAACTAATATTATGTCAACATATTGTTGATGAGATGTATTTTACCGGTTTTATCCATAACTAATTTTAAAAGAAATACCACCACATAATTAGTGAAATTTATTATTCTTATTAATTCATCAACAGAGATAACAGTAAAATCATACATTCAATCCTTAAGCATAAATACTAAGAAAAAAGAAAAAAAGAAAAAACGGTTGCCCATTGGTCATTCAAAGCATCCGTACTTGCATTACTCACGTTGTAAGTGATATCTCCCAACATACTCTATTGTCTAATACATATTCATGCACTCAAAGTGAGTGGAGTGAAAAATAAATTTTGAATATTATTTTTACTTAAAATATATTATATATTAAATTAATACCCTTTTGAGATAATTTTTATCAATAAATATAATAAGAGCTTATAAAAAAATTTAAACCTTATCTTATTCTTGGGCCGGTATGTAACGCTCTAAATTCTGTGATTTTCTCGTGATGTCAATATAATATCTTATGTTAAATAAAATAATTTACCCGTTTATCGCGCGGGAATGTCAAAAGTAATGATGAAAACGTGAATACTCACCGTACCAATAATCGTTCCACGGGTTACTTGCTATAACATGTCCTCTACAGAGAAATTTCCTCATGTTTTCCATGTCGTACAACTTTGGACTCAATTGTATATTCACTTAGCCACATATAAATGGATGCTACTATGTTCTACTTTTCATCATACTAAACAAACACACATTTTAACTTTCCATATTTACAAACAATGAAGACAATTAATTCAATGTTTGCCCTCTTATTCCTTCTCTTACCCTTTACCATAAAATTGAAGCTTGCAATTGCTAGTGGTGTTCGAGACACTGATGGTAGCATGCTAGAAAATGGTGGTGACTACTACATCTTGCCTAGTTTTGATGAAGAGGGTGGTGGTGTTACACTTGAAAGCATTGGGGTAGCAAACCCACTTGCAATTGTTCAATCTTCCTCAAACAAGACTCTTGGCTTGCCAGTATCAATTTCAAATACACAAGGAACAATGATCATCCTCACAGATGAAATGGTGAACATTAAATTCACTAATATTCCAAACTATAGTAATTCCTCCACTTGGGTGCTTGTTATGGATGAATTGGCCAAAGTGTGGTATGTGGGCATTGGTAATGAAGCAAATTACCCGGGTCATCAAATTAAGATGGGAATGTTCAAAATTAAGGAGGATAATTCTGACTACAAGCTTATTTTCTGTGGTGATGGCAACACAACATCGTGTGATGATGTAGGGATATATGTTGATGGTAATAAGAACAGACGTTTAGCTCTCTCTGGAGTAGGTGTTGTTGTTAAGTTCAAGAATGCAGATAAACATCTTGTAGCATTTGATTGAGCATTATCTTTTTGTTATAATAAGCTTAGATCAATTATGTAATAAGAGGTTCCGATCAAGGAAAATGTCATGGGTCAGGTTCAATGCTTTGTAATATAAAAACTAAGGTTCTTGAACTTGTTTGTAAATAAATAATATTTACATAAATATCTTGTTGGTCCCCGTAATTATAGTTTTTTTTTTTTTTGCTTCTTTTATTTATTTATTTATTTATTTATTTTTGTCTTTCATCAATGCAAATTACAAATATATAGGAATTATAAATTAACTAGTTATTTTAGCCCATGCAACGCACGGGCTATTTTTTAATATAACTTTTATTAAATTAAATAGATTAAAATTTATGTTTTGGTATTATTATAAAATAAAAAGTGTTAAAATTATATATTAATAGTGTAAATATATTTCTACAATGATTGGATTACAGATTAAATTTTATTCAAAATATAAGACAATTGATAACATGAATATTAAAAAAAAAATGTATCTTCGAATGGATTAAGCGTCAATAAAGTTAATGATGGTTATTGAGAACCATCAATAAAGTTACTAATGGTTATTGATAACCCGTCAATATAAATCAGGAACGGCTCATTATCAAAGATTATAGACCGTCAATAATTCATCAGAAAATTTTGATTGCCGACAAATTTTAGCGATCGTAATAACCTTATTTTTTTTGTAGTGCATCATAATACTCTTGAAAAGTTATTTCTCCTTTTATCTATGCTTAAAAAACTAATTCCTTTGTTATAGGTTTCTTATTTTATTTGTGATTCCATAGTTTTTTTTTTCTCCCATCAACCATCTTGTACTTTATTGAGTGAGTATAATTGGATAATCGAACAACGGTACAACAAATTAGAAAAGATCCTAATTATCTAAGTATACTTCTTTCACTTATGATGTGCTTTTTTACTTTCAATTATTTAGTATTATACATATTTCTCATTCTTTATTGGATTTTTTTATGATGGGCTTTTTTTATTCCTATATATATTTTGTTTTCCTTTCATGATTTACTGTTATTTTAACATTGATCGAAAAAACTAACAATTTTTTTTTTGTATTACATAAATAGTAATTGTGCTTATTTCTAAAATAGTAAATAAAAAAATCTACTTTTATCTCCAAATTATTTCTTTTATGTAATTTTTGTACTTTCTCAACCGACCAACTCGTATTTAAATTCTAAATTTCCAATTACATTAGTGTTTTAATTTTTTAAACTATTTATTTGTTAATTACTTGAAATTAAATGTTACTTTTTTACATTGATTTTGTGTCATAATATGATTTATGTATATATTTTTTATGTTTCTATTAATTAACTGAAAGGAATTTTGATTTGATAGTATAACGAAAGATATATTTTTCATAAACACAACTTTTATCCTAACGAAAGTTAAAATACACAAATTGATAAACAATTAAAATAGTTGATGCAAGATTCAAGAATTAACTAAAATCAAAATTGAGAAATGAAATAGTACCACTCCTAGATTCTAGAATTACGAACCAAACTTTCTTTTTTAGGTAAAATTTCAAGATTTTATAGCAAAAACAAAAAGAATGTGTTATATGAAGAAATGAAATACTACGAAAACACAATGAGAAATACAAAAATAGATCATTAGTACACCACGTAACAACAAAGTAAATGAAACTAAAAATAAAATGAAAATGTCTGACATAGAAATATAATTAAAAATATGAAAATATAACAAGCAAGAGAGAACATAAGTATCGTTTTATCTTAACGAATTCAAGAAGAATAATTTTTTTCTTTGAATTAAAAGACCTCACCCTCAGGAATGAAAGGAAAATGTGACATATGAAGATAGCGTGTAAATCATAACACAACACACTAAGGTTATGGTTTCATGTTTTCTTAGAGAATTTGGAAATTTCCAAGAAATTTAAATACTTTGCTTTTAATTGCCTTATATTTAAATTCTTTTCATTTTATATTTATTTTATTTAAATGAATTAATTTAATTTTTTATATTTTAATTTTTTTATTTGGATAAAGTAATTCAATTTTTAAAAATTTTAAATTTTCATTTTTAAATATTTATTTAAAAATTAAATTTTTAATTTTAAATAAAAATAAATATTAATTATTTTTAAATTATCTAATTTATTTAAGGAGGTGTGAGAAAAATGAGAAAAATAAAAAAGAAATTAAAATGTCTCAGATTTAAATAGAATTTTAAATTCCCCAATTTTATTCAATTGAAATTCCTTTTCAATAACATATTTTAAAATTTTCAAAATATTTTATTCAAACAAATTAATTATTTTAATAATAATTCAATTTCTTAGAATAAATGAATTACTCTACTAAATTAATTCATCCAACAGCTTACAATAACATAAATTAAATACACATGAGTACAATTCAAACGCAGTTAATAGTCCACAAAATCAATAGACTCAAGTTCTATTCAAGAGAAGAGAGTTTATCAATTATGGATTCAATAACCCTAGTTCTAGATTGGAATAGAAACACCTCCCACGTAAAAACAAAACAAAAATTAATACAACAACAAGAAAAAGAAAAATAGACAATCAATAAAGAAGAATCGCAAACTGTTTATCACCTATTCTTCTACAGTCAAAAAAAAAAATGTATAAGAAAGAAAAACAATGATAACAGAAACGAAACAAATAGAAGGAAATGGAAAATAATAACTCATTCTTAAGCATTCTTAGTTTGAAATACAATACTAAATGAAAAACTCAATAAATAAGGTAAATGTTAATAGATAACATAAATACAATGAAAAAAAATGAAAATATCATAGTCAAGACAAAACAAAAGTACTATTTTAAGATCATGAATTCAACAACAATATTTATCTTTCTTTTCCAATTAAATAATCTCGCTATTTATCTTTCTTTTCCAATTAAATAATCTCTTTTGCAGATGTCCAAGGAAAATATAACACTAGGGAAAATATAAAATTCTACGAAATCAAAATCACACACTTAAAAAGCACCAAATAATCAACACACACTACAACAATATAAATTAATAGACATAAACGTATTCCAATTCCACAATGAACATTCTATATAATCAATAGTGTCAACTTTGATTCAATGGAGCAAAACTTCCTATTTATGGATGAATTTAACAATCAAAGTTGTACTCTACACTAGAATAAAAACACCTCTCTGCAAAAATAAAAATAAAAATAAAAATAATACAATATCTAGAAGAAGAAACAATAAAAAAGAGCAACGAGAAACCGTTTATTGATTCAACAATCTTCGTTCTTCTTTGAGCTAATATCTAAACACCTACTATCCTATAACGAAAAATAATGAATTAGAAAATTAAAAAGTGGTATCAATAAGATAAGAAACATATGGAAACTAATCACTTATTCTCAAGCATCCTCAGTTTCAAACACAAAACTGAATGAAAAAAATTAACAAAACGGACAAACATCAACATATAACAGAAATACAATATTTTTTTTCAATAAAAACATCGTAGTCAAGACAAAATAAAAATACAATTTTAAGAACGTGAATTCACCAACGATATTTCTTTTTCACTCAAATTAAAAGACCTTACTTGCATGAATCAAAGGAAAATATATAACACAGGAAGATACAAAATACTATAAAATCCATATTACACACATGAAAACCAAATAATCGACACATGAAACAACAACGATATAAATTTAATATATAAAATCATATTTGAAAACCTCACTTATGGATTCAAGGACCAAAAGTTTTGTTATGGATGGGAATAGAAACACCTCCCTTGCAAGAACAAAATGAAAAATTAATATAATATATAAAAAAATGATTAAACAGTCAAGGGAGAGGAATGAGAAATCATTTACTCTTGAAGAATCCTAAATCCTCTTTTGCTTGAAATTTCATGACCAACTCTACAATAATAAAAAAGAAGAATAATCCTATATTAAAAAAAAAAAGTGGTATGAAATAAAAAATAATAAAGAAAGAGATTCTAGTCACCAATCTTTAAGCATCTTTAGATTTGAAAATGACTCTCAATGACAAAATCACCAAATTTCAAACATCAACACAAAAAAGAAAATAAAAAAATCATTCATTGGTTCAAAATACAAATTCCTCTTTCGCGTAAAATTCAAACACCACTTCTCTACTACAACAAAATAAAAAACACTATGGTAGCAAAAATACAATGCCATGAGATAGAAATGAATAAAAAATGGAATCTAATCACCCATTGTAGACCGCCCTCGGGAAAGAGAAAGAGCGAGGGAGTGATATGGGGAAAGAGAAGAAAGGAGGGAAGGGAAAATAAAATCTTGAAAATAGGGGAGAGAGGAAGAAAAAGAGAGAAAAGGAAGTCTACTAGGCATATTTTGGTCGAAGGTAAAATAAAATCTTAAAAGATAATCTTAAAAATACACATTCTTAACACCGTCAAACTAAGTTGAATCTATAATGGTAAGGTAAAAAGTATTTTGTTATTACGTCCCTTTCATGTACTAAGCACACCCCTTTTTGTGGTTTGTTTTCCTCCAAATTTATCGATATTACTATGTATTTCTTAATTTTCCCCTTCAAAGTTGATTAAAGTTGATTAAATTATACAATGACTAGTGATGAGTAGAGAATTGCTAGGGGAGAGAAATAGAATCAACAGACATTTTGTCAAATTGAAAAAGATCTTAATTATTTGTAATTGCAAATTACTAATTGATGATTAGTTTCTTTCCTCACATGTGGTAAAACCCCATTGAGTTCATGATTTCTTTCCAGGCAGTAACATTAAGGGGATAATGATTCTGTTCATATACTATAGATTCTGCTTTTCTTTCTCTTCGTCTGTTGTGTAACTGTCTGTAGTTCCCGGAAGAATTAATCATCTTATAGTGCCTCAACTATAATAGGATACTTATTCTTTGGCATCCTAACAAGTGTTGGTTGGACAGAATTGTCTTTCTCCAGAGGTCTCCACCTGTAACAAATTGTTTTTGTTTCCAATGCAACATTTAGTTTAAATGTTAAAAAACATGTCTCACATCAGCTTGGACGAAGATATTTAAAGTTTACATCAATATAGAGTTATTAAGTCCATTATAATCTTACTTGTATCTGTTGACAAGGTGATGAATGAAGACACAGATTTCAATCTTGGCAAGGTTCATTCCAGGACACATACGTGGTCCACTACCAAATCCAAGAAAGGTGAAGGGCCTCAAATGTTCCTACAATTGAGTGAAATATAAATTTTTGGGTCCTCAGAAACAGAAATAATTATTATTAGTTTCTTGAAAGGAAAGAACTTACATCAAATCTACAAGGATCAAACTTTTCAGGATCATGGAAAACTTCTGGATCATGATGTATAGAGACAACATCTAGATTGACGGACCAACCTTTCTTAATTTTATAACCTGAAAAATTCAACACCAACTTTGAGTCTCATACAAAAACAACAGTTTCAACTTTCAACAGACACACACACATATTGTATAAGCACAGTTGGCAATTTCTATTGTCATACCATCAATTTCAAAATCCTGTGCTGCTTTTCTTGAAAACCAAGGTAGTATTGTGGCTCGTCGAAGAGTTTCACTGATCACCTGAAATTTAAATGAACAACAATAATGGTGATCTGTTAAAAGTGAAAACTTAAAGTTAGATACAAACTAAATCATTGATGCTTACTTTGGCTGTGTAAGGCATGTTATTAACTTCAGACCATGTAAGATCAGTTCCATCTTTTCTGTTTGCAACAATTTCTCTGTGTTCTTCCTACAAAATATCATCATTCATGAAGCTACATTTTTACAATCTCCAACCATAAAAAGGAGAAACATTATATGGTCTAAATATTTACTCTCAATTTTTCCAGAACAGATGGATTTTCATCAAGAAATTTGACTAGCCATGTAAGAGCAGCAGTTGTTGTATCATGCCCTGCAACTAGCAGAGTTAGTATATTATCCTTCAATTGTTTATCAGTGAGTTTATTTTCATCTTCTTCACCAACTTCTTTGCTGTGTTTCATAACTAAGGATCCTAAGAAATCCTGTTGGATCTCTTGGCCACTTCTCCTTCGCGAAATAGTAGAATCCAACATCTCATACATTCTATCCCTAGCCTGCACACATGCATAGCATCAAAAGAAAGGAGAGTTCAGTGATCTTCAAAATTGAATCACTTCACTGATTTAGCAGTGTGTGGCTAGTTATGAACTACTTTGTTACCTGGATACCGCGATGAAAAGCTGTCCCTGGAAGTTTAAATGGCAACGAGGCAAATGAGGAAGAAATAATCTTAAAATTTGACCTGAACTTTTCCTGTTCCTCCCCAGTAGGCTCTAAACTCATGATCATATGTCCAATCACTTTTAGAGTAAACTGTAATATTCAAAATTTCAAGTACTGACTTAGTATGGAATAAAATGTATAACCAAATATAGAATTTTATTTGTTGAGAAATGCTAGCGTCTCTTTCTAACACACTAACACTTTATCTATCAGTCGTTGAAATTTATTGGAAATCATAAATTTAGGTAGAGAGAATCATAAAATAAGAGGTGAAACTCATTAAAATTTATGATTTAGGATAAATTTCAACCAATCATAGTGTTAAAATGTGCGTGTGAGAGAGTGACGTTAGTATTACTCTTTCTTTGTTTGATAAGTTAGTGGAACTAAACTGTAGAAGCCTCCTCAAGAACTAGAACTTTTCTCCCTTGCCATTGATCCAGTGTTTCCTTTGCCTGAGTATTGATAAAATAGAAATATTTTTTCAGGCCATCAATTGATAATGGTTCAGCAATCAACCTTCTTAGCCTTTTGTGTGCCTCTCCAGTGGTTTGTAGCAAGCTAGTGGGGCCTAGAACTTGCTGGCCAGTATAAAACAGGTTTAAACTCACAAGTCCATCCTTTCCTGTTAGCAATATCTTACTTGCTTCTCTCCCAGTCATGAAAACGGTGAACCTCCCCAGAACAAAGCTCTTGAAAACCTTTCCATATCTGCCCAAAAATGAAAGTGACTAAATATAAAGAATATCCTTGGAATTCTTTGGCACTAAGCATATACTTGTCAATTTTATTCAGATACACTCCCAGAGTAAAATATATTGTTACTCACCCAATTTTGAATTATCTTATAATTGAAAATTGTAGACTTTTATAATAAGAAGTTCTCTTAGTGTTGTTTGTTCTGTTTTTCAATCTGAATTGAAGTTTCATCTTAGTAATTTTTAATAGAATTCTGATATAGCATATACTTATCAATTTTATTCAGATACACTGCCAGAGTAAAATTACTCACCCAATTTTGAATTATCTTATGATTGGAAATTGTAGACTTTTATAACTAGGAGAAGTTCTCTAAGTGTTGTTTGTTCTGTTTTTCAATCTAAATTGAAGTTTCATCTTATAATGCATATTACAAAGGTTAAACTCCAATTCTGGTAGGAGAACAACACAAAAAACGTTTAAAGAACTACACCTAAGTTTTCCCTCTTATAATAATTATTTAAAAAGTCATATGTTGGCGTTTCTAATTGGTTGGTAATGTAAAAATCTTCGTGTTTAATATAACTCATTTGATTCTTATGTTCCATAAACTTTATCTTTTAATTCCTACATTCTAAAATCTCAACTTTAGTGTATCAAAATTAAACTCAGTTATAAAATTTGATGTTAATTTATTACCTCTTTTGTCTCTTGTTCATGAAGCTAAAGATTCCAGAGGGACTAGAAAAGTCAGAGAGGAATGAGAAACTCTCTCCCACAATAGGCCAACCAAGGCTGCCAGGGATGCCTTGCATTGCTTTAGGAGCACGAGTTCGATATAACAAGAAGAGAACTGATAACACAATGAAGGAAAGGATCAACAAGAGTAGCAATATGATCAGCTCCATTTCCACCAACAGCCAGCACCAAATAGCACTAGTAGTTAATCAAATAAATGTTTCCTATAACTATACTATATAAGCTGCAATTATTTGTTGTATCTCTATCTTGAACACCTTGTGCTTAGGACATTTGTAAGAGATTTAAGACTTGACACCAATAAGATGTTTATATTTATAGTCAATAACTGCAGGCCAGTGTTACATAGATAGGATAACAACATGTATTGCGAACATTTTGAGGTGGTATAATAATTCCAAATATTTTCTTTGGAAGAGTCTCAGGGAATTCTTTGTTCTCGTTGATGATGCTATGTTGTTGATTGCAAAGTTGACACGAGTAGCACATTTAGACATTTAGTATTTTGAAACGATTAAATAAAGAATAAATTATATGAACTCTCTGGACTTTTTTTTGCGAGATTTCACGATACAATAGTTTTTTTTATTCTACATAAAATTTTTAATTATTTAAAAAACATTACAAAACACTAATTCTCTTAATTTTTTTTAAAAAATTACACTGCCACCTTTCAGAGTAATGTTGAAAAATGGTGAGATATTAAATGCAATTTGACAAAACACACGTAGATGTGAAGATAATTTATTTTTCAAAATTTGCCGTCCTTGAATTTGTCTGGTTTGAAGTGCTTAGTTTTGTACTATAATGATAAGAATGGAAGACTTTGGACCTCTCTGATCAAAATTTCAGGATTCTTTGGTCAAAAGTATTTTAGCTGCTTTTTTTTTTTTTTTTTTTTTTTTTTTATTTTTTATTATTATATGGTCTCAAGCAAGGCTAAGAACACAGGCCTTGATGAGTTCTTTTTAACACAATCTTTATTAATTATTGAGTGAATTTTATATGAATCTTGTTAAAAGAACCCAGATTAATTACTTTCTTTTTATTGAGAACCTCCTACACAGATTCACTCAATAATATGCAGAGTACGTTGATATTTTAGATATAAGTATTGTCGGGTAGAAATGTTGTGTGTATTTTAATTTAAGACCCTCAATATCTTTGATCAACCGGATCTCAACTATCTGTAGCAAGTGATGATCGAAATCGAACTCATTATAGAAACCAAAATCTCATAACATTTCTGAAGACTCAAATCTATTAACTATATTTCAAAACATATAAACATATAACGAAATAATTTACTTTATTTTTTGAACAGTGATCAAAAACTGAAATTTCTAGTCATTTCAAATAGATTTGAATTGAAATGAATCAAATAAATTAAAAATTTTGAACGCCCTCATGTGTCCTTCAATTGTCTCGTAATTCTTTTGTTTTTTTAATCAATTAAGTGTTAACTAGGTTTCGGTTGTCACAGAACCATGATCCCAAAGTTCTAGGAGTTACTCTATGCTAATTAGCTGATTTGTTTTTTCAAGATCAAAATCGATGACCATCTTAGATTCTATCATTGATGATCTTTTCGAGAATCACAGAATATTAGGTGGCATATATAATCCAGCATATATCTATCATGTTTTTTTTGGCTTAAACCCAATTTTTTTTTTCAATGTTGAAAAAATTTTAAAGTTTAGTTTTAACACACTATTTATTCCTCATGTCATTGAGACTCACTAAATATTAATAGGAATGACTAAAGAATTTGGACTCAATTATTGCATACAAAAGTTCAAGTTTTTTAGCTAAGCTGGTGGCATGTTTCAATCTTCTAGTTGATGCAGTCGCTCTTCCAAAACTTTGATGCACCAAAATCACTTTTAGCTTTTCTATGTTTTTTTTTTTAATGCAATATTGCTTCTAAAAACAGAAAACCATTGTTTCTTTTACAATTTTCTTTCAACTCTAGTTTTCTCTATGTTTATGTGCTCGTTGAAAAGGTTCAGAGAGAGTACTGTATTCAATTATTTCATTATATTGTGAGATTCACAATACAATATAACTAACACTGCTGCCCATAGATCCCATAAAGTTTAATTGACATATTGGTTAAGTGTGTTTTTCTGAGGTTTTTAAAATTACATCGGATATTCAATTCAACGGATTTTAATAAAATAATATTTTTAATTTTAATATAATATAATATTAAATAAAAATTAAAAAATAATATAATTATATGCATTGTTAAAGAGACAAAAATTTTATTATAGAAAGAAAATTAATGAAAAAATCATTAATAATAAAAACAAGTTATTGAAAATTAATTATAAAAATAAGTTATTGAAACTATACACAGGTCGCATGGGGAGAATAAAAATAAAGGATACCACATATAAAATAAAAAGAAATTAAATCAATTATAATGAGAAATAAATTATATAATAAAAAATATATTATATTTATTGATTTATTTCATCATATAAAAAATAAGAAAAAAATAAATCATTTAAATAAAAATTATTAACTTTACTCTACTTATGAGTAGGGGTGGGTAAGTGGGCCGATCCGCCCTGCCTATAGCTTTCTTGCATAGGCCCGCAAAGAGCTTGATCTACCCCGTCACACAATGTCAAATAGACCTAACATAGTGATTCGCCCCTGTCTCGCGGGTCAAATGGGCTGCCCTGTAGGCCCAGTTAAAAATTTTAAAAAATGCTAAATCTAGAAATTAAAAAAAATGCTAAAAGAAGCTATATTTTACCTCTTAAATTATTAAAAAGCTCATCAAACGATAACGAAAACATAAGTGGAAGTAGAACTGATGCACGTGAAGAGATTAAGAGAATGCAAGAAGATTAACAGGGTGCGAGAAGATTGAGGAATGAGCCGACGAGGAGATTAGGAGAGTGGAACGTGTGAGAAGATTGAGAGGCGGTAGAGGAAATGAAGCAAAATTAGGGTTTTAACTTTCAACCTTTTAAATAGTGCGAGTTTGCGGGTCGCCCTGTGAACCCAGCGGGTGTCGCCCGCAAAACTTTCGGGTTGCGCGAAACAGACTTTTACGGACTATACCTCTAAATCTTTTTGAAAAAATTGATCCAAACCCGTGCAGGTCGCAAGATTTACATCTTGGCTCAAGAACTTCAAACCATTACCCACTCCAACTCTAGGGGTGGGTATATGGGTGGAAGTCCATGGGCTGGTCCGCGGACCCCGCGACCCGCGAGGGTTTGAACCAACTTTTTTAAAAAATTTAGGGGTATAATCCATAAAAGCATGCCTCGCGTAACTCGCGGATTTTGCTGTCTAAACCCACGGGGTCCGCGGGCAATTTGCAAACCCGCACTATTTTAAGGGTTGAAAATTGAAACCTTAATTTCTCTTCCTACCTCTCAATCTTCTCGCACGTCGCACCCTCCCAATCTCCTAATTCTAATAATGGAAAAATGATTCTTGATCATAGTGAGAGATTAAAAATTAAAAAAACTTTATCACAGTGTGGTATGTGAGATGACATATATGATGCTTATTGAACATGATGTTCTATTCTCTATTGTTGAATATAGGGGGTTTAAAGAATTATTACGGTATTCACATCCTTATGTTAAGGTACCCTCTAGGCGTGTTGCTACCATTAATGTGAACAATTTATATGAACCTGAAAAGAAAAAACTGAAATACATGTTGAATAAGCTTGACATATGATGTGTGGACATCTTGTATTTGTGAGGGTTATGTTTCATTATCTGCACATTATGTTGATGCAAATTGGAAGTTAAATAGTCAAATGCTTAATTTTTCTCAGTTTTCTTCACCATATTCAGGACGTGAAATACCAAAGTTATATATGGTTTTGTGGAAGAATGGAGGATTGAACGAAAAACTTTTTCATGAATAATGTTTCTTCTAATGATAAAATGCGAGACTATTTGAAGGAAAGACTTTTGTTTGCATTGTAATGGTTTAGTATGTGGTGGTAAATTTAACTTTGTTGTTGGAGATGATTAAAAAATTATGTTATTGACTAATTTTATTAAAAATTTAAGAATTTTATTTAACATTTTTTTTAATTTTTTAACTAGGTTCGCAGACCAGCCCATTTAACCTGCGGGGCAGGGGAGGACCACCAAGTTAGGTCCACTTTACATTACGGAACGGGGCGGACTAAACTTTTCACAAACCTATGCGGACGGGTCTTAAGTGGGACGGACCGTCCTGCTTACCCACCCTATCCAACTCTAGTCATACAAGTTGAACTATTAATTTTTATCCATTTTACTAATTTATTTAAACGGATTCAATAATTAATTCTACGTTAATTGCGAATCAACCAAACCATACATGTCAATGATTTATAGTTAATTGACCCGTTGGATATAATTTTAATAACAATATTAAAGAACACCATTTTCACACAGCTATTTTATATTTTCGGAATCTTTCAGCAAATAATTAAACCAATCTACGAATTTTATATTCCAAAACAATGGTTTTAAATGAAATTAAAGAAAAAACAACTTTGATATTCTTATTTGCCACCGCTAGAAAATTAAATTTAGTGACAGAAATTTTATGATGGCCTGCATTCCCTCACTAATACTCATAAGAATGGACCTAAGGCATACCGAGAAGGTGTCTTCAGTCTCAACTAAATAAAGTTCGTTCATTCACCATCCGTAGAATTATCAACTGCTACATCTTTCAACATCTATATCTTACGTTCATAATTCACCAAAAAGCTATTCAAAGGCTGTATTTCAAACATAGAACAACAGAAAATACACGTAATAGTTGGAATAGGTTTAACTGCATGATACCCTTCACAAGTCTTCACTATCATTTTTATGTGCTACTTGTGATGAATATTGCATGTAATCAGTGATTTATTGCTCCTATATTACAAAATACTTCTATCTGATTGAAGGTCATCAAGTTGCAATAGTTCTGTCAAATTGAAAGGTTGTATTCAAGGGGAGGCATCAATAGGATAGGACCCAAAGAATAGTTTGTTGGCAGTGAGATTTTTCTACTGTCCAAGTAAAATATTTTAATATCTCAGCAATTTTTTTATTTTATTTGTAAGTTTGATTTTAGGTTGTTTATGATCAGAAAAAGTTGTAGATATGGACTACTTTTAGGCTTTAACTTAGTCATAATTTGTTGTTTGTCATACCCAATCAAGGGTTTCTTTCCTTTCTATTCAAACAATTTGCTATTACAGTACATAGTGTGTGCAAAACTTTGTTTAACTGTATGTATTTTGAATGACTCTTATAAACAGCTTTTGGGTGCTTAAGGAAATATCTTTCATAAGCCTTAATATGTCGTTTTTAAGTGTTTAAGGAAATGCTTTTATAAGTCTTAATATGTTGTTTTTTTTTGGATGCTTTAGGAAAATATATCAGAGCAGTCTGTGCTCCATTTTTCTCCCTCTATTTTGCCTGTTTATTTATTGCCCTGCATTTTTCTTTAGTTTTGACATCGTCCCCTGTTCTTTAACATGATAGTATAACTTTATTGATCTTTAAGAAAATCCATACAAAAAAACCTTTAAACAATGGGTTCCAGAGTCGTCGAGGAGGAGAAGAAAAAAAAATCTATGAAGGTTATACGGTTTATGTGGAATTATGGTTCATGAAAGCTATAAAAATCATAAACAAAATTATGATTTCATTTATTTAATTTTGTGGAATCTTATTTTATTATGTCTTAGCAAAGAACAATATTGAAAATGTTGTTATAGTTGTCAAGGTTAAGATTCTTTACGCTGAAAAATGGATTAAGGGTGTCGCAAATATTTTTATTTTGTTCTGTGAAATTTCTATTAAGTTTAGACTTAGCACCTCTACTGATACTTATTTACTTGAAAGCAATCCCTTAAAACTATGTTAAAGATTAAAGCTTAAAAATGAAGAAATTTCTGCTGTCCAAATTAAATATTTTAATGTATTTGAACGTTTTTTATTTTACTTTTAAGTTTGGTTTTAAATTGTTTATGGTTAGAAAAAGCTAGTGTGGTAGGTTATGAATTGCTTTTAGCTTAATCATAATAATTTGCTATATGCTTTGTCTAATTAGCTTAATTTTCTATTTAACAATTTGCTGTAACAGCAGATGGTGCATGTAAAATTGTTTGTTTCAGTGAATTTGTAACAAACAAATGAACGAAAAATCTTCAACACAACAAATTCCAATAAATATTTGTGAATTGATAATTAACCATTGGAATAATGTTAGTGACAATCGAAAAGGGGAACACAAGCGACAAAGGGAAGATGAACATGCCGAGGTCTGAAGTGTTGGAAATGGTGAAGGTCATGAAAGCTTGGATTAAAGATAAAAGAGTCCTTAAATTGTCTGTAAACTAAGCTGTTATGAAATATAGATAATCCTCATTGCTTGATGACAATATATTTGTAAATCACATGAATTTAGAAAAAGGGTTATATTAAATCAAGGACTACGAAGTTTTAAATAAATATCGCTGACAACTCCACCACATTATTTTTTTAATATAAACTATTATGAAAATAACTTAAATGAATTTATAAACATATCTTATAAATAGGCTTTAAAAACATACAGTATTACTGTGGACTTTCCAAGTATTTATGAATATACTTAGAGATTTAAACCAGCTTATCAAACCACATATCAGATTAGGCTTTTTTAAACAGGTCACATAAGACTAAAAAAAACAGTATATTTATTATATGTTGTGGTTTGTATAAAATAAAATTTCCATATGTATTGGGTTTGTAATGTTCCTAGTATAAAATGAGTGTGATACCCGTACTATTACACAGGTCATATTGGCTTTCATTATAAAAATTAATAAATAACTTATGGATATAATTAAAAAGTTTACTACTACATCATTTTAATTTTTTATGATCATATTTTTTTTTTAATTTAAAGTAATTATCCTAAATATAAAAAATTAAATAATGTTAATGTAAAAATATTGAAAAAAACTTAAATATTAAATTGTGAAATTAGATAACTTAATTTATAATGTTAATAATTTCAAAACTGTTACTTTAATGAAAACCTTATTCCATTTTCTATAAATTTGCAATTATTTTAGTTTTGATATTAAACAACATGCAGTCGAATTAAATACTTATAAAAGGAATAATTTTTTTCATTTATAATGATGTTATGTTTTAGAATGAATTACTTTTTATCATTATATTTTTTATGTAATGGCCGAACTTCATCGTTAATAAAATATTTCGTTATCTTGTGTTTTATTGTTTTTAATATAAATGTTTATTTTCTAAAGACATATAAAAAAAATTGTAATTCATACTTAGTAAAATTTTAAAATGATAGAACATCATCGAATTGTATTGAATAATACTTATTGAGTTTCGTTGAAATTAACAAACAGGGTTAGCATATGTTACATCATATATACAAAATTACAAATAAGCATCAATTTTTTTCATAAAAGTTCCTTTCTCCTCAACCAATCTTTTTTAACTCAAACAAAAATCTAACATATTAATTTATTCATACAAATAAAATTTGAGATTCATAAGTATCAAAATCATATACACAAATAATAAGGGTAAGTTTCTCAATAAAAATGTTATTACAAAAATACATACAACAATTTAAATATTGAAAACACATAAAATTTCCTAGTGTTATTTCTTTAGTATTATTTATTTCAACTTAGGTGCACTTTCTATTTTATATTTAAACTATGATTAAATGAGAGTTACTATATGATTATTCTCCAACTCCATCAACATGTCACGCGATACCAACTTTACCATATAAACTCACCTCTTTGTAGGTGTCGCGTAAATATTTTATACAACATGTGATTATCATGAGTAAGATGATTTCTCACTATCTCAAAGACTCCTAAGTCTAACCTTTATGTCTAAACGCACAAATTTAGTTCATAATTATCTGAACTTTCTCAATGAGATCAAAACCTCTAATATGCACATATGAACTTTTCCATATCACAATTCCTTCACACTTTTTGACATGTTTAATTAGTAATTATCATCAATCCATAACATTTTTATTATCAACATATCACACAAATTCACATCATGATATAATATCATTCAAAAATTTAAACACACAATATGTATTATAATCTCATTACCCGGGTTTTACTTATTGTTACTCAAAATTCTATAAAGTTGCATTTAGTTTATTAATCAAACCAATATCTTAAAAGTTAAATTTAATACTCAATTAAACTATATTAACAACTTTAAATTATATGTTCTGTTCTAACTAATTTTAATTGTTAAACCTCCTTTACAAATTTTATTATTAAAACTTCCAAAAATCTATATAATTTATAGTTTTAAAAACTTTAGAAACTTAGAATACCTAGAACTTATATTTTAAGAAAAACACCCCTTACAACATCTGTTATCAAGAACACCCAATATTTAGAATTTAGAGAATAGAAGTTCATAAAATTTAGAATCTTAAAAACTTTAGAAACTTACAATACATAGGAATTTAGATACTTTAGAAACTTCTCTCACCTTAAACCTTTGAAATTTCCTTGAAGAATATTGAAAAGTAAAATAGAATTGGTCCCACTATCTACCTTCCTCAATGTCATGTGAAAGTCTAGGAATTTGGTGGATTTTGAAAAGTTTGGAAATTGACTTAGGTGATTCACGGTTTTGGCTTCTCAAAAACAAGGAAATTTGGTTGTTTCTCCTTAGTGAAACTCACAACTAGGATGTGTAGGAAAGTTGTCCCGATGTGCCTTTATATAGATGTAGAAAAATATTAAAATATTTCACGTAACTATCTAGTTTGTTTAGTTGGTTACTTTAAGGATTTAGTTAGTTCTTTTCATTTGGATTCTACCTAAGTAATTATTATTTAGAAATAAAATTTATGATTAAGCTAGGTGACTTGGCCATTCAACACATATGGTTTAGGTTTCATCAAAGTGTTTCATTCCTAGCAATACAAGTGTTTCATCCAAGGTATTTCAACAATGTAAAAATGTAAACTTAAAAGATTTTTGTTCATGAAAACTTCTAGGTGTCGTGGCTTTCTTGATGCACTCTACATTTGTAGATTTTTCATACAACTTTCAAGTTAGAGCACATAATCTCTATGTACGGTAAAGATAAATTGCACAATTTTATACAATTTAAAATTAAAAGTTACATATTTTTTGAAGTTCCATAACAAATTAAAAAATATAATTTTTATGCTTATTTTGTGGTCTTGAACCTAACCTTATCAAATTTATCTTAAAACTTTCTTATAATTTAAACCATTCATTTCTAAATAAGGTTAACCATATCCATATATTTTAAAGAAGTCAAATTCAATTTGAAATCTTTTTAAAGAAGTTAAAATTCAATTTAAACTCTTCATTTTAAGGAATTTAAATTCAATTTAAACTCTTCAGAATTAAAAAATGTTATTAAAAAATGTTATTATATTTCATGAAAGTGCCTATACCAAATTAAAATAATATTCTAATGATTCTAATGATATTTTTTCAAAATTTTATGATCTAAAATTTTTTAAAATAAATTTTCAAAGCTTTGTATTAAATTCTTACAAAATTCATTATATAATATTTTACTCCTAATTGTATATTTTTTATTTTAGACTTAATTTTGTATCTTATAGATTCTACTCCCTTTTATTTTATTGCTATTTGAATTTCCTAACTCATACTGTGCATATAAATACTGTCCAGGAAATAATTGAATTTTCTAAAAAATTGTATATTTTTTTAAACCTATATTTAATTTTCTATGACATATATTTTATTTATCTTATTTTGTATCTATTTGAACTGTCTAACCTATAGTGCATTAAAATTCGTTTTCTTAGAAATAAATAAAATTTCTAAAAAAACGTATAATTTTAAAATTAAAAATTTCTAACATTACATATTAAAATTCAAACGAAAATCACATAAACAACCAAAAACTGTGTATACCACTTATATACAACAAACAACCATTCAAAAAACCAAGTTAACAATTAAAATGATGAAGCAATTAAAAATGTCAAATAGCAAAATTTATAGCAAGTTCTAGATTTATTAAAACATAACGGCAACAAAAATTTATACAATCATAGAAAATTGTTTTACATTAGAGAATTAATTTCCTACCGCAGTTAAACTTCTAGGCAACAAGAATATCATAACTTAATAATTTTTATGACAAGATATAACAACATTTTTATAGAAGAATACAACAAGATATAACAACATTTTTATAGAAGAATACAATAAGTTTTAACAATTTTAAATTAAGTTTTAATTCAAATAAAATATCCAAATGACTAGGGTGTCATATTATGAATGTCCTATGTAAAATATTATTATATTTTCTTAAACTAATCTAAGGGTGTTACATAAAACCTACCAGACATTATTCTAGCTTTAGATTTTAGGCATTAAATAAAAGTGACGTAATTATAACTTTTATAAGAGTCCAACACAATGAATCTAAATTGGTTTCAATTATACAAAACCATTAAAAGAGAAAATAAAAAGATGATGAAATCTGTTGATATCTAACATTTTTATTTTATGTTTTTGATTCATATTCATAACAAAAATAGAGAACTCTCTAATGAGTTTAGAATGAGGTCATTCCGATGAGCTTAATATTGCTCAAAATAGATAAAGCTAACCATGAAAACTAAATATGCAAGTCCAGATGAACAATATGAAGCTCTTCTGACAAATGACATGTTTCCTTTTGAGTACATAAATAAGAACATGAAGAATGTTTATTCATATTTGAGAAAATTGTAACAGAATGAAGCTAAAATAAAAGTCATGTTTCAATATTATATTCAGAATGATTTCGAAAGATCACATCCAAATTCTCTCCAAACATATTTTGTGATAAATCTCACATTAGAATGATGTTTCAAGAGTTGAAGATGTATGAATACAATTAAAGGATGTGTTGTCCTTAAGAAAATCTGATAAAGGATATAAGAAAATTGTAACAGAATGAAGCTAAAATAAAAGTCATGTTTCAATATTATATTCAGAATGATTTCGAAAGATCACATCCAAATTCTCTCCAAACATATTTTGTGATAAAGCTCACATTAGAATGATGTTTCAAGAGTTGAAGATGTATGAATACAATTAAAGGATGTGTTGTCCTTAAGAAAATCTGATAAAGGATATTAGAACTCATGTTTAAGAGTCTTTGTTAAAATCTAAACTAAGGAAAAGACACTAACCCAACATCGTCAACAAAATTGATTTGAGAACTACTTTAGAACGAGGTCAAGATAAAAATTGTGATCAAGTTGATGAAGTTAAGAAAACAAGAAGCCTATGCTTTCAAAGTATAATATGTAAGGTTGGAAAAAAGGGACTGGTCTTGTAATGTGCTTGAAGGTTTGATGTGTATTTGTGTGTGTTTTGTGTAATGTGTAGTAATAAAGTTTAATAAGTTTGGATTTCCTTTTGGAGTGTTTTGGCTTAACCTTTCTTGCTTAAGCAAGAATTTCACTCAAGTAAGAGTATCTCTCTTAAGTGAAAGAGGTTTCTTCACTTTGAGGTAATCACCTCTCTCTCAGTCAAGCAAAATTATGTTACTCAAGCGAGAGACTAGCTGAGACCATGTAGCCTATCTCGCTCTAGCGAGAGAAACTCACTCAAATGAGAGCTAGAAGTCTACTTATAAACCTAAGGAGCTCGACTTATTCAAAACAATTTTCCATCAAAGTTTTGCCTCTTTACTTAAAACAATTTTCACTCTTATCTCCCTAAATCTCAACCTTCATTTTTAACCTAGCTTTGTTTTTAGAGAAATCCATCTAATTATTTTAAAGTTCACTGAACATTTTTGGTGTTTTATGGTCGATCAAGTTATTATGCGAGTTGATTGCGTTTGAAAATGTGAAACTGTACAATCTTTGTTTTTGGTAAGAAAAAGGCTACTTCATCATCCTTTTAATCTTTAATCGGTTGAAATTGGTTGAATCGTGTTTTTAAGGTTCGTGGGGAAAGTTGTCTTTTTTAGGAACTAATTAAATTTTGTGATTCTGATATTCCTTTGGTCATGAATATGTGGTTAGATTTTAAGAATAATTTCTCTGCAATATTTCTTTTCTCCATGTGAATATAATTTAATTTACCTAATTATGACTAATTTATTAGTTTTTTTTACCTCAAATTGAAAATGTGAATCGACTAAATTGACCTATATTTTTCTCTCTTCAATTTGGACTGAACCAAAATTTTGATAGGATTAGTCATTGAAAATTTTACATTTCCATGCACCACATAAATTAAAAGTCCTTTCTTTTCTCACGTTTTATCTATATTTTCGAGGTGAGAGGAATTATGTTCCTTGTAAGCTCTTGACTAATTTTATTGTTAATTTAATTTGTGTTGAATGCTGTTTTTGAAAGGAAAATATAATTGTTATATAGTGTTTTCAACCAATGGAAAGCATTATAAATTATTAAATGTTTGTAATTGATCTAAATTTCCTAGATGTATTGTGATGTTGCTTTGGATTGTTATGTGATTGTGCTTTTGATTTTTATGCAAGTTCTATTTTTGGTGATATCCAAATTTTCGAATATAGGGAAACTCTATCAAATTTTCGAGAAAACTTAGAAAGTTGTTAAATTTAGATAAGTTATTATTTATTGGTTATAGGCTGAATCTAGCTTGTGACTTGGTCATGTGATGTTTGTCTCTTTAAGATAATAGAGAATTGCTATTTAGTTGATAAACATTAATATTCAATGAATTTTTGGAATACCAAGATATAAAACCTAACCACGTGATTGATTTGAAATAAATGTGATGGTTATGAACTACTACAGTATGTTTTGCGATATCAACGAAGTGAGATACTCTAGAGTTTAGATGAACTCTTTATGTCAAGAATTATCAATTGTATTGTTATGTTAAAAACCTTGTATAAGGCGAGATTGAGTGTATGTGGCACCTTGTGAACCTCAAGCCAAGGAGTTGTTTGTGGTTCGATTTGTGATATGTTGGTAGGCATTATACATATGCATGCAACACTAGTGGAGTGGAGGTACTGATGGAAAGGTTGTGGGTTGAATATTTGAGGGCGTTTATGTGGTTCTTTCTAGTAAATATTATTAAATTTATGGCCACAAGGGAAGAAAGTCATGGTGACTTTGATGCAAGGACTCAACGGTGCTAAGGAAAGAACCTAATGAGAGAGTTGTTGGGGGTCAGTCCCTTAAGTTGTGATGACTATAGAGTAACACTTGTGAGATGTAATTGTAAAGACAAGGAGTCCTTGGGGAATGGTCAAGTGTCGCAAGCATAGGCCTAAGTTTGGCTTGACCTATACCTGACTCGTTCACAGTACATTATCAAGTTGGTGAAAGCTCACATCATGTCGCGATGAACGTACTTGATAACTCACAAAAGTGAGTTATCAGCATACGCCTTTTAACTAATAAATTATCCATTAAACACTCTTAAGCAAGCCAAAAAAACTATTAAATACCTTGAATTATAATACATTGTGATAGAACTTGTTGATGGTTTGTTTAAGTGTTTTAGGGGTTAAAAATAGCCAAAAATAGGAGAAAATGTGCAGAGGAATACACCTCGCACAGTTAGGACTTAACTCGCGCAAGTTAGAGCTTCAGTGGTTGACCATACCTCTCTGTCACAGAAACTCGAGTTGACTTAGCTTTCAGCCCAAGTTTGCTTTCTGTAACCTTAACTCGTGCAACTTGCCATTCAGCTTACACGTGTTGCACTTGCTTGCACATCATGTTTGCTATCTGGAACCTCAACTCGCGTGAGTTGATCCTTAGCTTGCACGAGCTGGGTTCGTAAAAGCCAAAGTCCACTAAAGAAGGTTATATATTTACAAAGCTACTGTCAGCAAAGCAACTTGGGATCTAGACATCTTTCGATCAATCTAGAAACCCTAGACACTTTTGGTTCACGCAACGTTTAGAGTACGACTTCAAGGCTAAGTGAAGGAGACACATGGATTACTCGGCTTCTTTATAATTCAATCATCTATCTATTCTCTTTCTTATTATTCTAGTGTTGTATTCCTTACTAGTATGAATTAATTCTCTCTTTGATTGGGAGAATGATGTAACCCTAGTTATTCCTAATATAATTTTCAATGTTATTTAGTATATGATTGTAAGTTTATTTCTTTTATGCTTAATGTTATTTGTTAATTGGTCATTAATAAATTGATCATAAACCTAGGGGAACTTTGAGAAAAGAAACTTAGGTGGTACTGGAAAAATAACCATTACTAAGCTAGAGTCCTAGAGATAGGAGAAAACGACAGTGTGGACATAACCTAACAGTTATCACTGGATTCACAGAACATAAACCCTAATTAAATTATTTTAATTTAAGAGAATAATTAATCGGGTTAATTTAGGTGGCGTAGGTGATCCTGAGAGGGACTGTTACGAGGGTAGGAATCTAATCCATCCAAGAGTATAGTTTGAATAACAGAGAGGAGAGTATTAAGGTAATTAGTGGTGGAACCAAGATTCCAATCAACGTTTAAAATTTGAACTCCCTTTTAATTTAATCATAATTTATTTATCTCTAATTCTCACAAAACTTACGATAATATAATTAACATAAGAATTTGATCGCTTATCCTCGTGGGATTGACAACCCTGATCTATAAATACTTATTACTTGACGATTGTGATATACTTGTCATAGTAAGCAACTAGGGTGTGGGACATATAATTATTATTGCACGCGCACTGGGAGCACATTAGTACTCCTAGCCTTCCATCATGAACTTAAATTATTTAATTCCATTGAATAATGGAAACTCATGTGGTAGCGAGCTAGTAGATTTAATAAACTAATTGAAAGGTACGCAAGTATGACTGCATTTGATTAGCGGTAGTCTCACGTGAAAACTCATAGGTATTGTTTACTTATAATAATGTGTGTATGAGTCTTGGACAACATGTGAATAATTCACCCCTTACACTTTGTTTTATGAGACAGATTAGATCATGTCAAATGATCTGAGGAACTTCCGCATCAGATGCCTTGATGGGCATGGATACTGAGGGGCACCTAGAGAATGACCACCTCACCTGCTCGATGCATCTAGGATATGTTAGGAATGTTGACGAGCATCTATGTCTTGTTCGAAAAAATCCTCGCCACTGTATATTGGGTGGTTTCATACCCTATGTGGATTACACTGCTAGGCCATCATCATAATTTTTGTGGAATCTATAGTATGGATCACCTCTATTTCAAGTGCTTTCATTAACACCCTTACCTTTCTAGGATTACCGTGACCTCCTTTAGGTAATGATGAGGAGATGACAGAGTTAGATGAAAACGGTAATGCCTCTTTTGATATGTACATGGACATGACAAGTACTTAGGAAATTATCATGATAAATTATAAGTCTCCTTCATCTTTTGTGGAGTTTGAGTTTATAATGGAAAACACCTTTTACATAGTCAAAGAGGTGGATGCTTGTAGTGATGATGATAATGATAACTCTATGGGAGATTCCTCTCATGCATTTCACTAGTTGATCTACGTTGCACGAAGAGAGTTTTGTACTTTGGGATAGTTTTGGGATATATGTTGCTTTAAACAAGGTAAACATTAGTTTGGTTTAGTTTTGGAGAGACATTTGTTTTGGTTTTTATGTATTTCTATCATCCCTAAGAGTGCTTTCCTAGTCATGCTAGTACATGTATATATGTGTTTATAACTACAATTTGTAGTTTCAGCGTAGTTATGTATGTAATTGCATCTCTGCAATCCAAACTAACCTCGATGTTTCTCACAATGCGATCAATATATTTTATTCAATAACTAAATTTAAATGTGTATGAACCATTAGCGAATGATGTTATTTATATGCATGTATTAGTTACACTCGACAAAAGCTTCAAAATTTGTTTTAAATTACCTACAAAATAAAAATTGTAAAAAGTCATTCTCCAAAAATAATCTAAAAATGAATTAAAACCATTTACAAATTTAGGATGTTATAGGCTCAATTGACTAGCTTGAGTGTTTTGTCTAATTTGTTACACAGATTGGTTGTACCTTTCTTAGAGTTTTCAAACCCGTAATTCACTTTTTCTTTTACCAATTTCATACATGACCATTAATCGCCTCACATTGTCATTGACCATCTCTCACTATAGCCTACTATAACAACTAAGTAACCAATACTTTCTTTTGTAGCTATTGTTGAAGCTCTGTCTAGATAGTTGTTGTGGTTGAAGCTCATACCTAGTAGCTCAACTTTTATCCATCGTTGTTGAAGGTCAGTATTTTTCATTATCATCTACAAATGTTCAAGCTATGTGATGTAGGAACATCTAGCATAAGAAGGATTACTAGAAGTATGCAAAGGAAGATTGTTTACCTTATGTAGAATTTTCTTACAATAGAGTGATTAATTCTATTACTTTACTTTCTCCTTTCCAAGTTATTTGTGGGTTTAATCCTTTAACTCCTCTTGATTTGTGTTTGTAATTTTCTTTTGATTTTGAGACAATTAAATAATTGCATTGTGGCCATTGTGGGAGCTTGAAGCTCACGACCAAGGATAGGAAGCATGCATCGAAATTCCTAAGGCAAATTGAGAGAGAGTGGCGCACACTCTCCTTGGAGAGAGTGGAGAGAGATTAGAGGAGAGTTAGTGACAATTCCACTAACTCTAATTCAAACTTAACCCTTAGATTTGATCCAAATCAAGGGCTTAAGTTTGAATTTCGGTCAAGCATGTTTGGCACCAATTCAAGAGTGATTCTAGGCTCTTGATCAAGATCTCATCATGTGGTCTTAATTCAAACTTGAGTCACATGTTTCCCACCACTCAAGAGTGAACTACTACCACATGATATAGATCTAATCAAGAGGTGGAGAATTAAACTTGAGTCACAAGTGTCTTGCCCCTCCTAGCTCAAACCGTGGCCTTAGATTAGCTCACTAATCCAAGGGTTAAGGTGAGGATCCATGTGAGGTGCTCATGAGAGCTTGCCATGCGTTGATCCTCCTTTGATCCAAGGGTTAGCAAGCTAACCGGTTCACTCTTTTTAGTTGGCGCCAAAGCTTAGTATAAATAGGAGAAAATTTGAAGTGTAGGGACTTTTGATGAAATTTTAATGAAATTAAATTTAGTAAGTGGTAATTCTTGAGAGTGATTTCTCTCTAAGGTTTCTCATCAAACCTTGAATCTTATCAATAGAACTTCTTCCTTGTGGTGATTCTCCCTTAGGCTTATTGGTCTTGCATTGCGCCATCACCTTCTAAACCTCTTCAATTTTCTTCTTTCTTCTAAGTCCTTGAGTCTAGAGTCATGTTTACTTCCGCCATTGATGCACATCCGTGGAGCTTCCAATTGAAGATGAAGATTAGGCCAAATTTGAGCTTCTTCTCAAGCAAGCTCATATCAAGTGGTATCTAGAGCTAGTTCTCTTCAAGATTGGATCTTTTGGTCACTTTGAATTTTCTTGAGTTCTTCATCTAATTCTCTTAGTGTACTCAGGATCTATCATTAGATTTCCTTAATTGTCTAGTAGTTTTGTCAATTTCTTGTTTAGGTCTTTTTTTGTTCGGTGAAATTGCGTCAATTCATCTTGTTTATGTTTTGATTCGTTTAGTTCATGTTCCTATGTGTCAAATCTGGAAAATGATGTTCAAAAATATGTTATATGCTATAGGTCTCAAATTATGCACCGTAGCACCACATGCTAGCACTTAGGCCCTGTATCGGTTCATGAATTTGCTCTCCTACATGCTAACCTTTGTATCTTGGACTTGTGATATGTGTGCCACATGTTTCCTTGCTGTATGAGACATGTATTCCCCTGTTTTTATGCGTCAAACTCTGTTTTGGTTCATGCTAATAGCTGTTCACATGTTACATGCTAAGTGCCTTGTGCAAATTTGAGTTCAAGTAGCTAGTATTTTGCTTATCCTTGTTGTTAGTAATTTTAGGCTTAGTAAAGTGTTTAGGACTAGTAATGTAGTTGCTATCCAGTAGTGAAATTGAAAGAAAAGAACAAGGAAAAGTCAAGAAAAGAAAGAAAAGAGCCAAAAGATTGGAAGAAAAATTCAAAGAAGAAAATTCAAAAGAAAAGAATCAAGAAAAGTGTTTGAATAGAAAATTGGTGAAAAATATGTATCAAGTGGATTTGAGTGAAAATTGAGGTGTAGTACCGCGACCTTAGAGCCTTCAAGACACTCACAAAATTGAGTTACAAGTTACATTGGACAAATTAGAGACACCTAGGGCTAAGTACACATCACTAGAATTGAGCTAAAATTGCTAGTAACTTGGATTCTTTGAACTTGAGGTGTGCATTGTTCTTGGCAATTTTGTGAACTCTAATTTGTATGAAACTTTCCAGTTTATTACTTGTGGCTGTACATGACATATTACTGCACTTGGATTAATTTTTAGCCTCACAAGTTACTTGTTTCAATTGCCTACAAAAATCGGTCTCAAAATTAGTCACTAAGCTACCTTGAGTTTTTGTGTACTTGTTAAATTTGTCTTGCTTAGTGATTGGTCCAGCAAGTCTAGAACCCCTTGCTATCCAGTTTTGAACCCTTGTCTAACCACATTAATTCCTTGATTTGAGTAGCATGTTCAATTCTATTTTGTGCCTTTTATTGCTTGTCATTTCATTGGAATCCTTGGTTTTGTCCTTGAGTGTGTCTTTCTTGGAATTCTTAAGCTTAACGTGAGAATTCACAAGGAAATATTCCTAGATAATTGATTGTAGGTTCAATTAGAAACTTTGGTTGAGAATTGAGAGGAAAAAGGCAAGAGAGATACATTATAGAAAAAGCCTTCTAAGAGTGATACACGAGTGCCTAAGGAGTGAAACACTTAGGAAGTGACAAGGACCTTTTTCATATACTTGTACTTGTTATCTAACCCTTCTTTTTCAGCCATGGAAAGTCCTCCTAGCCTGGGGAATGATCTCTCAACAAAATCCAAGAGGATGGTAGAAATGATGATATCTATGCTCAATGCTAGTTTGGATGGCAGGTTTGAGCAAGAAAGGATACTTAAGGAGGAAAGAAAGATAAGAAAAGAGTTAGAAAGGAGGATCCTTGGAGATAATAGTTGCAATCGTGGCAATCTTAATGAGGGAGGTGCTGAACCTAGGAGGAACCGAGGAGGAGAAGAGAATGAGGAGCCTAGGCATAAAAGTGGATATCATAGAGGAAGTGGTAGTGAGAAGGGAGATCCTGGAGGAGGCTATACCACACCTAGGGAAAGTGATTGGGGAAGTAACTATGAGGAGGATGAAGCCTTTAGAGCCTTTGGGAATGAAAGGAGGGGAAGGAGAAACATTGACCATAGGACACAACCTCACACACCTAGGAGAACCTTTGGGGATGATGAGCCTAGAACATGGGAGGGAAACACCAAAATAAACCTACATAAATTCCTCGGAGATGGTGATGTCGAAACCTATTTAGATTGGGTGATTTCGTAGATCAAGTATTCTCTTGTTACCCTACATTGAGTGAAGAGAAGAGACTTAACTTGGCCATATTGAAGTTTGAAGGCTATGCATTGGTTTGGTGGAACCAAGTACTAGTGGATGTCGAGAAGAGAAGAAGGCCTCACATCACCTCTTGGACCCAACTTAAAGATGCTATGAAGGGGAGGTTTGTGCCTAGTTCTTACGCAAGGGATCTACATGTGAAACTCCAAAGGCTAACTCAAGGAGGAAGGAGTGTACACGAGTACTATAAGGACCTAGAGCTCACTCTATTGAGGGCGGATTACCAAGAGGACAAAGAGGCCACCACAGCTAGGTTCACCAATGGGTTGAATAGGGAGATTCAAGATGTCTTGGAGCTCCAAAGTTATAGAACCTTGGAAGATGCCATACTAAAGGCCGAGAGGATTGAGGGCCAAATTAAGAGAAATGACACTTTCAAGAAGTCAAACAACAATGGTTCTTCAAGTTGGAAGGATAGGCAAAAAAAGGATGGAACATCCAAAACCTTCTACAAGTCCATCCGAGATGACATCAAGGGTAAAGAGATTTCTAAACCTTCTAACATTAAGTGTTTCAAATGTCTAGGTCATAGACACATTGCCTCACAATGTGATGGAGGACCATCCCGTCTAGAAGTCAATGGAGAAAGTCAAAGAAGAATCACAAGGTCAATGCTTAAGAAGATAGAAGCATAAGTTCAAGGAGAGTTGACTAGGTCAAAGTCAACTCAAGATGAAGACTTATCTCTTATTTTGAGACCTTGTAATTTTCTTGAAATTTTGTAATTTCTTATTTTTGAGACAATTAAACAATTCAAATTTGGCCAATGTGAGAGCTTGAAGCCCACAGCCTAGCATTGGGAGCATGCACCGCCTTTTGGGAGAGAGTGTGCGCCACTCTCCTTGGAGAGAGTAGAGAGAAATTGGAAGGAAAGTTAGCGGCAATTCCACTAACTCAAATTCAAACTTAACCCTTAGATTAGATCTAGATCAAGGGCTAAGTTTGAATTTCGGTGAGCATTGTTGGCACCAATGCAAGAATGATTCTTGACTCTTGATCAAGATCTCATCATGTGGTCTTAATTCAAATTGGAGTCACATGTTTTCCACCACTCAAGTTTGAATTTCTTCCACATGATCTAGATCTAATCAAGAGGTGGAGAATTAAACTTGTGTCACAAGTTACATGCTCTCCTCTAAGTCTCACCGTGGCCTTAGATTAGCTTCCTAATCCAAGGGTTAAGGTGAGGATCTGTGTGAAGTGCTCCTAGGGGCTTCCCATGCGTTGATCCTCCCTTAATCCAAGGGTTAGCAAGCTAACCGGATTCTCCTTGTGTTTTGGCACCAAGGACATAGTATAAATAGTAGGAAAATTGAAGTGTAAGGACTTTTGGATCAATTTTTGAATAAATTGAATTTAGCAAGAGCTAATTCTTTGAGAGTGGATTTCTTTCTAAGGTTTCTTCTCAAACCTTGAATCTTATCATGGAAACTCTTCCTTGTGGCGATTCTCCCTTAGGCTTATTGCTTTTGCATGGCGCCATCACCTTCTAAATCTTCTTCACTTTCATTTTCTTCTAAGTCCTTGAGTCTTGAGTCAATTTTGAGATTCCGCCATTGATGCATCCGTGGAGCTTCCAATTGAAGATGAAGATTGGGCCAAATTTGAGCTTCTTCTCAAGCAAGCTTGTATCAAGTGGTATCTAGAGCTAGTTCTCTTCAAGATTGGATCTCTACTCCATAAGTCTAGTAAGTTCTTCGGTTACTTTGAATTTTCTTGAGTTCTTCATCTAATTCTCTTAGTGTGCTTAGGATTCATCTTTAGGTTTCCTTAATTGTCTAGTAGTTTTGTCAAATTCTTGTTAAGGTCTTTTAGTTTGGTGAAAATCATGCAAATCATATTATTCATGACTTGATCCGTGTTGTTATGCATAAATCCATGTTATATGTTTGTGTTGAGCCCAAATCTGAAAAATTATCATATGTTTCTTCCATTTGTTCGGTGCATTTGAATTTTTTCTAGTGTGAATACTCAAAATTGAAACTACTAGTTCAATTAGATCTTGATCCATGAAGTAGCACTAGTTTGAGTTCAAAATTTTGTTCCGTGAAGTCAATCATGTATACTCTGTTTTTGTCCTGCTTTTACTGCACTTGAATCACGGTTTTGCCTTGTGGTTTGAAGTTCTACAAAGTTAATTGAAGATACTACATCATAACTTGCTAGTTTAGTGCCTAAACTAGGTCCAAATTAGCTTATGACATGATGCTAGCCTTGTTTTTAGTAGTGGAACTTTGAGTGCATATGTTTTAGGTGAATTAGTCTCTCGGTGCAGTAGCTAAAAGAAAGAAAAGAAAAACAAGTGAATCAAGAAAAGAAAGAACAAAAAGAAAGAAGAAGAAAAAGTGAGAAAATTCAAAGGAAAAGCCGTAAATAAATAAAAAAAAATAGTAAGTTGTCAAAGTGGTCAAAGAAGTAGTGGCTGGAAAAGTTGAGAAAATTATTTGCTTCATACATTGGGGAAAAGAGAAGCGCAAGAAAGAAAAAGAAAATTGAGAGGAACATCATTTTAGAGCCTAAAGCATTGCACATACACTAGTCTTAGTGAAATTACTAGAGCGTGGAACTTGGACCTAGGGTGTGTAATAAATTTAGCTTGTTTTATCTCAATTTCTTTTGCTAGAATTTGAAGTGCAGTACATTGACATTTTGTGGCAGAAAACAGGATTTTACTGCACTTGGAGTGAATTACTTGATTCATAAGTTACTTGCTAAAATTTACCTACAAAAGAGGTCTTAAAATTTGTGTGCCTTGTTCAAATTGTTTGGCTTAGTAATCGAACCAGCAAACTTGATTCCTTGCTGTCCAGTTTTATGCCTATGTCATATCACATCCATTCCTTGATTTGAGTAGCCTATTACTTTCAATTGTGCCTTTTATTGCTTGTCATTTCATTGGAATCCTTGGTTTTGTCTTAGAAGTTTTGTTTCCCTTGGAATTCTTGAGCTTACCCGAGAATTGTGCCTCTTTCACAAGGAAGATTCTAGGTAATTGATTAGAGGTTTAATTAGAAACTTTGGTAGGGAATTGAGGGAAAAAAGGCAAGAGTGATACATCATAGAAAGAGCCTTCTAAGAGAGATACACGAGTGCTACTAGAGAGACACACTTAGTGAGTGGCAAGGATCTTCTATATACTTGTATTTGTTATCTAACCTTTTCTTGTGCAGCCATGGACACTTCTCCTAGTGTGGGAAATGAATTATCACCAAGGTCAAAGAGAATGGTGGACTTAATGAAATCCATGCTAAATACTAGCTTGGAGGAGAGGTTTGATTAAGAGAGGCGGTTGAAGGAGGAAAGGAAGATAAGGAAGGAGTTAGAGAAGAAAATCCTTGGAGACACTAGTGGCAACCGTAGGGATCACCCTAGTGGAGGTACTGGACATGGTGGAAACCGAGGGGAAGAAAGTGATGAGGTACCTAGGAATAGGAGTAGCCATAGGGGAAGTGGAAATGAAGGAGGACACCCTAGAGGAAGTTATGAAACTCCTAAAGAGAGTGATTGGGGAAGTAACTATGAGGAGGAAGAAGCCTTTAGAGCCTTTGGAAATGAAAGGAGAGGAAGCAAGACCCCTCAACATAGGAGACAACCTCACACACCTAGGAGAACCTTTGGAGAGGATGAGCCTAGAGCATGGGAGGGGAACACCAAAATAACCTTACCTAAATTCCTTGGAAATGGTGATGCCGAAACCTACTTAGATTGGGTGATGAAGGTGGACCAAGTCTACTCTTGTTATCCTAGCTTGAGTGAGGAGAAGAGGCTTAACATGGCCATACTTGAGTTTGAGGGCTATGCATTGGTTTGGTGGAACCAAGTGCTAGCGGATGCCAAGAAGAGAAGAAGGCCACATATCATATCTTGGACCCAACTCAAGGATGCTATGAAGGGAAGGTTTGTGCCTAGTTCCTACACAAGAGATCTACATGTGAGGCTCCAAAGACTAACTCAAGGAGGGAGGAATGTACAAGAATACTATAAGGACTTGGAGCTCACACTCTTGAGGGCGGATTACCAAGAGGACAAGGAGGCCACCATAGCTAGGTTCACCAATGGACTAAATAGGGAGATTGAAGATGTCTTGGAACTCCAAAACTATAGGACCTTGGAAGATGCCATACATAAGGCCGAGAGGATTGAGGGCCAATTAAAGAGGAAAGGCACTTTCAAGAAGGTATACAACAATAGCTCTTCAAGTTGGAGGGATAGGCAAAAGAAGGAGGGAAGTTCCAAGCCCTTCTCCAAATCCAACCGAGATGACACCAAGGGTAAAGAGCTTGCTAAACTTATCTCTAAACCTCTAACATTAAATGTTTTAAATGTTTAGGTCATGGACACATTGCCTCACAATGCCCCAACAAGAAGACTATGGTGATTAGAGTGGATGGTGGTATCACAAGTGAAGGAACCACTCAATCATCAAGTGAGGAGGAAGCTAGTGCTAGTGACCACTCAAGCATGGAGCAACCGGAGGATGGAGACCTCTTGATGGTGAGGAGAATGCTTGGCAACGCATGTGTAGACCTTGATGACACACAAAGAGAGAATATATTCCACACAAGGAGCACAATTGGCGGCAAGGTATGCTCCTTAATCATAGATAGTGGTAGTTGCACCAATGTGGTGAGCACTAGGCTTGTAGAAAAACTTGATCTTAAGACAACTCCACATGCTAAACCATATAAGTTGCAATGGCTAAGTGAACAAGGAGAATTAGTGGTAAATAAACAAGTGTTGATAGCTTTAACCATAGGAAGGTATAATGATGAAATCTTGTGTGATATTGTGCCGATGGAAGCATCTCACATTTTGTTAGGAAGGCCATGGCAATTTTACAAGCATGCACTTCATGATGGATTGTCTAACACATATATGTTCCCTCATGGGGGTAGGAAGATTAGTCTTAAACCTTTAACTCCTAGAGAGGTGTGTGAAGATCAAATAAAAATGAAAATTAAAAGAGAAAATGAGAGGAAAACCCGTGAGCAAAAAGGGAAAGGAAAATCACCTAAGCCTAGTGAGAAAGGAGTTTTGGCCGAGAGTTCTAAAGAAATTATAGCAAATGCCACTGCAGAAAATCAAGTGAAACATAGGTTAGGTAAGTCCAAAAAGGGTGATCCTAAGAGTGATAGAAAGCTCAAAGGAAGAGCTAGTGAGTCTAAGGAAAGTCTTTTGGTAAATAGGACTGAAATTAGGAGAAATTCTTAGCAAGAAAGTCCATGTTCTTATGCTTGCCTTCACCGTGTTTTATAAAAGCAAACTTTATTGGTGATCAAGTGAGCTTGGATGCATTGTTGGATGAGTATAAGGATGTCTTCCTTAGTGACATTCCTCACGGCCTACCACCATTGAGAGGCATAGAGCACCAAATAGATCTCATATCCGGTGCACCTCTTCCAAATAGGCCTACCTATAGAACTACTCCTTAAGAGGCTCATGAGATAGAAAGACAAGTACAAGACCTAGTGAGTAAAGGGTGGGTTAAAGAGAGTCTATCTCCTTGTGCTTCTCCGGTTATCTTAGTTCCTAAGAAGGAGGGTACATGGAGAATGTACATGGATTGTAGAGCTATAAACAACATCACAATTAGATATAGACACCCCATACCTAGGCTTGATGACTTGTTAGATGAACTTCATGGCTCAACCATATTTTCTAAAATTGATCTTAAAAGCGGTTACCATCAAATAAGGATGAAGAATGAGGATGAATGGAAAACTGCATTTAAGACCAAGTTTGGGCTTTACGAATGGTTGGTCATGCCCTTTGGCCTCTCCAATGCTCCTAGTACTTTTATGAGGCTAATGAACCATGTGCTTAGAGAATTTTTAGGGAAGTTTGTGGTGGTATATTTTGATGATATTCTCATATATAGTCAATCTTTCCTTGATCATCTAATGCATTTGAGATTTGTTTTAGAAGTACTAAGGAAGGAGAAGCTCTATGCTAATAAAGACAAGTGCACATTCGCCATGGATCAAGTGGTGTTTCTTGGTTTTGTAGTAAGTTCCAAGGGTGTGCAAGTAGATGAAGGCAAGGTAAAAGCTATTCTTGATTGGCCACGGCCTACTAGTGTAAAGGAGGTAAGGAGCTTCCATGGAATTGCAAGCTTTTATAGAAGATTTGTTAAGGACTTTAGCACCATTGCATCTCCTCTCAATGAGCTTGTGAAAAAGGAAGTGCCTTTTGTGTGAGAACCAAAGCAAGAGGAGGCTTTTAACCTCTTGAAGGAAAAACTTACAAATGTTCCTATTTTAGCTATGCCTAATTTTGATTTATCTTTTGAACTTGAATGTGATGCTTCTAACCTTGGAATAGGTGCTGTTTTGAAACAAGAAAATCATCTACTAGCCTATTTTAGTGAGAAGCTAAAAGGAGCTCAACTCAACTACTCAACATATGACAAGGAGCTCTATGCTTTGGTGAGGGCCTTGCAAACTTGGCAACATTATCTCCTTCCCAAGGAGTTTATTGTCCACACCGACCATGAAGCATTGAAGCACCTAAGGTCCCAAGGCAAACTCAATAAACGGCATGCAAGGTGGGTGGAATTTGTTGAAACATTTCCCAACATTATCAAGCACAAGAAGGGAGTGACAAACATAGTGGCGGATGCCCTTAGTAGAAGGTATACACTCCTATCCTTACTTGAGTCAAAATTGTTGGGATTTGAACATATTAAAGCCTTGTATAATAGTGATGATGATTTCAGCCGAGAGTATATTGCTTGTCTAAAGGGTGCTCACAATGAATTTTATAGGCACAATGATTATCTTTTCAAGGGAAAATGTTTGTGTGTGCCTAGAACTTCATTGAGAGAACTTTTAATGAGTGAAGCTCATGAAGGAGGAATCATGGGTCATTTTGGTATTGAGAAGACATTAGCCATCTTACATGAACACTTCTTTTGGCCAAAAATGAAGGCTCAAGTAGCCAAGTCTATTAGCAAATGTGTTACATGTCATAAGGCTAAGTCAAAACTCTCCAACCATGGTCTCTATATGCCTTTACCTTCACCCACCTCTCCTTGGTTGGATATTTCCATGGACTTTGTCCTCGGTTTACCCAAGACAAAGAGAGGTGTAGACTCTATTTTTGTTATGGTGTGTAGGTTCTCAAAGATGGCACACTTCATTCCTTGCCATAAGAGTGATGATGCATCCCATGTAGCCAACCTCTTCTTCAAAGAAGTTGTAAGACTTCATGGCATTCCCCAAAGCATAGTAAGTGATAGGGACTCTAAGTTCCTTAGCCACTTTTGAAGATCATTGTGGGGAAGACTTGGCACCAAGCTCCTTTTCTCCACCACTTGCCATCCTCAAACCGACGACCAAACGAAGGTGGTGAATAGGACCCTTGGACAACTCCTTAGGAGTTTTGTAAAGAGCAACTTGAAGTCTTGGGAAGATTGTCTACCCTATGTAGAGTTCGCTTACAATAGAGTGATCAATTCTACTACTCTACTTCCCCATTTCAAGTTATTTATGGCTTTAATCCTTTAACTCCACTTGACTTGTGTGCTTTACCTTTTAGTGATGTTTTGAGTAGGGATGGAGTGGATAGAGCCGAGAAGATCAAAGCTATGCATGCCAAGATCAAAGCTAGGATCGAGCAAAGGAATGAACAAGTAGCCACACATGCTAATAAACACCGAAAGCATGTTGAGTTGAAAGTAGGCGATAGGGTTTGGGTTCACCTTAGGAAGGAGAGGTTTCCAAATTTGAGAAGCTCCAAGTTACTTCCTAAAGGAGATTGACCTTTTGTTATCATTGAAAAAATTGGCCCTAATGCCTTTAAACTAGATCTTCCCATTGACTTTGGTGGTAGTAATTCTTTTAATGTTTGTGATCTTACTCTTTGTGATGAAGGTATTGAAGACTTGGATGGAGTAGATGACAACAACTTGAGAACAAGTTGCCATCAAGAAGGAGGGTTTGATGGAGGACCATCCCTTCTAGAAGTCAATGGAGAAAGTCAAAGAAGAATCACAAGGTCAATGCTTAAGAAGATAGAAGCACAAGTTTAAGGAGAGTTGACTAGGTCAAAGTCAACTCAAGATGAAAACTTATCTCTTATTTTGAGACCTTGTAATTTTCTTGAAATTTTGTAATTTCTTATTTTTGAGACAATTAAACAATTCAAATTTGGCCAATGTGAGAGCTTGAAACCCACGGCCTAGCATTGGGAGCATGCACCGGTTTTCCTTAGCCTTTTGGGAGAGAGTGTGCGCCACTCTCCTTAGAGAGAGTAGAGAGAAATTGGAGGGAAAGTTAGTGGCAATTCCACTAACTCAAATTCAAACTTAACCCTTAGATTAGATCTAGATCAAGGGCTAAGTTTGAATTTCGGTGAGCATTGTTGGCACCAATGCAAGAATGATTCTAAACTCTTGATCAAGATCTAATCATGTGGTCTAAATTCAAATTGGAGTCACATGTTTTCCACCACTCAAGTTTGAATTTCTTCCACATGATCTAGATCTAATCAAGAGGTGGAGAATTAAACTTGTGTCACAAGTTACATGCTCTCCTCTAAGTCTCACCGTGGCCTTAGATTATCTTTCTAATCCAAGGTTTAAGGTGAGGATCCGTGTGAAGTGCTCCTAGGGGCTTCCCATGCGTTGATCCTCCCTTGATCCAAGGGTTAGCAAGCTAACCGGATTCTCCTTGTGTTTTGGCGCCAAGGACATAGTATAAATAGTAGGAAAATTGAAGTGTAAGGACTTTTGGATCAATTTTTGAATAAATTGAATTTAGCAAGAGCTAATTCTTTGAAAGTGGATTTCTCTCTAAGGTTTCTTCTCAAACCTTGAATCTTATCATGGAAACTCTTCCTTGTGACGATTCTCCCTTAGGCTTATTGCTTTTGCATGGCGCCATCACCTTCTAAATCTTCTCCACTTTCATTTTCTTCTAAGTCCTTGAGTTTTGAGTCAATTTTGAGATTCCGCCATTGATGCATCCGTGGAGCTTCCAATTGAAGATGAAGATTGGGCCAAATTTGAGCTTCTTCTCAAGCAAGCTTGTATCACAATGCCCCAACAAGAAGGCCATAGTGATTAGAGTGGATGGTGAGGTAACAAGTGATGGAACCACTCAACCCTCAAGTGAGGAAGAAGCTAGTGCTAGTGATCACTCAAGCATGGAGCAACCGGAAGATGGAGACCTTTTGATGGTTAGGAGAATGCTTGGAAGCACATGTGTTGACCTTGATGATACTCAAAGAGAAAACATCTTTCACACAAGGTGCACAATAGGAGGAAAGGTATGTTCTCTAATCATTGATAGTGGTAGTTGCACCAATGTTGTTAGCACTAGGCTTGTAGAAAAACTTGACCTTAAGACAACTCCACATGCTAAACCATATAAGTTGCAATGGTAAAGTGAACAAGGAGAATTGGGAGTAAATAAACAAGTATTGATTGCTTTCACAATAGGTAGATATAATGATGAAGTGTTGTGTGATATTGTGCCTATGGAAGCATCTCATATCTTGTTAGGTACACCATGAAAATTTGATAAACATGCACTACATGATGGTTTGTCTAATACATATGTGTTCTCTCATGGAGGTAGAAAAAATAGTCTAAGCCTTTGACTCCTAGAGAGGTATGTGAGGATCAAGTTAAGATGAAAATTAAAAGGGAGAGTGAAAGGAAAACCAATGAGCTTAGAAAGCATGAAAAATCACCTAAGTCTAGTGTTAATGGAACTTTGGCCGAGACTTCAAAGAAAATTACAGCAATTGCCACTGCAGAAAACCAAGTGAAACTTAGGCTAGGAAAGTCCAAAAAGAGTGATCCCAAAAATGCTAGAAAGCTCAAGGAGAAAGATAATGAGTCTAAGGAGAGTTTATTGGTAAATAGGGGTGAAATTAGGAGAGAATTCTTAGCTAGAAAGTCCATGTTTCTATGCTTACCTTCACCTTGTTTTTTGAATGCAAACTTTGTGGGTGATCAAGTGAGACTAGATGCTTTATTGTATGAGTATAAGGATGCATTCCACACGGCCTACCCCCTTTGAGAGGAATAGAGCACCAAATAGATTTGATACCAGGTGCTCCACTTCCTAATAGGCCTACCTATAGAACTATTTCTCAAGAAACTCATGAAATAGAAAGGCAAGTGCAAGACCTTGTTAGTAAGGGATGGGTTAAAGATAGTCTATCTCCTTGTGCTTCTCCGGTTATCTTAGTTCCTAAGAAGGAGGACACATGGAGAATGTGCACGGATTGTAGAGCAATTAATAACATCAATATTAGATATAGGCACCTCATACCTAGGCTTGATGACTTGTTAGATGAATTTCATGGCTCAACCATCTTTTCTAAGATTGATCTTAAAAACGGTTACCATCAAATTAGGATGAAGAGTGGGGATGAATGGAAAACTGCATTTAAGACAAAGTTTGGGCTTTATGAATGGTTGGTCATGCCCTTTGGCCTCTCTAATGCTCCTAGTACTTTTATGAGTCTTATGAATCATGCGCTTAGAGAATTTTTAGGGAAGTTTGTTGTGGTATATTTTGATGATATTCTTATCTATAGTCATTCTTTCCTTGATCATCTAATGCATTTGAGATATGTTTTAGAAGTACTAAGAAAGGAGAAGCTATATGCCAACAAAGACAAATGCATATTTGCCATGGACCAAGTGGTGTTCCTTGATTTTGTGGTAAGTTCCAAGGGTGTGCAATTAGATGGTAGCAAGGTAAAATCTATACTTGAGTTGCCACGACTTACTAGTGTGAAGGAGGTAAGGAGCTTCCATGGTCTTGCAAGCTTCTATAGAAGATTTGTGAAGGATTTTAGCACCATTGCATATCCTCTCAATGAGCTTGTGAAGAAGGAAATACCATTTGTGTGGGGGCCTAAACAAGAGGAAGCTTTTACTCTTTTGAAAGAAAAACTTACCAATGCCCCTATATTATCTATGCCTAACTTTGAATTATCTTTTGAACTTGAATGTGATGCTTCTAACCTTGGTATAGGTGTTGTCTTAAAACAATAAAATCATCCTATAGCCTACTTTAGTGAGAAGCTAAAAAGAGCACAACTCAACTATTCCACATATGACAAAGAGCTATATGCTTTGATGACGGCTTTGCAAACTTGGCAACATTATCTCCTTCCCAAGGAGTTCATAGTCCACACCGATTATGAAGCCTTGAAGCATTTGAGATCACAAGGCAAGCTCAACAAAAGGCATGCAAGGTGGATGGAATTTGTGGAGACATTTCCCTACATCATTAAGCATAAGAAGGGAGTGGCAAACATAGTGGCGGATGCTCTTAGTAGGAGGTATACACTTCTATCTTTGCTTGAATCTAATTTGTTGGGATTTGAACATATTAAGGCTTTATATAGTGATGATGATGACTTTGGTCGTGAGTATATAGCTTGTCTTAAGGGTGCTCACAATGAATTTTATAGGCATGATAATTATCTTTTTAAAGGAAATTGTTTATATGTGCCTAGAACTTCATTGAGGGAACTCTTGGTATGTGAAGCTCATGAAGGAGGAATCATGGGTCACTTTGGTATTGAGAAGACCTTAGCCATTTTACATGAACACTTCTTTTGGCAAAAAATAAAAGCTCAAGTAGTTAAGTTTATTAACAAGTGTGTTACATGTCATAAGGCTAAGTCCAAGCTCACTAACCATGGCCTATACATGCCTTTGCCGTCACCCACATCTCCTTGGTTGGATATTTCCATGGACTTTGTCCTCGGTTTACCTAAGACAAAGAGAGGTGTAGACTCTATTTTTGTTGTGGTGTGTAGGTTCTCAAAGATGACACACTTCATTCCTTGCCACAAAAGTGATGATGCATCCCATGTAGCCAACCTCTTCTTCAAGGAAGTAGTAAGACTTCATGGTATTCCCCAAAGCATTGTAAATGGTTGGGACTCTAAGTTCCTTAGTCATTTTTTGAGATCATTGTGGGGAAGACTTGGCACCAAGCTCCTTTTCTCCACCACTTGCCATCCTCAAACCGACGGCCAAATGGAAGTGGTGAATAGAACTCTTGGGCAAATACTTAGAAGCTTTGTGAAGAGTAATTTGAAATCTTTGGAAGATTGTTTTACCTTATCTAGAATTTGCTTACAATAGAGTGATTAATTCTACTACTTTACTTTCTCCTTTCCAAGTTGTTTATGGCTTTAATCCTTTAACTCTTCTTGATTTGTGTTTGTAATTTTCTTTTGATTTTGAGACAATTAAATAATTGCATTGTGGCCGTTGTGGGAGCTTAAAGCTCACGGCCAAGGATAGGAAGCATGCACCGAAATTCCTAAGGCAAATTGAGAGAGAGTGGCGCACACTCTCCTTGGAGAGAGTGGAGAGAGATTGAAGGAAAGTTACTGGCATTTCCACTGACTTTAATTCAAACTTAACCCTTAAATTAGATCTAAATCAAGGGCTTAAGTTTGAATTTTGGTCAAGCATGTTTGGCACCAATTCAAGAGTGATTATAGGGCTCTTGATCAAGATCTCATCATGTGGTCTTAATTCAAACTTGGGTCACATGTTTCCCACCACTCAAGAGTGAACTACTATCACATGATCTAGATCTAATCAAGAGGTGGAGAATTAAACTTGAGTTACAAGTGTCTTGCCCCTCCTAGCTCAAACCGTGGCCTTATATTAGCTCACTAATCCAAGGGTTAAGGTGAGGATCCATGTGAGTTGCTTATGAGAGCTTGCCATGCGTTGATCCTCCTTTGATCCAAGGGTTAGCAAGCTAACCGGTTCACTCTTCTTAGTTGGCACCAAAGCTTAGTATAAATAGGAGAAAATTTGAAGTATAGGGACTTTTGATGAAATTTTAATGAAATTGAATTTAGCAATTGGTAATTCTTGAGAGTGATTTCTCTCTAAGGTTTCTTATCAAACCTTGAATACTATTAATGGAACTTCTTCCTTATGGTGATTCTCCCTTATGCTTATTGCTCATGGCGCCATCACCTTCTAAACCTCTTCCATTTTCTTCTTTCTTCTAAGTCCTTGAGTCTAGAGTCATGTTTGCTTCCGCCATTGATGCACATCCGTGGAGCTTCCAATTGAAGATGAAGATTGGGCCAAATTTGAGCTTCTTCTCAGGTAAGCTCATATCATTCACTTAATTAGGAAGATCTCACCCTTAATCCCAAGTGCCACGGATTAGTGACATGGCTTAATAAGTGGTCACGAATGGGAGACAAACCCATGTGATGACATGGGAAGCCATGTGCACTACTTGCTTCCTATTGGTCCAAGCTCATCTTCGGTTAGGCTTGCACATGGACCTAACTAGGCATAGTTTAGTTAACTCAGATTAGATTGGGCTTAACTAGGATTAGCTTTACTTGCTTACCAAGAAAGGATTTGTGTATAAATAGGTGATCTGAAAATCATGTAAGAACGTTTTGCCAAATTGAATGAAACTTAGAGTTTTTTTGAGAGATTAGTTCTCTTGTCTTCCTTAGGGAAAATCCTTGAATCTTATCAGTGGACCTTTGCTTCCATTGTGGTGGTTCCTCCCAGGCTTATTGGAGCTCCTCCATGGTGTCACTCTTCCATCTTTTCAACCCTTTCCACTTTTCTTTTTCTTTGGTTTGAAACTCTTCACTCCACACCTTAGCCGAGACTCCTCCATGCAATTTCCTTCTTGGGTGATCAATGAAGAAGCTATATTTGGGAACATTGAAGCCTTGTTGGAATCATTTCCAAGGAGGTCTCTATCACTATGGTCATCATTGAGGTAAGTCCACCCATCATCCTTTTCAAATATCTTCTTCTTGAATATTTTTTCCCTAACTTTTTATATCTATCTTCAATTTAATATCTAGTGTGTGATGTTTGATGTCTTAGAGAGATTAATGGTCTTCATTTTTACTTTTTTGATTATCTGTATGATTGTATTTTATATGTTTCAGGTTCTTATTTTTACTTTTTATATATTTTTGTTTGGTTATCTGATGATGGTACTTGCCTTTTTAATGTGTGTCTGTAGCATATACATGTTTTTTTAATTGATGTTGTGTAGTTTTGTGTTTTCATGTAGCTAATTTAGTATATAGTAGTTGAAAAATAAATGATAGACAATAAAAAAAAATAAGATAAAACTCATTTTAATGATTCTTAAGAGGTGAGGATGAAGAGAGATAAGATTTGTGACTTGCAAATGATTTTTTTGTTCTGCATACTCAATGTATTATAATGTAATATAATTAATGAATTTAAAATTTTAATCAATTTAAACAACTTTTTACATGAGTACTAAAAATGTTTTATGTTTTATTTATTATTGTGAAATATATTGTATTTGATATTTTGGAGAATGGAACAAGAACCTTGGTAAGGATGTTATTGAAAGTTAAATAATAAATAGAAATAGATAAAATTGTTTATTAAGCGGGCTAACTTGTGGGTCAACGACCTAAGATAGCAAGAGGAACTAATAAATTAAGAGGGGTCGGGCTTGGATGGGCTAGGTTTTTCATTGTGGGTTGGGGGCAACCTGGGTCTCAATAGGCTTGGCTAGCCCGTTTTGCCAACCTAGTAATATGATGACAATATACGTTCTTCATATTCAGTGCTAATACATTTTTATTACGGACCATAAATTCACTCTTCAATTTAAGCATTTTTAAAATAATTTTTCAATACTATTAATTAATGGATGATAATTATTTCAAACTTTAAGCGAAAGTTTTAGACTATGAGCCCTACCTTAAATGACTAATTTCTACCTATTTAAAGAAGTTGAAGTATAGGTTTTAAACACCACACAAGTGAAGCTATCAAGAATGAATCTTGAGAACCTTATCTCAATGAGAAAATCAAGCTACCCATCTTAGTAAGAGTGACCCACTTTTTCCCTCTGTTAGATTGACTTGAATTGTATAAGATCAGAGTGTTATTTGTTATTTCTTTAGTGAAATCATCCATATAGATAAAACTTTTTATTAACCATGCTAGCTAGTGGGTCAACGGGCTGAGACAACACAATGAACCTGTAAACTGAAATTGGTTGAGCCTTGATGGGTTGAGGGCAAGTTGCGCCCAGCCTGGGCCTAAATAGGCTTGGCTAGCCTGTTTTTCCAACTTGGTAATATGAAGACGACATATGTTCTTCATCAACCAATGGCTCTTCATTTTAAACATCCTTAAAACAGTTTTTCAAGACCATTAATTATTGGTGATACTTGTTACTCGTTTTCAAACTTTAAGCAGAAGTTTTAGAGCTTTTGGACCTATTTGTAATTCTTTCGTGAAATACCTTTTATTTAAGGTGAAATCTATTTGCACAATAAATCACAATAATTGATTAAAATCAAAGTCTAGTTTAGAATATTAAAATTTAAAATCTAGTAAGTGAATGGTCTAGTTTTTAAATACAGTGAAAAGTCCAACAAAAGGTTGACAAGGAAGTCCAACAAGTGGTTTGTAAGGTTGTTGTAAAGTCCAACAAGTTATTTTAACAGTATTGGAAAGTTGTGTTAGTTAATGATTAGATATAGCTCAACTTTACGACGAACCAATATAATACTCCTTAAAGTGATCTTCATGCTCCCTTAAATTTTGCATTTTGATATTACTATAAATTAACTAAGGTTATGAATTTTAGAACACATTTTTGTAAAGACTTTTTAATGTAGAATGAACCTGTCATGAGCTAACTTATATTTGACGGTAAGAAAATAACATTTTTTGTTCTTAGTAAAACTATCATTTTTCATTATGGGTTTGGAATGCAAAATTTATTCTAAACTTAGATTAGAATTGCTTCAGAAAGTTTTTAAAAGTATAAATTTTATTAGAATTACTATTTAACCATTCTTTTGTTATTTTACTCACTTTAGTAACAATTCTAGAGATTTAGAAGTAGAAATAATAATCTTGAATGATAAGAGTTTTTCATATGTGGTTCTTCTTAACAAGCCCCACAAATTCCATTCAATTTATGTAGAAAATCTCATGTTAGTATATCACAACTTAATACGCCATGTCAATTAATTTTCCATTACAAACACTAAACACGTTACATTTTGCTTTGTTAAATTGTCAAGTCTAATGTCGTAGAGATTTTTTTGTCTTTTGGTTGCAAAATGAAATGATTCATTCTTATTATAGACCATAAATTTATCCCTTTTAAAGGTAACACAATATTCTGTTGGTCCCTATGTATGAATCTAGAGGGGGGTGAATAGATTCTTGTTAAACTTTAACCCAAATTTGCGTGTTTCTAATTCCTTTTGATTCAACAGAAAGCTAATCTTAATTACCTATCAATTACCTTTCAATTACAGATTCAAATACAAGTTCAATTACTGATCCTATTTCTAAACCAATTAATGAGTTGATTATCAATACAGTTTCCCAAAACAGAGCAGAATATAATCAATATCAATATAGTGAAAACTGTAAAGAGAGTAAGGAAGAGAATGAGTGCATAGCGATATATACTGGTTCGGCCAACTGCCTACGTCCAGTCCCAACCCAACAACTGTTGCGATTGGCTTTCCACTATTAAATGATTTCTTTTGTATCCTTTTACATTCACTCTGCAACAAGCAATACAAACAGAAATCAAAACACCCAAAAACTGTTCTTCAACCTGAAGAACAGAACTTCCAAGATCTTGGCACCTCCAAGACCAAACTTTGAGAATCACTTCTCAAATACAATGCTCTATCTAGAGAGACCTCTCTCCTAGAGCAACAACCCAAAATTGAAATACAAAAGATCAGTAAAGAATACACCTTAAGTGCAGAATCTGATCACAAACAAGCTCTATGAAAATCACCCAACAAGGATATGGATCAAGTTTCCCCTTGTCTTTGAAAACCTTGATAATCTCTAAGTTTAGAGCATATGAAAGTGTAGGAATGGTTTCAAGAAGTTTCGTTTTCAGCCATCTCATATGCTTCATCAAGGATGTACTTATAGAACCAATTTGGAGGGAGAAAACGTGCAAATCTGAGCTATAACGGTCCATGTAATTGATCCCAAATGCATGTAATCGATTACACTAGCCGTTAGAACCCTCCAATTTGATTTTTCCAGGCATGTAATCGATTACCACGAGCATGTAATCGATTACATTGAAGAGGGAAACCCAGAAAAGGTGAATTTCAAACCATGTAATCGATTACATTGGGGATGTAATCGATTACACCAGAGAGCTCTCAGCATGTAATCGATTACATCACCCATGTAATCGATTACACCAGAGAGCATGATCAATGTAATCGATTACACCAGGGCTGTAATCGATTACATCAGTGAAAAATGAATTTCCAAGGTTTTTTAAACTGTTTTTCTCAAATGGAAATCAATCATTCTTCACATGATCAATCATACACAAGTTATGCACATCTCTGGGGTTTTAAACAAAGAATTCAACACACAATACATAGTTATATCCTAGTTACATTCATCTATGGAAAACCGAAAATACATTCATCAAAACCAAAACACATAAGAGAGACACAAACTGCATTCTTCAAGCTTCAAGTCCAACAATCTCCCCCTTTTTGGTTTTGATGTACCAAATCACATAAGAGGTTTTCCTAGAGTTTTTAGGATATGTGTTGTTCTTTGTTATACCTGCATATGTTAGAATTTCCAGAAAATACCATATGCATATGCACTACTATTTAACCATTCATTCAAGTATGTATGATATGATTCAAATACAAATATAGATCAAGACCAATGAATCATAAAACAAACCAAATTTTATTCAATATTCAAAAACAGTAACATAGTTCAATAAAACAGTAAAAACATTAGAAACCTATCAAAGCTAATTTCAACTCTCAACTCCCCCTATCTAGTTACTCTCCCTATCTAGGATAACCTAAATATTCTCCCCCTATTTGGTATATCAAACCAAAAAGAGAGATCACTGATCATCGCCATCGTCATCATCATCTTGGTTGAGGCGCTCCATGATAGTCTCCATCAAAGACCTCATGTCAAGGAAGTGCAGATTCTGATTCCTTTCCAAGTCTTTGATTTGCTTTCCTAGATCCTCTTGTCGTTTATCCATCTCCTCTAGCCTATCTAGCACAATGGACTCAAAGCGAGACTTAGGGGTGTACTCCCCAGCCGCTGAATCTCCATCATCATCAGAAGGAGGATGTTGTGGTTGTTCTTGCTGTTGTTGTTGTATTTCCTCTCTAGATACCCAGCCCTCAGATGTCTTGGTCAATCTCATCTTTTTCAGCATCATATCACCAAGCACATGGATATCCCTTGCCAATTCTCTGTGCTCATTGGAGACATCCACTTGACATCTCTCAAGAACACGTGATATGAACAGACCATAAGGGCACTTGAAGTCATGGAATTTCCTTACTTTGGTCATGTTGTCCATGATAACTTGACCCAATCAACCCGAATTCCATTCTTCAGCGGGACATCAAAAGCATATCTTCTTCCATGAGTTGAGCATGATTCGTACCTCTAGCGACCAATACCCAAGCAAATAGTATAATGAAGAAGACGGTCGTCGGTGTTGAGACCACCTATGCCAAAGGTCTTCCTCATACCTCTTTCCTTCCTTGCGGTCATATCACTTCCCAAGACTCGGGATTCCTCAACATGCTCATGTAAAAAGCATCCTTTTGAAGTTCAAAGCCTTCCTCACCAAATTTTCCAAAGTAGGGACTATCCCCTCATTCGTTATTCCACCCAGTTCGAAAAATAAATCGTGAGTCAGAACAATGCTCACTCCTTTAACTTCAGATAAAATCTTTCCAGGTTGATATTTCAGATTAGAATAAAATACCCTTACCAAATCAGGGTAAATGTGACCCCTTAGCCCAACGAATTTCTCCAAGTTCTGATCTCGGAGCATGGATTGAAAGGTAAATCCTTCATTATCTAACCATCTGAAGTTGACAATCTTTGGGGCTACGAGTTCCCGGTTTGCAAAATCAGTGAAGAAACGGGTTTCTTGTTCCTTCGAGGTGAACCAAGGGTTGTGACGCACGGATTCTTCGGGAGCCTTCCTTTTGGAAGAGGTTTCGCCTCTTCTTGGTACGTCTTTCTTCTTGAATATCACGGTTAGCCCTAGCTTTCATTTTTTTCTTTGCTTCCTTGTCCGTCCATGGTTTGAAGGTTGAAGATGAGTGTGGGATAGAGAGAATAGGGTTTGGAGGCCGTGAGAGATTAGGGTTTGGAGTAGAATGAGAATGTGAATGAAACCCTAACAAGCTCTAATAAAGATCACAAAGGGTTGGTTCAGAGAATGGGCTTCCAAAACACAGAACATAAAGCCCAGAAACGAAGAACAAAGCTCTGAAAAACACTTCCAGAGCTCATGTAATCGATTACACCGTGATGTAATCGATTACATCAGAACCACAAAGCCATGTAATCGATTACATAGCTATTGTAATCGATTACATCCGAAACCCATTCTGTTGTAATCGATTACATTGGCCTTGTAATCGATTACATCAAAGCCTAACATTCTTGTAATCGATTACATTCATGTTGTAATCGATTACATCCTATAGAAAACCACAAATCAAGTTGAAAATAGGCTATGTACTGCAATGTTCATGGATTTTACATATAGAATGATTGAAAAACATTTGATTCTTCATGTTAATGGTCAAGATCATGTAATGTAATGAATTCATACCAAATTTAAGCACAAATGAATGATTAAACTAACATACAATACTTATGTGAGATGTTCTTCACTTAGTATACCAAGATTGGTTCTAAGTTTGAAGAACCTCTCCTTGGCGAAGGTTTGGTGAAGATATCCGCGAGTTGATTTTCTCGTGTCAATGAATTCCACCTCAACATCTCCCTTCTCAACATGATCTCTAATGAAGTGATGACGCACCTCGATGTGCTTTGTCCTTGAGTGTAAAACTGGATTCTTCGTGATACTAATGGCACTTGTGTTGTCACACTTGATTGGAATATGATCAAGCTTAAGTCCAAAATCCTCCAGTTGTTGCTTCAACCAAATGGTCGAGCACAACAGACTACTGCTAGACTATATACTCGTCTTAGTTGAAAGAGCTACACAGGCTTGTTTCTTGCTATACCATGAGACCAAGCTTCCTCCAAACAAATGACATACTCCACTAGTACTTTTCCTATCGTTTTACATCCAAAGCAAAGTCAGCATCACTAAAACCAACCAATGTGGGATACGTACCTTTTGGATACCACAAACCACGTTAGTAGTTCCTTTGAGATACTTCAATATTTTCTTCATTTGCCATGTGTGACTCCTTTGGTGCAGATTGGAATCTTGCACAAACACACACACCGAACATAATGTCCGGCCTACTTTTTGAGGTACAAGAGTGATCCAATGATCCCTCTATATCTTGATTGGTCTACACTTTGTCCAGCTGCATCATTATCCAAGTAGAGATTAGTTGACATAGGAATGTTTGAGATCTTACAACTCTCCATGTCGAATTTCTTCAGCAATTCCTTGGTGTACTTTGCTTGATGTATGAAGATTCCATCTTTCAGTTGTTTGACTTGCAGTCCTAGGAAGAATTTGAGTTCCCCCATCATAGACATGTCAAACTCCCCCTGCATGCTATCCACAAACTCTTCACACAGAGATTTATTAGTTGATCCAAATATAATATCATCAACATAAACTTGAACCAACAAAATACAGTTTGACTTCCTCCTTATGAAAAGAGTTTTGTCAACATTACCTCTGAGAACCCTTTTTGAGAAGAAATTTACTTAACCTTTCATACCATTGTCTAGGGGCTTGTTTAAGACCATATAGGGCCTTCTTGAGTTTGTACACATGTTCAGGAAATCTGAAATCAGTGAATCCAGGAGGTTGTGAAACAAAAACTTCTTCATTGATATAGCCATTCAAGAAAGCACTTTTAACATCCATTTGAAACAACTTGAAATCATGTATGCAGGCAAAAGCAAGTAAAACTCTAACAGCTTCTAGTCTAGCAACAGGGGCATAAGTTTCACCAAAATCTATTCCTTCTTGTTGATTATATCCCTTAGCTACTAGTCTAGCCTTATTTCTAACCACAACTCCATTCTCATCTAACTTATTCTTAAACACCCATTTTGTTCCAATTACATTCATATCTCTTTTAAAAGGTACTAACTCCCATACGTTATTCCTTTTAAACTGATTTAATTCTTCTTGCATAGCATTCATCCAATATTCATCATTTATAGCATCATCAACACAAGAAGGTTCAAATTGAGACACAAATGCATAATCATCACAAAACATGTTATGAGTAGATCTAGTAGATACTCCCTTATGGATGTCACCAATGATGTTATCAAGAGATAAATCTCTTGGTTTCCTCCATTCTTTTGGAAGCTCATGAGAAGTAGTTGGTGGTTCTTGCTGTTCTTCTTTGCTTATGCTTTCTTCACCTACATGCTCATCATCATCAACAAATACACTTCCCTTTTGGGGATTGTTAGTTTCATCAAACTTAACATGCACAGATTCCTCAATGCACATTCTCCTTTTATTAAAGACTCTATATGCTTTACTTGATGATGAATACCCAATAAACACACCCTCATCATCCTTGGCATCAAACTTACCAATAGGCTCTTTGCTATTATTCAAGACAAAACACTTACACCCAAATACCCGAAAATGAGATATATTGGGTTTCTTGCCTTTATAGAGTTCATAGGGGGTTTTCTTTAAAATAGGTCGAATCACAATTCTATTTAGAACATAGCATGCAGTGGAAACTGCATCAGCCCAAAAATATTTAGGCAAATCACTTTCATTCAACATAGTTCTTGCTAGTTCTACTAAAGATCTGTTTTTCCTCTCAACAACCCCATTTTGTTGTGGAGTTCTTGGAGCGGAAAAGTTGTGATCGATTCCATATTTTTCACAAAACTTTTCAAAATGTTCATTTTCAAATTCCCCTCCATGATCACTTCTAATGGACTTAATTTTCAAATCTTTTTCGTTTTGAATCTTTTTAGCAAGTATTTTGAAGACTTTGAAAGTGGTGTCTTTACTTGGTATAAAAGTAACCCAAGCAAAACGAGAGTAGTCATCTACAACAACTAATCCATATAGATTTCCACCTAAACTAGCAGTTCTAGATGGACCAAAGAGATCCATGTGCAGCAATTCAAGCGGTCTAGAAGTTGAAACAACATTTTTAGATTTGAAAAAGTTTCTAGATTGCTTGCCTTTCTGACATGCATCACATAGGCCTTCTCTTTTGAACTTTAATTCAGGTAGTCCTTCTACTAAGCTCTTAGATGACAGTTTATTAAGTTGATGAACATCAATATGTGCTATACGTCTATGCCAAAGCCAAGATAGATCATCATTAGACGTAAGACATGCATGATATGATGATGAATGATCAAGTTCAAGTGTATAGATGTTACCTCTTCTCTTACCTACCATCAATACCTCATTCGATTCGTTGTTATTGATCTTGCAGTAGTCTTTGTCGAATGAAACTTGATAGCCTTTGTCGCATAATTGGCTAATACTCAGAAGATTAAACTTCAAACCTTCTACAAGCAGTACATCTTCAATCACGGAGTTGGATTTGTCTCCAACATCACCAATACCCAGAATTTTGCCTTTGTTATTATCTCCATAAACTACTGAACCGGATTCTTTGGATTTGAAGGAGATAAAATTACTCTTGTCACCCGTCATATGTCTTGAGCAGCCACTATCCAAATACCATGTTGAGTGTTTGGCTCTCAAGCACACCTACACAAAGAAAGATATCATTTGGTTTTTGGTACCCAAATCTTGTTGGGTCCTTTCATGTTAGAACTGTGACTATCTTTCTTTATCCATTTAAACAATCCATTATCTAAGCCTTTCTTTCTAATCATGCAGTTATAATGATTATGTCCAGATTGCATACAATAACTACATGAGAAGTTTCTATACTTGCTGGTTTGTTTAAATGTATGGAACTTCTTTTTATTATTCTTTAAAGGGGCAGTAAAAGATTTACACTTTGAACAGGGCAATTTCAATTTATCATTTTCATCTTTTAATTCTTGATTATTGGTTTTCAAAACAGAAATTTCTTTTTCTAAATCAGCAACTCTGTTTTTCAAAACCTTACTCAGTTTTTCAAATTTTTTTGCTTCTTTAAATAACTCACAAAAAGCAGTATATAATTCATCATAATCATTATCATTTTTGGAGGAGTCAGAATCACTTACCTCATCATCCGATTCTGGTTTAGCCATAAGACATAAGTTGGCTTCCTCATTTTCGCTTTCACTAGATGATGAGCAGTCATTTTCTTCCCAAGCAATGTAGGCCTTTTTCTTCCGATATCGGTCCTTCTTGGGTTTTTCTTCTTGCTCCACTCTTCTAGGCTCATCGCCGCTTGATTTCTTCAAGTTTGGACACTCCGATCTATAGTGTCCAGCCTTGCCACATTCATAGCATGTGACCTTGAAGATGATCCTTTTCTAGCATTGTTGAATCTCTTCTTGTTGTTGTTCTTCCTCATGAACCTTTTGAACTTTTCGACCATGAGATTCATTTCTTGCTCGATTCGTTTTCTGACTTGATGATGCATCACTATCACTAGCCTGTGTCCTCCATTTTAAGTGCTAAACTTTTAGCCTTCTTGTCTTTTTGCTCTTCATCACCATACGTGACATATCCATCTCATATTCTCTCACTTACCAAACAACTCAAGACTTGTCATTAAGGCCAAGTTCTTTGATTCTGTAATTTGTGGATTGTTGGTTGCCATTTTTCGCTTAGAGACTTCAAGACCTTTATATTTACCTCTTCCTCAACAAAGACCTTACCGAGTCCTTTGAGGTGATTCACAATGTGTGTGAATCGTTTCTGCATGTCCATGATAGACTCACCTTGTGCCATTCTGAACATTTCATACTCTTGGATGAGTGTGTTCTTTCTAGCTCTTCTCACCTCAGGAGTACCTTCATGAGTCACCATGATGAGATCCCATGCTTCCTTTGCTGTTGTACAAGCTGAAATTCTAAAGAATTCATCAGAGTTTAATGCTGAATGTATAATATTTAAAGCTTTAGCATCATTTTCTGCTCTCCTAATTTCTTCTGGTTCCCACTTATCAAAAGGTTTTTCTAATTCATTTCCATCAACTATATATGTGGGGATTTTAAAATCAGTTACAACAGCTTGCCAAATGTTTCTATTTATAGACTCCATAAAGATTTTCATTCTAACTTTCCAAAATGGATAGTTATCTCCACAAAACAGAGGAGGTCTATTAATAGAGGCACCTTCAGCAAAAGGTAATTGATTACTTGCCATTATGGATCAAATTCTAGAGCAACTTACTAGAAGTAGCTCTGATACCAATTGTTGGTCCCTATGAATCTAGAGGGGGGGTGAATAGATTCTTGTTAAACTTTAACCCAAATTTGCGTGTTTCTAATTCCTTTTGATTCAACAGAAAGCTAATCTTAATTACCTATCAATTACCTTTCAATTACAGATTCAAATACAAGTTCAATTACTGATCCTATTTCTAAACCAATTAATGAGTTGATTATCAATACAGTTTCCCAAAACAGAGCAGAATATAATCAATATCAATATAGTGAAAACTGTAAAGAGAGTAAGGAAGAGAATGAGTGCACAACGATATATCTTGGTTCGCTAATCGCTTTACGTCAGTCCCAACCCAACAACTGTTGCGATTGGCTTTCCACTATTAAATGATTTCTTTTGTATCCTTTTACATTCACTCTGCAACAAGCAATACAAACAGAAATCAAAACACCCAAAAACTGTTCTTCAACCTGAAGAACAGAACTTCCAAGATCTTGGCACCTCCAAGACCAAACTTTGAGAATCACTTCTCAAATACAATGCTCTATCTAGAGAGACCTCTCTCCTAGAGCAACAACCCAAAATTGAAATACAAAAGATCAGTAAAGAATACACCTTAAAAGAATCGATCACAAACAAGCTCTATGAAAATCACCCAACAAGGATATGGATCAAGTTTCCCCTTGTCTTTGAAAACCTTGATAATCTCTAAGTTTAGAGCATATGAAAGTGTAGGAATGGTTTCAAGAAGTTTCGTTTTCAGCCATCTCATATGCTTCATCAAGGATGTACTTATAGAACCAATTTGGAGGGAGAAAACGTGCAAATCTGAGCTATAACGGTCCATGTAATTGATCCCAAATGCATGTAATCGATTACACTAGCCGTTAGAACCCTCCAATTTGATTTTTCCAGGCATGTAATCGATTACCACGAGCATGTAATCGATTACATTGAAGAGGGAAACCCAGAAAAGGTGAATTTCAAACCATGTAATCGATTACATTGGGGATGTAATCGATTACACCAGAGAGCTCTCAGCATGTAATCGATTACATCACCCATGTAATCGATTACACCAGAGAGCATGATCAATGTAATCGATTACACCAGGGCTGTAATCGATTACATCAGTGAAAAATGAATTTCCAAGGTTTTTTAAACTGTTTTTCTCAAATGGAAATCAATCATTCTTCACATGATCAATCATACACAAGTTATGCACATCTCTGGGGTTTTAAACAAAGAATTCAACACACAATACATAGTTATATCCTAGTTACATATATCTATGGAAAACCGAAAATACATTCATCAAAACCAAAACACATAAGAGAGACACAAACTGCATTCTTCAAGCTTCAAGTCCAACATATTCAATATCATGTAATTGATTAATTCTAAGTGGATTGTGCAAAAGACATATAACAAAAAAATATGTTATCAGGGTAGAAAGATGTTCCTATCCTACACACTCATGCTATGTTTCATTTTTTCTCCAAAAATGAGCTATCCACCTTCTTTCATCTTGATGCGAAGAACATATACCTTTCTCCTATCATATGACATGACAAGCCATTATCCAAATTCTATAACTATGGTCTATTTACTATTGATTTTAAGATTCAGAGTGATTGTATGCATTCTAGTATTTTACTAGTTTATGAAGGTTTTCATACCTTTCAACACATTTGGACATTGATTCATTTTAGTTTTTCATTTTATCATTTAAGAAATCAATTTAAATGTTAATGTCATTTTTTTTCTTAGTGAAACCTTTTTCAAAAGCTTGATTTCATCTTTTATATTGCGATTTTCTTTTGAATAAGTTGAAAACATTTTCTTCAAACATTTTATAACCACAAGATAAAATGAAAAAATATGAAAGAAGTGCGTGATATGGTTCTTAAATAGACCAGTGTGATCAAATAAGTCTACATCATCCTATTTAGCATTTGCCATTAAATTGAAGTTGACTTCTTCATCACCATCTTCTTCATCTCCTTATAAGAGTTGATTTAGATCCTTACAAGTAGTCATGAAACCCTTCTTCTTTTTGTTGAAGATCGATTTTTCTCGTCTTTTTTAAAATTTAAACACCATCTAGATCCTTTTTCATTTAAGAAATATCGTGATCTTTGGAATATTCTTTTTTAGTATGGTCATTTAAAAAACCATACACCATCATTGCCTTAAATGAAGACCCATTTTTTAGTCCTTCATATACTGTTCCCCATGAAAGCTTATATTGTTATTCTTCATGTTTAAATGAAATTCACTTATTGATAAGATGACAAAAAATTTTAAATTTTATTTTTGTGTATTAATTGCAAGTCATATGTAAATTATAATTTTGTATTGAAACTTGTAGCTTTAATCTTTATAATAAAACAACCATCTTCCTAAACTTATGGATTCAAAATTTGTACCCAAATCACTTTTCATTTATATTCTTGTTTGAAGGAATCTTATTGTTTGAAGTTAAAAGAATTTTTTTTTAAGAAAAAAATACTCTAATATTGTATATGTTTGTGTGGTAGTTGAAAAGAATAAGAACTACATTTAGTTATTTTTGTATTACATGATTTAAAATTTTTAAAAATGAAAAGTTCTTAATTGAAATTGATAAAAAGCTAGACATATTGCAAATGTATGAATTTTCTTTCAATTTTAACATAAAGAATCTATTGTTTAGTTTCCCAAGCCAATCAGTGAAGTTCATTAACCATCTATAGAATATCATCTAGGTTTTGAACATTGATATCTTATCTTCGTAATTCACCAAATTAAAAGTTATAACACATATAATTCAAATCAAAGTTGTACTTCTACCAACAATAGCAGAAAATACACAAGATATAATTCTACTATAGAACTGAATAAGATAAACAATACTATATTGTATACCCCTTCACAAGTTTTTGTATTATTGATATATTTAATAATTTATTTTCATCTTATAAACTACTTTTGTCGATTGAAGTCTATGAAGTTGGAGTGATTCTACCAAATTGAAATATTGTTCAAGAGGAGGAAGCATTAAATGGTGGGTAACCAAAAATAGCACGTAAAACAGAAACTTCTTCCTTAAGGCGTTTTAATTCCTTCTCTTGTGCTTTGCTGGATTCTGCAATGACATAGTATATACCATGTTGATATTCAAGTGTATATGAAACAAAGCAAATGAAAAATCCTCAAGATAAAAAATTTGAATCAATATACTCTCTTGGACTTGGAATAGATTTTGTTGTTATAAAAAATTAGCATTATAACTCATCAATTCATGCATGGCTAATATTGGGAAGGCGTAAAATAAATTCATATCAAAATTTATGTGATGATATTCATGTAAAAAGCGTTTGTAATGATGAAACCTCATTTATGTATCCAATTAATGAGATGTGTCTTTTGTAAGGCACAGTTAAATATAAAAGGATAGGTACCTTCTTCCTCTCGCTCGCGTTTCTTTAGCTGCTCTAACTCCAATATGAGTTCCTTCTTAATTGCATTTCCAGCTGCTTCCTCTTCCTGCATCATACAAAGTTGAATTTAGATAAAACATAAAAAAGTAATGCCACATAGTCAAATCATTTTGATTGAATTTAACAAAAATTTGTTAAAACTTCATCGGTTATCATCATATACATTCAAGTAAAAGGTATCATATCTCTTGTCTATCCAAGAATCGCATTAAAAAAATTAATTTAAGTTTGAACTAGCACTATATTATTCAATGAGTATTGCTCATAAAATAGATTTAGCTAGTAATAAAATCCAATAAATATATAATGATAATGAATAACAAAGGCACAAAATATAAAGATACAGGATGAGCCGAAGAAGTTTTAACGTGTAATCATGTGTAAAGCATCATGTGCCCTAACCACTTGCGCTAAAAGTTCAAATTGATGTGTAGATAGTTACTAACAAGAGAAAAATGTGCTCAAATTATAATAATAATCCAATATAAACCTATAATTTTACAAGCTACAATAACTTTCAGTAATAAATTATTCAAGAATTTGCTACATGACATGTTCATTATTTGTTTTTAATAACTACCAAAATTCTAAAGAGATTAGTGTATCCACAAGCACACATGTAAACATAAGATTTAAAGATACTTAATAAAGGTATCAACATCCAAGATAGTAGAGCATTGGTTCTTATAAATAGTGAGAGAATTGGGTTAAATTAGTTAATACAAATAAATGTACAACACATATTTACAATGTTATCCCTTAATTCACCATTGTTGGCTTTGTCCCAAACACTCTCTGTTCCATATCATAATGAAAGAATTGGTAGCCCAACTTGCTATACTTCAACATGTACTAGCCCATAGAATACAAGTGATGCAAACACTACCCAAGTTGGTGAATATTAACCACGTGAAAGATTACTATAAATTCACCTTACATGTCTCTAGGGCCAATGGTCAATGTAACACCCTCAAAAAAAAAATTAATTTAATTAAATAACTACGTATATTAAAAACATGGTTGAAATGTTTACTAAAATTTCCATAAAAATGTGCATCTTAACTGGTTACTCTTATAATTTAACCAGTTTGTTATCTTATAACAATACTGTTAAGAAATTTGAGAAAAATCACGATTTCTTTCTAAATAAAAACGTAGCAAGAAAAATAATTTTCAGTTTAACATTTTATTACTATTTAACATTTTGAACGTTATTAAATATTTCTGATTTACTGTAAATTCACTATTTTAATTATATTATCATCTGTGGACAATTTTGTTCTGTATTTCGTATGAGAAATCTATTAAGAATTAATATATAAAAATTATATATTGTTACACATGAGAATTTACTTATTCTAAAAATATACAGTTTTTGGAAAAATTTAATTATTTTCTGAATTGTGGTTGTACACGCAGTACAAGTTGAAAAATTAAAACAACAAGGAAATCAAAGGGAATATGACCTATAATATGTAGAATTAGGAGTAGGATAAATAAATATACAGGTTGGAATGAAACACGGTATAACAAATTTTCTGTAAATAAAATACAGAAAATATCTAGAAAATTTATATAAAACAATCTGTGAACCATAAAATTATAGTTAAATAATTTTTGAAATCCTTGTAATTTTGTCTTAATTATGACATAATCATACATGGTATTGGAAGATTGGAATTAGAATCATAATATTTAAAAGAGAAATTAGGGTTTTAAGTCATTTTAAAACCTTTAAATTTAGTAACTTTTAACTTGTAATTGTGTGAATTTGTGCACAATTTGTCATGTTTGATTATAAAATAATTAAAGAAGCATGAAAAGGATAAGATAAATATGCAAAGAAAGCTTAGGAAGAAAGCCATTGAAGTTGAAGAATTTTTGCAATCAAAATATCAAAATTAGAAAATTAGTAATTTTTAGCCACCTTTGTCATTTTGTTAAATTTTTGCACATTGGATTTGTGCAAGCAATCAAACCACATGGTTATGAATGAGAATGCAAGGAAGAAAAGTCTAAATTGGCAACTAGAAAAGTCCAAATTGGCAACTACATAAGGAAGGAAGACTAAGTCCAACTTTTTACAATTGTTTTTAATGACTAAATGACAAAATTGGACCATTTTGCTTTGTTTTATCTAACCTTCACGTGAGAATTGTTGTGGCAGCCATCAAGCATCTAGAAACAAAGACCAAGTCCTGGATAAGATGCATTGAATTCAAATTCAAAGAAAGGTCAAAACTTGTCTTGTTATTTAATGATTTAGTTACTTTTAAAGTAACTAAATACTTAAGGAAACCAAATTTTATCTAACCAACTAGTTACATGCTTATTTTATTAATTTTTTTCAACTATATATACAGCAAGGTGTGGGCAGTTTTTCACATCCAAAAACGTGGCACACTTGTCCAAAATCACCCAAAATCTCTTGGTTTTAATCTTGCAAAACTGTAAGCTCTTTTGGCACCATTTCAAGAATTTTTCCTAAAATTTCTTCACCTTTTACTCTAGCCTTTTTCACATGACTTTGAGAGGTGAGTGATACCAAGCCCTTTAAACCTTCAAAAGCTTTCTCAAAGTTTTCCAAATAGTGGCCAAAAGAAATCAAGGTAAGAGAAGTTTTCAAATTCTTTAGGTTTTCAAAGTTTCTAAAGGTTCTAAATTACTAAACTTTGTGAAATTTTGTGTTTTAAAGCTTCTAAACTCTTTTCTATTTTAATCTTTATATGAAAACTTATTTTTGAATAAAATTATAAGATTCTAACTAGGAGGCTCTGCCACCTTACTTGAAACTTATAAGTTTATTACCTATTTCAAATTTTCTTGGAGGGAGTATTATATACATGCATAACTTTGAATTCATGCATTATATCATAATAATGTTATAAGACACTTTATTATATGTAAAAGAAAATTTGAATTGTCTGATAAATAATTTTTAGTTCAAGTTTTCCCTAAAACTCTCTAATGTTATGAAGATTTTAACGGTTTTAAAGAATAATTTGAAAACTTATTTCTAAAGGATGTTTAACATGGTTTTCAGTTGTTTTGAACCTTAAAACCTTTTGGCCAAGGTGTATTAATTACTAAAATAGAATGGGCAGCAACTAAAAGTAATTAAAAGTCACCTAATAATTAAAAACGTTAAAATTCTAAATTTATAACGTTTAATTTTCTTATGCTTTGAACTATGATGTTTTGTGTGGTGGAATTTGATGATGATTTGGATAGTGTTTGAATATATTTTCTTTGAACTTAGATGATCTATTCTATGGTTTTGGATGATGTTTGAGATAGTGATTAATTGTTATATTATGCACTTTGATGATTTGTGGTGTGAATTTTGACGGTTTGGACTATAAAATATTAATAAGTTACGTGAGATATAATTATGGATTGGTCTTGTAATACCCATTAGTTGGTACCTTTTTATTTGATATTTTGAAAAAGGAGGATAAGATTTCATTCATTCATGCATGCCTCAAAAGAGGTGACCTCGGTTAGAGGTGCAGATAATAAACTTAATCCGTGCGTCTAGGCGTGATGCTAGACTTGGGGGATTTTTATGGTGAGAATTCATTTAACTCATGATGATCACATGTTTGTTTATGAGATTCTGTGCACCACTGTGGAATCCCAACTGGTCGGTAAGTTTTACGATGATGATGTCGTATTATCTGATATGGTACCACATTGCATATTTTTGGGAGTTGAAGTTGGAGCATGCATCATATAGAAATTTCATTTAGTCATAATTCATTATTTATTTATGTGAGTATGATATGTATTATTATTGATATTTTTATATGCTATTTATTGTTATTTAGATTTTGGAACTTACCCTGCGTGTTTGTGTCTGTGGTTTGACACCTGTGATGATCCTAAATTTTATTTGGGGGAGCAGATTAACAGGATAATTCTATTTGGAGATGTGAAGGAAGGATAGCTAACATGAGGATTTTTGTGAATAATGTGTATATTATAGTTATCACAATCTTACGTACTCTTGTAACATTTTGTGAATAATATTTGATGTATGTTAAGACCTATGTGATGTGCTCTTTGATGTATGTTAAGACCTATGTGATGTGCTCTTAATGATGGTGACGTTTTCTTTATAAAGTGTTTTAAAATTTTCATTCAAAGAAATCTAAAGGAAGGATACCTTTTCAAAATAAATAAATAAATAAAAGAAGACAATGAAAAGTATTTTAGTGACGACAAAACGGGGTGTCACAATGTTGGTATCAGAGCAGTATGTTTTCTAAGACTTGCGAACTTTGAGCTAACCATGCTTTTATTGTGTATTCTGTGATAAAGTAGTAAGATTAGGAGAAATAATATTTTTTGAAATTTTTGAGAAATATTCTCTAACTTATTATGATTGTTTTTAGGATCATGAATTTAATTATTAATCACACCTTTAATTGTGTTATTTGATTCTGGTGCTACTCATTCTTTTGTGTCATATTCTTGTGTACAAAAATTAAAACTTTCTGTGTCTTCATTAAACTTTAAATTAGAAGTAAATGTTGGACTTAAAGCTTGAAGATGCGTTAGTTCTTCTCTTAGTGTTTTGATTTTGATGTTATGGAATTTTGGTTTCTCTTAGATGAAATGTAATTAGGTTCTTTCTATGTATTGTGTGTTGAGCTTAGGCATGTTTGTGTTTGATTCTTAGTTTGGATAACTCAGGGAGTTTTGCTATCTTGTGTGTGATTACTCATTTGACAAATGGTTGATTTCCTTTTTCTTAAAACAAGACTTGAAAAACCTTTGGGAACCAATTGAGGTAATAGATTACCAACAAGAGGTAATCAACTACCAAACAATGGGTAACAAAGTGTGGAAATCCATTTGTTCACTGAAGTAATCGATTACCAACAATAGGTAATCGATTACCATGCTCAAAAATCATTCAAGATTGCTTTATGCACAGAGGTAATCGATTACACCATTATGGTAATCGATTACCAAGTCCTCCTCCTCTGGAGTAATCGATTACCCTCCTCTGGTAATCGATTACCTGAGTTTTTCTTACTGGAGTAATCGATTACCCTCCCTTGGTAATCGATTACCTGTGTTATGCTCACTGGGGTAATCGATTACCCTCCCCTGGTAATCGATTACCATGTTCAAAAATGCACCCAAAAATGCTGTAACGGCTAGTTTAATCGATTACCCACTTATTGTAATCGATTATTTAGACCATTGAGCCCTCAGTTTGCCAAAAACAAGCTTCAAACTTCATCTTTAAAAGACTCTTTGATGAAAACCTTGAGAGAACTCTTGGAACTACATCTTTTGAACATATTCTTACACTTTCATATGCTCTGAAATCAGAGATCATCATATCTTTCCAAGAAACACAAAGAGAACTTGAAGAGTTGATTTTGTTTTGAAAAGAAAAGGCAAACTTGTTGTATTCATCTATTTGAGTGGCATTCATTGTGCATTCTTTGTGATCAGACCTACACATCAGGTGTATTCTAAACTGATCTTTACTTGTTTCGTTGTTTGCTGAGTTGTTACTCTAGGAGAGAGGTCTCTCTGGATAGAGTAAGTGTATTTGAGAAGTATTTTCTCAAAGGTTTGATCTTGGGTGTTCCAAGGTCAGGGAAGAACTGTTCTTTGGGTTGAAGAACAGGTTTTGGGTGTTTTGATTTCGTTTTTGTGTTGCTTGTTGCAGAGTGAATGTAAAAGAACACAAAAGGGATCATTTGATAGTGGAAAGCCAATCGCAACAGTTATTGGGTTGGGACTGGACGTAGGCAGTTGGCCGAACCAGTATAGATCGTTGTGCACTCTTCTCTTCCTTATCCTCTTCACAGTTTTCCTTATATTGCTATTATCATTGATTAAATTCTGCAGTATATTTGGTAACTGTATTGATAATCAACTTAGTAATAGATACGGTAATTGAATCAGTAATAGAATCGGTAATTGATACAGTAATTGATAAGTAAATCTAGAACCGATTTGTTTGAATTCGAAAGGAATTAGAATCTTGTGAAATTCGGCTAAAATTGAACAAGAATCTATTCACCCCCCCTCTAGATTCATACATAGGGACCAACAATTGGTATCAAAGCTACTTCTAGTAAGTTGCTCTAGAATCTGATCCATAATGGCCAGTAATCAATTACCATTTGCTGAAGGTGCCTCTATTAATAGACCTCCTCTGTTTTGTGGTGATAACTATCCTTTTTGGAAAGTTAGGATGAAAATCTTTATGGAGTCTATTCATAGAAGTATTTGGCAAGCAGTTGTAACTGATTTCAAAATCCCCACATATATAGTTGATGGAAATGAATTAGAAAAACCATTTGAGAAGTGGGAACCAGAAGAAATTAGGAGAGCTGAAAATGATGCTAAAGCTTTAAACATTATACATTCTGCTTTAAACTCTGATGAATTTTTTAGAATTTCAGCTTGCAACACAGCTAAAGAAGCGTGGGATCTAATAAGGGTCACACATGAAGGTACCGCTGAAGTACGAAGGGCAAGGAAAAATACCTTGATCCAAGAGTACGAAACATTCAGAATGGCACAAGGCGAGTCCATAATGGATATGCAGAAACGGTTCACACACATTGTGAATCATCTAAAAGGACTTGGAAAAGTCTTCGTTGAGGAAGAAGTAAATGTGAAGGTGCTAAAGTCATTGAGCAGAAAATGGAAACCAACAGTCACAACAATCACTGAATCAAAGAACTTAGCATTAATGACAAGTGCTGAGTTATTTGGTAAGCTAAGGGAATACGAAATGGATATGTCCCTTATTGCTGATGAGGAACAGAAAGATAAGAAGGCCAAGAGTTTAGCACTCAAGATGGAAGACACAGCAAGTGAGAGCGATTCATCATGCTGTGGAAGTGAATCAGAAGAAGAAAATATGAATCTCATGGTAAGAAAGTTCAAAAGGTTCATGAGAAAGAACAATGATAAAAGGAGATTCAACAATTCAAGAAAAGGCTTCAAGAGGAATGAAGGTTCATCTTCAAAGGTCACGTGTTACGAATGTGGAAAGATAGGTCACTACAAATCGGAGTGTCCTAACATGAAGAAAAGTAACAGCAGTGAGCCTAGAAGAGTAGAACATGAGGAACGACCCAAGAAGGAAAAATTCCGCAAGAAAAAGGCCTACATTGCTTGGGAAGAAAATGACTCCTCATCCTCTAGTGAGAGTGACAATGAAGAAGCAAATCTATGTCTCATGGCAAAACCAACTTCAGATGATGAGGTAAGTGATTCCGATTCATCTGTACAAGATTATGATAAGCTGTATAATGCTTTTTGTGAACTCTTCAAGGAAGTTGAAAGAATAGAAAAATTGAACAAAGTTTTGAAAAACAATATTTCTGATTTAGAAAATGATATTTCTGTTTTAAAAACTGATGTTCAAAAGTTGAAAAAGGAAAATGATGCCTTGAAACTACCCTGTTCAAAGTGTAAGTCTTTTATGCCTCTTTGAAAAATAAAAACATGAAGTTCTCTACATTTAAACAAACCAGTAAAAACAGAACTTTCCCATGCAGTTATTGTATGAAATCTGGACACACATCTTATAATTGCATGATTAGGAAGAAAGGAATATCTAGTGGCTTGTTTAAATGGATTAGAAAAGATTATCATAGTTCTAACATGCATGGACCCAACAAAGTTTGGGTACCAAAATCAAAGTGATATCTTTTTCTGTGCAGGTGTGCTTGAGAGCCAAACACTCAACTTGGTATTTGGATAGTGGCTGCTCAAGACATATGACCGGAGACAAGAGCAATTTTATCTCCTTCAAATCCAAAGAATCTGGTTCAGTAGTGTATGGAGATAACAATAAAGGGAAAATTCTGGGTATTGGTGCTATTGGAGACAAATCCAATCCTGTCATTGAAGATGTACTGCTTGTGGAAGGTCTGAGATACAATCTTCTGAGTATTAGCCAACTCTGTGACAAAGGTTATCATGTGTCATTTGATCGAGGAAGTTGCAAAATCAGTAGCAGTGAATCAAATGAGGTATTAATGGTTGGTAAGAGACATGGTAACATCTACATCCTTGAACTTAATCATTCATCATCATATCATGCATGCCTTACATCAAATGATGATTTATCTTGGCTTTGGCATAGACGTATAGCACATATTGATGTTCATCAACTGAATAAGCTGTCATCTAAAAACTTAGTGGAAGGGTTACCTAAATTAAAGTTCAATAGAGAAGGCTTATGTGATGCATGTCAAAAGGGCAAGCAGTCTAGAAATTCTTTTAAATCTAAAAATGTTGTTTCAACTTCTAGACCACTTGAGCTATTGCACATGGATTTATTTGGACCCTCTAGAACTGCTAGTTTGGGTGGAAACCTATATGGACTGGTTTTAGTAGATGACTACTCTCGTTTTACTTGGGTTGCATTTATACCAAGTAAAGATAATGCCTTCAAAGTTTTCAAAATTATTGCCAAAAGGATACAAAACGAAAAAGATTTGAAAATCAAGTCCCTTAGGAGTGATCATGGAGGTGAATTTGAAAATGAATCTTTTGAAAAATTTTGTGAAAAATATGGAATTAATCACAACTTTTCCGCTCCAAGAACTCCACAACAAAATGGAGTTGTTGAGAGGAAAAAATAGATCTTTAGAACTAGCTAGAACTATGTTGAATGAAAATGATTTACCTAAATATTTTTGGGCTGAAGCAGTTTCCACTGCTTGCTATGTTCTAAATAGAATTGTGATTCGTCCTATTTTAAAGAAAACCCCCTATGAACTCTATAAGGACAAGAAGCCAAATATATCTCATTTTAAGGTATTTGGATGCAAATGTTTTGTTCTGAATAATGGCAAAGAACCTCTTGGTAAGTTTGATGCCAAGGCAGATGAAGGTATCTTTATTGGGTATTCATCAACTAGTAAAGCATATAGAGTGTTCAATAATAGAAGAATGTGCATTGAAGAATCTGTGCATGTAAAGTTTGATGAATCTAACAATCCCCAAAGGGGAAGTTCTCTTGTTGATGATGATGAAAGTACAGGTGAAGACAGCAGTAGCAAATCTCAAGAACAGCAAGATCCACCAACCATTTCTCATGAACAGCCAAAAGAATGGAGGAAACCAAGAGACTTATCTCTTGACAACATCATTGGTGACATCCATAAGGGAGTATCAACTAGATCCTCCTATAATATGTTTTGTGATGATTATGCATTTGTATCTCAATTTGAACCCTCTTGTGTTGATGATGCTATTAATGATGAATTTTGGATAAATGCTATGCATGAGGAGTTAAATCAATTTAAAAGGAATGACGTATGGGAATTAGTACCTTTTAATAGAGACTTACGTCAGTTGCATATTTCTATGCAGGGCTTTCAAAAATGGGTGTTTAAAAATAAGCTAGATGAGAATGGTATTGTGGTTAGGAATAAGGCAAGACTAGTAGCTAAGGGTTATAATCAACAAGAAGGAATAGATTTTGGTGAAACATATGCCCCTATTGCTAGATTAGAAGCTGTGAGAGTTTTACTTGCTTTTGCCTGCATTCATGATTTTAAATTGTATCAAATGGATGTTAAAAGTGCATTTCTAAATGGCTATATCAATGAGGAAGTTTTTGTTTCACAACCTCCTGGATTTACTGACTTTACTTACCCTGAACATGTATATAAACTTAAGAAGGCCCTCTATGGTCTTAAGCAAGCCCCTAGACAATGGTATGAAAGATTAAGTACATTTCTTTTGTCAAAAGGGTATCATAGAGGAAATGTTGACAAGACTCTCTTTATTAGAAAGAAGTCTAACTGCATTTTATTGGTTCAAGTATATGTTAATGATATCATTTTTGGATCAACCAATAAATCTCTGTGTGAAGAATTTGTGGCAAGCATGAAGGGTGAGTTTGATATGTCCATGATGGGAGAACTCAAATTCTTCCTAGGACTACAAGTCAAACAACTAAAGGAAGGAATCTTCATTCATCAAGCAAAGTACACTAAGGAATTACTGAAGAAATTTGACATGGAGAATTGTAAAATCTCTAATATCCCTATGTCAACTAATCTCTATTTAGATAATGATGTTGCAGGACTAGGAGTAGACCAAACCAAATATAGAGGGATCATTGGATCTCTTTTATATCTTACAGCAAGCAGACCTGACATAATGTTCAGTGTTTGTGTTTGTGCAAGATTTCAATCTGCACCTAAACAATCACACATGAATGCTGTAAAGAGAATTTTGAAATACCTTAAAGGAACTACAAACTGTGGTTTGTGGTATCCTAAGGGAACATCCCTTAATTTGGTAGGTTTTAGTGATGCAGATTTTGCTGGATGCAAAACTGATAGAAAAAGCACAAGTGGAGTATGTCACTTGTTTGGAGAATGCTTAGTCTCTTGGTATAGCAAGAAACAAGCATGTGTTGCTCTATCAACAGCTGAGGCAGAGTACGTAGCTGCTGGTAGCTGCTGTGCTCAAACCATTTGGTTGAAGCAACAACTTGAGGATTTTGGACTAAAGCTTGATCACATTCCTATCAAGTGTGACAACACAAGTGCAATTAGTATCACTAAGAACCCGGTCTTACACTCAAGAATAAAGCATATAGAAGTGCGTCATCATTTCATAAGAGATCATGTTGAGAAAGGAGATTGTGTAGTAGAGTTCATTGATACAGAGAATCAACTCGCGGATATCTTCACAAAACCTTTACCAAAAGAGAGATTTTTTAAACTTAGAACCAATCTTGGTATACTAAGTGAGGAACATCTCTCATGAAATCCCTAAGTATAGAAAGATGAATCATTCATTACGCTTGAACAAAGTATGAATTCATTACATAACATGATCATGACCAATTCTGTGCCAAAACATGTGAAATTTCAAGTTTTTGTGAATTTTTCTGTGGTGTAATCGATTACCAGCTTTGGGTAATCGATTACCATAAGTGAAGTCTCTGATGTAATCGATTACCATTCATAGGTAATCAATTACCAATGTGAGGATCTCTGATGTAATCGATTACCATACATGGGTAATCGATTACCATGGTTGGGGTTTCTGATGTAATCGATTACCACGACAGGGTAATCGATTACCATGGGCACTGGGTTCACAATTTGATTATTGCTATAAGCAGTAATCGATTACCACGACAGGGTAATCGATTACCTTCGTCCCTGAACAGGTTTTCTCTGCAAAATCTTGGTTCTGGGCTTGATCTTTTGAGTTTCCCTTGAGCCCAATACCTAGATTCAATGTATCTAGTCTCTATTGTGAACTTATTAGAAGCTATTTTTAGGATTAGGGTTCATTCTCACAAAACCTAGATCTGAAAACCCTTTCTCTCTCTAAAACCTAAGAACCCCTTCTTCATCTTCAACCCTCATTCTCACCTTCACCACCAACAAACAATGGAAGAGCAAGGCCGCGGGAAGAGAGTTAAATCAATCGGTCACAAGCCACGCCCAAACATTCCAAAGAAAGGAGAATCCTCTTCCAAAAGGAAGGCACCTGCCACCTCGGGAGAAGGCATGCCTCGTCCTCACAATCCATGGTTCACTTCTTCTGAGCAAGAATCTCACTTCTTTGGAGATTTTGTAAATAGGGAACTTGTTCCCTCAAAAATATTGGATTTTAATTGGTTGGGGAATCAAGGATTCACTTTTCAGACTCTTCTCCGAGATCAGAATTTGGAGAAGTTTGTTGGCTTGAAGGGTCATATCTACCCGGACTTGGTGAGGGTCTTTTACTCAAATCTCACAAAGGATCAAATCAATGGAACAGTATCCTCTGAGGTAAAAGGCAAATCCATAGTCATAGACTCTAATATTTTCTTTCAATTTGCTGGATTTACAAATGAGGGTATGACCCCTTCTGTTGAAAATCTGAGACATGAAGGTTTTGACCTTCAAAAGGATTCGTTCTTTATGAGTCTGCTGAAGAATCCTGAAGGATGGGAAGCTGAGAAGGCAGCAAGAAGAGGTCAAGGAAGGAAGGTGACCTATAATATCGGTAGTCTGAATGCTGATGATCGCCTCCTTCGTTATACCATTGTATGGATTTTGGCTGCTAGGGGTACAAACCATGCTCAAATAACAGAGGAAGACATGGTTTTAATGGCAGCTTTGAAGAATGGTCTTCAAGTTGATTGGGCTGAAGTTGTGATGGATAACATGGTTAAGGCAAGAAGGCTGCTTGACTATAAATGCCCTTATGCTTTATTTGTCTCACGTCTGCTTGAGCACTTTCAAGTAGATGTCTCCAACGAAAACAGAGAGCTGGTGAAAGATATTCATGTCATTGGAGATATGGCATTAAAGAAGATGCGTTTGGTGAAAACGGCAGCTGGCTGGGTTTCAAGAGATGAAGTCCCACAACAACATCAACCAGAGGCTAATCCTCCTGCTGATGATGATGATGATTCAAGGGCTGGGGAGTATATCCCTAAGTCCCGATTTGAGTCCATTATCATTGATAGGCTGGATGAGATTGAAAAACGCATTCAAGAGGCGGATGAAGCAAATGAAGAGTGCTTTGAGGAGCTAAAGGAAATGATGGAGTCTCTTCATGCTAGGTTTGACACGATGTAGACTTCCCTTTGTATCTCTTCTCCCTTTTTGCTTATTGATATACCAAATAGGGGGAGAATAGAGAATAGGTTATCCTAGATAGGGGGAGCATAGAATAGCTTTAGTATAGTTTTATGTTTTATGGTTTAGTGTAGCTACTTGAGACTTACTTATTTAGTATAGCTTTTGAGACTTCGAATTTAATCCTTATTTTAAATGATAATTTGAATTCTGGTTTATTCTATCTCTCTGGTTTTGGTCTATGATTATGGCAATTGAATCATATCCTTATCTGTGAATGAATGATTAAAAATTTGATGCTCTGATAAAGATAGTATGTATGATGAATCTGCAATGCATATACTCTATTTTTGGATATTATTAACAATTGCAGGATTCTCAAGAAAATCAACACACATCCTAAGCCTCTAGGAAAACCTTGATTAAAGATTTGGTACATCAAAATCAAAAAGGGGGAGATTGTTGGACTTAAAGCTTGAAGATGCGTTAGTTCTTCTCTTAGTGTTTTGATTTTGATGTTATGGAATTTTGGTTTCTCTTAGATGAAATGTAATTAGGTTCTTTCTATGTATTGTGTGTTGAGCTTAGGCATGTTTGTGTTTGATTCTTAGTTTGGATAACTCAGGGAGTTTTGCTATCTTGTGTGTGATTACTCATTTGACAAATGGTTGATTTCCTTTTTCTTAAAACAAGACTTGAAAAACCTTTGGGAACCAATTGAGGTAATAGATTACCAACAAGAGGTAATCAACTACCAAACAATGGGTAACAAAGTGTGGAAATCCATTTGTTCACTGAAGTAATCGATTACCAACAATAGGTAATCGATTACCATGCTCAAAAATCACTCAAGATTGCTTTCTGCACTGAGGTAATCGATTACACCATTATGGTAATCGATTACCAAGTCCTCCTCCTCTGGAGTAATCGATTACCCTCCTCTGGTAATTGATTACCTGAGTTTTTCTTACTGGGGTAATCGATTACCCTCCCCTGGTAATCGATTACCTGTGTTATGCTCACTGGGGTAATCGATTACCCTCCCCTGGTAATCGATTACCATGTTCAAAAATGCACCCAAAAATGCTGTAACGACTAGTTTAATCAATTACCCACTTATTGTAATCGATTATTTAGACCGTTGAGCCCTCAGTTTGCCAAAAACAAGCTTCAAACTTCATCTTTAAAAGACTCTTTGATGAAAACCTTGAGAGAACTCTTGGAACTACATCTTTTGAACATATTCTTACATTTCATATGCTCTGAAATCAGAGATCATCATATCTTTCCAAGAAACACAAAGAGAACTTGAAGAGTTGATTTTGTTTTGAAAAGAAAAGGCAAACTTGTTGTATTCATCTATTTAGGTGGCATTCATTGTGCATTCTTTGTGATCAGACCTACACATCAGGTGTATTCTAAACTGATCTTTACTTGTTTCGTTGTTTGCTGAGTTGTTACTCTAGGAGATAGGTCTCTCTGGATAAAGTAAGTGTATTTGAGAAGTGTTTTCTCAAATGTTTGATCTTGGGTGTTCCAAGGTCAGGGAAGAACTGTTCTTTGGGTTGAAGAACAGGTTTTGGGTGTTTTGATTTCGTTTTTGTGTTGCTTGTTGCAGAGTGAATGTAAAAGAACATAAAAGGGATCATTTGATAGTGGAAAGCCAATCGCAATAGTTGTTGGGTTGGGACTGGACGTAGGCAGTTGGCCGAACCAGTATAGATCGCTGTGCACTCTTCTCTTCCTTATCCTCTTTACAGTTTTCCTTATATTGCTATTATCATTGATTAAATTCTGCAGTATATTTGGTAACTGTATTGATAATCAACTTAGTAATAGATACGGTAATTGAATCAGTAATAGAATTAATTGATACAGTAATTGATAAGTAAATCTAGAACCGATTTGTTTGAATTCGAAAGGAATTAGAATCTTGTGAAATTCGGCTAAAATTGAACAAGAATCTATTCACTCCCCCTCTAGATTCATACATAGGGACCAACAGTAAATACTCCAACTGGTACTTCAGTTATAACATCAGATATATGTCTAAACTGTGAAATAAAGATTTGTGATAAAACTTTCTATGTCGAATTGATTTGTTTACCCCTTCAGCAAATTGACGTTGTTCTAGGTATGGATTGGTTATCCGCTAATCATGTTTTGTTGAATTGCTTTTTGACAAAACAATTATTTTTCAAAACCCAAAGGTGAGTAGGGATGTTGAAATTATTTCCATAGATAAGGTTTTAAAATCTTTAAGGGAAAATAATACCCAAGTATACATGATCACCGCTAATGAAACTAAATCTGAAAATGAGGTAAATAGTGTGCCTGTAGTAAAAGATTTTGTTAAGGTATTTCAAGAAGTAGATAAGTTACCTCCTGAAAGAGAAGTTGAATTTTCCATTGATTTAATTCCAGGAACGGGACCAATTTCCATAGCACCATATAGAATGTCTCCTGTAGAATTAGCTGAAGTTAAGAAACAAATTGAAGAATTGTTAAGTAAACAGTTTGTAAGACCTAGCGTATCACCATGGGGAGCTCCAGTTTTGTTAGTAAAGAAAAAAGATGGAACCATGAGAATGTGTATAGATTATAGACAATTAAATAAAGTAACCATTAAGAATAAATATCCATTGCCTAGGATTGATGATCTTATGGACCAATTAAGAGGAGCATGTATTTTTAGTAAGATTGATTTAAGATCAGGATATCATCAGATTAGGGTAAAATCCGAGGATATTCCAAAAACTGCTTTCAGTACTCGTTATGGGCATTATGAGTATTTAGTTATGCCTTTTGGAGTGACTAATGCTCCTGCAGTATTCATGGATTACATGAATCGAATTTTTCACCCTTATCTTGATCAATTTGTAATTGTATTCATTGATGATATCTTAGTGTACAGTAAAACTAGGGAAGATCATGCTAAACACTTAGAAATAGTATTGCAAATCTTAAAGGACAGACAACTCTTTGCTAAATTATCTAAGTGCGAATTTTGGATGGAGAAAATCAGTTTTTTAGGTCATGTAATAACTCAAGGAGGAATATCTGTAGATCCCTCTAAGGTACAATCTGTTTTATAATGGGGAAGACCTAAAACTGTAACAGAGATTAGGAGTTTTCTAGGATTAGCAGGATATTATAAGAGATTTATTAAAGATTTTTCTAAAATAGCTTTACCTTTGAATACCTTGACCCGAAAGAATCAAGCATTTATTTGGACCACCGGATGTGAGGATAGTTTTCAAACTCTTAAGGAAAGATTGACCACTGCCCCGGTATTGACCTTACCTGATCCCAAGAAACCTTTTGTACTATATTGTGATGCATCTAAAATGGGTTTAGGAGGAGTATTGATGCAAGATGGTAAAGTGGTAGCATATGCTTCTAGACAGCTTAAGATTCATGAGAAAAATTACCCAACTCATGATCTAGAATTAGCAGTTGTAGTATTCACACTTAAGATGTGGAGACACTATTTGTATGGAACAAGGTTTGAAGTATTTAGCGATCACAAAAGCCTTAAATATTTATTTAGTCAAAAAGATTTGAACATGAGACAACGTAGATGGGTGGAGTTTTTAAAAGATTATGATTTTGAACTTAATTACCATCCCGGAAAGGCTAATGTGGTAGCAGATGCTTTAAGTAGGAAATCTTTGATTATGTCTTCACTGATAATTAGAGAAATGGATTTATTAGAACAGTTTCGAGATCTTAGTTTAGTGTGTGAAACTACTAATACGAGTATTAGATTGGGAGCTTTGCAAATTTCTAACATATTTTTTGAAAGAAATTAGACAGAAGCAAGAATTTGATCTTTTTCTGAAAACCCAAATGGAAAATTTAAATCAAGGAAAAACTAGTGCTTTTAAGATTGGAATGGATGGTATTTTGAGGTTTCAAGATAAAATTTGTATTCCCAATATAACAGAAGTTAGAAAGACAATTTTGGAGGAAGTACATAAAAGCAAATTAAGTATTCATCCTGGTGCCACTAAAATGTATAAAGATTTGATAACTATATTCTGGTGGCCTGGAATGAAGAAAGAAATTTGTGAATATGTGTATTATTGTTTAATTTGTCAAAAAGCTAAAATAGAACATCAAAAACCTTCAGGTTTGCTACAACCTTTAGAAATACCACAATGGAAATGGGATAGCATATCTATGGATTTTGTGGTAGCCTTGCCAAGAAGCCCTAGGGGATTTGATTCAATTTGGGTTATAGTAGATCGTTTAACTAAGTCTGCACATTTTATTCCTATTAATATTAAATATTCTTTAGAGAAATTAACTAATTTATATATAGGTGAGATTGTAAGATTACATGGTGTACCATCTAGTATTGTATCAGATAGAGATCCTAGATTTACTTCAAGATTTTGGGAGAGTCTACATAAAGCTTTAGGAACCAAATTAAAATTAAGTTCTGTCTATCATCCCCAAACTGATGGACAAACTGAAAGAACAATCCAATCTTTAGAAAATTTATTGAGAGCTTGTGTTTTAGAACATAAGGGTTGTTGGGTAGACTTTTTGCCTTTGATAGAATTTACCTACAATAATAGTTTTCATTCTTCCATTGGTATGGCACCGTTTGAAGCTTTATATGGAAGAAAATGTAGAACTCCTTTGTGTTGGACTGAATCAGGAGAAAGTTTAATTTTAGGACCTGATATTGTACAACAAACCTCAGAAAAGATTAAGTTAATTCATGAAAAGATGAGAACGACACAAAGTAGGCAGAAAAGTTATCATGACAAAAGAAGAAAAGATTTGGAATTTGATGTTGGTGATCACGTATTCTTAAAGGTAAATCCATGGAAAGGTATTGGGAGAGTTTTAAAATCCCGAAAACTTTCACCGCGTTTCATTGGTCCCTTCCAAATAATAAAAAGAGTAGGCCTTGTGGCTTACCAAATTGCTTTACCCCCAATTCTTTCTAATCTTCATAATGTCTTCCATGTTTCACAACTTTGTAAATACATTCCAGATTCATCACATGTAATTGAGTTAGATGATGTACAAATAAAGGATAATCTAACATATGAAGCATTACCAATGAGAATTGAGGACAGGAGAATCAAAACATTAAGATGAAAGGATATTCCTTTAGTAAAAGTTATTTGGAGAACGGATGATGCGACGTGGGAATTGGAAAGTGAGATGCAGAAAAGCTACCCTGCATTATTTGAATGAGGTAAATTTCGAGGACGAAATTTCTTTTTAGGGGGGGTAGAGTTGTAACACCCTAAAAAAAATTAATTTAATTAAATAACTACGTATATTAAAAACATAGTTGAAATGTTTACTAAAATATCCATAAAAATGTGCATCTTAACTGGTTACTCTTATAATTTAACCAGTTTGTTATCTTATAACAATATTGTTAAGAAATTTGAGAAAAATCACGATTTCGTTTCTAAATAAAAACGTAGCAGAAAAATAATTTTACAGTTTAACATTTTATTACTATTTAACATTTTGAACGTTATTAAATATTTCTGATTTACTGTAAATTCACTATTTTAATTATATTATCATCTGTGGACAATTTTGTTCTGTATTTCGTATGAGAAATCTATTAAGAATTAATATATAAAAATTATATATTGTTACACATGAGAATTTACTTATTCTAAAAATATACAGTTTTTGGAAAAATTTAATTATTTTCTGAACTGTGGTTGTACACGCAGTACAAGTTGAAAAATTAAAACAACAAGGAAATCAAAGGGAATATGACCCATAATATGTAGAATGAGGAGTAGGATAAATAAATATACAGGTTGGAATGAAACACGGTATAACAAATTTTCTGTAAATAAAATACAGAAAATATCTAGAAAATTTATATAAAACAATCTGTGAACCATAAAATTATAGTTAAAGAATTTTTGAAATCCTTGTAATTTTGTTTTAATTATGACATAATCATACATGGTATTGGAAGATTGGAATTAGAATCATAATATTTAAAAGAGAAATTAGGGTTTTAAGTCATTTTAAAACCTTAAAATTTAGTAACTTTTAACTTGTAATTGTGTGAATTTGTGCACAATTTGTCATGTTTGATAATAAAATAATTAAAGAAGCATGAAAAGGATAAGATAAATATGCAAAGAAAGCTTAGGAAGAAAGCCATTGAAGTTGAAGAATTTTTGCAATCAAAATATCAAAATTAGAAAATTAGTAATTTTTTGCCACCTTTGTCATTTTGTTAAATTTTTGCACATTGGATTTGTGCAAGCAATCAAACCACATGGTTATGAATGAGAATGCAAGGAAGAAAATTCTAAATTGGCAACTAGAAAAGTCCAAATTGGCAACTACATAAGGAAGGAAGATGATAATTCATTTTATATACATTTTCTTTACCTTGTTTTTGGTTCAATTAGCTTCTATACGTGTCATATATTGATAGTTTATCTTAGATATTGTGTTAGAGGTATATTTTAGTAGTAGTAGTAAATAATAGTTTAAATTCCATAAGTTCTTATGTTTGTATATGGATTCTTGTGCAGTACACCTATAGCTTTGAGGATTGAAGAAGAGATTAGCAGCAAGGATGGACCCAATTCAAGAACCTAGAGTGAACCATGGTGCAAGGAATCACCCAGCAGCTGTCATGGGGCGCCCTGGCGCACTAGGTGGCGCATTCCATGCCAACTTGCTGGAATTTTACGCCCTGGCGCACTAGGTGGCGCAAATGATGCCAACTTGCTGGAATTTTACGCCCTGGCGCACTAGGTGTAAAGCAAATGATGCCAAGCTCTTGGAACTTTACGCCCTGGCGCGATTTCGAGTAAGTGGAGCGCAATTCATCTGCTATAAATAGCTTCAAGGGCGCTTAAACCGAGGAGCAAGCTTCGAGAATTCAGTTCTAACTGTTTCAACCATCTTAGATAGCTTCTCTTGTACTCGAGAGTTGTGCGATTGTGCAACTCTATTCTCTCGTTCTTCTCTCTTCTAACTTCTCTTCTCTTCTCAATTCTTGAATCTCTTGTATTGAATCTTCTGCACAAACCTTGAATATTTCGCAATTGAATTCAGTTCACAGTTTCTTGCTTCTTCAATTTCTGGTTCCATCTACAATTACATGCAATTATTCTGTTCTTCATTGATTTAGGTCTTCTTCGAATTGCAATTCACTGTTCACTTCACATTTTACTATTCATATCTCTTTTATGCTTTTGTTCTCTTAAATGGAATTTAGTTCTTGAATTCTGATTCCTCTACTCTTCAATTCTGCATTAGATTCTTGATTCACCTTGCAATTACACGTTATAACTCTACTCTTGATTGTTTAGATTTTCTCTCCACGCCTTATGTTTCTACGCTTTGTTCCTTTACTGCAATTGTATTCCGCATGATTCACAGTTTCATTTTGCTTGAATTCTTGCTTCGATTTACATTTCTTTATTCTACTTTCAATTCCTAATTTTCTTTGCGATTTATGTTACATGTTCATTGTTCATTTTCTGCATTTATCATTTGTTGCTCAATTTACATTTCGCTGCTATGTTATCAATTTCTGCTTCTACCTTTAGTTCTTTGTTTCATTTTGTAATTTCAACTCAGTTTAGTTTTACTGCATTAATTCATGAAAATCCCCCTCTCAATTGTGAATAATGCTGAATTGAATAGATGTATGTCTTCTGAGAGATGACCTAGGTTGATTCCTCTATATTACAAATTTAATTGGGAATAAATCTAGCTTTTGATAGTCATTCGACAGTGGTTATCAAAATGGCGCCGTTGCCGGGGACATGCGTCATTCAGTTCAGAATTATCACTTTTCATGTATATAAACTGTTTGTGAATATTACATTTGTATAGACTAACCATAAATCCATATAACAGTTGTTGTTTCTAGTGTAGGTACTGACTATTTTGTTGACTTTTTGCATAGGTTTCAATTCTTTGTAGATATCATTGATGCTAGTTAGTTAGTGCTTAAATGATATTTTGCTGAGTGCTGTTAGTCAGTGTTGTTCATGCTAATTTGTGTTGTATATTGGTGTTTTTGGTGGCTATTGTTGAATCTGATGAACTAGAGAGGTGTTGATTTACATTCCTTTAGGCTACCATGGCTAATAGGACTATTAGGGAACTATTGCAGCAGGATTTCAATGAGTCAACTTTTGAAGAGGCAAAAATTTTTCATACCATGCCTCAGCAGCAATACGATCCTTATCCTAGCTCCTACAGTCTTGGATGGGGAGATCAGAGCTATCAGCATTCACATGACTATTCCCATCCAACACAAGATTGGCAGCAACAGTCCAACCATTATATACCACCATCGGTTCAGCATGTTGCACCACCACCACCACTAGCTCAACCACAAGGTAGTCCTTCCTTGGAAGAATTAATCAATCAGATGGCCACCAACAACTTACAATTTCAGCAGATGGTTGAGGTTGACTTTCAGAGTATTCAAACTCAGATTGAGCAGTTATCAAATGCAATTAGTCAGAACCAACCTCAAGCATCCCTCATAAATTTTGGTCTACAGGTTCTTGCATCTACTGACATTGCAGTGAACAAGCCATTGTCACCTTCCATTGTGCAGTCGCCAAGCTTAGAGGTGGAACCTACTGCACAACCAGAAAAGACAAGTTCCATGGAGGTTGTGACTAAAGAGAAAGAGTTTAGAGAACAACATTTGATAGAGCAAGACATGGAAGAAGGGAGAGTAACAGATAAGCAAGAGAAGGAATCATGTGATAATTTAATTGTTTATGCTGATCTCCCTTTGATAGGTGATGTAGGAGAACTAAAGGCACAAGGTGCAGTTGTTTCAGACTTTCTTACTTACAAAAATCCTCATGTCTTGATACCTAGTGGAGAATTGTCCATAGAGTTGCCTTGGAGCAAACACCATGAAAAAAATGAAGTATCCAAGAATTCAGAGTCACCACTAGAGAAGATTTCTTTATCTCTTGACACTCTTTCTCACTACAATTTCAAATTAAATGCCAATATTAAAATGAATAAATGGAAGATATTGATTATGGCATTCAATTTGTTTCTACCACCGTGCACTTGCATTGATTATAGAACACGCATGCACCTTAAATCATCTGCACTCATAAATAATGATTTACATATTATTGTAGATGATTGGACGATATTTGATCCAGGTGGGTGTTTGTTTCTTATCAGACACAAGGGCAGCACTATCACGAGAGCATCATTGAGAAGCCCACAGCATCTTGCTGCTTTGAGCGGCCGAGGAGTTTTCTTTTCTCCCTCCACTCTTTTCCGTTCTATTTTCATTCATTTCCTGTCTATCCATCTTCTGTAATTAGGAAGTAAGTAATAAGTTTAATTCTCTGTTCTGGTTTTGTTCTGTTTTCTTTGATTTTCTGTTCTGTTTTTGTTCTGTTTGAGTGTTGAAAGGAAAATATATATATGAAAAAAATAATAGTAAATGTGAAACATACCTCTTCTTTGAAGTTACAGGTGTATAAACTGTGGAAGTTACAAACATTTTTAGTTGATAGATTTTTCAATTTTCTTATGATCTATTTATGCATTCTTGAACTGCAATTGACTTGAAATTAAAGTTGGATGATTTGTGATAGAAAATAAACCTTGTGAGAATTTGAGCCTTATATATGGTGGAACCATTTCTTCCATCCAATTTCTTTCTTGTGTGATTACACTCATCGTGTTAGTTGCTCTGGATTTTTCCTTGACTCTTGTTGATATTTCTTGATCACATGCATTATTGAAATGATTTAGGCAGATTTCTTCTTAAGCCACTAGCCAAATGAGCCTACCTTACATATCTTCCCCCTGTTATCCCCCTTTGAGCCTGTATATCCCTTTCTTCAATTTTAAGCTCATTACAAGCTGAAAAATGGAAAACAATGATGTCCCCTAACCTTAGGGATTAAAGGAGCTTTGGAATTGTTTTGGGAATAAGTTTTAAATAAGTGTGGGGGTATAACCTTCAAACAAGTCCGTATGTGAGTTGGTGAATGAATTGGCAAGTGGTTATGCAAAAGAAAACAAATATGCGAGAAAAAGTATATGTATATGTATATAGAAAGAAATGCACAGAGGAAAATAATATAAGCTACAAAGAATGAAATCTAGAAAAAAAAAAAAAAAAAGAAAAAGTAAAAAGAAAGCGAGAGAAAAAAGAAAGTAAAAAGAATCAAAAGAGAAACAGAAAAGCAAAAGAAAATGAAAATCCATGATGAAAATAAGTGGGAAACCAAAAAAAGAGGTACATGCTAGGAGGGTGATTCTCATGCTTACTAGATTTATTCCCCACTGCTCCTCTTTTCTCTTGGTTATTAGCCTAAATAACTTTTCTCTAATCCAACCTTAACCTTGGCCCCATTACAAGCCTAATAAAGACCTTTTGATCTTTAATTGCATGTGGTTCGGGTTATTGAAGTTAGAGGCTTGTAAAAATCTGGTAGTGCTAGCTTGCATGATGTGCTTGAGTGCAATTACAAGCCTAAACACTTGAGAGTCAAGAGGAAACACTAACTTGTGAGGTCCTATCACTTTGAATTCATTATTCAATTCACTTGTCAATTTGTTTGTTTTGAATGTACAATAGATTCATGGATTGTTGTTGATCTTGGTACTCTGAATTTTGTCCCTTTCCCTTTCTATGCATCTGTGGTTCAATTGAAAGTGGTCCAATTCACATAGCATCAACTTTTCTTTTAGTAAGTTTTGCCCCGGAGTGCAAAAGAATAAGTGTGGGGGTATTTGATAATTCATTTTATATACATTTTCTTTACCTTGTTTTTGGTTCAATTAGCTTCTATACGTGTCATATATTAATAGTTTATCTTAGATATTGTGTTAGAGGTATATTTTAGTAGTAGTAGTAAATAATAGTTTAAATTCCATAAGTTCTTATGTTTGTATATGGATTCTTGTGCAGTACACCTATAGCTTTGAGGATTGAAGAAGAGATTAGCAGCAAGGATGGACCCAATTCAAGAACCTAGAGTGAACCATGGTGCAAGGAATCACCCAGCAGCTGTCATGGGGCGCCCTGGCGCACTAGGTGGCGCATTCCATGCCAACTTGCTGGAATTTTACGCCCTGGCGCACTAGGTGGCGCAAATGATGCCAACTTGCTGGAATTTTACGCCCTGGCGCACTAGGTGGCGCAAATGATGCCAAGCTGCTGGAATTTTACGCCCTGGCGCGATTCTGGAGTAAGTGGAGGCGCAATTCATCTGCTATAAATAGCTTCAAGGGCGCGAAACTGAGGAGCAAGCTTCAGAATTTAGTTCCTAACTGTTTCAACCATCTTAGATAGCTTCTCTTGTACTCTGAGAGTTGTGCGATTGTGCAACTCTATTCTCTCGTTCTTCTCTCTTCTAACTTCTCTTCTCTTCTCAATTCTTGAATCTCTTGTATTGAATCTTCTGCACAAACCTTGAATATTTCGCAATTGAATTCAGTTCACGTTTCTTGCTTCTTCAATTTCGGTTCCATCTACAATTACATGCAATTATTCTGTTCTTCATTGATTTAGGTCTTCTTCGAATTGCAACTCACTGTTCACTTCACATTTTACTATTCATATCTCTCTTATGCTTTTGTTCTCTTAAATGGAATTTAGTTCTTGAATTCTGATTCCTCTACTCTTCAATTCTGCATTAGATTCTTGATTCACCTTGCAATTACACGTTATAACTCTACTCTTGATTGTTTAGATTTTCTCTCCACGCCTTATGTTTCTACGCTTTGTTCCTTTACTGCAATTGTATTCCGCATGATTCACAGTTTCATTTTGCTTGAATTCTTGCTTCGATTTACATTTCTTTATTCTACTTTCAATTCCTAATTTTCTTTGCGATTTATGTTACATGTTCATTGTTCATTTTCTGCATTTATCATTTGTTGCTCAATTTACATTTCGCTGCTCTGTTATCAATTTCTGCTTCTACCTTTAGTTCTTTGTTTCATTTTGTAATTTCAACTCAGTTTAGTTTTACTGCATTAATTCATGAAAATCCCCCTCTCAATTGTGAATAATGCTGAATTGAATAGATGTATGTCTTCTGAGAGATGACCTAGGTTGATTCCTCTATATTACAAATTTAATTGGGAATAAATCTAGCTTTTGATAGTCATTCGACAGTGGTTATCAGAAGACTAAGTCCAACTTTTTACAATTGTTTTTAATGACTAAATGACAAAATTGGACCATTTTGCTTTGTTTTATCTAACCTTCACGTGAGAATTGTTGTGGCAGCCATCAAGCATCTAGAAACAAAGACCAAGTCCAGGATAAGATGTCAAATTTTATCTAACCAACTAGTTACATGCTTATTTTATTAATTTTTTTCAACTATATATACAGCAAGGTGTGGGCAGTTTTTCACATCCAAAAACATGGCACACTTGTCCAAAATCACCCAAAATCTCTTGGTTTTAATCTTGCAAAACCGTAAGCTCTTTTGGCACCATTTCAAGAATTTTTCCTAAAATTTCTTCACCTTTTACTCTAGCCTTTTTCACATGACTTTGATAGGTGAGTGATACCAAGCCCTTTAAACCTTCAAAAGCTTTCTCAAAGTTTTCCAAATAGTGGCCAAAAGAAATCAAGGTAAAGGAAGTTTTCAAATTCTTTAGGTTTTCAAAGTTTCTAAAGGTTCTAAATTACTAAACTTTGTGAAATTTTGTGTTTTAAAGCTTCTAAACTCTTTTCTATTTTAATCTTTATATGAAAATTTATTTTTGAATAAAATTATAAGATTCTAACTAGGAGGCTCTGCCACCTTACTTGAAACTTATAAGTTTATTACCTATTTCAAATTTTCTTGGAGGGAGTATTATATACATGCATAACTTTGAATTCATGCATTATATCATAATAATGTTATAAGACACTTTATTATATGTAAAAGAAAATTTGAATTGTCTGATAAATAATTTTTAGTTCAAGTTTTCCCTAAAACTCTCTAATGTTATGAAGATTTTAACGGTTTTAAAGAATAATTTGAAAACTTATTTCTAAAGGATGTTTAACATGGTTTTCAGTTGTTTTGAACCTTAAAACCTTTTGGCCAAGGTGTATTAATTACTAAAATAGAATGGGCAGCAACTAAAAGTAATTAAAAGTCACCTAATAATTAAAAACGTTAAAATTCTAAATTTATAACGGTTAATTTTCTTATGCTTTGAACTATGATGTTTTGTGTGGTGGAATTTGATGATGATTTGGATAGTGTTTGAATATATTTTCTTTGAACTTAGATGATCTATTCTATGGTTTTGGATGATGTTTGAGATAGTGATTAATTGTTATATTATGCACTTTGATGATTTGTGGTGTGAATTTTGACGGTTTGGACTATAAAATATTAATAAGTTACGTGAGATATAATTATGGATTGGTCTTGTAATACCCATTAGTTGGTACCTTTTTATTTGATATTTTGAAAAAGGAGGATAAGATTTCATTCATTCATGCATGCCTCAAAAGAGGTGACCTCGGTTAGAGGTGCAGATAATAAACTTAATCCGTGCGTCTAGGCGTGATGCTAGACTTGGGGGATTTTTATGGTGAGAATTCATTTAACTCATGATGATCACATGTTTTTTTATGAGATTCTGTGCACCACTGTGGAATCCCAACTGGTCGGTAAGTTTTACGATGATGATGTCGTATTATCTGATATGGTACCACATTGCATATTTTTGGGAGTTGAGGTTGGAGCATGCATCATATAGAAATTTCATTTAGTCATAATTCATTATTTATTTATGTGAGTATGATATGTATTATTATTGATATTTTTATATGCTATTTATTGTTATTTAGATTTTGGAACTTACCCTTGCGTGTTTGTGTCTGTGGTTTGACACCTGTGATGATCCTAAATTTTATTTGGGGGAGCAGATTAACAGGATAATTCTATTTGGAGATGTGAAGGAAGGATAGATAACATGAGGATTTTTTGATGGTCCTTAAGAATGAATCTAGAGGGGGGGTGAATAGATTCTAGTTCACTTTGGCCTATTTTTCGTGAGTTACTAATTCCTTTTGATTCAAACAGAGTATATTCAAATTTATGCAGCAGAAATATCAAAGGAATTATCAATAACAAGTTTGTAATCAATTTTTAGTTTATACAATATGTGTATCTACTCTTTCCAGTTTTAGTTGATTACCAAGTTAATTGATGAGTTAATTACCAAGTCAGTTACCAAACAAGTTGCAGCAAATAATCAGTTATAACAACAATGTAAGGTAAATGGTAATGAGTGTAAGGAAGAAGAAGAGTGCACAGTGATTTTATACTGGTTCAGCCAACTGCCTACATCCAGTCCCAATCCAACAACTGTTGCAATTGGTTTTCCACTATCAAATGATCCCTTTTGTGTTCTTTTACATTCACTCTGCAACAAGCAATACAAAAACGAAATCAAAACACCCAAACCAGTTCTTTAACCCAAAGAACTGTTCTTCCCTGACCTTGGCACACCCAAGATCAAACCTTTGAGAAAACACTTCTCAAATACTCTTACTCTATCCATAGAAACCTCTCTCCTAGAGTAATAACCCAACAATCAAATAGATAAACAAGAGATCAGTTTAGAAAACACCTGGAGTGTAGATTCTGATCACAATTAATAGAACAGTGAATACCACCCAATCAGTAAAATGAATATAGTTGCCTTTTCTCAAAACTCTTTCAAGAACTCTTGAAGTTCTTTGTGATTTCTCTTGAAGAAAATGACAAGCTCTCTTAGAGAGGATTTGAAAGTGTATAAGCTTTTCTGAAAATGGATTTCAAGTCTTTCAAGAGTGTTTTCAAATCTGTACAAAAACTATATCTTGGTTTTTCAAAATGGCCTCCATTTATAGATGCAGATGAAGCCTCAATTGTTGACATTTGGAACCTCAAATTTCAAACAATTGGAGCCTCAAATCTTCTGAACGTTGGAGCATTTAATTTCAGAACGTTGGAGCCTCAAAAATTGACTTTATGGAGTTTAAAATTGATTGGAATAAGTGGGTAATCAAGTGGGATGTTATAAAAATCATTTCAGGCAACTTTTAAACATTTGTTGCAGTGGTAATCGATTACAGCAAGCTGGTAATCGATTACACCAGAGAGGATTGCATTTCTGGAGAATTTCTCAGCATGGTAATCGATTACAGCCTTATGGTAATCGATTACTGGCTCGTGGTAATCGATTACCACCCAATGGTAATCGATTACTCCAGTGACAAATGGTTTTCTGCACTATGTTTTCCCTCTTTTACTATTGGTAATCTATTACCAATTGTTGGTAATCGATTACTTCAGTTAAATAACAGTTTTTCAAAGTATTTTCAAGGAGGGAACTCAAACCATTTGAACACTTGAGAAATCAACCAAGTTTGCCAAACTCTCTAGGGTATTCAAACACAGAACAACACATATATCTCTTAATCTAAAACAATCAATACATATGTAAAATTCCTAGATACATTCATCTAAGAAAACCAAAATTACATCAAAATCAAAAACACCAAGAGAGACTTTCCAAAGCCTCATCAAGCTTTAGTTTCAACATTTTTGTGAATAATGTGTATATTATAGTTATCACAATATTACGTACTCTTGTAACATTTTGTGAATAATATTTGATGTATGTTAAGACCTATGTGATGTGCTCTGAATGATAGTGACGTTTTCTTTATAAAGTGTTTTAAAATTTTCATTCAAAGAAATCTAAAGGAAGGAAACCTTTTCAAAATAAATAAATAAATAAAAGAAGACAATGAAAAGTATTTTAGTGACGACAAAACGAGGTGTCACAGTCAACTCACATCTAGCATCGAGTAACATTAAATAAGTACCAGCAATGTTTGAACTTATGCACTAAAGTATTAAATTCCTTTAGAAAATCTAACTAGATGTCAAAAACTCCCTGATCTTTTTTAAGCTCATCAATGTGTTTTGTTCTTGTGTTAGTTTTAGTATAATACACATGGTTCTTTGCCAAATAAATAACACTCTAGCTATCATAGTCCAATCGAACTCCTCCTCACTCAATGACCAACTCATTTACTAGCATTGTAAGCCATAAAACTTTCTTATTAGCCTATGCTACAATCATGTACTTTGCTACAGTTGTTAACATCGTTACAATACACTGAATGGTGGACTTCCAATGAAAAGGCCCATCTACTACAAAAAATTTATACCTCATTAAAGCCACTAATACAATCAGAATATATATATATATATATATATATATATATATATATATATATATCCTACACTTTAAGAATCATCCTTTTAACTGCCAAAAAAGATATAATGACCTGTTGTTCCCTTTAGGTACTTGAAGATTGATTTCACTATTTACCAACAGTGTATCTCTAGCTTTGACATAAATATGCAGACTATTTTGCAACATGTGAAAAATCTAGACTAGTGCAAATAATATTATACAATAAGTACCCTACTACATTAGCATAAGTAACTTTTTCATGTACTCCATCTTTTTATTGTCTTCATGAAATGATTTGCATGGAGCTTGAAGTGATTTTCAAGTGGAGCAAGATTATTAGTATGTTTTTCTCATTCTTTGGCAACAACAAGTTTATTAGTATGTGTTTCTATCTTTGGCAAGATTATACTATTATTATCAACTTGAATTCACTAGCCTAGGTTCTAGTGTAGGTGTTGCCTTAGTTCTTGGACTACATGGTTCTGCCTTTTTACGAGTCACTAACAACAATTCAAAATGCATCTTAACGTCAACGAAGGATGAGCAACTTAAATAGAAACTTACATATGTGTCTCAATTGGTTGTGTATTATGGAATGCTCATCAAGAATTGCATCCTTGTTGATGATCTTCTTGAAAATTGAATCACGAAAATTCAACCCTTTATACCCTTGGAGGAGGCCACAAATACACTAAGAAATATCTTTGAATGCCACATATCTCAGTATTTCTAAAACTACAAGCCATTGTAATCTTTTTCCATTATCGTACCTCTAGTACTTAATTTTACTTCCTATCTAGTACTCAACTTAAGCCCATATATTTTAAACTTCATAAAAACTTTAGAATTTATTTCATAAGAACACATAGACCTTGCGATGAAAATAATCAATGAAAGTGACAAAGTAATAGGAACCACCTAGTGACGAATCTCAAATAGGCCCTTACACATTAGTTTTAACATATTTTAAGATTTCCTAAGTGGTGTCTTTTGTAGTTTTAAAATATACTCTAGACCATTTCTCGAGCATACAATACTTGCACAAGTTTACTTTGTTATTCCAAACTCTCACCAATAGTTTTCTCTTTTGAATTTCTACCATCCAAAGCTCATTGAGATGACCTAAATGTAAGTGTCATAATTTGATAGCTTCATCATCATCAGATTCAACATATGCAAAAAGATCCACAATTATACCCTTAATATTATATAGATATTGCCAAAATCTTGTTGCTGTTTCATAATTACCAATGAACCTTACAAACTTTTAGGGTATCCTAATCATTATCAATTCTATAACTTAAACTACTGGAATGTAGAGTACCAAGTGAGATCAAATTCTTCCTCAACTTGAGGATATGCTAACTATCATACAACATTCTCACACCACCATCATCCATAACAATCTCTCATTCCAACAATGTCAAAATTATTTATCACGCATGTGGTAAACCATTCTCTTTTAAAATTTATGCATCTACAAGTTGACTAAATGAAACAAAGAGAACATTTCCTTCACTAAACTAGACTGAATTGTTAGTCTCTGCAACATTCACAGAGCGGGATGACTGTTACCAAACTAATACAACATTGGACAATGTTTTTTGTAATGTGCTTCTGTTTGTAATGGTTGAAATGATCATTTGATTAGTTGTCTCTAGTTTTGGACTTATTCCTACCACCAAAGCCCTATTTACCTAATTTCCTACCACATACTTAATTCTCATTCACATATGAACCCTAGACTTAAGAACACTTTCATGCATTTTATTTTTGGTTACATTGACACATAATTGTAATTGTGATATCTTCCCAACTGATAGCGTCTTCCCATATATTAGGTTTGTCACTAAATACTCGTTGGAACAAGGCAAAGAACAAAGCAAAATCATTTCCTTATCCTCATCCTTAATCTTCCAATCTCAATATGAACCAACCTATACACCTTTTGCTTTCTGTACAACTTGTTTGTTAGGACTTAAAACATTTATTGATTATTTGATGTTGTCACTAGCTTACCAAGAGACATCAAATTCGTGACATGGTACATAATCTTGTCTGCCAAACACGACCATAAATTTGTCCCAACTATCTTTAATAACACATATTCCAGATTGTCCATGTTTACAGGTTTTATTATGCACAATTCTTACAGAAAAGCTTGTGGTGTCAATAGATTTTTAACCCTCTTCTACCTGAAACTTTTAGGTCCATCAAACTTCTCCACTTCAAATTCACACTAGTGTTAAGCGTCTATTGGTATCGGTTGTTGGCAATAACAACCAAAATTCTAAAGAGATCAAAGTATCAAACACACTAACTAATACAAGATTAAATAAATTTAAACAAGTTTGTAATAATGAATAAATAAAGTTACATCAGTTTGTGTGGAATAAATCCACTATACATAATTACAATACCCCTTTTGTACTATATTATAGTTTTGGCCATTAATTGTGCACTCTTTGACTTACATCATAACTCAACAACCCGTGGTCCAACATATTATGCTCTAACATGTACTTACTCATAAAATATGAGTCATGCACAACTACTTGATGTCGAACATAGTTTCATAGACACATTTCATGGTTATGTTATATATGCTTCTAATATACCATGTATTCAAGAATATATATTGCAAACTTTCACATTGTATAGCATTTCCATGATTGTTATCAATATATATATATATATATATATATATAATTTGTTGTAATTATTTATTAAGTTTTACAGTGTATACTGATTACATCTTAATTAACAAAAATTTTGCATCTATAAAAAAGACAGTAATAATGTACAAGATTCATCAATTGTCTTATAGTGTAGTTTTATAAATGCAGAATAAAAACTAATAGTATATTTGAAACTTCTTAGTCTTCTCCTGGAGGTTGTTTATCGTCATCCTAAGCCTCTCCAACTCAATATGTCTGCAAAGACGTTAAATATTATTTGTAAAGTAAATTTATAATTTGAGTAATGAAATTTTTTAATAAATCCATTTCTCTTCAATGTCTTTGTGTATTTTGAATTGATTATAGATAAGACACAAAATAGAGATCAATGAGATTAGGTAGAAAGAGAAATGATAGACATAAAAAAAAAAAAAAGACAAAAAGATATATGTTTTCACAGACATTAAAATCGGAATTACAAAAATGTAGACAAAATAATAATATTGCAAGAAAAAAGAAAAAAAAAATGTACAGATTAAAAGATATTGATTTTTAGTCTATTAGTTTTGTAATATAAAACTATTTATTATTTTTAAATTTTATGTAATTAAAAATTATTCAATTTTTAAGAAATGAATAAAAATAAAAAAAAAATATAGAATTAAATTTTATTATGTTATTTCCCCGTCATAAAACTAATACTTTTTTATTTATTTATATTAATTTAGAAACATATTTAGTTCAAGAAATTTTTAAAAAGATAAAATAAATCATATAATCAATGCGCACTTGTTTGGTTTCAATAAGAAAATTTACTATGTATTTCACGAATAATAAGAATAAACAATTTAGACTAAGTTTTACAATTTATTCTTTCTCGCAATCCAATTTCATGCCAACCAAAAATGTAAATAAAAACTTAACCATTAGTTTTATGCAGTTTGATGCCTTAATTAAAAATAAAAAAAATTACTAATAAATTTATAAAGATGGTTCTATGTTTGTTTTTAATAATAATAATAATAATAATAATAGTAATTATTATTATTATTCACCACTTATTACCGATGCAACAAATTAAAAATCATCCATTACAAAGAAATATACACAAAACCTAAATAAAGTTTATGATAAGATAAAAGTAACAAATGAAACAATTTAAATCACACTTTAATATTATTAATTTTATATTTACTAATTTCTAATTTTATTATTTAGAAAAGGAAGATAACAAACCTTTCGATTAACTTTGGATTAGTAAGAGCAACCTCAAAGAGTTTATCATTGGCCATAAATCTCTCAGTACTATTTATCATCGTCATTTCTGAGTTTTTATAAAACAACATAGTTGAGGACTCATCCATCGAGTTACTTGGAGGTTCCCCTTCTCAACAAATTCCTCATCATTTTCATCAACAAACTCTAAATCGCCGAAAAGAGAAGAGTCGGCTGTAAAACCTCGAAAGTGCCTGAACGCAGGTCTTTCCATCAACTTTACTTGTTCACTAGGCTTTTCAGAATAAGTGGTCATTAGAATGGTAGGAAGAAAAACAAAAGGGAAGTTGGACATGCCGAGATCCAGATCTAGGATATTAAAGCAAAGAAATACGTTATTAATCGAGGGTCCACCCTAGTATCTCTTCTGTGATAGACATGCCGAGATCCAGGATATTAAAGTAAAGAAAGACGTTATTAATCGTGGGTCCATCCTAGTATCTCTTTTGTGTTAGACATGCCGAGATCCAAGATATTAAAACAAAGAAAGACATTATTATTCAAGGTTTACCCTTATATCTCTTCTGTATTTTTTATCTTTTATTAATTTTTTTAATTAACATTTGGCGCATTGAAAAATTGAGAATAAATTTTTCATATTTCACATCTATTATGTATCTACAGTCTTTTGTTGATTTTTTTAGTAAAATTTTGTGTATAAAACATTTGAGAATAAACTTTTCATATTTTGTTTTTAATTTCTTTCTTCTTTTTCTCACTTATTAGTTGCTGATATTCAAAAGGAAAGAGAGGAAAAAATAAGTTTCGGATGGTGAAGTTGTATGAAATTGATTCAATTTGTTGATTGCCATCAAATAACTTTCTTTTAAATGGAAATAAATTTGCATATATATTATATAATATTTTTTAATATAAAATTTAACCATATTAAAAATAATATCTTTTTATTGATCAGTGTTAACTTTTTGTTAGTAAGGCAGATTTAAGGGATTAATTTAATAGTGGAAAGGAGTAATTGTTTAGAAGGAGGGTGGACGATAATTTTAATAAATTTAGTTTTCTTAATATCTTTGGATGAAGGTAATAAATTAGTCTAAAAGTTATCCATCCCTTTTTGTTATATATATATATATATATATATATATTTCATCTTCGATTTTTAATAATAAGAAATTCTTTTATTTCATACACTTCTTTAATGAAAGAAATAAGTGTTTTTTTTTATATATATATTATTTAACCTTCAATCACATCATTTACATTTCTATTTTTTTTTTAATTATTGAACTCATAGATTCATTACCCAAATTGAACACTATAGTATACTATAGTATGAAAAAGGAACTAAAAGTATGGGTGGGTAAATGGGTCAGCCCATTCCATTTAAGGCCTGCTTAAGTAGACCTGCGAAAAGCTTAGTTCACCTTATCTCACAGTGTCAAATAGACCTAACTTAGTGATCCGCTCCGCTTTATGGGTTTCGCGAACCCAGTTAAAAAATGTTAAATCTGGAATTTTAAAAAAATGCCAAAAAATTGTTATATTTTATCTCTTAAATTCTTAATAAATTAGTCAACAACATAAATTTTTAACTATCTCCAAAATAAATTTAAATTCTTACTAAGTCTACAACATAAACTTTTAATTATCTCTGAACAAAATGATTCCATTTTTTTAAGCTTGATCTTTTTCCATCACCACATCTTCATCTTCTAATCAAGTGCAATTGGTTCTGGCAGAATTACTGCGAAAGCGGAACCGATGCAGACAAAGAGATTGGAAGGGCGCGAGAAGATTGAGAGGGTGCGAGAAGATTGGAAGGGTGCAAGAAGATTGAAAGGAGAATGAGCCGACGAGAAAATTGGGAGGATGCGACGTGCAAGAAAATTGAGAAGCGGTAGGGAAAATGAAATGAAATTACGGTTTCAACTTTCAACCCTTTAAATATTACGGACCCTGTAAGTTTGTTTCGCAAAACCCGCGGGTTATGCGAGATGGACTTTTATGTACTATACCCCTATATTTTTTTGAGAAAATTGACCCAAACCTACAAAGATCATGAAGTCCTCAAACTGGCCCATAAACTTCGACCCTTATACCTAACCTAACTTAAATATCTCTTGACAAATTGCGCCCTTTTAAAAACAACATTTTCTAACATAATATACTGCTTATTGGCGGTGGATGTTGGTTAAGAGCCAAAACATTTTGTTAACACAAAACACTGACTATAAACAGCCAAGTGCTGAAAAGGTACTTCTCTAGCCTAATTTATCAACTCTCGTATTCTAATATAGATTATTATCTACTTTACAACTTTAGCTATATATATTACTGCTCATAAGGAGTAAAGTAAATTAGAGACACTTTAATTTCTTCAATATCTAAATAAAATAAAACAATGGGATATTTGGTGGCAGCTTTAAAATTAAACCAGGTTCATTGTGTATACAAACATCCAATCAAGGTTTTATAATCACGAGGATATATAATCAATGGGATATTTGGTGGTAGCTTTAAAATTAAACCAGGTTCATTGTGTATACAAACATCCAATCAAGGTTTTATAATCACAGAAATAGACAAAAAGACAACGAGCTAGGAAAGAAGTTAAAGACACAATTTGGCGGAAAAAAGGCTAACCGTCTCGGAAAAGGGTGAGAGTAGGAATGTAAAAAAATTTGTTTTCTACACATCCAGAAGCAGTAATTCTTGTAATAATCATTTCTTTTTTCAATTTAGAAATTTAATTAATTTATTTAAAAAATTAACATTTTTAATTTCCTTTTTTTCCTAATTCTAACATTTAAATTTTCTATTTTAAAAATTCATGATTTTAATCCTTCTTTCCATTTGAGAACATTATTTCTTCAATAAACACATAACATATAGCAGTGTATTTTAATTCAAGCTTCTATTCTACATAGACATTTAGTATCATTTTAAAAATTAATTTATCAATGTATTTAGTATCTTATCCCGCTTGTCATTAAACAAATTACAACATGTTACGTACCATTGTTTTACATGTTACTTGATACTGTTTCTTGCTACTTAATGATCAGCAAAATGACTTTAACAATCAATATCCTCCGAATGGGCGGAAGAATTAAATTGTGAAAATTTCAAAATAGAGGCACCAAAGGCAATGATTAAAATAACAGTTTTTTTTTAAAAAAATAGAGATATTAAATGTTCAAGATAGAAAAAAAAAGTGAAGTAATACGTGGATTTGGAATTAGCGAGTGAAAATTGCATTTTAGATAAAGCAAAAAAAATGTTTATATATATATGAGTTGCATTTTCGCTAGTGAACTGATGCAACTCAGTTAGGTCATGTACCTTTTATATTTTAATTAATTTTTGCTTAAACTCAAATCATTGTCGTTCTTCAATGGTCCCAAAAAAAAAAAAAAAAAAAAAACTCGATTAGCACAAATAATATGAATTTTGATTCGGTACAGTCATCATGTGTGAATTTTGATTTCAATGTAGTTCTACACTAGCATGTTCCTTTCATATTACAAATGTGTAAAATTATTTTATATTTTTAATATTGGATTTTCCTCTGTATATCATGCAATGAGCATATGCTCTGTAGGATAAATTAATAATATTTTGATTCATAAAACATAATTGAAACTTTCTCACAATATCACGTGGCCAATGGCCAAAATAGGCTTCTAAGTTGTGTTTTTAATTTAAGCTGGAAACTTTTTTATTTCATTTTAAGTTATTTGAAACTAATATAACGTAATATAAAATAAATTTTAAACTAAAATATTTTAACTTATAGGAAAGTCACACATGTAATGAAATATTATGGTATAAATTCAGATGATGGAATTTTGGAATTACATCAGTCGGATTTTATTCAGTAAATTCTCTATTCAAATTTTATTTTTCTAGTTTAATTCAAAATATTTAAAACGACATCTATATATAAATTGAAAAAATATAAGATATATATATTTACAGAAAAAAAGTAATACATTCAAAATTTTATAATAAAATTTGAATTTATATAAAATCAAATAAAAATATCAGTAATCAGTGTTTTAAATACATAATAATTTTTCTTTACAATTTTACCTTTTTTCGTTATTCATGAGATAGTGTCCCTTTATGTATATATTGGTATTCACATTATTACCCTTATATAATTTTATATAATTAGCATTATATCTATTTAAATATCCTCCATATTATTTAATCTTCAAGAAAAAATTTAATTGTACAAAATAATTTATGTGATGGTCTCTTTGGATTGTTCCTGTTGCAGATGTGGTGCCCCTGGCAATCCCCCCTTAACAATGTCACTGGTCAAGACTCTAGATGGTTAAATTAAATATGAAAATTTTGAAATCATGATCGTAGGACTCGGACCTACGTCATAAGGATTCAGAAGAAAAAAATAAATTACTTTTTTAAAATTCAAAATTAATTTTTTTAATTAATATATAAAATATCTCACATCTTTACAAAAAAAATTAAAAGAGAGAATTTTCATTTATAAATTAATAAAAAATTAATTTTAACTTTTTATAAACAAATTTCACCTTGTTTTCTTGTTTTATTGTAAAAGTTTTTTTTAAAAAATAAAATTACTCTAAACATGTCAGATCAGCAAGATGTTCTAGTTCTACCTTATAACTTACATAACCATGATACAAACTAAAAAATATTAAAGAAGTCTGTGACATACTTCTGCAATAGACTTAACATCTCTAAGACAAACAGAATATCTACAGATGGAGCATCAAGTCAGACGCAATGAGCACAAACTGAAGATGATCCTTCAAAATTGAAGTCATTCGTCTGTCTCAAGTAAAGTCATCAGACAATAGGCTAAGACGAAAACTCTTAAGACTGAAGAAGTTCATCGTCTGCCAAAGAAGTGAAGCAAAGTATGAGTCACTCGCGCCAAGATTTCAAATCATAAGAAGTACTCTTTAGAAGCATCCAAGATTAGTATGGGGATTCACGCCTACATATGCAACTCGAAAAGGTCTTCACCTTTTTCTGTCAAATCTCTATACAAGTAAGAAAAAGTACTGTGCACGCTATCTATATCCGCTGCACACGCCATCAATCAATCAAGTGCTCTCTGACACCTTATTGGACTTCGCTTGGAAAACGCTCAACGGCTTTCTTCTGTGTCTAACGGATATCTGAAGATTTTGCCTATTTAAAGACTTCGCTTCTTCAAAGTTCAGTTGACGAATACGCTTCAATATTCTACCTTATTGTGAATTCGCTCTCTATTACTTTTGCTCTTCATTTGTAAAACCCTCTCTGCGAAGAGGAAACTCTTTTTTTATAGAACTCTTTCAAATCCACTTGTGTGGTGTTTTAGCCTAAGGAGGCTGGTTATTCAAAGAATACCCTTGTTGTTTAGCCTGCGAAGGTTGTGTTCAAAGAATATCGTGTTATAGCCAGAAGTGGCTGGACGCAAATAATACTTGTAACCCTTTTACTGTTTGTAGTGAAAACTCAATTGTACTGGGTAACTGGACGTAGTCTTTCATAGACGAACCAGTATAAAAATACTTGTGTATTTGTTTTATTAAGTGTTTGACTAACGGGGATAATTAAACCATACTTTGAAGATTAAGATTGTTTCGTCTGCACATATTTAAACGCACAGACGAAAGGAACAATTTTTTTTTAAGTAACACAATTCAACCCCCTTCTTCGGTTCTATCTTTTACATATGTCATTCTATTTAACATTTGTCATAAATTGAAGTTGACTTCTTCGTTACCATCTTCCTCATCTCCTAACGTGAATAGATTTGGATCATGAAACTCTTTTTCTTTTTCGTGGAGATTGTTTTTTTTCTTTTATTTTTCTTGAATTTTGAGCACCGTTTAGATCCTTTCTTCTTTTTTAATATGATATAGATCTTTCAAGATATGAAGATATTTCGTGATCTTTAGAATATTCTTGTTCAATATAGTCATTTAAAGAATCATATATCATCAATTCTTCAAATGAAGACTTATTTCTTTATCGTATAACTGAAGTTACCTATAAAATTTTATTTGTTATTTTTTGTTTCAATGAAATTGATTTATTATTGAAAAGGTCAATAAAAATTTTGGATTTCTTTTCTGTGTATTAATTTCAAGTCATATGTAAATTAAATTTTTTAATAGAACTTGTATCTTTAATCTTTATAATAAAGCAGACTTCTTCCTTAAGTTACATGTTCAAAATTTTTACCTAAATCACTTTTCATATATGTTCTTGTTTAAAAGAATCTTATTATTTGAAGTCAAAAGCATTTTTTATATATAAAAAAAAACACAATAATATTTTATATGTTTGTGTTTTTATTAAAAAAAATAAGACCAATGTTCAATTATTTTAGTATTGCATGATTTAAAATTTTTAAAAACTAAAATTTCTTAATCACAATTGATAGAAAGCAAGACATGTTGAGAATATATGACTTTTCTTTCAATTCTAACATAAAGAAACTACTTTTTAGTTTCAGAAAGCAATCATTAAAGTTCATTCACCATCTATAAAATATCAACTAGTCTTCTAACATTTATACCTTATCTTAATAATTCGTCTAATTAAAAGATATAACACATATAGTTCAAATTAAAGTTGTACTTCTACCATACAATCATAGAAAGCACAGGAGATATAGTTCTACCATAGAACTAAATTAGATAGACAATATATATTGCATACTTTTCACAAATTTTTGTATTATTAATATATCTAATAATTTATTTTCATCATATAAACTACTTTTGTTAATTGAAATCCTTGAAGTTGGGATGATTCTGCCAAATAAAAATGTTGCTCAAGGAGAGGAAGCCCCAAAAGGTGGGTAACCAATAATAGCGCCTAATAAAAGAGTAAATTTTTCCTTAAGGCGTTGTAGTTCTTCCTCTTGTGCCTTACTAGATTCTACAATGACATAACATTACCATGTTGATATTCAAGTGTATTTAAGCAAATTAAATAAAAAATCCTCAGTATAACTAACTTCAAGCAATATATTCTCTTGAACTTGGAATATATTTCGTTGCTATAAAAAATTGGTAGTAGAACTCACCAATTCATGCATGCCTAATATTGGCAAGACGTAAAATAAACTCACATCAAAATTTATGAGATAATGTTCATGCAACAAGTAATTGAAATGATGAAACCTTATTTATGTAATCAATTAATGAGATGTGTCTAAGACATGGTGGAAATAAAAGAATAGATACCTTCTTCCTCTTGCTCACGTTTCTTCAGCTGCTCTAACTCCAATATGAGTTTCTACACCATTGCATTTTCAACTACTTCCTCTTCCTGTGTCATAGAAATTTGAATTTAGATAAAATAATAAAATTAATGTAATGCTACATATTCAAATCGGTCTGATTGAATTTAACAAAACTTTGTTAAACTTCATGGATTGTCATCTTAAACAAAGCATCATATCCCTCATTTATCCAAGAGTCACATTAAAAAAATTAATTTAAATTTGAATGAGTAATATGTTATTCAATGAGTATTGCTCATAAAATAGAACTAGCTAGTAATGAAATTCATTTATATATAATGAAAGTGAATAACAAAGGCACAAAAAATAAAGATATAGGATGAACCAAAGAAGTTTTAACTTTTAATACTGTGTAAAGCATCGCAACTTAACCATTTGCACTAAAAGCTTAAATCCATTCTTAGATAGTTAATAAAAGAGAAAAATGTGCTCAAATATGTAATTATAATCTCATATAACCCTATAAATCTATAGGCTCCAGTAGTCTTTAGTAATAAATTATTCAAAATTTTGCTACATGGCAGGTTAATCCTTATTTGTTTTCAACAACTACCATAACTCTAAATTGATTAGTGTATCAACGTTGGCACATAATAACATAAGATTTAATGATGCTTAGTAAAAGTATCTAAATCTAAGATAGTGGAGCATTTGTTCTGATTCATCGTGAGAGAATTGGGTTACATTAGTTATTAAAAAAAATCTACAATACATAATTACAGTATTACCTGTATATTGTACTATTGTGGGATTTGTCATTAACACTATGTGTTTCGCATCGTAACTTGATATTTGGTAGCCCAACTTGCTACATTATAACATGTACTTGCCTATAGAATATGAGTCATGCAAACACTACCCAAGATGGTGAATTTTAAGCCTGTGAAAGATTACTATAAATCCACTTTATATGTCTCTTGGGCCAGTGGTCAACTCACATCTAACACTGAGTAACATTTAATAAGTACAAGCAATGCTTGAACTTTTCCACTATAACCACTTTAGTTAACATATCATCTATTGTCTCTAAAGTATGAATTTTCTTTAGAAAATCTAACCAAGATGTCACAAACTCCTGATCATTTTAAAGCTCACATCAATGTGTTTTATTTTAGTGTTAGTTCTAATATAATGCATGTGATTCTTTGCCAAATAAATGACATTCTTGCTATTATAGTTTAATTGAACTCCACCTCACTCAATACCCAACTCATTTACTAGCATTGTAAGCCATAAAACTTCCTTACTAACCTTTACAACAACAATGTTCTTTGCTTCAGCCGTTGACATCATTACAATAGACTAAAAAGTGGACTTCCAACAAAAAAAAATCCATCTACAAGAAAAAAATTCATACCGTACAATGTAGACAATTTGTCATTAAAATTTAAGGATATATCAACATTATACCAAGACTTGTTGTATCCTTTAGGTAATTGAAGATCGATTTCACTACTTCCCAATGGTGTATCTCTAGCTTTGACATAAACATGTTGTGTGAAAAATCTAGTCTAGTGCAAACAACATCAGACATTAAGTAACCAACTGCATTGGCATAGGGAACTTTTGACATGTATTCCATCTTTTCATCTATCTTCATGAAATGATCTACATCGAGCTTGAAGTGGTTTGTAAGTGGAGTACTAACTATTTTAGCGTTACTTGTTGCAAATTTGTCCAATGCCTTGTCACATAGCTCTATTATGAGAGTCACGATCACCATGACCTCATGTCCATGTGAATCTTGATTTCAAAAAACTTCTTATCAAGATCCAAGTTTTTCATGTCTAACTCTTTGTTCAACATGGATTTCAACTTATTCACAATACATAAATGATTACTATTAATCAACGTATCATCCATATAAGGTACTAAAAAAAAAGTCACCATTAAGACTCATCACATAAACATAATAGACATACTCACATTTCCTATAGCAAAGCCAAAGCATGTAAGAATCAAACCGCTTGTACTATTTCCTTGGAGACTATGACATATTATGCAAAAACCTCTTCAACTTACAAACTAACTAACCTAGTTCAATTATATGAAACCTATGTTGTTGTTCCATGTAGATTTCCTCCTCCAAATCACCATGAACAAAATTTTTCTTCACATTTATCTTCTCTAACTACATAGCTCGATTGGCTACCAATATTGAACATTATCCTGATAGAGGTATGCCTCACAACTGGATAAATTCATATAATAGCTAAATCCATTCTAATGCAGATATCCCTTTGCTACTAGATTAGCCTTAAATTTTCCCTCTTATTTTCCGAATACTAAAGGCTTCCTCTAGTACACTCATTTTCACTGTATGACTCTTTTTCCTGATAGAAGCTTAACTAGCTCCCATGTATAATTCTTATGCAACAGATTCAATAGAAGCAAAAAGATTCAACTGATGCAAAAAGATCTACAATTAGGCCTCTAATAATACATAAATATTTCCAAAAGTTTGTTGATATTTCATAGTTGCCGATGAGCCTTACGAACTTTCAGGATATCCTAATCTTTATCAATTCTTTAACTTAAACTATTGTCCTGTAGAGTACCAAGTGAGATCAAATTGTTCCTCAACTTGAGGATATGCTAACTATCATACAACATTCTCACATCACCATCATCCATAACAATCTACACCTATCTCATTCAAATAATGGCATAAGTTTGATCATTACACAAATAGACATTGCCAAAATTTTCTATCATGCATATGGTAAACCACTCCCTTTTGAAAGTCATGCATCTACAAGTTGACTACATGAAACAAAGAGAACATTTCCTTCATTATAGTAGACTGAACTGCTAGTCCCTGCAACATTCATAAAGTGGGATGACCGTTCACAAAACTACAACTTTGGACCATTCTTTTTGTCATGTCTCATTGTTTATAATGGTAGCAATGATTATTTGATTAGTTATCTCTAGTGTTGGACTTATTCCTCCTACCAAAGCCCTATTTACCTAATGTCCTCCCACATATTTAATTCTCATTTACATACAAACCCTAGTCTTAAGAACACTATCCTACATTTTGTTAGAACAAGAGTATGTTGATGACTTCAAAGCGTGTATCAATGCCACTTTCCTAAAGAAATATTTGCACTCTATTCTGCACGAGTCCAACAAATCTTCTTAGGATATGATGAAGTTCCTGTTTGCACTTGCAAAGGTGAAAACAATTATACAAGTTTTCTGATGCTTTTTTCTCTATGTTAAATGGATATATATAGATGTGCAGAATCAAAACTGATTCAAAAATTGCCAACGGCTAAAAATAAATTTTGTAACCACCAGTAACCGCCATCTCATTTAACATTTGAAAATAATCTAACAATCCCCCGCCATTTTCAATATGTTAAATAAAAATCAATATCCAAAAAATAACTCAAACATTATATGCATAAATAACGGTATCTTGCGATTTGAACCACTAAATTGGAAACAATTCATTACATCATATCAGAATTTCATGGTAGAAAGTCTTTGAACCAAAAATTCCATTTGATATGTAGCATAACAATTTCCGCACATAATTTACATCAACAACTTGCTTTACAATATCTGACACATTCAATATAGGCCTTGTGTCCCGTATCTTTCATGAATGTTTTGGAGTCAAGCCCTTTAACTCCATGAAGCAGCCGTACTTCACATTCACATAGGTGGTCTTCATCTCCCGCAATTTTAGTACCTTTAGAAAACCATTAAGAGATTAACTCAACCTCCTCATTTGACAAGCGGGTACAAAGCACTAAGAACCTTGGGATGACAATTAATTATAGTGTTTACAATCACTCTAATGATGTACTTTATCTGCATTGAACTTAAGACTTAACGTAATGTTAAGCGTTGAGTTGAGTTTCCATCATTAATGATTTTCAATTATGGGCTTGACCCATCCCCCTTGATGTTTTATTCACCAAGTCTCTTGGTAATCCTTTAGTGAAAGGATGTGCCAAGTTTTGACTATATTTCACATAGTCAATTGTAATAACTCCATTGGTTATCAATTCTCTCACACAACTGGTTCTCAATCCAATGTGTCTGGATTTACCATTGCCAACCTTGTTGAGAAACCTCTTGTTAGGCTCCATTTTTATTTTTATTTATCCAGCCTCAGCCATATGCACATTTGAAAATTCCTATGCATATCGCTCCTTTTCATTTTCTTGCATGCGACACTCCTCTTCTATACGAAGATGGTTAGCAAGTTCATCAAGAGAAATATCATCTCTTACTTATGTTACAGAGTTCGTTTAAACTCTTTCCAAATGGATGACAATTTATCAATTATAAAAGATATAATAATAGTTTCATCCATGTTCAAATTATGTTGAATAAAATGGTTAAGAATCCTTTAAGTTCATGAAATTATTTCATCACAAACATATCATCAACCATTTTAAAAGAATTAAAATTTGAGACAAGAAATTTCTTACTGGTTGCATCTTCTTTCATGTATCTCTTCTCTAATTTTTCCCATAACTCCTTGACAGATTGTACGTTGTAGTAGAGGTCGAATAATGAGTCACTCATTGCATTCAGAATATGACCCCTACACGTGTAATCATCAGTTTCCCACTTTTGTCGCCTTCTTAGTTGATCAATAGTTTCATTTTCAGATTCTTCAGGTCGTGGTGTATTAATGACATACACCAATTGAAGCGATGTCAACAGAAACTGAACTCGCTTCTGCCATCTCAGGAATTGTCCTTCATCAAAACGATCGAGTTTTACAATGTTGGCAGCCATGTCCTTGATTGAAGCCATCACGCAGATATTTGTTTAGATTGTTAGAACAAGAGTATGTTGATGACTTCAAAGCGTGTATCAATGCCACTTTCCTAAAGAAATATTTGCACTCTATTCTGCACGAGTCCAGCAAATCTTCTTAGGATACGATGAAGTTCCTGTTTGCATTTGCAGAGGTGAAAACAATTATACAAGTTTTCTGATGCTTTTTTCTCTATGTTAAATGGATATATATAGATGTGCAGAATCAAAACTGATTCAAAAATTGCCAACGGCTAAAAATAAATTTTGTAACCGCCAGTAACCGCCATCTCATTTAACATTTGAAAATTATCTAACACATTTTGTTTTTAGTGACATTGAGACATAATTATAATTATGATCTCCTCCAAATTAATAGTGTCTTCCCATACATTAGGTTGGTCAATAAATACTCGTTGGAACAGAGTAAAGAACAAAGCAAGTTTTAGTATGAACCAGCCCATACAACTTTCACTTCATGTATAACTTGTTTGTTGGAGACTTAAAACATCTAGTGATTATTTAATTTGGCCAATAGCTTACTAAGAGACATCAAATTCATCACATGGTACATAATCTTGCTTGTCAAACACAATCATATATTTGTCCCAACCATCTTCTATAACATGGCACATTCCAAACTATCCATGTTAGTGTTTCATTATGTACAATTCTTTTAGAAAATCTCGTGGTGTCAATAGATTTTTAACCCTCTTCTACCAAAATCTAAAATTTTTAACCTTCCTTTACCAAAAGTTTGTGGTGTAAGAGATTTTTAACCCCCACCTATCAATTATTGACAATAACAACCAAAATTCTAAAGTGATCAAAGTATCTAACTCACACACTAACACAAGATTTAATGAATTTAAACAAGTTTTTCTATGTCCTAAGGAAGAGAACATATATTCTTATTATTAATTAATAAAGTAACAATAGTTTGTGTAAAATAAATATATTGTACATAATTATAATACAACTTTTGTTCTATATTATAGTTTTGGCCCTTTATCACGCACTCTTGACCTAACTCATAACTCAACAACCTGAGGTTCAACCAATTATGTCCTAATATGTACTTACTCATGAAATATGAGTCATGAACAACTATTTGATTCAGAACACTTAATTAACTCACAAGTTTTTTGGTTTTATCCTTTCCTTACGAATAATTTATTGTGATTACTCATTAATGTTTGACAATGTAATTTTTTTACTAAATATATACTAATTAACTACATCTTTGTTAACAAATTAAAATGTTAAACAAACATTTTGCAATTATAAAAAAGCTAATAATAACGTGTGAGATCCATAAATGTCGTGTGGAGTAGTTTTATAAATGCAAAATGAAAAGGAATAATATACCTCAAGCTTCTTAATCTTCTTACAGAGACCGTTTAATCTCTTTCTAAACCTTTTCGCCTTAATATACCTGAAGAGACAAATTCAAAAGTTAAATATTATTTGTAAAGTAAATTTATAGACTTTAACAGTTAAATATGAATTTGTTTCTCATCCTTGTCTTTCTAAATTTAAATAGATTATAAATAAGATTCAAAATAAAAATCAAAGAAGAAAGAGAAATGATAGAAATAAAAAATAAATTTAATGAAAAATATATGTTTTTTATGAGTATAGAAATCAAAATTAAAAAATGTAGACAAAATAATAATACGAAAAAAGCAAAAATGAACAAATTAAAAGATATAAATTATTACTCTATTATATTTGTAATATAAAATTATTTATTATTTTTAAATTTTATGTAATTAAAAATTATTTAATTTTAATAAATGAAGAAATGTAAAAAAAAGAAAAAGAAAAATAGAAGTATATTTTACTATATTAGTTCTTAATCATAAAACTAATACTTTTTCATTTGTTTATATTAATTTAAAAATGTATTTAGTTTAAGAAAATTTTCAAAAAAATAAAAACAAACCATATAATCAATGCGCACTTATTTAATTTCAATTAGCAAATTTACTTTTCTTTTCATAAGTATTAAGAATAAATAAGTCAGAGTAAGTTCCGCAATTTATTCTTTCTCACATTCCGTTTTCATGTCAACCCACAACGCATGTAATAACATAACCATTTTAATAAAATACAAATAAACGTTGATAACAAAAATTAACGTCTTAACTAGAAATAAAAAAATGTTGATATACTAAAAAATGGTTTTATGTTCGCATTTCATAATAATAATAATAATAATAATAATAGTTATTATTATTATTATTATTATTATTATTATTATTATAATTATTATGGTTATTATTATTATTATTATTATTATTATTATTATTATTACATCATTATCATCAACATATCATTATTATTATTATTATTATTATTATTATTATTATTATTATTATTATTCAAATACAACAAATTAAAAGACATCTATTGCAAAGAAGTATATATAAAACTTAAATAAAGTTTATGACAAGATCAAAGTAATAAATTAAACAATAAAGAATTTAAATTGCACTTTGATTTGAAATTATTAATTTTATATGTAGAAGAAAAATACAATTTAAATTTAACTTTAGTTTATAATTATTAATTATATTATCTAGAGAAAGAAGATAAAGAACCTTTTGATGAACTTCCCATCAGTGAGAGCAACTTCAAAGAGTTTATCACTGGCCATAAATCTCTCAAAACCATTTATTATTGTCATTTCTGAGTTTTCGTCAAATAACATGGTTGAGGACTCATCCATTGAGTTACTCCATTGTAGTTTCCCCTCAATAACTTCCTCATCATTTTCATCAACGAACTCTTGGTTATCAAAAAGAGAAGAGTCTGCTGTAAAACTCCGGAAGTGCTTGAACGTGGATCTTCCCATCAACTTTGATTGTTCGCTAAACTTTCCATACTCTGTAGCCATTAGAATGGTAGCAAGAGAAACAAAGAGAAATTAAACATATCCAAATCTGAGATATTAAAGTAAAGAAAGACATTATTACTTGAGGGTCCACCATGATATCTATTCTGTGTTTTTTATTTTTTATTAATTTTTTATTAACATTTTCTAGAGAATAAAGTTTTATTTTTTACATCTATTCTATTCTGTATTTTATATCTTTTGTTGACTTTTCAATGTTTGGTGCATAAAAATTTAAATTAAACTTTTCATTATTTTTTATTTTCTCTCTTCTTTCTCTAGCTAATAATTAGCTGTCAATTTTTTCAATTTATTCATTGTGATGAAGTAACTTTCTTTTAAATGTAAATAAATTTGCATATATGTTATGTAATATTTCTAATATAAAATTTAATCATATTAAAAATAATATATTTTCATTAATCAGTGTTAGTTTTTTGTTCGTGCACATATTTAAAGAATTAATTTAATAATGGAAAAGGATAATTATTTAGAAAAAGGGTGGACGAGAACTTTAATAAAATTAATTTTCTCGATACATTTGGATGAATATAATAAGTTGGTCTAACAATTATCCATGACGATAGATATTTCAATTTCGTTTTCCAGCTATAAAAAATTCTTTTCCTTCACACACCTTTCCAATGTAAGAAATAAGTTATATAATATATATATATATATATATATATATATATATATATATATATACACTATTCAATGGTGCTATCCACAATTTTTTTTTTTTAATTATTGAATACATAAATTCATTGTACAAATTGAAGATTAATATTGAAATGAATAATAGAATCACCGATAAAAACATTTTGTGCTATAAGCGACTCTTAACAAAATTGTGCCCTTTTAAAAACATTTTCTAACTTAATATACTCAAGTTGCTTATTGGTGGTGGATGTCGGTTAGGAGCCAAAACATTTTGTATTTTAATTTAAGCTTCTATTCTACATAGACATTTAGCATCATTTTAAAAATTAATTTATCAATGTATAAATTTTTAAAAGTTATATGAATATCTTATCCCGCTTCTCATTGAACAAATTAAGACATGTTACATACCATTGCTTTACATATTACTTGATAGTATTTAGTGATCAACAAAATGACTTTAACAGTCAATATCCTCCAATGGACGGGAGAATTAAAATTGTGAACTTTTCAAAATAGAGGCACTAAATACAATGATTAAAATAACAATTTTTTTTAAAAAAATTATAGATGTTAAATGTCTAAGATAGGAAAATAAGAAAAGTGAACCAATACGTGGATTTGGAAATAGCGAGTGAAATTGCATAAAGAAAAGAAGAAGAAGAAGTGGTAATTGGGTGCATTCGATGCTTAATGATTATCATGTGAGTTTCTTTAATAATATTGATAACACAATTACATTTTTCTCTTTATAACATTTATTTATGATAAAATATTGGACAATCTTATTTCATAAAAAAAAAAATTGGACAATATTACTAAGCTAGTGAACTGATGTCACTGAGTTAGGTCATGTACCTTTTTTATTTATTTAATTTTTGCTTGAACTTAAAACAATGTCGTTCTTCAATGGTCCAATAAAAACACGATTAGCACAAATAATATGAATTTTGATTCGGTACATTCATTATCTGTGAATTTTGATTTTAATGTAGTTCGACTCTAGCATGTTCCTTTCATATTACAAATTTGAAAAATTATTTTACGTTTCTTATAATACTGGATTTTCCTCTTTATGTCATGCAATGAGCATACCCTATAGGACAAATAATAATATTTTGAGTCATAAAACTCAATTTAAACTTTCTCACAACATCACGTGGCCAATGGCAAAAATAGGCTTCTAAGTCGTGTTAAAATTATAGAAATTACTCCAACTATGCGATGCTGGAGGCTTTTTTCTACTTCATTTTAAGTTATTTAAAATTAATATAACATAATATAAAATAAATTTTGAATTAAAATATTTTAACTTATAGTAAAGTCAAATATGTTATCAAATATTATGGTATAAACTCAGATGATGGTATTTTAGATTTACACCAATAATATTTTATACAGTAAATTCTCTATTCAAATTTTATTTTAAATGACATCTATATATAAATTAAAAAAAATGTAATATATATATATATTTACAAAAAAAAGTAATACATTTAAAATTTCATAAGAAAAATAATCAAATTATATAAATCCAAATTAAAATATCAATAATCAATGTACGTAATAATTTGTCGTTACAATTTTACATTTTTTTGTTATTCATGAGATAGTCTCTCTTTATGATTATATTTGTATTCACATTATTACCTTTTCAGAAAAAGTTGTGATAAAATATATTTTTATATAGTTAGCACTATATCTATTTAAATATCCTCCATATTATTTGATCTTCAAGATAAAATTTAATTGGACAAAATAATTTATGTGATGGTCTCTTTGGATTGTTCCTGTTGCAGACGTGGTGCCCCTCGGGAATCCCCTTAACAATGCCACTCGTCAAGACTCAAGCCAGAGTCTTTTCTTCAGTCATGTGTTGGGTCCTTATGGTTCACCATCAACCAGATTCAAGTTCCTTTGTCACCCAATTGCATGAAACTTATAGTGTGTGAATTTGATTCACAATTATCTTTGGATTTAATTCTCTTGAGATCATTCTTTTCATCGTGAAGGATAATTTTGTGCAATTTGGTTTGCCAATTTGTGTAAATCTCATGCACTTTATATATTTTATTTTGCTCAAAAATGGTTTCAATAAAAATGCTAAAAATCAATGTTGACACATTCTCATCATACTCTAGATGGTTAAAATATGAAAAAATTTGAAATCACGATCTCATGATCTCAGGACTCGGACCAATGTCACAAGAACTTAAAAAAATAAAAAAAAAATATATGAAATTATTTTTTTAAAAGTTAAAATTATTTTATTTCAAATTAATTTATAAATTATTTCACATCTTTTATAAAAATAAAATTAAAAGAGAGAATTTATGTATATAAATTAATAAAAAATTAATTTCAACTTTTGATAAATATATTAATCTTTCCCGATAAATTTATCCCACACAAATCTAACATGAAAGACCAAAAAGATGATTAAGGTTTTAACTTTCAACTTATATAATTACAAGAGACAGTTGAAGAATATGAAAGAAGTTTCTTGAATAAACTCATGATCATATAACTCTACTTTGTCCTATTTGGTATTTGTTGGAGATCTTATACGCCTAAAAATATGATATGTTAATTGTACATAAGTGATGGACAATTCTCATCTTACAAGTTAGTTTTGTAGGTTGAGTTAAGCCTATAACTTATATTTCTAACATGGTATCAAAGTCTATCATATGACTGTTTGTTGTTGTTAGGTCTATCGTGCTACTTGTTATCAGGCCGTTAGGCTTATCAAACCACCTTTTCTTTAGTTCTCTACGCTTGAGATGTCTAATTTTCGACGTCGTTTTAGTATTGTATGATTTAATAATAGAATGCAAGACTTATTGAGAATGTATGATTTTTCTTTCAATTCTAGGATAAAGAATCTATTGTTTAGTTTCAAAAGCCAATCAATGAAATTCATTCACCATCTATAAACTAGTCTTTGAACATCTATACCTTACTTTCATAATTCACCAAATTAAAAGCTATAACACATATAGTTCAAATCAAATTTGTTCTTCTACCGCAAAACAACAAAAAGTACACAGGATATAGTTCTACCATAGAACTAAATAAGATAAACAATATATATTGCATACCTTTTACAAGGTTTTGTATTAGTGATATATCTAATAAATCCTATAAACTACTTTTTGTTGATTGAAGTCTATGAAGTTGGGATGATTCTGTCAAATTGAAATGTTGCTCAGGAGATATCGAAAGGTGGGTAACCAACAATAGCACCTAAAATAGCAACTTCTTCTTTAAGGCGCTCTAATCCTTCCTCTCGTGCCTTGCTGGATTCTGCAATGACATAATATATCCCATGTTGATATTCAAATGTATTTGAAATAAAGCAAATGAAAAATCCTCAACATAACAAATTTCAAGCAATACACTCTCTTGGATCTGGAATATGGCGTTCTAAAAAATTGGCATTAGAACTTAATCATTCATGTGTGCATAATATTAGGAAGGCATAAAATAAATTCACATCAAAATTCATGAGATAATTTTCACACAACAAGAAATTGTAATTATCAAACCTTATTTATGTGTCTAATTAAAGAGTCGTATCTTTTTTAAGGCATAGAGAAATATGAAAGGATGGATACCTTCTTTCTCTCGTGCACGTTTCCTCAATTTCTCTAAATCCAATTTGAGTTTTTCATTCTCGGCAATTAAGACTGCTTCATTTTCCTACATCATACAAAATAGAATTTAGCTAAAATAATTAAAACATAATGTCACATAGTCAAATCAATTTGATTAAATTTAATAAAACTTTGTTAAACTTCAAGGGTCATTATCATATGCATTCAAGTAATAGATATCATATCCCTCGTCTATCCAAGAATCACATTAAAAAATTAAATTAAGTTTGAACAAGTAATATGTTATTTATTGAGTATTGCTCATAAAATAAAACTCACTAGTGATGAAATCAAATTAATATTTTATGATAGTGGTGAATAATAAAGGGATAAAACATAAAAATATAGGATGAACCGGGAGAAGTTTGATCTTGTAATCATGTATAAAGCATCACACCCTAACCACTTGCACTAAAAGCACAACTCTATTTTTACATAACTATTAACAAGAAAAAAAATGTTCTCACATATGTAATTATAATCTGATATAAACTTACAACTCTATAGGCTACAATAGTTTTCAGTGAATAAATTATTCAAGATTTTGCTACATGACAAACTCCTTATTTGTTTTCAATAGCTACCAAAACTTTAAAGATATTAATGTATCAACATGCGCACATGTTGAAATAATATTTGATGATGCTTAATAAATGTTCCTACATTTAAGAAAGTAGAAGATTTGTTCATATTAATATTGAGCAAATTGGGTTACATTATTTAATATAGAATCAACCTACAATGCGTAGTTACAATATTACCCCTCTATTGTACCTTGTGGGATATGTCCCATACAATCCTTGTTCTACATCATAACCCAACAATAGGTAGCCTAGCTTGCTACACTCCAACATATACTTGCCTATAAAATACGAGTCATGCAAACACTATCCAACTTAATGAATATTGAGCCTGTGAAAGTTTACATAGATCCAACTTATACATCTCTTGGGTTAGTGGTCAACTCACGTCTAGGACCGAGTAACATTCAATAAGTACAAACAATTCTTGAACTTGTCCATCATAATCGCTTTGGTTAACATATAAATTGTTGTCTTTAAAGTTCATAATCACTTTGGTTAACATATAAATTGTTGTCTTTAAAGTATGAACTTTCCTGAGAAAATCTAATCAGAAGTCATTAATTATCTTTTTAAAGCTCACATCAATATGTTTAGTTCTAAATAATACTCCACCTCATTCAATATCATTATTCTCTAATTTAGTCCATAGCTTACCAAGAGACATCATATGCTTGACACGGTACATAATCTCACATGCCAAATACAACCATATATTTGCCCCAACTATCTTCTGTAACATCATACAATCTAGATTGTCCATGTTAATAGGTTTCTTTCTACATAATACTTTTAGAAAAGCTTGGGGTTTCAGTAGATTATTAACCCTCTACCAAAGTCTGAAATTTTTAGGTCCATCAAACTTTTTCTCTTCAAATTCACACTATGATTAAGTGTTGATAGGTACTAATTATTGGTAATAACCACAAGAATTTTAAAGAAATCAAAGTATTAAACACACACTAATACAAGATTCAACAAATTTCAATATATCCTAAGAAACAGAGCATCTATTCTTATTATTAATGAACAAATAAAGTTACATCAATTTGTGTAATTAAAATATCAGTGATGTATTGTACTATATTTTTGGCCCTTTACCCCACACCCCTTGACCTACATTATATCTTAACAACCCATAGTCTAAAATATTGTGCTCTAACATGTTCTTACTTATTCATAAAATGTGAGTCATCCATAACTATTTGATTTAGAACCCTTAATTAATTCACATTCTATTTGATTCTATCTTTATTATCCATAGTTACATAGACACATTTCATGATTATGTTATATATGCTTGTAGTATATCAAATATTGAAGAATATATGTTGCATACTTATACATTATATAATATTTTCGGAGTTGTTATATATATATATATATATATATATAAATATATATATATATATCACTTTAAAACGAATAATTTGTTCTAATTACTCATTAAAGTTAATAGTGTAAACCTTCTATTCGAAATATATTAATCAACAATCTTATATTTAACAAAAATGTTAATTATACATTTTGTATTTACAAAAAGGACCCTATATAATGTGCAAGACCCAAAAAATATTGTACAGAGTAATATTATAAACGGAAAATGAAAAAGAATAGTATACCTTATACTTATTAATCTTCTCATATTCGCAATTTAATTCTTTCCTAAGCCTCTCCAATTTGATATACCTGTAAAGCACAACATTCAAAAGTTAAATATTATTTGTAAAGTAAATTTAAAGATTTAGTGGTTAAATTTTTTAAGAAATTGTTTCTCATCAGTATCTTTTTGTATTTTGAACTAATTATAGAAAGGATTCAAAATAGAAATTAAAGAAATGGGGGTAGAAATAGAAATATTATATATAAAAAATAAATTTAGTAGAAAAGATGTATTCTTTTGGATGGAAATAGATATCGAAATTACAAAAAGTAGACAAAATAATAACATTGTAAGAAATAAAACAAAAATATAAGGATTAAAAGATATTGATTTTTACTCTATTATTTTGTAATATATATTTATTTACCTTTTTAAAAAAATTTATGTAATTAAAAATTAATTAATTTTTAAGAACTAAAGAAAAGTAAAAAAAAAAAAAAAGAAATATAGATTTAAATTTTACTATATTAGTTCTTAATCATAAAACTAACACTTTTTTCAATTACTTATTTTAAAAAAGTGTTTAGTTTAAGAATTTTTAAAAGAAACAACAAATCATATAATCAATGTGCTCTTGTTTAATTTAAATTTTCAAATTTACTTTCTATTTCATGAGTAACAAGAGTAAACTCTAAAGAGTAAACAATTTAGAGTGAGTTAGAAAATTTATTCTTCTTGTATTCCATTTTCATGCCAACCAAGAAGACAACTAATAACATAATTATTTGGATATATACCAACAACTAATGCTTTAACAAGAAATAAAAAAAATTTGGAAGTCAAAAAAATGTTCTATGTTTTGTACTAATATCAATAATAATAATAATAATAATAATAATAATAATAATAATAATAATAATTATTATTATTATTATTATTATTATTATTATTATTAACCATTTTCGGAAAATACATCAAATTAAAAATCATCCATGGCAAGGAAGTATTCTCAAAACCTGAATAAGTTTATAATAAACAATTTAAATTGCACTTTAGTTTGTAATTATTGATTTTATATTTAGAAGAAAAAACAATTTAAATTTCACTTTAGTTAATAATTATTAATTTTATTATTTAGAAAAAGAAGATAAGGAACCTTTTGATTAACTTTCGATCAGTAAGAGCGTCCTCAAAGAGTTTATCACCAGCCATAAATCTCTCGGTACTATCTATCATCGCCATTTCTGAGTCATCATCAAAAAATATGGTAGACGACTCATCCATTGAGTTACTTCGCTTGAGGTTCCTCTCTTCAACAACTTCCTCATCATTTTCACCAACGAACACTAGGTTACTGAAAAGAGAGGAGTCAGCTGTAAAACCTCGAAAGTGCCTGAATATGGGTCTCCCCAATAACTTCGCTCGTTTGCTAGGCTTTTCTGCATCGGAAGCCATTGGAATGTTACAGAGAGAAACAAAAGGAAGTTTCACAAGACGAGATCTGGGGTATTAAAGCAAAGAGAGATGTGTTTCACAAGACGAGATCTGGGGTATTACAACAAAGAGAGACGTTATTAATCAGGATCCACATGCCGAGATCTAGGGTATTAAAACAAAGAGAGACGTTATAAACCAGGGTCCACCCTGACACATCTGTTCAGTAATTTTTGTCTTTTATTGATATTTTTTATTGATAATTTTTGTTTCACAAGACGAGATCTGGGGTATTAAAGCAAAGAGAGACGTTATTAATCAGGATTCACATGCCGAGATCTAGGGTATTAAAGCAAAGAGAGACGTTATAAACCAGGGTCCACCCTGACACATCTGTTCAGTAAATTTTGTCTTTTATTGATATTTTTTTATTAAAGTTGGGTGCATAAACAAATTGAGATTGAAGTTTTCATATTTAAGCAGAAAGAGATGTTATTAATCAGAATCCACCTTGATCTGATATGCATTTTTTGTATTTTATTTATTTTTATGTAACTTTTTAGTGCGTAAAAGTTTAAGAATAATATTTTCATATATATATATATATATATATATAATTTCTCTCCTATTTTTCTCTCTTATGAGTTGTTGATATTCTAAAGAAAGAAATAGAAAAAAGTTTAAGTGTTTGGATGGAATTGATTCAATTTATTTATCGACATCAATTTTTCTCTTATGAGTTGTTGATGTTCTAAAGAAAGAAATAGAAAAAAGTTCAAGTGTTTGGATGGAATTGATTCAATTTATTTATCGACATCAAATGACTTTCTTTTAATGGATATATATATATATATATATATATAATATTTCTAGTATAAAATTTAATCATATTAAAAATAATATCTTTTTATTGATAAATTTTAATATTTTGTTAGTACGGGAGATTTAAGCGGTTTTAATATAAGAAATGGGTAATTGTTTAGAAAAAATGGTGGGTGGGGATTTTAATAAATTTAATTTTCTCAATATTATTGGATGGATGGATGTAATGAGTTGGTCTAACAATTAACGATGATGACCTTTTAGCACAAAAAGTTGGGATATTTTAGTCTCAAATACATTTCAAAAATATATACGAAAACTTTTGTCAAAGGACTACCTAATATCTCGTGGAAGTCTATTGATCTGTGTGAGTTGTCAAAATGGTAAACAACATAAAACATCTTTTAAATAAAAAACTATAGTTACCATTACAAGATCATTAAAACTGTTACATATTGATCTCTTTGGTCCAACTTAAATGCAAAGTCGAAGAAAAAAAAAATGGATTTGTAATTATGGATGATTACTTTAGATTCACATGAGTATATTTCCTAGCCCACAAACACGAGTCTTAAAGGCCTTCAAAATATTTTGCAAAAGAGTTCAAAAAGAAAAATGTTTTCGTATTGCATTTGTCAAAAACAATTAGATTTGAAAACTCAAAGTTCAAAGTCTTTTGTTATGAAAATAAAATCTTTTACAATTTCTCTTTAGCGAAAACACCTCAGTAAAATGGGTTAGTTAGTAGAAAGAATAAAACTCTACAAAAAAATAGCTAGAACTTTGCTGCATGGGAGCTCTCTTCCTAAATACTTACGAGTAGAAGTAGTTAACGCTTCCTGTTACATCCAAAATAGAATATTGATAAGACTAATAATAAATAAGACTCGCTATCAACTATAGAGAGGAATGTGACCCAACATATCATACTTTCATTCATTCGGATGCAAGTGTTTCATTTTCAATACTCAAGATCAATTTGGAAAGTTTGACTCGAAGGTTGATGAAGGAATTTTGCTTGGTTATTCTAATACGTCGAAAACATATCGAGTTCTAAATTCTTGAATGCAGGTCTTAGAAGAATCAATCAATGTAAAATTTCAAGAAAACTCGAAGGTTTACAGAGAAATGTCAGGTCTAGAAAATTCTATTGATTTGTTGCAAATAGGACCATCTGATTAATCACAGACACAAAAACGCAAATCAGATGTAGTAGACAAGTTTGATAATAAATTAGACGCTCTTGATATTTCTTCATCTGTTCCGTAGCTTGATGAATCTATTCAACCATTTGAGAGAAACATCAGTGGACAAAAACCAGATTCTTCCAAATACTCTAAAGATTTGATCATTTGAGACAAACATCAATGGACAAAAACTAGATCATCCTTGAGACAAGAGGCAAACTAGACAATGACTGGATGTGGCCTAAGAATGTGGATGAGGCTCTTCAAGACAATGACTGGATCATTGCCATGGAGGATGTAACATCCTCAATTTTAGAGTAGGGGCAAAATGGTCATTTTGCTATGCAAATTAAGATTAAAAATATGATATTTATTCTAAGTAGCATTTAGAAGTTATTTAATGTAAGGAATAAAAGATTCGTAGTAAAATGTTATGTGCATAATCAATTTTTGAAATAAGGGCAAAATGGTTATTCATCATTTATTTTCTAACCTTGGGTCAGAGGTACCCAATAACCTTAAACACAATGTCTAACATTGTTTTAGAAATAATTAGAGGTAAAAGATAAATTAACAATAATTAAGATGAGAAAGTCAAATTTTAGACAAAAATCAACTCATTAATGACAAAGATATTAATACCTTAGTTCTCCTTATTGTGAAAGAAAGAGGTAAACTATAGAGATACAAAGAAACTGAAATGGAGATAATTAGAGACCTCGAGAGCTTAATGGGCCCCACATTTGCATTACGAGCCCATATAAGTGTTTTAACCCAATTTTAGGGCACCCAACCCTAGATGTGGGCCCCACCTTCATCCTAAAATCAGAATGCTATGTAAATGTTACGCCCAACACCACACATACTTTCACTTCCTCATTTTCTCCCTTGGCTATCACCTCACACCTTCCCCTCTTCTCTATTTCCTTCTCTTTTCTTCTTCTTCTTCTTCTTCTTCTTCTTCTACTCTTCTCTTCCTTCACTCACGTCGGCCGCCACTTCCAACACTCTGTGGCAAGCCACCGCCGAAACACCACCACCACCATTCAAAGGGGGAAACTCCACCTTGTTTCCTTATAAGTTGACGATTTCCAAGCTACACTCGAGGTATGAGGGATTTTTATTTTCAAGAGTAGATTCGTGCTTGTCTCTTCATTATTCTTCCTTCTTTCCTTCTATGCTCTATTTTTGTTGTGCAACCAGAACCCTAGAGCTTCTGTCGTGCACAATTTTTGTGTGAAAAGAAGGCGTCCAATTTTCTAAGTTTGTAATAGATCATGTTAAGGTTAAAGTGATTTACATTGGAATCTTATAGAATAGTTAAACTTAAAGAACTGTGTTTCGTGAAATTGGGAGTTATAGTGATTGATTTCTAATTGAGATGAATTAAGTGAACTCAAAATGTACTACTTGAGGTACGAAACAATTATGTACTAGGAGATTATTTTGTTTACATGACTTATAGTTGGTTATCCCATTATACAACACTTTGTATGCTTAATGCAATTAATTTGGTTTTCTTTTTCATACCTTACAACATTGGACCATTGAATCATTACAATGTGTAATTCCATTAACCAAACATCCCATGACACTTCGGAATACAGTAAGGTTAGTGAGGAGTGAAGTGGTCATACAAAATATGTCACAAAATAAGAATTATGCAACAAACTCAGTTCTGATAGTCAACTCTCATGAGTTGTCAATAAATGTCGCGCAAGTGACGGTAGCAGCTCTAAGAAGTTTTGGTGGTCTCTGGAACCGCAACTCGCGAGAGTTAAGTTCCAACTCGCGCAAGTCACCTCCAGAATCATGTTTTTGCTTCTTTTTTTACTTCTTTGGATGTTTGAAGTGTTTGAATGCATATATCTTTACTCTATGATTGTGTCAATCTTCTTGGTTTGTAATCGGTTCGACATCCCCGACAAAGCTCCATATATGCCAGACTAATGGAACACTTCCGATCTTGTACCACCCGAAATATTGTTGCCTCGAACGTCACCCAACAATTTGAAGTGTAAAGACCCCGAGATAGTAAATCTGAGGTACGAGCCCATAAATGAAACTTGAGTGATAGACTAAAAGTTGTAGGATGAGTGTTGAGTGGCTATTAGAGCAACGCTTGTTTGTTGGGCTCTTGGCCCAGTGTTTGTATTCACTTCTAGTTGCAAGAACTAACCCAATACTCATGACAAATGACAGACACTGATTGAGTTGGTGGATCCAACACTAACATTAATGACCATTTCAGATGTAGGTCGTTGAACCTACAGTAAGCTCTTTGAAGAGGCTCCTGATTTTCCATCAATGACTCTAGTAGCTGTAGATATTAAGGATAATACGTTAGTGTAGAGTAATTCACCCGAGGATATTCACCATTTTGGGGACAGAGTTCATGAGTAGTACATATATACTACTAGTTGGGTAGTGATTAGAATTGCTCTGATGTAAGCTTTATTCCCTTTGTTGGTATATTTGTGGGATGAGTAACCTACTTTCGTTGGTTTTGTATAGATGTAATTAACTCTCTGTTTTGATCTACTATTCTTTTGTATACATGCGATATATCTGTTAATGGTTCTTAGATCACATACATAGTGTTTTACATGGGGACAACTGAGATAAATTTAACTCATAAAAGTTTTCATTACTACTCATCACTTTATTTATTTCACAATGTTCATATTACTATGATTATTATTTCAGTCTAATTAGTACCTCCTAAATGATAACTTAATTTTATTATGGTGATTATAAAATTTTAAATTGATAAACGACATTGTCTTGTTTGTGAAAAATCAGGTTGAGACCTTTTGTTCAATGGTTTCCATTGGAAATATTCGTGAATATGGGTTATTTTGGTAATGTCGCTAAAAGAAAGTACAAGATTTTACCCGATTAGTATTGCGAACACAATTTATTCAATTTACTCTTTTCCCCATGCCATTAAAAAAATAATTTTTTGCACGAATTATCGAAAATGATTTCAAAATTTATTTCCGCAATTTATTTAAAAAATAAAGGAATTATTTTCTGAAATATGTGCACTTCTTTTAATTAATAGAAAACGGTGTCACAGAGGAGGAATTGAATCAATTCACCACAAATGATGCATGAACCCTTGTTTCAAAGCCATAATACAAAAGCATCATTTGAACAAAATGAGTTTTTAGAAATAAGCTCGACGAAGTTGGTAAGATGGTAAGAAATAAAGCTAGGTTATTAGCTTCAGGCTATAACCAGCATGAAGGTATAGACTTTACTGAAACTTTCACTCATGTAGGTAGATTAGAAGTTATTCAAATTCTTCTTGCCTTTGCTACTCATAAAAACATTACTTTATTTTCAAACGAATGTTAAAAGTGTTTTTCTAAATGGTATCATTGAAGAAGAAGTCTTTGTAAGACAACCCTTGTCTTTAAACATCCTTTCTTAAAAGAACGTGTTTTCAAATAAAAAAGTAAAACCTTTATATGGTCTCAAACAATCTCCTAAAGCTTGGTATGACAAACTCAGTTACTTTCTTTTGAGGAATTGTTTTGTAAGAGGCAAATTCAACACAAGGAAAAATATAAAAAATGACTTCATTATTATGCAAATTTATGTTGATGACATTGTTTTTGGTGTCACTAATGAATCATTGTGCAAGAATTTTTCTAAGATGATGTAGCAAGATTTCAAATGAGCATGATAAGGGAACTTAAATTCTTCTTGGGGCTCCATGTCAAGTAGACGAAGGAGAGCATTTACATCCATCAACAAAAGTACACAAAGGAACTTATAAAGAAGTTCAAAATGAAAAATACCAAGCCAATGAAAATGCCACTACATTCGCCTGATGCAGGTCTGAGCAAGGATGAAATTGGTAAGTTTGTAAATGAAACTATCTATAAAGGTGTGATTGGCTATATCCTTTATCTCACATCAAGTACACCTAATATTATGTATAGTGAAAAAGATTCACAGTTTAATGTTGTGAAAACAATTCTACAATTCCTAGTTGGCACCACTAACATTTCCTTGTTCTACAAGAAAAGTCAAGATTTCAAGTTAAGTTGATATTGTGATGTTGAGTATGCTGGAAATATAATAGAATGAAAAAGCATAAGTGGAGGTTGTCATTTTATTGGGACATCTCTTATCTCATGGGCAAATAAAAAATAAAATTTTATAACTCTCTACACAACATAAGTAGAATACATATTTGTAGCAAGTTGTTTCTCACAACTTCTCTAGGTAAAGTATCAGTTAGAAGGTTAGTCTAGGTTTGTACAGAATAATCCCATATTTTGTGATAACACTAATGCAATAAATCTAACTAAAAACTCAATTCAACATTTCAAAGCTAAACATGTTGAGATTAGATATTATTTAATTAGAGATTATGTTCAAAAACATGCTTTTGATGTTAAAATTTTACAGACTAATCTCGGATGGGTAGATATCTTCGCCAGAGCTTTAGTTAAAAAATGCTTCAATTTTATTTAAGAAAATTAGGGCATGGTAGACTTAAATGATTAAGTTCAATCTTTACAAATGAAACTTATCCAATAAGTAAACAGATGATAGATAGAGTCTTTTAGACTTCATTAGTTTGAATAAGATGAATACTTCATTTGTTCTAATCCCTCAAATGTTTTTTTTAATCGAATGTGATATGTACATTGAGTGTGTAGAATCAGAATATTTATTATGGCTTTTATTTCCTAGTCAAATCAACTCGCTTTTTAAGGGATTTTTGCCCAGAGATATCAAAACGTTGTGTCATTCATTGATGCGAGATTTTTCTTTTCCTATATGTTTTTTATTCTAAGCAGTTTTTTCTCTCTCTCTCTGCAACCCTATTTCTCACCTATAAATATATGTTTTCTCCTACTCGTTCTCTTCATCTTCTACAAATCTTCTTTCATGTTGTCTTTTCTCTCGTGTTCCCTGTGTTATTGATTACATCCTAAGGGGAGAAGAAATACAAGACAAGATATTTCATGATTTTTCATTTTCATATTTTTTTTAGAAAGGAGATATTCATCTAAAAGGGAACTGAAGAGAAATCCATTGTCATAATTCTAATAAGATGGTCTATTTTATTTGGAAAAATACACGGTGTGGCAGTAAAAGAACCCTCCAAATAAAAGTAGCAATCATATCAGGAAAAAGAGAGTGTATACATCCTTCGCGAAGGCATCAAGCTAAAATAAAAAGAGGGAGCCTTTCTGTTGAGCTTCTAATGAAATATATTAAAGAAGGGAGGACAACCACTGGAATTCTGTAGAAGGCATCTTAAAATAAAAGGGTGTATTCTGTCATAATTTGGAAATGTATTTCTTGTAAAGATTTCATACATATAATGAACAAATACTTGGCTTTGAATCTTGTCATTATCCGATTAAACTGGCCCACTATTTATCTTTCATTCGTCTGACCATGATTCTCTTCTGACTATTCATTATAATAATGAATGAATATTATCTTTTTTGGACTAACTTTTTGTATTCAATGATTAAAGATCTTCATCTACTTATAAGTTTCTTAAGAACCAATCATTGTATCTAATGCACGAAAAAGCTTTAAGTAAAAAAAATTATCTATATGGTCTGTAATCATCAAAAGGGAGATATTGATAGATCAAAACTAATTTTGACTCTGAATTTTGATAATTACGTTATTAAGATAAAAGTCTAAACTTGTAAGAAAAATAAGTATTTACATTTATCAGATGCAAGTTAAGTATGATCAGACAAAGCAGACGAATGGTATCTTTCAAAAAGCACAAGTGCAAATCAATAGACAAAGTCAAAGATAGGATAATGAATCATCAAATGCACATGAAAATAAAAGTTAAGTATCAGTTCCATTTATTAAATCTAAACACTTATACTTTGGTTACTTTTTTATTTTGTGTGCAGACTAAGAAGTCCATCTAAGACACCACATTCAAAAATTAGAAGTCAACCTAGTACTCATAAGAGAAAAATACGAAGATCAAGAGAGATGTTTCTGACACAGAGATTTGTAGCAGAGAATTTATTATCTCTATACATCATATCAGACCACTTTTTGACATAGATGTTGAAAATTCCCATGCTCGCATTTCATGCATATGAATGTTGCGCGCTCAAGTTATTTGTTGAAGGAAGATTTGTGTCTCGCTCTGTCTAAAGGCTTTATTAATCTTCCTCTATAAAAGGACTAAAGCTTAAAAATTACAAGTTGGCAAACACATTGCATTCTAGAAAAACTTCTAGTTCTTCAAAAATAAATCTTCTTGTAATTTTATTCTTGTGAGATTAATTTGTAAATCCCTCTCTGTGTAGAAACTAAAATTTGAGTGAGCTAAATATGCAAATCCCTCTCTGCATAGAGGTTATCTAAAAAAGAATTAAATAGTCAATACACCCTTAATGGTATCTAGCCTGAAGAGGCTGTTATCAAATAATACTTGATTCACCTAGAGAGGTTAGAATAAAAGTATACTCGTCTACACCTGCAAAGGTGTCTAGCCTGAAGAGACTTTGTCAAAGAAGACTTGGTGTTAAGCATGACAAGGTTATTGTTAAGTCAAGATGACTTAGGATCTTAAGTTTTTGATAATTACAAGACAGACATGATAGCTTACAGATGATATCAGACTGAAGCAAACCATACACAGACGAAGTGGGCACCCTCAAAGTCAACAAGACAAAGTCTTCTTCTACTGCCTTTTAGATCGAAGAAGTATTTTGTATCATCAAACCAAGTGTTTCAGAGTAGACTGAAGAAATGAACAGATGAAGTGTTAAGTAAACATCTTCCGTTTAATGAAGTTAAGTGATAGAGGCCTCATTAGAGATGATCCAAAGAGTCCTTGAGAGTTCTCAATCTAGCTTCTTCAACAATCTCCAAACCAAGCTTCAATGGAGGTTTCGGTCAAGCTTCAATGGAAGCCAAAGATGAACCGAAAAGAAAGTGGAAGGGGGAAGAGAAATGGTTTAGAAAGGCGCCATGGCATGGCCAATAAGCCTAGGAGGAACCGCCACAATGGAGGTGAGAATCCATTGATAAGATTCAAGAAACCTTCCTAAGGAAGACAAGAGAATCCTCTCTCAAAAAAAAGCTCAAAGCTTATTCCATTCAAATTCATCAAAAGTTCTTAATACTTGGATTTTACAATTATTTATAACCTAGAGGCTACTTGGAAAACAAGCTAAACTAACCTAACCTAAGCTAGACTAACCTAACCTAAGCTAGACTAACATAGATCAACACTTAAGCAAGAACTCTACTTAAACCAAAGCTCTTGGATTCACAAAAGAATTTTTAATTAAAATCAAATTTAACTTGAAATTCTTAGGTGAATTTTAGTGCCTCATTAATCTTTTACTTGCATCCTTAAGCTAGGAATCTTAAACAATTAAAATTTAAAGCATTCAAACTAAAAGAACAAGCTTGGACGTGTGTTGGACTTAAAGCTTGATGATGCTTGAAGCTGCTCAACCTTTAGTGTTTTGCTTTTGATGTTTATGTAATCTTTTGTTTTCCTTAGATCAATTGTAATAAGCTTTTCATTGTATTGATTGTTTAGGATAGGCTTGTGCTTGTGATTGTTCTTGTATGACAAGTCTTAGGTAAGTAAAGTCATTACTTGTGTTGGAGATTCAAATCATTCATTTCCCTCTTTGTTTTTAAGAAAAAGTTTTTAGTAATTGACTGAGGTAATAGAGATTAAAGCGGTAGCAGTTACCAACTAAGGTAATAGATTACCAGAAAACGGTAATATATTACCACAGTTTGGTAACAGAGTGGAAATTTGTGATTTTCTCTGTGGTAATCGATTACCACTCGGATTAATCGATTACCAGAGGTTAAAAACACTTGAGATGATGTTTACTTGCTAGGATAATCGATTACCAACAACTGTAATCGATTACCACCATCAGAAATCAATTAGATTGCTCAAAATGGGTTTTTATCTTGTTTTCTATATAAACCCTCTTTCAAAATATTTCATAAGAACTTTGAAAATACGAAAAGGATTGATCTTACACTTTCATATCTTCTTTGAAACTGAGTTTATATTTTCTCCAAGAAATCCTTCAAAGAATTGAAAAGGTTTTCAAGAAAAGTTTTCAAAGAGCAATCTTGGTTGAGTTTCAATGGTTGGTTTGTCTTGTGCTTCATGTTGATAAAATTCTACACTATCAGGTGTTCTCTAAATTGATCTTTATTGTTTGTTTTGGTTTGGGTTGATTACTCTAAGAGAGAGGTCTCTCTAGGAAAGAGTAAGGTGATTTGAGAAAGGTTTCTCAAAGGATTGGTTCTTGGAGGTGCCAAGACCAAGGAGAACTGTTCTTTGGATTAAAGAACAGGTGTTGGGTGTTTCGATTTCATTTTTTATGTTGCCTATGCAGAGTGAATGTAAAGAACATAAAAGGGATCATTGTTATAGTGGAATACCAATTGCAACACATTGTTGGGTTGGGACTGGATGTAGGCCGAAAGCCGAACCCGTATAAATCTCTGTCTACTCTCTTCTCTATACCTTAACTTTACTTTCCATTGATTTCTTGCATTATATTTTCCTGTATCTTTCCACTGTTATATCTCTGGTACATTGCCTATAATATAGATAAAATTGAATCGGGAAAAAACGAGAAAAGAATTGTAGTATTAGGGAACTTGAATCTATTCACCCCCCATTTAGATTCATATAGGGACCAACAATTGGTATCAAGAGCTTTAACTAGTAAATCAATCTAGTAATCCTTGTTAGTTCCCTAGAATGGCTAGTAATCTTTTACCCTTCGCTGAAGGAGCTTTGATAAATAGACCTCTATTGTTCTGCGGTGATAACTATCCATTCTGGAAAGTTCGCATGAAGATCTTTATGGAATCTATTCACTGAAGCATCTAGCAGGCTGTGGTAAATGACTACAAAGTTCCAATGAAAATAGAAAATGGAAAAGAAATAGAGAAACCTTTTGAGGAATGGGACATGGATGAGATTAGAAGGGATGAAAATGATGCTAAGGCCTTGAATATCATACACTCTGCTTTGAATTCAGATGAGTTTTTCAGGATATCAGCTTGCACAATAGCAAAAGAAGCATGGGAACTTATCATGGTAACCCATGAAGGTACTGCTGAGGTGAGGAGAGCTAGGAAGAACACACTCATTCAAGAGTATGAGACATTCAGAATGTTCCAAGGAGAGTCAATCATGGAAATGCAAAAGAGATTCACACATATCATCAACCATCTCAAAGGACTTGGCAAGAAATTCATTGAAGAAGTGGTGAATGTCAAGATTCTGAAATCATTGAATAGAAAGTGGCAACCTACAGTGACAGCCATAACTGAATCCAAGAACCTTGCTGCTATGACAAGTGCTGAACTGTTTAGGAAACTTAGAGAATATGAAATGGATATGACTCGCATGGCAGATGAGGAACAAAAGGACAAGAAAACCAAAAGCCTTGCACTGAAAATGGAAGACACATCAAGTGAGTGTGATACATCCAGCTGGGCAAGTGAGTCCGAACATGAAAACATGAACCAAATGGTAAGAAAGTTTAAAAAGTTCATGAGAATGAAAAATGGTAAGAAAAGGTTCAACAATTCTAAGAAGGGCTTCAAAAGTAGTGAGAGTTCGTCTTCAAAGGTGACTTGCTATGAGTGTGGCAAGGTTGGTCACTACAGGTCTGAGTGCCCCAACATGAGGAATGCTAACTGCAATGAGCCTAGAAGATCTAAACATAATGAAAGGTCCAAGAAGGATATATTCAGAAAGAAGAAAGCATATATAGCTTGGGAAGAGGATGATTCTTCTACCTCTACTGAAAGTGAGATTGAGGAAGAAAATCTTTGCTTCATGGTCAAATCAACAATGGATGAAGAGGTAAGTGATTGATTCATCTACTTGTGATTATGATGAATTGCATATCTTGCTTTTTATGATTTGTATAAAGAAGCCAAAAGATTAAGCAAATTGAACAAGGTTTTAAAAAGCAATGTTTCTGATTTAGAAAATAATATATGTGCTTTAAAAAATGATGTTCAAAGATTGAAAGATGAAAATGAAGTTTTGAAACAACCATGTTTTAAGTGTGCTTCAACTTTTGTTTCTTTGAGAAAGAAAAATCTGAAGTTATTTGCATTTGAACAACCATGTAAAAACAGAACCTTCACATGTAGTTATTGCATGAAACCTGGTCATAATTCTTATAATTGCATGATTAGAAAGGAAGGTATATCTTGTGGTTTGTTTAAGTGGGTTAAGAAAGTTAAACTTGATGATGCTAACATGGCTGGACCCAAGAGAAGTTGGGTACCAAAAGCAAAGTAAACTTTCTTGTGTAGATATGCTTGAGAGCCAACCAATCAACAGTTGGTATCAACAATTGGAATAGTGTAACATTTGGTATTCTGGACAATGGCTGCTCAAGACATGTGATTGATGAAGAGATCAAACTTATCTCCTTTCAATCAAAAGAATTTGGATCTGCAGTTTATGGAGATAACATAGAGGGAAGATTTTATACCTATATCTTTGATAATTCATATTGCTTAACATGTAGAAAATCATATCATTGCATTATATTTGACAAAACATAGCTCATATTGCATGAAAACATGTTTTTAGAAAAATCTGATGCAGATAATCGATTACCACCAAGGGTTAATCGATTACCTGATATATTTTGGCCCCTTGTGTATTGTATGTTCATTGGAGTAATCGATTACCACACGGGTCAATCGATTACCTCTTTACACTGCTATATTTGTGAATATTTGATAGGCACGGGTTAATCGATTAAAACCTTAAGTCAATCAATTACCCATGTTTTATAACTAATGTCTTTTTAACTCATGTTATAAGAGCAGTAACAGGAGTCAAGGGTCATCTTTTCATACCTTTTCCAAAGGATGGATGAAATGGAAGCAACAACGACTTGATATTTTCTTTAGTTCGTTCATTCTTATCTCTATTCTCTATATTTGATTATAATTCTCTCTGTTTTTGCTTTTGATATACCAAATAGGGGGAGAAGTATAAGTTGATAGAATATAGTTGATAGGGGGAGTAAGGAGTAAGTAGAAATTTGAGTTTGGCTTATATGAACTATATGAACAATTATTTTATGAATCTACAACATTTCTATTTTGTGATTGCATTGCTAACAAATTGCAGGTTTATCAAAAGAACAATAAGCACCTAGGCACTAAGGAAAACTCAAAGTTGGATTTGATACATCAAAACCAAAAAGGGGAAGATTGTTGGACTTAAAGCTTGATGATGCTTGAAGCTGCTCAACCTTTAGTGTTTTGTTTTTGATGTTTATGTAATCTTTTGTTTTCCTTAGATCAATTGTAATAAGCTTTTCATTGTATTGATTGTTTAGGATAGGCTTGTGCTTGTGATTGTTCTTGTGTGACAAGTCTTAGGTAAGTAAAGTCATTACTTGTGTTGGAGATTCAAATCATTCATTTCCCTCTTTGTTTTTAAGAAAAAGTTTTTGGTAATTGACTGAGGTAATAGATTACCAGAAACTGGTAACAGATTACCAACTAAGGTAATAGATTACCAGAAAACGGTAATAGATTACCACAGTTTGGTAACAGAGTGGAAATTTGTGATTTTCTCTGTGGTAATCGATTACCACTCGGATTAATCGATTACCAGAGGTTAAAAACACTTGAGACCAAGGAGAACTGTTCTTTGGATTAAAAATTGAATATAGAATTCAGAATTTGTGTGAGAGCATTTTCTCTCTAGAGTTCTTGTGAAGAACCTTGAATCTTATCAATGGCTTCTTGATCCATTGTGGCGATTCCACCTTGAGCTTATTGGCACTTGCCATGGCGCATTTTCTGTTTAAATCCTCGTTTGCCCCAATTTTAAACCTAGAAACTCCATTGAAGCATGAAGGTTCGTTCAATTCTTGCAATTCTCTCGAGGCTTGCATCAAATTTGGTATCTAGAGCTTGTTCTACTTCAATTGGAGCTTCTTTCAATCCGGTTTGAGTTTTCTACCTTGAATATTCATTTTATGCTTAGTGCAGTCCCTGTTTTTGTGTGTTCTTGAGTTTCTACTTTGAATTTTCGTTTTCTTGAAATTCTTGTTATAGATTTGTGATTGCTTGAGTTGTTTGAGTAATTCACATGTTCCTTGAGTTGTCTTCATTTTATAATTGATTTTTCCTTTTGAAAAAATTTCCATATCTACAAAAATTGTATGAATTCATGTATTCCCCTATTTTTTGAGTGTTGTTCACATTGCTTTGTGTGTTGTACACTACAAGTCAAGTAGCTTTCTTCTGTATAATCTTTGTTATTAGCAATTTTAGACTCAATTTTGCTTTAGTCTTAGGTTCCTAAGTCTAGTTACAGCAGAAAAGAAAAATCAAGAAAAGATTATACAAGTCAAAAGAAAAAGGAAAACAAAAGAAAAGGTTACAAGAAAAAGAATAGCAAGAAAATTCAAAGAAGAGAAAATAAGAAAAGTGAAATTGAAGTGAAAATCAAGTGAAGTAAGAAAGAAACAAGTAAACAAAAAAAAAAAGAAAAAACATTATGCAAGTGTAGTACCATGACTGAATGAGCCTCTATTCATCATCAAATTAGTGGTTCAATGAGCTTTGGATTATAAAGACACTTAGGACTAAGCATTACACCTAAAAACTTGAGTTTAAAGTGCTAATAATTTTGATTCTTGAACTTGAGGTGTGCATTGTGCTTGGTAGTGTGTGAACTGCATTTGTGTTGAAATCCGTCCTGTTGGTAATCAACTGCGATAATCAACTACCAGAATCCGTAATAGATTACCTCAGATTGGTAACAAAGTGCAGAAAGGACATAGCCACTGGAGTAATTGATTACCATGACTAGTAATCGATTACCACAGTTCCAATTTGTGTTCTGGACATCCAATTCTCTGGTTTAATCGATTACCAACCCTAAGTAATCGATTACCACCCTGTTTTTGTCAAAATTTGCTTCCAAATTGTCTCATTGCCTTCTATAACTACATCATAGTTTGTTTCCATTGATTGTGCCTTTGTCACATTACTTCATTCATTGATTTGAGTAGCTTAATTCCTTCAATTGTTCTTTATTGCTTGTCTTCTATTGGACTCTTAAGGTTTTGTCTTGAGTTCGTATCCTTTGGACTTCTTAAGCTCAACTCTAGAGTCGTTCCTCTTTCACTTTGGAAACAAAGACCTTGATAATTGATTAGAGGTTTCAATAAGAGTTTAAAGAGAGGTTGAGTGGAAAAAGATAAGAGAGAACATTAGAGAAAGAGTCTTGAAAGTGTGAAATACGAGTGACTTGAGAGTATACACTTAGAGAGTGGCAAGGATCTTTTATATGCTTGTACTTGTTATCTAACCTTTCTCTGTGCAGCCATGGAAAGTTCTCCTAGTGTATGGAATGATCTCTCACCCAAAGAAAAGAAGATGGTGGGATTGATGAGTACGATGATTCACACAACTTTGGAAGAGAGATTCAACCAAATAAGGAGAGAAAAGGAGGAAAGGAGGTTGAGAAAGGAGCATGATAAGAGGATTCTTGAGAAGGCTAGTAGAAACCATGAACATCATGGGAGGAAGGAGAAAACCTTGAGAGAAAAGCATGAGAGAAGGGAAAGAAAAGAAAGAAAGTTGATAGCACAAAATGAAAGGATTTATACTGAGCTTGTGAGAAAGAAAAATGAGTTGAGAGAAAAAGAATTAAGAGAAAAAGAAGCTAAGGAAATAGAGTTAATGGAAAAACAAATGAAGGAGAAAGATGATTTATTACTTGCTTATATTAACCCTTCATTTGATTCTTTTGATTATTTCTTTGAGAATGTTGTAGGTGTTGTGCCAAAAGAGCATTCCAAAGAGCAAATTGATCATTTCTTGTGTGAAGAAGTTGAAAGGAATGAACTTAATGTTTCAATTAAAGATGTTTGTGATCATCTTTACAAACTTCCTTTTGATTTGATTCCTAATAAAGAGTTGTGCACAAATGAGCCTTGAAACAATTATGATCATGAAAAGGAAATACCTTTAGAATTTGCATTACCTTTTGAGAAAATTTCCTTATCACTTACTAATCCTTTCATTTCTAATAAAGATGAGATTTCATATTATACACTAGAGTCTTGTGGCTTTAAGCCTCAGACAATTCTTGAGTATGAAAATTTAGAATTTTTGATTGTGCCTATTAACCATTGTTTTCATAAGGATGAATATTTTAGGGTATTGGAAGAATCTAAGGAGGATGGCACATCAAAAATCTCCACAATTCATGGAGGACAAATGTCAACACACCTTAAGAAGAAATTAAAGATCACTTGGGATTTTGATTATGTCTTGAAGCAAAAATTATATTCTTCCTTAAATTCTCTTGATTGTATTATTGATATGAGTAGACTATACACTTTGATATTAAATATAAAACTTGAAAGGGTGTGTTTAATCTTTGATCCGGGTGGATTTTTATTGTAGGTAGAGCTCAAGTCAACTTGGGGACAAGTTGACCATAAGAAGGAGGGTTTGATGGAGGACCATCTCCAAAAGCCCAACCAAACTCTCCAACCTTACTTTTCAATTTTGGACTTCTAATAAAATTCGCTGCTAATTTTTGCATCTGACCTGTTTTAGTATTTCGAACATAACTCGAGCTACACAAGTCCAATGGAGGCGTTCTTGGTGCCAAATTAAAGAAGACTTCAAGGGCTACAAAAGCTATGAAGACACCAAAGCCCATTTCGGCCTCCACCAAGACGAAAAATGAGCTTAAAGTTAGCGTTGGAATGCTTCCAGGATGGTAATCGACTACCAACTGTTGGTAATCGATTACCACAGTGCCAACCTCTCATTTTCGACCTCTAAGGACCTGGTAATCGATTACCACGACTAGGTAATCGATTACCATAGAGCCACTTTCATTTCTGGACATCCAAAGACCCCGGTAATCGATTACCACAACTAAGTAATCGACTACCACTTGCATTTTCTCAGTTTTTCTAGCTTTTGGTTGTTTCTCCATCCAAGGAAGGTGATGTATATAAAGTACAAGCTTGGAGTACAAGCTAGCACCACTCCAACTAGTATAAATACTTAACACTCTGAATTGTAAAAAAACTTTTTGTGAAAATTGAATATAGAATTCAGAATTTGTGTGAGAGCATTTTCTCTCTAGAGTTCTTGTGAAGAACCTTGAATCTTATCAATGCCTTCTTGATCCATTGTGGCGATTCCACCTTGAGCTTATTGGCACTTGCCATGGCGCTTCCATTTCTCCTCTAAACCGTTTGTTTTCTTCATTTTCTGTTTAAATTCTCGTTTGCCCCAATTTTAAACCTAGAAACACCATTGAAGCATGAAGGTCCGTTCAATTCTTGCAATTCTCTCGAGGCTTGCATCATGAGCACTCTTGCCTTTTTCCTCTCAATCCCTCTTTGAGTTTCTTAAGTTGAACCCGTAATCAATTATCAAGGAAGTTCCTTGTGAAATAGGCACAATTCTCCTATTGACTCAAGAGTTCCAGGGAAAGACAAAAATACTCCAAGACACAACCAAGGATTCCAAGTAAGACAAGCAATAAAATGGCACAACTAGAAACGAAGAGCTACTCAAACCAAGGAATTGAATGTGATGACAAAGGCTCCCAAAATTTTCCAGCAAGTGATTCAAAGGCTTGCCGAACCAACCACTTAGCCAAGACAAAATTTTCAAGCACTCAAACTCAAGTATGGCTAGTGATTCCAATTTAAAGACCGGTTTAATGAGCTATATGAGCAAAGAAATTTGTGATGTAAAATTTCTTCCAAGTGCAGTAACTCATCATATATATCAACAAAAACAATGCTGGAAAAATCTCAATCAAATTGGAGTTCACAAAATTGCCAAGAAGTATGCACAGTTCAAGCTCAAAATACCAAGATACTAGCAAATTTAGCTCAATTTTAGTGATGAGTACTTGACCCTATTTGTTCCCAATTTCCCAACACAACTTGTGACACTCTTTTAGGTGGTTTTCCAGCCACTATGTTCACGGTACTGCACCAATTTTTCTGGCTCAAATTTGCTCAAACTTCTTTTCTACTCAATTTTCTCCCAAGTAACTTTTCTTGAATTTTCTTGTCTTGACTTTTCTCTATTCAATTTTCTTTCAACTTTTGGCTCTTTTCTTTTTCTTCTTGCCTTTTCTTTGTTTTTCTTTTTCAAATACTCTGCTGAACAGCAATATGCTATTCACTCCAAGTACTCAAATGAACTAAAATTTACTAATAACAAAGATAAGCTAGATTAGGCTACTTGAACTCAAATTTTGCACAATTCACTTAGCATATAATATTTTAACAGCCATGGCATGGATTCCAAAACAGAGCATATGCATAAAACAGGGTACTATATGCACACCTTGCTGGAATTTAACATACCAACACATATAACTAGCATATAATACAAGATAACATGTGAATTAGTCCAAATTTGAATGATTCAACACAAGGTCAAGTGCTAGCATGGATTCTTGACATATACTTTGATTTTCCCCCGCATGTAATGTGTTTGTGAAAGTGCTAAACCCAGCAAAAACACAATAATACCAATATCAATCGGATCAAAGCATGAACAATATGATTTGAAGCACTTTCACCGAACAAAAATTTCTAAACAAGAAATTGACATAACTACTAGACAATTAAGGAAATCTAATGATGGATCCTAAGCACATTAAGAAAAATTAAAATGAAGAACACTAAGACAAAGAGATGACCGAAATGCTTACAACCAAAATGGGTATGGATTCCAATCTTGAAGAAGAACAAGCTCTAGATACCTCTTGATACAAGCTTGCTTGGAAGGAAGCTTGAAGTTGGCCCAATCTTCATTCTCTAATTGGATCTCCACGGCAATGGTGAGGATGGCAGAAGCACACAAGACTCAATGACTCAACGACTTAGAAGAAAATAAAAAAATGGAAGAAGACAAGAGGATGGTGACGCCATGCCTAAGTAATAAGTCAAGAGGAAGAATCGCCACAAGGATAAGCATCCATTGATAAGACTCAAGGTTCTAAGAAGAAACCCAAGAGAGAACTCTCTCAAAGATAGCTCAAGCTATTCTCAATTCATAAAATGATCAAAGATCCTCTTACAATTAAAATTGGCCTACATATACTAAATGGTACTAAGGCAAATCGGATGGCTTGCTATCCATTGGATCAAGGCTTGATCAACGTATGGAAAGCCATGACTTAAGGCACCTCACACGGTTCAAACATTGCCCTTGGATGAGCAAAGCAATCAAGGGCCACGGTTTAGCTAAGAATAAGCATGATTCATGTGTCATAAGACTCAATGTCCACCTCTTGATTAAATCTTCATCATAGGGTCAAGACTTCACCTTGGAATGGTGTGAAACATATGACTCAAGCATGGGTGTCAACCCTTTGATGGAAATTGGATCAAGAGCTACGAATTGCTCTTAGGAAACATGGATCATGCCACCCTTGAATGCAAGCTTGCTTAGCCATTTGATTTGGATCAAATCAAGTGGTTAAGCTTGAATTAGAGTTAGTGGAAATTCCACTAACTTTTGCATTCACTCTCTACACTCTCTCCCAAGGAGAGTGTGCGCCACTCTCTCCCAATTGCCTTGCTATTTTCGGTCCAAACAAGAGTAACTAGGCCGTGAGCTACATGCTCCAAGTTATGGCCAATTCCTACTTAATTTCCTAAGGAAAACTATTACAAAACTTGAAGAAAATTACAAGGTTTAAAATTAAGAGTAAAGTCTTCAAGAGTTGACTGTTGACTTTGACTTGTGGTCAACAGTAGACTTTGAGTTGACTATTGAATTTGACCTCTAGTCAACTCTTCTTGAATTTGCTCTTGAATCTTCTTGACCATGGACCTTGTAATCCTTCTTCCTTGAGCTTCCAATGGTGGTGTTGAGGATGGTCCTCCATCACTTATCATGTGTAATGCAATTGTAAATTCCTTTGAAACATGATTTAACCCTACTTGTAATAGCTTTAGGGAATACTTGGGCTAAAGCCCGTGGGTTTTCATAGGCCAAAGGCCTCGGGTTCCATAGATCCTACACATGCCACACATTCCTAGTCAAGCCACACAAGATTTTAAAAAGCGGCTAAATTCATTTTTTGGTTTCAAACTTGTGTGGACTTGAAACACTTCTTAAATAAGGAGGGAACCTTTGATTAAACCTTGGATCCATGCCAAAGCTTAATCAAAGATCTCCACCCTTGATTAAGAGAGGTTTAGGATTGATGACATGGCTAATCACATGGGCCACAAGGGGGGAAAAACCCATGTGCACCCATGTGAAGGCCATGTGAAGCCATGTGCTTCCTAACAACCAAGTAACCACTTAGGTTACTTGGCTTGCAAGGAAGCCCCACGGATTGGTGCAGCCCTAACCGAGGTTAATGGCTCCCAACCATGGTTAGGCTTTACTTGGAGCCCAAGGCTAAGAAGCCTATAAATACCCCACGACACACTCATGTAAGGGACTTTTTGATGAATGAAAATAGCTTCTAGCTTTGAGAGTTGAATCTCTTGTTCCCTTAGGGAAGACCTTGAATCTTATCAATGGCTTCTTTCAACCATTGTGGCGGTTCCTCCTAGGCTTATGGGAGTCTCCTCCTTGGCGCCACCATCATTCCTTACCTCTCCATTTTCTACCTTTGATTTCTTAAACTGAAAACACCTAAACCCCTAAACCGAACCATTCCTAGCTTGGTTTCCTTGATCGGTGCTTGGGATGAAGGCTAGTGTGGGCAATCTCGGAGCTGCCATGGATCACCTTCCAAGAGCAACTTCATTAAGTGGTATCAAGAGCATGGTTGCTTTCAACCTTTGAGTCATCACACCGGTTAGTTTGAGTCTCCATGAGTTTTGTTTTTCTTGAGTTCTTCCATCTTTGAGTCTTCCTTCTTTGAGTAGCTAGTTTAGTTCCTTGAGTTGTCATATTCATAAGTTTGAGTAGGAGCATGCTTTCTTTCTTTTGGTTATAGCCTTTAGCCGTAACTCATTGTGGCATGTTCTTCATTGTTTTCTTGAATACATGATCTACTAGCTTGCAATTTTGATTCCATGCTATGCCATGTTTTAACCCTTGCAAGTTATACTTCATGTATGCCGAATAGGATTTTGTTTAGTCTTGTGTCATTACTGCAATCTATGATATGTTTGGTGGTTGGTACAACATCTTATCTTCAAATTACATACATGCTATGATCTATACATGATAGGAACACCTACTAGTGATACATTACATGATCTTTGATTTCTAGTAATTTTAGAATACTTTTCCCTTATGATAGGAACACCTACTAGTGATACATTACATGATCTTTGATTTCTAGTAATTTTAGAATACTTTTCCCTTGTAATTTGGTGAGGTCTTGTATGAGCTATGATGAGCTAGAATTGAACCTAGAAGTGGCTCTTAGATCCCTTTAGAGGTTTCGGTCCAGCCATCCAATTACAAAAGAAAAGAATCAAAATCAAAAGAAAGAAAAGAGAAGAGAAAAGAAAAACAAGTGAAAAGAAAAACTAGTATTGAAAAGTAGTGGTTCTAGAAATAAGTGAAAATTGAGAACCATAGAGAAGTGAAAAGAAAAGAAAGGTACTGCAACCTAAGAACAAAAGAAAGTGAATAGGAAAAGAGTTACACAAAAGAAACACCATTGGACCTAGGAAACAAGAGAAACTCTCTCACAAGCTTAAAGCTCTTTGTTTTCAAATTCATCAAAAGTTTCTTACATGAGTTTTGGCCAAGGTACTTATAGGCTATGCTTCCTTGGCCTCCAAGTCACCTAAACCATGATTAGACTAGCCTAATCCTAGTTAAGTTCATAGCCAATCCAAAATCCCACCTTGACCCCTAAGTAATTAGGCTAGTTAGTTGGTAGTTAGCTTGCACATGGGTTTCACATGGCCCTCATATGGGTGCACATGGGTTTGTCTCCCCTTGGTACCCATGTGATTAGCCATGTCATCAATCCTAAACACTTCCTAATCAAGGGTTGAGATCCTTGATTAAGTGTTGGCATGGATCCAATACTTAATCAAGGTTTCCTTCCTATTTTAGCAAGTGTTTCAAGGTTCACACAATTTTTGTAGCCGAAAATGTTTTTAGCCGGTTTTGAAAACTTGTGTGACCTTGGCTTAGGAATGCATGACATGCTTAGGCTTTATGAAACCCGTGGGCTTTGGACCCTATTGTCAGACCCTAGGCTATTACAATAGGACCTAATCTTGTCCATACAAGTTTACAAGATATTACAAGTTTGAGTCCTATACTAGGGTGCTTGTCTTGGAGCTTTTCTATTTCCTCTTCAAGCTTCTTTCTCTTGCTTCTAGTACTTCTTCTTGTCCTAGATGTTCCTACATCAAACCATCCTTTTTTGCTTGAACTTGTCCTCAAGTTAATGTATTTATTTGCATCTACATCAAACAAAGAAGATTAGAAATATTTAAAGGAGGTACTACCACAATACTCACTTGGAAGTTCTTGCTTGTAGGTGTTTGGACCCGATTTCTCTACGGTGTACCATATCTCCTACTTTTGAATTTCAAATAGCCAAAGATAAGAAATAGAATGAATAAAGATACAATCACTAAACAAGACTAAAGTATCAAGATAAATCCAAGGCAATATACCAAAAGGCTAGCAAGAGATAATAGAAATCGATTTTTTTAAAACCCAATTTTCGGAAACCGAAACTGTGAGCACGATATAAGGTCCGATTTTACGTGAGCAAGAATCTACATTAGAGGTGTTTAAAATTCACTTCGGTGCTGCAAGCAAACCGTATATTAAAGTACAAAGTCCAATCAAAACAAAGTAAAATTTACAAGTTTTATTTCCTAACAAGTAGGAATTTTCAAAGACAAGGTGTGTGTCAACAAAGGTTGATATAGAATCCTTTGTTTCTCTTTCCCATACTTGAAACTCCTTCATTTCCTTATTAACCTCAAGGTCCAGATCTGCAAACATTCCAATAATTTAGAGAAGATCCAAGTGACACACAAAATAATACAAAAGTAGAAGAAAACAAGTTAGAAACTCCTATAGTCTCTTCTCTTGATCCCCTTCTTCTTGTTTCTTTTCTTCTCTTCACTTGGTCCACTTAGACATTAAATTATGCACTTGAAACTATGTGAATACAGAGGTATAATGCAGCAAAGAAATCAAGCAAAAACCGAATCACTAAGACACCCCAATTCATACTAATGGTTAAGGAAAATTCAAGTGTTCATAATTTTCAGCATGTGTTGATCATGGAATGCATGGACATGGTATGTTAATTTCTTACCCACAAGGTGCAGCAAGGCAGAAACTAAGAACATGCAAATCAATTCAAAACTCAAGGCTACAATACAAGGAAATTCATGTGACAATTTGGAAACCTCACAATCAATCATGAAAATCAACCAAAAACTATGAACTAAGATGATCATAATCTAAGAAAAGTAGAAGATAGAATGCAAGACTCAAAAAGGTAATGATGCATCAACAAATACATTCCACCCGGATCAAATACTAAACAAGGTTCCACAAATGAATTATTATATGATGTAACATATAGGTAAACTTTATAGTGATTGCATAGGTGTAAAAGTAAACGATACCTTTTATTCAAACACCTTTTAAATTTGTTAGTTTTACCTAAGTTATTTTTATGCCAATCATATAACAACAATATAATTTGTTTTCTAATATCATTAACACAACCTAAGGAAGTAAAAGATGAATTTAGTCCATTTTTCAAAGCATAACCAAAGCTCTTTGGAGCTTGTACTTCAAGTTGTGTTGATAGTAGCATTTTCTCAAGCTTGGACATGTTTGGGTTGGAACTCTCCATCAAGATTCTTCCTCTAGGTGTAGAAGTTTCAAAAGTACCCTCCTTCTTAAAATCTTCCATCAACCTAAAAAGACATTTAACATTATGAAGATAAAGATTATTAGGTTCAATTAAGAATTTCAAACTACCAAATTCTAGAATTCTCCAAGGTCTAATACCATAATATTCAAGTGTATAACATGAAAAATCATATTTATTTGAAGTAAAAGAAATACTAAGTGGTAAAGAAACTCTTTCAAACGGAAGTTCAAACTCTATGGGTATTTCCTTTTCTTCATAAGGTTTGTTCCAAGGCTCCATTGGGAACAACTCTTCTCTTGGCACCAAAACAAAAGGTGGTTTGTAAAGTTGGTCACAAGCAACTTCACAAAGATCTTCAAGTGCCTTTCCTTCTACATCTTTACAAAAGAGAATTTCAATTTCTTTTTGATAGTCATCTCTTGGAACCATATCTAAAATATTTTCCAAATAAGAATCAAAACAATCAAATGAAGGGTTAGTATAAGAAATTAAAGAATCATATTTATCCTTCATTTGTTTTTCCATTAACTCTATTTCCTTAACTTCTTTTTTTCTCAATTCCTTTATCATTCTCTCTTTTTCCCTTCTCCAATACTCATCATAATTCCTTTCATTTTCTTCTAACAACCTTCTTTGTTTTCTTTCTCTCATTTCCCTCTTATAGTCATAATAATCTCTATCACTCATTTCATGTGAGGGATGGTACCTCTCTTGTTCCACCCAATGGTGCCTTCTATACTCATGGTTCCCCCTCACTCCCTCACAGCCAACCCCCCTAACATCTCTTCTCTCATAGTTAAAAGGGTCATGTCCATGGAAATTATCTCTATAGGGGTTCCTAACATCATTATTAATGGAGGTCATATGTTCCCTTCTCCTACCACTTCTCCTTTCTCCCTTTTCCCCATTTCTTCTCTCATTTTCACTTCTCCTTTCCCTCCTTTCTCTTTCCCTTCTATCAGTACCTCTATGGTTATCAAAAATCTCATTCAAGTCCTTGTGAATACTTGTTTCAAATTTTTCCATTGCTTTCATAAAGCATTTTATCAATTTCACATCACTAGGACGTAATTGATCTTCACTATTGGGGAAATTTTCTCCCATGGCTGCAAAGAACAAAAGGTTAGTATACAAGGAAAAATATAAAGCAAATAAACCTCACAAGCTCACTAAGTGTATCCACTCAATCAACTCGTGTATCACACAAATCAAGGGCTTTTTCTCTAATGATTCTCTCTTGCCTTTTACCACTCTTTTCTCTTATGCTCGCTTAGAAATTATCCTCTAATCAGTTATCAAGGTCTTATCAATCCATCATGAAAGAGGAACAGCAACCAAGCTAGGCTTAAGAGAGCCAAAAAGATAAAGACTCTAAGACAAAACCAAAGATTCCAAAGGAGACAGCAATAAAAGCTCAAAAATGAAATGAATGGCTACTCAAATTGTGGAGAAATTTTGATGAGACAATGGCACACTCTAGGGCAGCAAAATATCATAAAATTGCCCAAGGAAACACATCAAAACAGAGGCATATGAAAAGGCATTCAAAACTAGACAACAAGCTCAAAATTCAATTAATAACCAAAACTTAGAAACCGATTCCAAAAATTTCAACAATTTTAGAAATCGATTTTTTTCTTAACTTCTAGAAATGGCTAGCTATCATGCTTCTCATGCTCAATTTAATATCAAATAAAACTATGCAGTACCTAACATATCTAGCAAGGTGCAGTAACTTGAAGAAATGAAAAATTACAAGGAGAGCATCAAAAGATACACAAATCACTAGGAAGCTCAAAACTAGAATTTCAACTAGAATGGTGTAGGCTCTTTCCTGGGTCCAATGGTGTTTCTTTTGTGTAACTCTTTTCTTTTTCACTTTCTTTTGTTCTTGTGTTGCAGTACTTTTCTTTTCTTTTAACTTCTCTATGGTTCTCAATTTTCACTTATTTCTAGAACCACTACTTTTCAATACTAGTTTTTCTTTTCACTTGTTTTTCTTTCTCTTCTCTTTTCTTTCTTTTGATTTTGATTCTTTTCTTTTGTAATTGGATGGCTGGACCAAAATCTTTAGGGAACTAAAAGCCTCTTCTAGGTTCAAATCCTAGCTTATCATAGCAATTACAAAGTCTACTCAAAATTTCAAAGCAAATGGTAATCTAAAAATTACTAAAAACTCAAAATCATGCAAGCATACACTAGTAATTGTTCCTAACACTTAGAAATCATGTGATACATGTAATTGAACCTCAAGTGCAGTACAATCCGGCAAGTATGTCTCACAATACAGTAAACAAAAATCCTAATGGCATACATGAATCATAACTTGCAAGAAGAGAAACTAGAAAATCATGGAATCAAAATTGCAAGCTAGAAAATCATGCATTCAAGAAACTTATGGATGAACATGCCAACATGAATCACGGCCTAATGCAACAACCAAAAGAATCAAAGCATGCCCAACTCAAACTGAAGAATATGACAACTCAAGGAACTCAAAAATAGGCTACTTTATGGAAGAAAGACTCTAGATATGAAGAAGACTCAAAGAAGAACAACAGGACTCATAAAAGACTTCAAACTAACCATGAAGATGAACCAATGGTAAAGACAACTATGCTCTTGATACCACTTGATGTAGGCCTCCTTGGGGGTGATCCAAAGAAGCTTCAATGTTGCCCAAATCTAGTCTTCAAGCCGTGCTCATCAAGGAGAACCAAGACAAGTGCCTCAGTCATGAAGCTTTTTAGGGGTTTTGTGTTTAAGAAATCAAAGCAAAGCAGAATAGGTAAGAGATGGAAGGGTGGCGCCATGGAGGAACTCTAATAAGCATAGGAGGAACCGCCATAATGGAAGCAAGATGTCATTTATAAGATTCAAGGATTTTCCCTAAGGGAACAAGAGAAACTCTCTCACAAACTTAAAGCTCTTTGTTTTCAAATTCATCAAAAGTTTCTTACATGAGTTTTGGCCAAGGTACTTATAGGCTATGCTTCCTTGGCCTCCAAGTCACCTAAACCATGATTAGACTAGCCTAATCCTAGTTAAGTTCATAGCCAATCCGAAATCCCACCTTGACCCCCAAGTAACTAGGCTAGTTAGTTGGTAGTTAGCTTGCATATGGGTTTCACATGGGTGCACATGGGTTTGTCTCCCCTTGGTACCCATGTGATTAGCCATGTCATCAATCCTAAACACTTCCTAATCAAAGGTTGAGATCCTTGATTAAGTGTTGGCATGGATCCAATACTTAATCAAGGTTTCCTTCCTATTTTAGCAAGTGTTTCAAGGTACACACAATTTTTATAGCCGAAAATGTTTTTAGCAAATTTTGAAAACTTGTGTGACCTTGGCTTAGGAATGCATGGCATGCTTAGGCTTTATGAAACCCATGGGCTTTGGACCCTATTGTCATACCCAAGGCTATTACAATAGGACCTAATCTTGTCCATACAAGTTTACAAGATATTACAAGTTTGAGTCCTATACTAGGGTGCTTGTCTTGGAGCTTTTCCATTTCCTCTTCAAGCTTCTTTCTCTTGCTTTTAGTACTTCTTCTTGTCCTAGATGTTCCTACATCACGGTCCATTCAAAATAATTGAGAAACTTGGCCCAAATGCTTTTAAACTTGACTTACCTATTGATTATGGTGTTAGTAATTCTTTCAATGTTTGTGATCTATCTTTGTATGATGTAGGTCTTGAAGAACCAAATCACTTGAGGGCAAGTTCAATCCAAGAAGGAGGGTTTGATAGAGGACTATCCCCACAAGAGGAACCTCCTCCAAGGAGACTCACTAGGAGCATGCTCAAAGAGCTAGAAGAGGAGTTAGAGAAGGTCAAAGAATGCTACAAGCTTCAAGGCCTTAAAAATACTAAGGATTGTTGTAATCTTCTTGTAAATACTTTTGAATCTTGTAATGCCATGTTATGAGCTTGGCAAGCTCACAGTACTTGGTTTTCTTTTCTTGTATGTTTCGGTTGCATGGCTTAGGGATCCAAATAATGAAAAGATGAACAATAAAGTTCACATTAGAATTTCAAATGAATTTCAAGTTAATTTGAGTTTGGGTGAAATTATAAAGTGAACTCAAGAGATGAGGGTGAAGTAGATTTTTACTTAAGTGGTGATCCATGTCTCCACTTAAGGAGAAACCTCAACCCTTGATCAAGTCTCCCTATTCAAGGGTCTAGATCAAGGATTGATGACATGTCACTTGGAAAGTGACATGTAACTTCCCTAGCTTCATTATTAGTTAGTTGGTTATCCTAAGCCTAGTTAGTTAGTTCGGTTAGGTTAGTTAGTTAGGTTAGGTTTAGCTTGGCTTGCAACTCAAGCTAACCGTGAGGCTATATAAGCTTACCCTACTCCTTTGTAAAACACTTTTGATATTTTGATAAATGAAATAGCTTTGAGCTTTTCTTAAGAGAGTATTTTCTTGTCTTGCTTAGCAAGGTTTCTTGGATCTTATCAATGGATTCCATCCTCCATTGTGGCGGTTCTCCCTAGGCTTATTGGCTAGCCATGGCGCCTACCCTCACCATTCCTCACCCCCTTCACCTTTTCCTTTTCGGTTTCTCTTCCACCATTGAAGCTTTAACCGAAGGCTTCCATTAGAGCTTGGTTTGGAGTGCATTGAAGAAGCTAGATTGGGCAACATCAAGGACTCTTTGGAGAATCTCTAAGGAGGCCTATATCAAGTTCTAATTACGGGGTTGTTAGACTTGAAGAATGAAGAAGTCTTACTCCTGGATTTTGATTTTGAGGCATTTGTAATCTCGAGCTTTAATAGTTGTGTATATAGGATCTTAAGTGTATTGATTGTTTTAGACTAGGCTTTGAGTTTGTGATTTGATTCGTTTATGCTTCTAGGAGAATTTGAATCTACTTTGATAATCAAGCTAAGTGATTTGGAAACCCTTATTTTGTTTTTGAAAAAGAGAAAAACCAAACTTAAGTGATAGAACACTTGGTTTGAGAGTTTTAAAATGTTTTTAACTGAAGTAATTGATTACCAATTTAGAGTAATCGACTACCAACAGTAATTGAAAATTGGGAATCCAAAACTCTCTAGAGTAATCGATTACCACATATCAGTAATCGATTACCACGAGCTTGAAAGACAAAAGAAGATTAAAACTCTCTGGAGTAATCGAGTTGTTAGAGAACATTTTGTGTTCTTAACATTTTTTCTCCAAAATTTCAAAAGATTCAAAAAGCTTTCTCAAGAGATGAATAATCTGTGATGGAATGAAGCATCTACATTGGTCTATAGGATGATCGGTTCATGTACAACAGGTGTACTCATTCTGATCTTTTATTTTCGTTTTGATTTAGAATGGTTTAAACTCTTTGAGAAAGGCATTCTCTGGTAAAAGAGTTTTTGGAACTTGAGAAAAGACTCTCAAGGCTGATTCTTGAAGGCATTAAGAGTTAGGGAGAAAGGTTCTTGAAAAAGAACTTGTTGTATTGGTTTATTTTGATTTCGTTTTGTGTATGTGCAGTGTGATTGTTGATGGTCCCTATGTGTGAATCTAGAGGGGGGTGAATAGATTCTAGTTCCACTATAGCCCAATTTTGTGAGTTTCTAATTCCTTTTAATTCAAACAAAACTTTTCTTGATTACCTATCAATAGATGAGACAGATAAACAGGAAATATCAAAGATACACAGCGGAAATACCAAAAGGAATAATCAGAAACACGTTAGTAATCAATATGCGTCGTAATCAATATCAGTATCTAACAGTTCCAGTTTTAGTTGATTACCGAGTCAATTACCGAGTCAGTTACCGAACAAATTGCAGAAATTAAATAGTGATAACAGCAATGTAAGGTAAACGGTAAAGAGTATAAGGAAGAAAAAGAGTGCACAGTGATCTATACTGGTTCGGCCCACTGCCTACATCCAGTCCCAACCCAACAACTGTTGCGATCGGTCTTCGACTATCAAATGATCCCTTTTGTGTTCTTTTACATTCACTATACAACAAGCAACACAAAAACGAAATCAAAACACCCAAAAACCTGTCCTTTAACCCAAGGAACAGTTCTTCCCTGACCTTGGAACACCCAAGATCAAACCTTTGAGAACACACTTCTCAACGACCTTTACTCTATCCAGAGAGACCTCTCTCCTAGAGTAATAACCCAGAAACCAAAAAGGTAAACAAAAGATCAGTTTAGAAAACACCTGGAGTGTAGATCTGATCATAAAAGATAACACTATGAATGCCACCCAGTCAGAGAAAAGATCAAGTTTGCCTTTTCTTTATGAAAAGTTGATGAACTCTTGAAGTTCTTTATGGGTTTCTTGGAAAAGATGATGAACTCAGTTTAGAGAGAATATGAAAGTGTATGAACTTTTCTAAAACTTATGTTCCAAGATCATATGTTAGTTTTCGAGAAAAGAGTATTTGTATGTTCAATTAAAAACTCAATTTAGGCAACTTAATGACTTTCTAATAGGGGTAATCGACTACCAGAAGCTGGTAATCGATTAAACCAGTGAGCAAGGATTTCCAGGGTGATTTTGGCTCATGGTAATCGATTAACCCGAGGGGGTAATTGATTACTCCAGTGGCAAATGCATTCCCACACTTTGTTACCTACTGTTGGTAGTTGATTGCCTGCTGTCGGTAGTTAACTACCTTCTGTTGGTAATCTATTACCTCAGTTGGTTACCAAAGACATTTTCGAAATATCTTAGAGAGGGAAATCAAACATTTGACACATGAGAAATCACACAAGATTGCCAAGCTCTCCAGGGCATTCAAAAAAAGAACAACCACATACATGCCTAAACTAAACAATCAATACATAGGAAACTCCTAATTACATTTCATCTAAGAAAACCAAAAATTACATAGCATCAAAAGCAAAACACCAAGAGAGACACCAAAGCATCTTCAAGCTTTAAGTCCAACAATCTCCCCCTTTTTAGTTTTGATGTACCAAATCTCAACCAAGGTTTTCCTAGAGGTTTAGGATGTGTTTTGATCTTCTACGAATCCTGCAATTGTTAGAGATATCCAAATACGCGGAGTATGCATTGCAGATTCACTGTACAATCTATCTTAAATAGAGCATTATACTATCAATTATCAAGTAGAATCATCCATGCAGAAATATAAGACATGATTCAATTCACAATCATAGACCAAGACCAGAGAAAAAATTTAAAGATAACAAAATCGGAATATAAAATATAACGTGAAAAAAAAATATTACAACCATATCGAATTGTTCAAGTTCAAAGACCCAAGCTATAAATTGTTCAGAGCTAAAGAGAAATCAATATTTCAAACATAAAGCGCAAAACAAATGCTACCAGATGCTACTCAATACTTGCTACTCTACTCTACTCCCCCTATCTAGGATAACCTATAGCCATTCTCCCCCTATTTGGTATATCAATAAGCAAAAGAGAGAAGTGATAAGAAGGGAATACTAGAGTGCATCAAAGCGAGTATGAAGGGACTCCAGCAGCTCCTTGAGATCCAAGAAGCGGGCATTGTTTGCAGCCTCCATCTCGTCCAATCTTTTGGCAGTGGTAGCTTCAAGCTCATCCAACCGATCAATGACAATTGATTCAAAACGGGATTTAGGGATGTACTCCCCAACCGCCGAATCATCATCATCATTACCATATCCTCCTCATTGATCTGAGCGTGATTGGCTCCTCTTGCAGCCAGAATCCAGCAGATTGTGTAGTGGAGAAGATGATCGTCGGCGTTCAGCCCACCGGTGTTGTAAGTTATCCTCTTTCCATGCTCCTTCCTTGCAGCCTTTTCAGCTTCCCACATTTCGGGATTTTTGAGCAGGCTCATGAAGAAAGAGTCCTTGTGAAGCTCGATTCCTTGTGCTTGCAAGTTCTCAATCGTAGGACGTACACCTTCATCTTTAAATCCAGCAAAACGGAAAAATATATCATGAGTCAAAATCATAGGTTTGCCCTTTACCTCGAAGATTACCGTTCCGGTGGCTTGGTGTGGTCGGAGGTTGGAGTAGAAAACTCTCACCAGATCAGGGTATATGAAGCCCTTCAAACCAACAAACTTCTCAAGATTCTGATCTCGAAGCAGAGAGTGAAATGTAAACCCTTGAGTATCCAGCCAACGAAAATCCAAGATCTTTGCAGGAACGAGTTCCTTGTTTGCAAAATCTCCATAGAAACGTGATTCTTGTGTAGTAGAGGTGAACCACGGGTTGATTGGGCGTGCCACGGCCTCTCCCGGAGATGTGGGTTCCTTCCTCTTGGAGGAGGATTCACCTTTCTTCGATCGGGGCGAAACTCTTGGCTTAGGCTTGTGACCTACGTGCCTAATCCGCTTGCCTCGTCCTTGTTCTTCCATTGATGGTGGTGGTGGAGAAGATGAAGAAGATGAAAGGGGGCTATAGGGTTAGAGTGAGAAAGAGATTTTTAGGGTTTGTGAGATGTGTGGAATGAAGCCCAAAACCTGAAAATCGCTTATAAAAACTCCACAATTGAGATTAGATTCAATGAACAAAGTATTGAACTCTAAGAAATTGTAATCGATTAGGCCCAAAACCATGAAAAACACTTGAAAAAACCTTTCAACAGCGAAGGTAATCGATTACCCATACGTGGTAATCGATTACTCCCGTGAGTAACCAATTTGCTTTGAAAACAGGGGTCGTGGTAATCAATTAACCAGGCAAGGTAATCGATTACTCCAGAAGCCCAAAAACTGGAAAATCAATTTTTGAAATCGTGGTAATCGATTACCAAATGCGGTAATCGATTACTCCAGTGAGTAATTCACAAAAGAAGTTTGAAATCAAGCTAGGTAATCGATTGAAATGCAATGGTAATCGATTATCTATATTAGAAAGATTGAAAACACTTGATTTTACATGTTTTGAAAGAGAATTGGTCATGACTATGTAATGTAATGAACTCATACCTTGTTGGAGCACCATGAATGATCCAACTTACCATACTTAGAGAATTCATGAGAGATGTTCCTCACTTAGTATACCAAGATTGGTTCTAAGTTTGAAGAATCTCTCCTTAGGTAGGGGCTTTGTGAAGATATCCGCGAGTTGGTTCTCCGTTTCAATGAACTCCACTTCACAGTCACCTTTCTCAACATGATCCCTTATGAAATGATGACGCACCTCAATATGCTTTGTTTTTTAGTGCAAAACCGGGTTCTTCGTGATACTGATTGCACTTGTATTGTCACACTTGATAGGAATGTGATCAATCTTTAGTCCAACGTCCTCAAGTTGTTGCTTCAACCAGATGGTTTGAGCACAACAACTACCCGCAACAACATACTCTGCTTCTGCTGTTGATAGAGCAACACATGCTTGTTTCTTGCTGTACCATGAGACTAAGCTTTCTCCAAACAAGTGACATACACCACTCGTGCTCTTTCTTCTGTTTTGTAACCTGCAAAATCTGAATCACTAAAACTGACTAGAGTAGGGGACGTACCTTTAGGATACCACAAACCACAGTTCATTGTTCCTTTGAGGTACTTCAGAATTTTCTTCACAGCAGTCATGTGTGATTGTTTTGGTGCAGATTGAAATCGCGCACAAACACAAACACTGAACATTATATCCGGTCTGCACCATTTTGTGAGATACAAGAGTGATCCAATGATCCCTCTGTACTTTGTTTGGTCTACTCCTAGTCCTGTAGCATCATTATCTAAAAAGAGATTAGTTGACATAGGGATATTAGAGATCTTACAACTCTCCATGTCGAATTTCTTCAGCAATTCTTTAGTGTACTTCTCTTGATGTATAAAGATTCCTTCTTTCAGTTGCTTGACTTGCAGTCCTAGGAAGAATTTAAGTTCTCCCATCATAGACATGTCAAACTCACCCTGCATGCTAGCCACAAATTCTTCACACAGAGATTGATTAGTTGATCCAAAAATGATATCATCAACATATACTTGGACCAATAAAATACTGTTAGACTTCCTCCTAATGAAAAGAGTTTTGTCAACATTACCTCTGTTGAACCCTTTTGACAAAAGAAATTTACTTAACCTTTCATACCATTGTCTGGGGGCTTGCTTCAAACCATAGAGGACCTTCTTTAGCTTGTACACATGCTCAGGGTAACTGAAGTCAGTGAAACCAGGAGGTTGTGAAACAAAGACTTCCTCGTTGATGTAGCCATTTAAGAACGCACTTTTAACATCCATCTGAAACAGCTTAAAATCATGAATGCAGGCAAAAGAAAGTAATACTCTTACAGCTTCTAATCTAGCAACAAGGGCATATGTTTCATCAAAGTCTATTCCTTCTTGTTGATTATAACCCTTAGCTACTAGTCTTGCCTTATTCCTAACCACAATTCCATTCTCATCTAGCTTATTCTTAAACACCCATTTTGTTCCAATTAGATTCATATCTCTATTAAAAGGTACTAATTCCCAAACATCATTCCTTTTAAATAGATTTAACTCCTCATGCATAGCATTCATCCAAAATTCATCATTTATAGCATCATCAACACAAGAGGGTTCATATTGAGATACAAACGCATAATCGTCACAGAACATATTATGGGAGGATCTAGTGGATACTCCCTTATGGATATCACCAATGATGTTGTCAAGAGAGAGGTTCCTTGGTTTCCTTTATTCTCTTGGCAGATCATGAGAAATGGTTGGTGGATCTTGCTGTACTTGTGGTTTGTTACTGCTGTCTTCACCTGTATTCTCATCATCATCAGCAAAAACACTTCCCTTTTGGGGATTGTTAGATTCATCAAACTTTACATGCACAGATTCCTCAATGCACATTCTCCTTTTATTGAAAACTTTGTATGCTTTACTTGTTGATGAATACCTAATAAACACACCCTCATCCGCCTTGGCGTCAAACTTACCAAGAGGCTCTTTACCATTATTCAGTACAAAACACTTGCACCCGAATACCCTAAAATGAGAGATATTGGGCTTCTTGTCCTTATAGAGTTCATAGGGAGTTTTCTTTAAAATAGGACGAATCACAATTCTGTTTAGAACATAGCAAGCAGTGGAAACTGTATCAGCCCAAAAGTGTTTAGGCAGAGCACTCTCACTTAACATAGCTCTAGCTAGTTCTATTAAAGATCTATTTTTCCTCTCAACAACCCTGTTTTGTTGCGGAGTTCTTGGAGCGGAAAAGTTGTGATCGATTCCATATTTTTCACAAAATTTTTCAAAAGGTTCATTTTCAAATTCTCCTCCATGATCACTCCTAAGGGACTTAATTTTCAAATCTTTTTCGTTTTGTATCCTTTTGGCAAGAATTTTAAAAACTTTGAAGGTGTTGTCTTTACTTGGTATAAATGCAACCAAAGAAAAACGAGAGTAGTCATCTACTAAAACCAGTCCATATAGGTTTCCACCCAAACTAGCAGTTCTAGAGGGACCAAAGATATCCATGTGCAGTAGCTCAAGTGGTCTAGAAGTTGAAACAACATTTTTGGTTTTAAAAGAGCTTCTAGACTGCTTGCCATTTTGGCATGCATCACATAGGCCTTCTCTTTTAAACCTCAAGTCAGGTAACCCTTGCACTAGGTTCTTAGATGAAAGCTTATTTAGCTGATGAACATCAATATGAGCTATACGTCTATGCCAAAGCCATGATAAATCATCGTTTGACGTAAGACATGCATGATATGATGATGAATGATCAAGTTCAAGGATGTACATGTTACCATGTCTCTTACCGACCATTAATACCTCACTCGAGTCACGGCTATTGATCTTGCAGCAACCATTATCGAATGATACTTGATAATCTTTGTCACATAGTTGGTTAATACTTAGAAGATTGAATTTTAAACCTTCCACAAGCAGTACATCTTCAATCACAGTGTTGGATTTGTCTCCAACAGCACCTATACCCAATATTTTCCCTTTGTTGTTATCTCCACACACTACTGAACCAGATTCTTTTGATTTGAAGGAGATAAAATTGCTCTTGTCATGATCATATGTCTTGAGCAGCCGCTATCCAAATACCAAGTTGAGTGTTTGGCTCTCAAGCATACCTACACAGAAAAAAATATCACTTTGTTTTTGGTACCCAAGTCTTGTTGGGTCCATTAGTGTTAGAGCTGTGACTATCTTTCCTTATCCATTTAAACAATCCACTAGTTATTCCTTCCTTACTAATCATGCAATTATAAGAGTTATGTCCAGATTTCATACAATAACTACATGGGAAAGTTCTGTTTTTACTGGTTTGTCTAAATGCAAAGAACTTCATGTTATTCTTTTTCAAAGAGGCATCAAAAGACTTACACGTTGAACAGGGTAGTTTCAAGGCATCATTTTCTTTTTTCAAACTTTGAACATCAGTTTTCAAAACAGAAATATCATTTTCCAAATCAGTAATTTTGTTTTTCAAAACCTTGTTCAACTTGCCTAGTTTTTCCGCTTCCTTGTAAAGTTCACAAAAAGCAGTTTGCAGCTCATCATAGTCAAAAGTAGATGAATCGGAATCACTTACCTCATCATCGGATATTGGATTAGCCATGAGACACAAATTTGCTTCTTCACTATCACTCCCATTAGAGGTTGAGGAATCATTCTCTTCCCAAGCTATGTATGTCTTTTTCTTGCGAAATCTGTCCTTCTTGGACCGTTCCTCATGTTCTACTCTTCTAGGCTCACTGTTGTTGCTTTTCTTCATGTTGGGGCACTCCGATTTGTAGTGACCAACCTTTCCACACTCATAACAAGTGACCTTTGAAGATGAACTCTCATACCTCTTGAAGCCTTTTCTGGAATTGTTGAATCTCCTTTTATCGTTGTTCCTCTTCATGAACTTTTTGAATTTCCTTACCATGAGATTCATATTTTCCTGTTCAGATTCACTACCACAGCTTGACGAGTCGCTCTCACTAGCTGTGTCTTTCATCTTGAGTGCTAGACCTTTGGCTTTCTTATCTTTTTGTTCCTCATCAGCAATACAGGACATATCCATTTCATACTCCCTCAACTTACCAAATAACTCTGCACTTGTCATCAAGGCTAGGTTCTTTGATTCAGTGATTGCTATGACAGTTGGTTGCCATTTTCTGCTCAATGATTTCAGCACCTTCACATTGACTTCTTCCTCAACGAAGATCTTACCAAGTCCTTTGAGATGGTTCACGATGTGTGTGAAACGTTTCTGCATATCCATCACGGACTCACCTTGAGCCATTTTGAAAGTTTCGTACTCTTGGATCAAGGTATTCTTCCTTGCCCTTCGTACTTCAGCAGTTCCTTCGTGTGTGACCCTTATTAGATCCCAAGCTTCTTTGGCTGTGTTGCAAGCTGAAATTCTGAAAAAATTCATCTGAATTTAAAGTAGAATGTATAATATTTAAAGCTTTTGCATCATTTTCAGCTCTCCTAATTTCCTCTTGTTCCCATCTCTCAAATGATTTTTCAATCTCATTCCCATTTTCTATGTATGTGGGGACCTTGAAATCAGTCACAACCGCTTGCCAAATGCTTCTATGTACAGACTCCATAAAGATTTTCATCCTCACTTTCCAAAAAGGATAGTTATCACCACAAAACAGAGGAGGTCTGTTAATAGAGGCACCTTCAGCGAATGGTAATTGATTACCGACCATTCTAAGGAACTGTGGATCAAAATCTAGAGCAACCTACTAGATAAAGCTCTGACACCAATTGATGGTCCCTATGTGTGAATCTAGAGGGGGTGAATAGATTCTAGTTCCACTATAGCCCAATTTTGCGAGTTTCTAATTCCTTTTAATTCAAACAAAACTATTCTTGATTACCTATCAATAGATGAGACAGATAAACAGGAAATATCAAAGATACACAGCGGAAATACCAATATCAGTATCTAACAGTTCCAGTTTTAGTTGATTACCGCGTCAATTACCGAGTCAGTTACCGAACAAATTGCAGAAATTAAACAGTGATAACAGCAATGTAAGGTAAACGGTAAAGAGTATAAGGAAGAAAAAGAGTGCATAGTGATCTATACTGGTTCGGCCCACTACCTACATCCAGTCCCAACCCAACAACTGTTGCGATCGGTCTTCCACTATCAAATGATCCCTTTTGTGTTCTTTTACATTCACTCTGCACAAGCAACACAAAAACGAAATCAAAACACCCAAAAACCTATCCTTTAACCCAAGGAACAGTTCTTCCCTAACCTTGGAACACCCAAGATCAAACCTTTGAGAACACACTTCTCCAAGACCTTTACTCTATCCAGAGAGACCTCTCTCCTAGAGTAATAACCCAGAAACCAAAAAAGTAAACAAAAGATCAGTTTAGAAAACACCTGGAGTGTAGATATGATCACAAAAGATAACACTATGAATGCCACCCAGTCAGAGAAAAGATCAAGTTTGCCTTTTCTTTATGAAAAGTTGATGAACTCTTGAAGTTCTTTATGGGTTTCTTGGAAAAGATGATGAACTCAGTTTAGAGAGAATATGAAAGTGTATGAACTTTTCTAAAACTTATGTTCCAAGATCTTATGTTAATTTTCGAGAAAAGAGTATTTATATGTTCAATTAAAAACTCAATTTAGGCAACTTAATGACTTTCTGGTAGGGGTAATCGACTGTCAGAAGCTGGTAATCGATTAAACCAGTGAGCAAGGATTTCTAGGGTGATTTTGGCTCATGGTAATCGATTAACCCGATGGGGTAATCGATTACTCCAGTGGCAAATGCATTCCCACACTTTGTTACCTATTGTTGGTAGTTGATTGCCTGCTGTCGGTAGTTAACTACCTTCTGTTGGTAATCTATTACCTCAGTTGGTTACCAAAGACATTTTCAAAATATCTTAGAGAGGGAAATCAAACATTTGACACATGAGAAATCACACAAGATTGCCAAGCTCTCCAGGGCATTCAAACAAAGAACAACCACATACATGCCTAAACTAAACAATCAATACATAGGAAACTCCTAATTACATTTCATATAAGAAAACCAAAAATTACATAGCATCAAAAGCAAAACACCAAGAGAGACACCAAAGCATCTTCAAGCTTTAAGTCCAACAATTGTAATTGACACAAGGGATTAAAATTGTTGGTAGTGGAATACCTATCACAACAGTTGTTGTATTGGGATTGGAGGTAGGCCGAAAGCCGAACCAGTATAAACTCACAGTGCAAATCTCTCTTTACCTTAAACTCCTTCGTTTTGATGAATCATATTCTGAATGCATTTTCTGTATATCTTGATTTAAAAGAGTTTGTGAAAGAAAAAGATTCCAATCTTCCTTTATCATTTTGCTGTGATAATTCTGAACCTATATTGATTCTAAAATTTGGCTAAGATAATAAATATAAGATCAATATTGCATAGGAAGAAAATTGAAATAGCCAAAAAATCCATAAGGGGAACTACAATATATTCACCCCTTCCCCCCTCTAGATTCTGCATAGGGACCAACATGGGTTGGTTTGGATATTGAATTTCTGATGAAGGTTGTTTGGGTTTTGATTATCATTTAGCTTTGATTTTGAATTTCTAATTTAGTTGATTTGGAAGTGATGAGTCATTATTTTCCCCTATTTATTTATCTTTCTGCACCTTTTTTAATTAGTGATTTGTGTTTAACTGCTTATTAATTTCTTATTTTCATTGTTTGGGCTTCATTGGGCCAAAAAGTTCGTATTTTTATTAATTCAGATTTTCTTGAGCCTAATTTTGCTATTACTATTTTCAAGTCAATTTTGGAAATTAATTGGGCTTGGAAATTGATTATAGACATTTAGAGGAGTTGTCACATCATATTTTTACTTTTATTTAATTTTGTATTTAGTTTTTCTTTTCATTATTTGTATTTATTTTAGTGGCCCAGATTTGTTTGAGAGTCCCATTTATTCCATTTTTATTTGTTTTGCCTAGGTGTTATGCTAAAGACTAGAAAGAGGGGCATTTTTTTCCATGGTTTTCATTATTTTCATTTAGGGGTTTTGGAAGAGAGGATTCTCACTTACATTTGTGTGGGTGTTGAACCCCTTTCCTCTCTTGTTTTTCTTCCTCATAGTTGTAAAGAATAAATCACAAGAAGGGGGGGGTGAATTGTGATCTTAATAAAATTTTATCCTATCGTCTGTTGTTTTAAAACCAGTACAAATGATTCAAATTTATCTTGAAAATTTTTATTTAAGAGATTAAGTTATTCTTTAATTATCTCAGTTAGTCACAAGATAAAATCCAGAAAACACAATTGCTTTTATACTGGTTCGTCTATATTAGACTACGTCCAGTTATCCAGCAAAAATTGAGTTTTCACTATCAATCGTATTCTTTCTTCTCTTTTCCTTTTGCAAGCATTCTTATAAGGCATGGTCTTGAGCGGTCCATCCTTACAAAGAATTTTGTTTCATTGGTTGCAAGCGCAGAGAATTGAGAGCCCATGAGAAAGGGCAGGAAACGATCTTCTTCTCGGCTCTGTTTTGGATAAGACGGAAGGACTGAAGTCTGTCCTTGATCTCATTTTTATAAGCTTTTGACATTACATTGTATGCCACATCATAATCAACTGGCAAACAATGATAGCACTCTTCAGGAGTTTCATACTCGTTGAAGTTGAGAAAGTAAGTTGGTTGAATGCCAGAGCAATGAGGTCTTAGCCAAGGTAGAGTTAGGCCAATAGTGTAGCCTAATCCAATGAACTCCGTCTTATTCATTGGGATGGTGAAGGGTTGGGGATCATGCTTGTCCATTGCGTCTAGATGCCAGTGAGAGAAGAATTCTGGAATAGAGATTTGGGACATAAAGTCACCAAATACACAGTGATGATGTACAGGTGCTTTCTCAGCATGATAGCGAACGGATCTTCTAGACTCAGGTCTAGAGATAATGTTGGATTCATACCCCAAAGTAGGTCCTTCTACAAGCAGACCATCAAGATGGCGCTTGTAATCGTCTGTACCTTCTAAGCCCTTAATCTTCAATTCTGCAAGGGCATCCAAGGCAGACGCTTCAACCATTCCTTCTGCTCTTCAACACTGTTTTCTTTGAAAGATCAAGATCAGCAGGCTTCAATGGTTGGAAGTAATTGATTGGATTAATGAATCTTCCCACTTGGAACCCTTTCTTCCCTCTATAATTGTAAGGGTTGTCCAATTCGATAGAGGGAGATTCCTGCTCTTCAACAGAAGAATCTTCATTATCTGCGCAATAGCCATCATCGCCAGACTCAGATCCATCAGAGTCAGAAAGATCAGAGGCTTCCATAGCATGATCTGTAATAATCCAATCAGGCCTCTTAGGCCTCTCAGCACACTCAATTATATTGTACCTTTTCATAACGAGGTCGTTGAGAAAGGTGTAGTCCATTAGGCGTTTGGGTGGTAGGTCTTCTTCATTTAAGACCACATCTGGAATCTTTAAATTTGGTGTCACATGTCTTGTGACAAGACATTCTTCATCGTCTGATGATGATAATTCCACACTGTAGATGACAGACGAAGGCTGCATAGTCTGTAAGCAGCTTCTTACCTCAGACTCAGCATTTATCGTCTGAAGAGGTATGGCACGAATAGGAGATGAAGTCAACACTGCAACGTCTTGTCTTGATTCGTCTATTGAAGTTGAAGATCCAAAGTCCATAGAGGGCAAGTCTTCACTGAGCATGGTAGACAATTGCTCAGCAAGAATTGCATTATCTTTCTGGATCTGGGCAGTTTCTTCATTATCTATGCCCTCTGAATTAATCTGAGTGTGAGAGACTTCAGACGATCCAATACCCCTAGCGCTATCTCTGAATCTTTGCTCTCTTTCAGCTTCAGAGAGAATGGATGTTTTTCATGTTTTTTCTAACTCCCTTTTCTCATCCAAGATTGCAGAGGCTTCAGCAATTCCTTTTCTTACGCCTTTATCATAAGCTTTGTGCATCTCCTTATCAGCGATATAGGCATCGTCTAGCTTTTCCTTTTTGCGCTCGTATTCTCGCTCACTAGCAGACTCAGCATCCTTACAAGCTTCTTTGGAAGATGGATTGTCTTGGGTAGACGAATCCATTCTTGGTATCCTCAACTTGATAGACCTTGATTTTCGTCTAACAAGTGGCACATCTTCAGTCGTCTCAAAAGGAACCTCTGTCACTTGTACAGGCGGTTCAGACGACACAGTAGGTTTAGATGGAGGAGGGTTAGGTATTTGGGCTTGTGTTTGAGATGGAGTGGATGCGTTTCTGGGTCTTTTTATGAGGGTTTTTTTGTTTTGGGCGAGTTGGTTGAGGTGCGGGTTGCGGTTATGAGGTTTGTGTATGGGTCAGTGTTTATGGTTGAGAGGATTGATGTTGAGATGAGGAGGATTGAGAAGATCTGGGGTTGAGCATCTTCTCATGCGTTTCATTTGTCGTCCATGAAGCAAAGTCCAGATGCAGTCTTGAGAAAGTGCCTTGCTTGATTTCAGGGCCACTTGCGTACCATTCACATCCTCTGATTTCAAACTCTTGGCTTTGGATGATCTTGGCAAACACAGCAGGATAAGGAAAACTTGATTTCTTGTGCAGGTTTCTTCTCCTCAAGCAATCCATCCAGTGATCCATGATCACATAAGGTAAGCTAATCTTCTCCTTCTGAAGGAGATGGAAGAGACAAAATCGTTCTCTGTTGCTTACATTATCGCGAGACCCGATTCTTGGTGTGAAGATGTTGAATAGAAGATTATGCAGCACTCTTCCTACACCATTGAGATTTCCAGCTCTCAAATACTTGGCACGGTCAGACGTTCTGGGTTTCCTATAGAGCGTCTGATCGATGAGGGCTTCATCAATACCTTCATACCATTTGGTAGTGTAGATGATACCTTCATTTTTACACTTTCCAATCGCAGCAACAGCTTCAGCATTGACAAGGTACTCCTTGTCACCGATTGTTCCCACGATATTGTCATCTACAATTTTGGCCTCAGACCAAAACTCAGCATAGGGCTCCATCATCCATTGCCCTTCCCAGGTGGCGAACTTCATCCATCTAGCTTTGTCCAGGTAGTCACATGTGTGCCCGGAGACATCAGCAAGGGTGATTCTCTTCACCCATTTGCTCGGTAAGAAAAGATCTTGAGTAAAGAATTCTTCTTCTACAGGAGTAGTTTGTTGAACATTCTTGACGACCATTTTTCTAGGTTTGAAATAAGAGAAAGTATTCGAAAGTGCGAGTTCTTAGAGTAGAAGATAGATTTGAATGCTTAGCAATGTAAATAGTAAAAGAGGTAACTTTGACTATTTTATAGTGCAATAAATTGAACGGTTATTTTCAACAGACGATAGAATATAAATCGTCCCTGATTTGACGTTTTCTCCCACGATTGTCCTTTCAATGATTGATTTGACCTCTGTCAGTTACAGCGCATGTTCTTGGACTTCCTAGAATAGAGTAATAAATTTCAGACGCATTTAATGTTGCATTTATTGTCTTCCTGCACAGTCAACTTTAAATTGATTAAATAATAACATTGCGTCTGTTGAATGACTTTTCACTTATTCAACTTGATCAGACGCAAGGCTTCGTCTTAACAGGAAATAATCAGACGATAAGTATAGACGATAACTTTAATTTTCTAAAGAAATAATTCCCAAATTTTCATTAATGAAATTAAATCGTGTTTCGTCTAAAGCTTTTGTAAAGATGTCTGCCATTGAAAATCTGATGCAAACCCATGAGGAACTTGTAAGGGATCTTCATGAATAAGCAAAGGGGTGCCCCAATCTTCATTCACCAATGTTCAATCACTCTTAAACAGCGGAATAAATCAATATATAGCAATGATAGCTCATGGTCAACACAAAAGGGGGAAGAAAGAAATAAAAAATGGAAGAAGTTTAGGAGATGGAAAGCGCCATGAACATGGAGTTCAATAAGTTTGGTAGAAGAATTGCCACTTGGATCATGGATCCATGATAAGATTCAAGGTTCTTGGAAGAAACCATAGGAGAGCTCTCTCCTTTTCTCAAGACTTTAGTCTTAGAAATTCTCTTTTCATAAATGACTAAAGTGAGTACAATAGAAATGTTGACCAACTTAAATGAAAGTGCAATGGGCTTAAGGTTAGAAATCTGAAATGTTCTTCACCCTAGGATGAAATGAGTGATCAATGGTGAGATGAGAGACACCCTAGGCTGAGCACACTTCACAATTACAAGGCCCAAATCCAAGTCTTAAAACAAATACATAATTGAAAGAAACTAATAAGCCTAAACAATTAAACAACTCGCTGGAAAATCCTGGTAGCATTCCAACGTTAACTTCAAGCTCCATTTACTCCTAGATTCAATCCGAACTGGGCTTTGGTGTCTCATAGCTTTTGTATCCCTTTAAGTCAGCTTTCAAATGCCACCAAGACGAAATTGATTGGAGTTTTGTAGCCCACATTATGCTCAAAATACTGAACCTGGTCAGCAGCCCGCTTGAACATCATGGCAGTATCTAAACGTTACTTTCAAGCCCAATTTCCTCCTAGATGCAGCTAGAACTAGGCTTTTGTGTCTTCATAGCTTTTGTAGCCCTTGAAGTCATCTTTAATTGAACACCGAGAACGCCTCAATTAGAGTTGTGTAGCTTGAGTTATGGTCCGAATACTGAAACTGGTTAGATGTAAAAATCAGCAGCGAATTTTTATTAAAAACAATTAAAAGCTCAATTTAACAAATAAAGTGTTTGAAGAGTTTTATTGGGCATTTGGAGATGGCCCTCCATCAAACCCTCCTTCTTGTTTTCAACTTGTCCCCAAGTTGACTTGACCTTCACCTACAATAAAAACTCCACCCGGATCAAAGGTCAAACATGATTCATTAACTTTGTTGTGAGATGAAGCAAAATATATGCAAACTTGATTCTTATAATTATGGCATAGGTCTAAAAGTAAATGAGCCTTCTTAAACAAGTACTCCATTAATTTTCTAAACCTACTCAAGTTATTATTTTGCACATCACATAACAATGAGGTAATTTCTTTTCTATCATCATCAACACAAACAAAGGAAGTAAAAGTAGAAGTTAGTTGATCCTTCAAAACATATCCCAAACTCCTTTGCCTAGATCCCTGGAATTGTGGGGTACCCTCCTTCTTGAACTCTTGGATCATCCTAGAAGGAAACTCAACATGATGAGACTGAAAATCATTAGGTACAACCAAAAATTCCATCTTAAGTTATTGGGAACCTAGTGTAAAACAAGTGTAACCATGTAATTTGGAATGAGTAAGAGTTAAGGAAATCCTCCCCATGGTTAGCTTAAAACTTTTAACCACTTCCTCTCTTTCAAGATGTTTGTTCCATGGTTCCATGACACACAACTTCTTGCTTGGATCTATAGCAAAATCATCCTCACAAAAAGAGTTAGGATAAAAAGGAATATCAAACTTAAGAGCAAAATCATACTTCCCTTTCAAGTGTCTTTCCAACCATAGGCCCTCTTTGCTTACAAAATTACCTACAAGAGAAGAACTCAAAGAAGTAGATATGGGTAAGCATAACAATATGGATTTCCTAGCTAAAAAGTCTCTTCTTCCTATAAGCTCTCTCTTCTCTTTGGAACCACCTTTAGATGATTTTTCTAACTTGTTTTTCATTTGTTTTTGTGCAGTGGCATTTTCTGTAATTATATTGCAACTTTCGGCCAAGGCACCAATTTTCCTTTTTCTAGGTGATTTTTCATGCTTTTGGCTCTCACTAGCCTTCTTCTCACCCTTTCTTTTGATTCTCATCTTCACTTGATCCTCACACACTTCCTTAGGTGACAAAGGCTTAAGGGTGACCTTCTTGCTCATATGAGAGAAGACATAGGTGTTGGAAACACCATCATGAATGACATGTCTATCATATTGTCAAGGTCTCCCAAGTAATAGGTGAGTGGCTTCCATAGGCACTACATCACAAAGCACATCATCTCTATATTTGCCTATGGAAAAGTTAATAAGAGCTTGCTTACTAACCACCATTTCACCCTTATCACTCAACCATTGCAACTTATAAGATTTAGGGTGTGGGATGTTCTAAGTCCTAGTTTATCTACTAACCTAGTACTAACTACGTTGGTACAACTACCACTATCTACAATGAGGGAACACACTTTTCCTTCAACTAGACACCTAGAATGGAAGATGTTCTCCCTTTGAGAGTCATCCAACTCTTTAAGGGCACTTCCAAGCAATTTTCTAACCATGAGGAGATCCCCTTCCACGGGTTGCCCCTCATCTCCACTAGTGCTCTCCCTAGACTCTTCACTCTCACTAGATGAAGATTTAGAATCCTCACTAGTAATGGCACCATCACCTCTCACAATCATGGACTTTTTGTTAGGACATTGGGATGCAATGTGGCCATGCCCCAAACACTTAAAGCATTTAATAGAACTTGGTTTGGAAGTGGAAGATTTTACCTCCTTACCTTTGGAGTCCTCACGACCAAGCTTCCCTTTAGATGAATAATTGTAGTCCTTCTTGTCTTTGTCTTTCCATGATGACTTGTAAGGTGTGAAGCTCTTCTTGAAGGTGCCCTTCCTCTTCAATTGATTCTCAATCTTCTCGGCTTTGTGAAGAGCATCTCCAAGAGTCATAAAATGTTGGAGCTCTAGCACATCTTGGATGTCATGGTTCAAACCATGGATGAATCTTGCAAGTGTAGCCTCCATTGCCTCTTGATAATCGGCCCTAAGCATGGTTAATTCAAGGTCTTTGTAGTATTCTTGAACACTCCTTGACCCCTGTGTTAGTCTTTGCAATTTAACATGTAAATCTCTAACATAGGAATGAGGCACGAACCTTTCTTTCATGAAATCTTTGAGTTGAGTCCATGAAGTGACTTGAGGCCTTCTTCTTGCAAAGGAGTCCACCAACACTTGATTCCACCACACCAAGGCATATCCTCCAAATTGTAGGATGGCTAGATTCAACTTCTCCTCCTCTCTCAAGTGGGTATAGCATGAGTAAACTTGCTCCACCTTCATGACCCAATCCAAGTAGGATTCGGCCTCACCATTTCCAACAAAGGGTGGAAGCTTAATCTTTGCATTTAGGCCACCTTGCCTTGCTCCACCTCCATAGGAAAATGCTTGAGGTTGTCGGTCATGGTATCCTTTTTGAGGAGTCCTTCTTTCTCTAGTCCCTCTCTCATTATCATAAGCATAGAATGCATCTTCCTCATTGAAATTACTCCCTCATCACTACCTCTAGGAGACCTATAGTCTCTCCTACTACTACTACCTCTTCTTTCTCCACTCCTTCTAAGATTAACCACTCTTTCTCTTCTCTCAATCTCTTCTCTTATGACTCTTTCCATGTCCCTCCTTCTATCCTCTTCTTTTCTCATTTTTCTATGGCTCTCCTCCCTCACCTCATTGACACTCTCCTTGAGCTCATTCTTGAGGTCATGTTGCATACTCATGAATTTCTCCATCATGGCATCCATCATCCTTTGGGTCTTAGGAGATAATTCATTGCCCACACTTGAGGAACTCTCCATTGCTGCAAGAAAAGGTTAGAATAAGAATAATAGAAGAGAAATAAAATTCCTTTCTCACTCTCTAAGTGTTTGTACTCACACTCTTGTTTGCACACTTAGGAGGCTTTTTCTTAGAAGTTACGCTCTAGCCTTTTTCCTCTCACTCTCACTTAGAGTTTCTTGAGAAACCTCTATCAATTATAAATGTCCAATTTATCCAAGTTAAAGAGGAACAATTCAGCTACAAAGCCTAGGAGATCAAAAAGACAAATACTCTAGACAAAACTACAAGGAGTCCAAAAAGACAAGCAACAAAATAAGACTCAATGAACAAAATTGCTACTCAAAGGAAAAATTAATTAATGAGACAAAGGTTAATATATCTACTGCACTAAAATGAAGGAAAACTAGTATTTAACAACTGCAAAAATTTTGAAACAAAAACTCAAAGAAGGGAAGAAATCAAATGCAATTTTGCTGGAAAATTTGGCAGCAATCGTCACCAAAATTTGCCCAACTTATGAAATTTTGTTAACATAGCAAATGAGCTTGGAAAATTATGAAACCTTCCAGTTGAGCTTATATATATGTATAGTGAATAACCATATGCCCAGAATTCAATAAATCAACGTTTAACCCTTTGAATCAACTGCAAACCCGAAACTGCCAAAATAACAGCAAAACCGTCACTAAGCTGGAAGTTAGGCTTGAAAATGGGCTCAAAATGACTTGAAATTTTGGGGAATGGTTTGTGTGATGTTTATGCACGAAATAAGCTCAAAATAAGGTGCAGGGCAGCCACAAATATGGGTCCAAAAACAGGGCAAAAAATAGGGCAAATATGTCTAGGCACATGCAAAGCACACTACAAGTTCAAATATCATGCTAGTAGCAAATTTGACACAATTTGTAATATGATGCTTGAACCTATTGAATAATTGTTGCCTAATTGATCTTGGACACAAAATTTGTGGGTGTTTAATGATCCAAATTTCCCAATGTACTGCACTCAATTTTTCCAAAAGTTTCTTCTACAAGAGCTACTCAAATTTCACTTTAATTTTCTTCAAGCTTCTTTTCTTGTATTTTTCTTTTCTTGAATTTTTCTTTGACTCTTTTTGTTGTATATTTTCTCTTTCTCTTTTCTTTTCTTTTGTTTTTCTATATTTTTCTTTTGGCTATTCTTTGCTGGACAGTCCAGGTATAGGCTCAAATACTCAAGCAAGTCAAGTCAAACTTTGCTAACAAGCAAGATAATGCATGGTAGTGGTAACTTGAACTTCTAATGAGCAATGCACATAATAATAACACATATAAGCACTAATCAAGCCACATAAGATGCAGGTGATTAAAATTCCAGCAAAGAGACTCAAAATACATATTGAGAAAATTCATCAAACACATGGGGGCTATCAACTAGAATGTGTCTAGCATGTAAAATAGGCCATGTATGATCAACCATGAGTGTCAGAACATCTCATCTATGTATTGGACAGCCAAGACACACAACAAAACTCAAATAAAAATTCAATTGAAACAAAAATTGAAATCAAAAAGATAGGAGCTAGACTCAATACCACAAGTGAAGAACAACTAGGTGAAGAACAAGCTCTTGATACCAAATTTTGATGCAAACCCATGAGGAACTTGTAAGGGATCTTCATGAATAAGCAAAGGGGTGCCCCAATCTTCATTCACCAATGTTCAATCACTCTTAAACAGCAGAATAAATCAATATATAGCAATGATAGCTCATGGTCAACACAAAAGGGGGAAGAAAGAAATAAAAAATGGAAGAAGTTTAGGAGATGGAAAGCGCCATGAACATGGAGTTCAATAAGCTTGGTAGAAGAATCGCCACTTGGATCATGGATCCATGATAAGATTCAAGGTTCTTGGAAGAAACCCTAGGAGAGCTCTCTCCTTTTCTCAAGACTTTAGTCTTAGAAATTCTCTTTTCATAAATACCAAAGTGAGTACAATAGAAATGTTGACCAACTTAAATGAAAGTGCAATGGGCCTAAGGTTAGAAATCTGAAATGTTCTTCACCCTAGGATGAAATGAGTGATCAATGGTGAGATGAGAGACACCCTAGGCTGAGCACACTTCACAATTACAAGGCCCAAATCCAAGTCTTAAAACAAATACATAATTGAAAGAAACTAATAGGCCTAAACAATTAAACAACTCGCTGGAAAATCCTAGTAGCATTCCAACGTTAACTTCAAGCTCCATTTCCTCCTAGATTCAATCCGAACTGGGCTTTGGTGTCTTCATAGATTTTGTAACCCTTTAAGTCAGCTTTCAAATGCCACCAAGACAAAATTGATTGGAGTTTTGTAGCCCACATTATGCTCAAAATACTGAACCTGGTGAGCAGCCCGCTGGAACATCCTGGCAGTATCTAAACGTTACTTTCAAGCCTAATTTCCTCCTAGATGCAGCTAGAAATTGTTGGACTTGAAGCTTGAAGAATGCTGTTGTGTCTCTCTTATGTGTTTTGGTTTTGATTAATGTATTTTCGGTTTTCCATAGATGAAGTGTAAGTAGGATATATCTATGTATTGATTGTTGAGTATAGGCATATATATGTTGAGTTCTTTGTTTAAGGCCCCAGAGATGTTTTAAACTTGTGTATGGTTGATCAAGTGACTAATGTTTGATTTCCAATTGTGAAAAACAGCTTTGAAAATTCTGGAAATCCATTTCTCACTGATGTAATCGATTACAGGCTTGATGTAATCGATTACATTGATCTTCTCCTCTGGTGTAATCGATTACATGGGTAATGTAATCGATTACATGTTTTTGGCCCTCTGGTGTAATCGATTACATCACTATTGTAATCGATTACATGGCCTGGAAATACTGATGTAATCGATTACATCTCGTTGTAATCGATTACATGCCTGGAAAATTCAAATTGGAGGGTTTAACGGCTAGTGTAATCGATTACATGCATTTGGGATCAATTACATTGGACCGTTGTAGAAATTTTGCACGTTTTCTCCCTCCAAATTTGCTCTATAAGTATAATCTTGATGAAACATATGAAGGTGCTGAAAACCTAGCTTCTTAAAACAATTCCTACACTTTCATATGCTCTAAATCTAGAGTTCATCAAGGTTTTCAAAGACAAAGGGGAAACTTGATTCTTTCCATTGATTGGGTGGATTTCATAGAGCTCATTTGTGATCGATTCTCGCACTTGAGGTGTATTCTTTACTGATCTTTGTATTTTCCAATTCTTGAGTTGTTGCTCTAGGAGAGAGGTCTCTCTAGATAGAGCATTGTGTTTGAGAAGTGATTCTCAAAGTTTTGATCTTGGAGGTGCCAAGGTCAGGAAGTTGTTCTTGATTGAAGAAAGAGTTTTGGGTGTTTTTATTTTGTTTGTATTGCTTGTTGCAGAGTGAATGTAAAAGGATACAAAAGAAATCATTTGATAGTAGAAAGCCAATCGCAAACAGTTGTTGGGTTGGGACGGACGTAGGCGATTGGCGAACCAAGTATACATCGCTGTGCACTCATCTTCTTCCTTACTCTCTTTACAGTTTTCACTATATTGTTATTGATAATATTCTGCTTTGTATTTGGAAACTGCATTGATAATCAACTCATTAATTGGTTTAGGAATAGAATCAGTAATTGAACTTGTAATTGAATCTGTAGTTGAAAGGTAACTGATAGGTAATTAAAAGGAATTAGAAACAAGCGAATTTGGGATAATGTTTAACGAGAATCTATTCACCCCCCCTCTAGATTCACACATAGGGACCAACAGAAATGGACTTTTGTGTCTTCATAGCTTTTTGTAGCCCTTGAAGTCTTCTTTAATTGACCACCAAGAACGCCTCAATTGGAGTTGTGTAGCTCGAGTTATGGTCCGAATACTGAAACTGGTCAGATGCAAAAATCAGCAGCGAATTTTTATTAAAAACAATTAAAAGCTCAATTTAACAAATAAAGTGTTTGGAGAGTTTTATTGGGCATTTGGAGATGACCCTCCATCAAAATCAATTTGAACGAACTTTATATCGAAAACACCTTTTTGAACATAATCTCTTATAAAATGAAATTTAATTTCAATGTGTTTAGCTTTTGAATGTTGAATAGGGTTTTTGCTGAGATTAATTGCACTAGTGTTGTCACAAAAAACTGGGATTTGGGTTTCAAACCTGGAGTAATCTTCAAGTTGATGTTTTACCCAAAGAAGTTGCGAACAACATCCAGCAGCAGCTATGTATTCTGCTTCTGTGGTAGAGAGAGCTATAGAGTTTTGTTTCTTGCTTGACCAAGAGATGAGTGACTTGCCTAGGAATTGGCATCCACCACTTGTGTTTTTTCTCTCCACTTTGTCTCCAACATAATCAGCACCACAATAGCCATTCAAACTGAAATCACTATTTTTCTTATAAAATAAAGAGAGATTAGTGGTTCCAATAAGATATCTAAGAATACATTTAACAGCTTGTAAATGAGATTCTCTAGGATCAGACTGAAAACGTGCACATAGACAGATGTTAAACATAATATCTGGTCTACTTGCAGTTAAATAGAGCAGTGAGTCAATCATACCTCGATATACCGTCTGATCAACAGTCTTACCTGATTCGTCTTTGTTGAGACTAGCCCCAGACGAATGCATGGGCGTTTTCATTGGCTTTGCGTTGTCTATCTTGAACTTCTTGAGAAGTTCTTTTGTGTACTTCTGTTGATGAATATAGATTCCTTCTTTCGTCTGTTTGACTTGAAGTCTTAGGAAGAATTTTAATTCTCCCATCATACTCATTTCAAACTCATCTTGCATTAACTTAGAAAAATCCTTACACAAGGATTCGTTAGTGGTTCCAAAAACCAGATCGTCTACATATATTTGGACAATAATAAAGTCTTTCAAAACACTTTTCTTGAAGATTGTAGTATCAATTTTTCCTCTAGAAAAACCGTTTTTAAGAAAAAAGGAACTTAGTCTATCATACCAAGCTCTAGGAGCTTGCTTAAGACCATAGAGTGCTTTCTTCAATTTGAAAACATGATCTGGTTGAGATGAACTTTCAAATCCAGAAGGTTGTTTCACGTATACTTCCTCTTCAATAAAACCATTTAGAAAGGCACTTTTTACATCCATTTGATATAAAACGATATTCTTATGAGCAGCAAAAGCAAGTAGGATTCTAATAGCTTCTAATCTAGCTACATGAGCAAAGGTTTCAGTGAAATCAATACCTTCTTGTTGGTTATAACCTTGAGCTACCAACCTTGCTTTATTTCTTACCACTTTTCCAGCTTCGTCTAGTTTGTTTCTGAACACCCATCTTGTTCTGATGATGCTTTTGTTCCTTGGTCTTTCTACTAAGGTCCAAACATCATTTCTGGTAAACTGGTTTAGTTCTTCTTCCAAAGCTAAAATCCAGTCATTGTCTAGTAAAGCTTCTTCAATGTTCTTGGGCTCTATATTTGACACAAGAGCCTACCCAGATGATTCTCTAACCCTTGATCTTGTTTGAACACCTAGATGTCTATCTCCAATGATAAGATCTTTTGTATGGTTTGAGGCAAACCTCTAAGTTCTGACATGAGCTTGAACATCATAGTGATGTGTATCAAACGAAGAGGGTTCGTCTATACTTCTATCGTCTATTCTTGCGTCTGTACTTCTATCTTCTATTCTTGCGTTTGTACTTCTATCATCTACCCATGCGTCTGTACCAGAAGGGTTAATCTGCAAATTATCAAATAAATTTTCTAGGTCTGATATTTCCTTATCAGCCTTTGAGTTATCTTGAAATTTTACATGAATAGGTTCTTCTACAACTTGCGTCTTAGAGTTAAACACTCTATAGGCCTTAGATGTATTGGAATATCCAAGTAAAAATCCTTTAATCACCTTTGAATCAAACTTTCCAAGTTGATCTCTGATGTTAAGAATAAAGCACTCACATCCAAAAGGATGAAAATAGGATATGTTGGATCTTCTTCCTTTCCATAGTTCATAAGGAGTCTTGTTTAATATAGGTCTTATTAATATTCTGTTTTGAATATAACAGGAAGTATTTATTGCTTCTGCCCAATAGTACTTCGGAAGAGAGCTTTCATGCAACATTGTTCTAGCCATTTCTTGTAAAGTACGATTTTTCCTTTCCACAACTCCATTTTGTTAGGGAGTTCTTGGAGAAGAAAAATTGTGAAAGATACCATTTTCAAATCAAAAGGCTTTGAACTCAGAGTTTTCAAATTTTGTTCCATGATTGCTTCTTACAGACGCAATACATATTCCTTTTTCTTTTTGAACACGTTTACAGAATATTTCAAAGGTATTAAAAGACTCGTGTTTATGGGCCAGGAAGTATACCCAAGTAAATCTAGTATAGTCGTCTATAATGACAAACCCATATCTCTTTCCTCCAAGACTTTCAGTCTGAGTGGCTCCAAAGAGATCAATATGTAACAATTTCAAGGGTCTTATCGTGGAAACAACATTTTATGATTTAAAAGAAGCTTTGAGTTATTTCCCATGCTGACAAGATTCACACAAACGATTAGACTTCCAAGATATTTTTGGCAAACCTTTTACAAGATCCTTTTTAGAAATTTTTGAAATATACTTGAGACTCAAATGTCCAAGCTTTTTATGCCAAATATCTCCGTTCATCGTCTGCTGAAATTAAACATGTTACATTCTAATCACTAAGGTCAGAAAGACAAACTTCATAGAGATTTGTCCTTCTTTTCCCAACAAACAGAATGGATTTATCTTTATTTTTTACTATACATTCATCAGCATTAAAGGCTACTTCATATCCACTGTCACAAAATTGATTTATACTAAGTAGATTGAAGTTCAAACCTTTAACATAAGACACATTTTGAATGAGAGGGTTGGGTGTCTTACCAACGTCTCAATCCCTAGGATTTTACCTTTCCCTGAACCATAAGACACAGACCCTTTACTTGGTCTTAGGTCTTGGAACATAGGCAGGTCTCCCGTCATGTGTCGTGAGCATCCACTGTCCAGGTACCAGCTTGAAGTCTTCTCTCTTCCTATTAAGGATATTTGCAACAGGAATAATGAGTAACTTTGGTACCCAAATTCTTTTGGGTCCTCCTTTGTTAGTAGAAGAAGATTTCTTTTTTTTTAAGGTTTTAGTGTTATTCTTGTAATTATTTTGAACCTTGTTGTAACTTTTGTCCTTCTTCTTTTGAGTAAACGAAACAAAATTTGTCTTTTTTTCATTCGTCTGCTCAACATAACCTAGTCCACTTTTATCTGAAGGGAACCTACCATATTTTAAAATATTTTCAAGCATAGAGGATCCTTTTGTGAACTGAGTTATATCCTTGAGTAAAGAATCATTTTCTTTCTTTAATCTTTCGATTTCAAGAATTAAAATGTTCTTTTTCAGAGTCAGACGATATATCGTCTGATACATTCTTCTTAAGCAACTCTTTTTCAGATTTTAAAGCAAAATTTTCTGCCAAAATTTGTTTCAACTTTGTTTTGCAGGTCTTGTATTGCTCAGCAATAAAATGAGAGTTTGCTAGAAGAGTATCGTATGATATTTCTTCTTATTCTGATTCAGACTCAGATGAAGTAGACGAAATAGAAGAATCATTTACCTTAGAGGAAGTGTTATCTCCAGCCATGAGACATATATTTGCGGTTTCCTCTACCTCTGTGGAATCTTCTGAACTGTTGTTATCAAGGTCTTCCCAAGTCAGCAAACTCTTCTTCCCTTTTTCTCTACGAGGATTCCATCTTTTCTTGAGCTTTGGACATTCAGATCTCATATGTCCAGGCTTTCTGCATTCATAGTAGACGATCTCAAACCCTTTCTCTTTATTTGAAGATTTTTCAAGAAACTTTTTCTCCTTCTTTTTGAAAAATTGTTGACCTCTTCCTTTCTTCATCATCATCTTCTTGAATCGTCTAGCCATGAGAGATATCTCATCTTCAGACGATCCATCAGACGAATCTGATTCAGACGTTTCAGCCTTGAGAATCTTGGTCTTCTTCTTTTTCTCTTTCTTAACAGATTCTTCTTTTGAAACTTCATCCGTGGACGGAAGAGCTATAGTATCTTGAACTTTTATCTTGTCTCTTTTACATAGGAGTACTTCATGTACTCTTAAGGTACCTATTAACTCATCAAGAGTTAATGTTTTCATATCACGTCCCACGGAAATGGCGGTAGACATTGCTTCCCATGGAGTAGGAAGACTATCCAGAATCTTCATGTTATTTTGTGCCTTCGTGAAAGTCATTCCCAGCGAAGTGAGACCATTTAATATTGTTTGAAATCTTCCAAACATCATTTCAATGGATTCACCTTTCTTCATAGAGAACATCTCATATTCTTTTTGCAATGTAGCAGCCTTTCTCATTCTGACGTCTTCAGTTCCTTCATAGGAGATCTTCAGAGCGTCCTAGAGTTCTTTGGCGGTTTTATAGGCACAGAATCTGTTGTATTCTGTCCTTGAGAGGGCACACGTAAGTGCATATCTAGCTTTGCTATTTAGCTCCACGAGGGTATATTCCTCATTTTCCCATTCAGTTTCTGGTTTAACAATGGGAATATCTCCCTGAGTGATAATCTTCCAAAGTCTATACTGAGTAGACTTTATGTACATCTCTATCCTGTCTGCCTAGTAGGGATAGTCATCCCCAGAGAAGGCTGGCGACTTGTTCATGGAGGAACCTCCTGAAAGGAAAGCTGGCCCTTGTGGCTCCATTTTGATATTTTCCTCTAGCAACTGTAAAGCGCTCAACCCTTAGAGGCTGAGCTCTGATACCAAACTGTAAAGAATAAATCACAAGAAGGGGGGATTGAATTGTGATCTTAATAAAATTTTATCCCATCGTCTGTTGTTTTGAAACCAATATAGACAATAGGATAAAATATTCCCCGTTAGTCACAAGATAAAATCCAGAAAACACAATTGTTTTTATATTGGTTCGTTTATATCAAACTACGTCTAGTTACCCAGCAAAAACTGAGTTTTCACTATCAACCGTGAAAAGGTTACAAGTATTGTTTGAACCCAGCCACTTCTGGCTAATACAAGATATTCTTTGATCACAGCCTTCCCAGGTTAACTGATGGAGGACCATCTCCAAAAGCCCAACCAAACTCTCCAACCTTACTTTTCAATTTTGGGCTTCTAATAAAATTTGCTGCTGATTTTTGCATCTGACCTGTTTCAGTATTTCGATCATAAATCGAGCTACACAAGTCCAATTGATGCGTTCTTGGTGCCAAATTAAAGAAGACTTCAAGGGCTACAAAAGCTATGAAGATACCAAAACCCATTTCGAACTGCAACTAGTTGGAAAATGAGCTTAAAGTTAGCGTTGGAATGCTTCCAGGAATTTTCAGCGAAATGTTTTAATGTTTAGGCTTATTAGTAGTTTTCTTTCAATTATGTAATTGTTTTAAGGATTTAATTTGGGCTTAAACTTGTAATAAACAAATAATTAGTGACCCTTAGATAGTATTCTAATCCAAGGGTTAAGCTTAGAAGCTTGGAGTGCAAGCTTGGCACCATGACCATTAGATGAGGATACTAATCCAAGGGCTAAGCTTAGAAGCTTGGAGTGCAAGCTTGACACCGTGACCATTGGATGAGGATCTACATCCAAGGGTGGAGGATTGATCCTTGTTATCCAAGTTAATCAAACTTGCACCACAAGCTTCCTTCTATGGCCATTAGATTAGAATCTAATCCAATGGTGGAAATTAGTTCCTTGCATAGCAAGCTAGCTCCACACCTTAGTAGTATAAATAGGATTTCTTTTGTAATTCAAACACTTTTGAAAAAATTTCTGAATATTGAATTAAGCTAAGAGCTTATTCTTTAAGAGTATTCTCTCTTGTGTTCTTGTGAAGAACCTTGAATCTCATCAATGGCTTCCTTGTCCATTGTGACGGTTCCACCTCTAGCTTATTGGCACTTGTCATGGCGCTTCCATCTCTAAACTCCTTCCGTTTTCTATTTCTTTTTCTCCTTGAGGCCTTGAGCTTCTTCTTCATTTGTCCAAGCCTCCATTTAAGCACGAAGATCCGCAAATTATATGCTATTCTCCTTGAGGATTGCATCAAATTTGGTATCTAGAGCTTGTTCTACTTCAATTAGAGCATTCTATCGGTTTGAATTTTTCTTACCTTGATTTTTCGTTTTTCTCTTCAAATTTCTTGTGTAGTTTCGTGTTGTATGAACTTGTTTGAGTTCTTCACATGTTCCTTGAGTTGTCTTCATCTTGAATTTGAGTTTTCATGTTAAAAAATTCCAAGATCTAAAATTCCTACCAATTCCTTGTGTTTTCACCGTTTAATTTTCTTTCTAAGCTTGTTCTAGTAATTTTCACATGTGTTCTTGCTTTTGCTTCATATGAACCATGCCAAATACATGTCAATCTGTGAATCCATGATTTGAATGTGTTAAGGTGCTGTTCACATGTTTTAAAGTGCTAAGAATTGTGCATTACAAGTTCAAGTAGCTTTCACCATGCTTAATCTAGCTTACTAGTAATTTTAGACTTAATTTTGCTTTAGCCTTAGGTTTTTCTCAATTAGGTCCAGCAAAAGAAAGTCAAGAAAGAGATGTAAAAAGTCAAAGGAAAAAGAAAATCAAAAGAAAGATTACAAGAAAAAGAATCACAAGAAAAATCAAAGAGAAGAGAAAACAAGAAAAGTGAAATTCTAGTGAAAATTCAAATGACTAGAAAAAGAACAAATGAAAAGTGATTTTAGTGAAATTAAAGCCTAAATGTGCAGTGCAGTACCTTGACTATTTGAGCCTCTAAAAACTCCCAAAATTAGTGGTTCAAAGGACTTAGAACACTAGAGACACTTAGGACTAAGCATTATCACCAAAACTTGAGTTTAGATTGCTAGTAGCCTAGATTCTTGAACTTGTGGTGTATGATGTGCTTGGTAACTTGAAACTTTGTTTTTCCCCTGTATTTTGAACATTATTATTGACTGTACAGTGGTGATAAACTGCACCTAATTGTCTAAAATCATTTCACAAAATCACTTGGAATTTACCCCAAAAATCGGTCTCTATTTCGGCTTCAAATTACTTCTAATTTGGCTTGAATTGTGTACTTGAGTTGCTGTCCAATTTTTCCAGATTTGTGCCTTAAATTGAAATCATATTTTGTGCAGTAGTTTAGGTGCCATTGTCTCATACTAAACTCTTCATTTGAGTAGCCTAATATTCCTTTCATTGAGTACCTTTTATTGCTTGTCTCTATTGGATTCCTAAGGTTTTGTCTTGAGTTTGTATTTCTTGGAATTCCTAAGCTTGACTCTAGAACCGTTCCTCTTTCACTTTGGATACTTGAACCTTGAATGATTGATTAGAGGTTTGAACAAGAGTATAAAGAGAGGTTGAGTGGAAAAAGACAAGAGTGAACATTTGAGAAAGAGTCTTGAAAGTGTGATACACGAGTGCTACTAGAGTGAAACACTTAGAGAATGGCAAGGATCTTTTATATGCTTGTACTTGTTATCTAACCTTTCTTTGTGCAACCATGGAAATTTCTCCTAGTGTATGGAATGATCTCTCACCTAAAGAAAAGAAGATGGTGGGATTGATGAGTACCATGATTCACACAACTTTGGAAGAGAGATTCGACCAAAGAAGGAGAGAAAAGGAGGAAAGGAGCATGATAAGAGGATCCTTGAGAAGGCTAGTAGAAACCATGAACATCATGGGAGGAAGGAGAAAACCTTGTGAGAGAAGGGAAAGAAAAGAAAGAAAGTTGTTAGAAGAAAATGAAAGGAATTATGCCAAGTATGAGAGAAGGGAAAAAGAGAGAATGATAGAGGAATTGAGAGAAAAAGAATTGAGAGCAAAAGAAATTAAAGAATTTGAGTTAATGGAAAAACAAATGAAGGAGAAAAGTGATATTTTACTTGCTTATACTAACCCTTCATTTGATTGTTTTGATTCTTATTTGGAGAATATTGTAGGTATGGTTCCAAAGGATGACTACCAAGAGGAAATTGACAACCTCTTGTGTGAAGATGTAGAAATAAAGGCACTTGAAGACCATTGTGAAGTTGTTTGTGACCACCTTTTGTTTTGGTGCCTCGTGAAGAATTGTTCATAATGGAGCCTTGGAACAAACATTGTGAAGAAAAGGAAATACCTATAAAGTTTGAACTTCCCTTTGAGAAAAATTCCTTACCACTTACTATTCCTTTTACTTCTAATAAAAAGGATTTTGCATGTTATAACCTTGAGTATTATGGAATTATACCTTGGACAATTCTTGAATTTGGCAATTTGGAATTCTTAATTGTACCTAATGATTTTTATCTTAATCGTGTTGAATGTCCTTCTATGTTGATGGAAGAGTTTAAAAAGGAGGGTACATTGCAAATTTCTACACCGAGAAGAAGAATCTTAACTAAGAGTTCCAATCTCGACATGTCCACACTTGAGGAAGTGCTAGTATCTACACAACTTGAAGTTAAAACTCCAAAGAGCTTTGGTTATGCTATGAAAGATCAACTAAGTTCTACTTTTACTTCATTAGATTGTGATGTTGATATTAGCAAACAAATTATCTTGTTGTTATATGATTGGCAAATAAATAACTTAGGTAAATCTAGCAAATTTAAAGAGTGTTTGAATAGGAAGTCTTATTTACTTTTACAACTATGCAATCACTTTAAGAAACAAATTTACCTCTATGTTGCATCATATAATAACCAATTTGAGGAACCTTGTTTAATCTTTGATCCGGGTGGAATTTTATTGTAGGTGGAGCTCAAGTAAACTTGGGGACAAGTTGACCATAAGAAGGAGGGTTTGATGGAGGACCATCTCTAAAAGCCCAACCAAACTCTCCAACCTTACTTTTCAATTTTGGGCTTCTAATAAAATTCGTTGCTGATTTTTGCATCTGACCTGTTTCAGTATTTCGATCATAACTCGAGCTACACAAGTCCAATTGATGCGTTCTTGGTTCCAAATTAAAGAAGACTTCAAGGGCTACAAAAGCTATGAAGACACCAAAACCCATTTCGAACTGAAACTAGTTGGGAAATGAGCTTGAAGTTAGCGTTGGAATGCTTCCAGGAATTTTCAGCGAAATGTTTTAATGTTTAGGCTTATTAGTAGTTTTCTTTCAATTATGTAATTGTTTTAAGGATTTAATTTGGGCCTAAACTTGTAATAAACAAATAATTAGTGACCCTTAGATAGGATTCTAATCCAAGGGTTAAGCTTAGAAGCTTGGAGTGCAAGCTTGGCACCATGACCATTAGATGAGGATACTAATCCAAGGGATAAGCTTAGAAGCTTGGATTGCAAGCTTGACACTGTGACCATTGGATGAGGATCTACATCCAAGGGTGGAGGATTGATCCTTGTTATCCAAGTTAATCAAACTTGCACCACAAGCTTCCTTCTATGGCCATTAGATTAGAATCTAATCCAATGGTGGAAATTAGTTCCTTGCATAGCAAGCTAGCTCCACACCTTAGTAGTATAAATAGGATTTCTTTTGTAATTCAAACACTTTTGAAAAAATTTCTGAATATTGAATTAAGCTAAGAGCTTATTCTTTAAGAGTATTCTCTCTTGTGTTCTTGTGAAGAACCTTGAATCTCATCAATGGCTTCCTTGTCCATTGTGGCGGTTCCACCTCTAGCTTATTGGCACTTGTCATAGCGCTTCCATCTCTAAACTCCTTCCGTTTTCTATTTCTTTTTCTCCTTGAGGCCTTGAGCTTCTTCTTCATTTGTCCAAGCCTCCATTGAAGCATGAAGATCCGCAACTTATATGCTATTCTCCTTGAGGATTGCATCACTAACCCACCAAGTATTGTTTGAAACACAGCCTCTTCAGGCTAAAGAAAGGTATTCTTTGCAAGCACAGCCTCCTCAGGCTAAAGTACCACAGACGTGGATTTAGAGAAGTTTTAAAGAGAGGTTTTTTACAATAAAGAATAAGTTTAAGAGTGAATTCAAATAATCAGCTTGTAGTAGCATTTTTCGCCAACTTGAAATGGTGAGGTGAAGACCTTTATATAGGCAACAGTCTAAAGAGATCCGTTAGACTCAAGAGATATGACCGTTGTCCTTTTTCTTGAAACTTTTCATCAATGGCAGAGATCAATCAGAATAATTACTGATTTGCAGCAGAGTCAGCGCATGTTCAGCACCTTTTTCTGACTTGATCAGTTTGGGTAACGAAAGTGTGATCTACTTTTTGTGTTGCAGAGGTTTTGCACAATACCCAATAGCCTTTTTGGAAACTTCTAAGAGTAACGGCTGAATATGACATTTTGCACGTGTTACTTCATCTATCTTCACTTTCTATGTTGTCTGTCTTCATTCTGCTTCTAATAGATGATGGGTCTTTGATAAGGCAAAAGACGTTCAACTAACACTCTAAGGTAGTGTCGTCTATAATCATGATTGCATCGTCTGCTCTTTGTGATGAAACATTTTTGAGGAGACAAGGAATAAGACTTTTCAGATTGAAGAGTCACCTTTCGTCTGTGGTCCTCACATCGTTTACACTTGCATCGTCTGTCTCGTAATTATCAAAACTTAAGAGTGTTAATCCCCTTGATCTAACAATAGTTACTACTTCATTTTGAGCAAAAGAACAATTACAGATTTTGTTTTCTTCAATTAAATTACAGTTCGTCTTCTTATTCTTTACTCCAATTCAAATGCAATTTGTTTTTATTGTTCCATTTACTGTTCCATTTCAGTTTCATTTTGAATTAATTTGTTTTGGTTTAATTTCGTTTTAATGGAAGGCTAAGTAGTTAGGGTTATCCTCTTGATTTAGGTTGTAATGATGCTTTGAGGTTCTGTTATGTATTGTCTTTGCTCTATTTGTTCTTTGCTCTTCATCAATTATTCTAGTTCTTAATGAAATTTTTTCACGCTTAGTGTTCTAGTTTATAGGCAATTTCGTATCTTTGTTCATGCTTAATGGATGATTTACAAATTGTTGTAATTTGAGTAATTAATGTGTGTGGATGTTTAATTCACATAAGGAAAACTTGTATTAATTTTCACATTGTTAATTAATCTAGGTTTGATTAAGAGTTTAGTAAATTGAGCATGAGTTTATGTAACCTAAGATAAGTGATTGCAATCTAATTAAGAGACTAACCTGATTCAGTTTATTGTTTTTACTTGTGTTAATCGCTCTATTTTATAATTATGTTTTAACAATCAAACAAAAAACCCTCTTTTGTGTTCTAATTTTGATAGAAATAACAATAATGGTCCTCGAGAGACGACTTAGGAGTCACTTCCTAATACTACATTTAATTGCATTATTTTGACCGAGTACGACCTCGATCAGAAAGCTTTGTATGTTTAATTTAAAGGTTTTGTGTGATTTAAGCAAGTATATAATTGACCCTTTCTTTGTGTTTGTGACACCATGCAGTCATTACCATGGGACAAATTTAGAATAACATGAAATGTGCTAATTATAATCTAGATAAACAATTACGATATTTTGTTTTAAAAAAACGAGTGGAACTATTGACACTTAATGTAATACAAAGTCAAGTATTACAAGTATAAATAGTTGGTTAATTAGATTGGTTGAACAACCTAAGCTAGTCACATTATTAACAAACAATGGTATTATAGTTTTTGGGAAATAGGATGAACACTTTTATTTTGTTCACTTATTATATTATAAATATTCAGAAACAATTAAAGAGCAAAATCCATAAACACAAAAAATAGATGCCCAATATTAAAGACCATTAAAAACGCTAGTTGTCGAATCTAGCCGATGTCATCTAGAATACTTCATCCAAATTTTTTTAAAAAAAATTAAAATAAGAGATTATAATTTATGAATCTAAGTTGGATGAATAAAATTTGTATCAGTGAAGAATATAGCAGAAGTTGAATAATTCTCAATATTTGCTTGGCTAAATGGAAAAGTCGTCAATGACAAATATTTTTATTCGTATGTTCGTTTTATGAATCAAACTCAACAAGAAACTGAAGAGATACGTGAGTACCTGTTTACGTCAATGACAATTTTTTTTTTTTATATATTACAAGTTCCATTGGAAGTTGATAGTCCTTATTTATAAGAACTATATTCTAGTTTGATTTTGCTCCTTATACCATAAACCTACCATTTAGATGAGACACTTATTATAAGGATTACTTTAAAATGATTTTAAATATATTTTATATTAAAAAAATCAAGTTATAACAATATAATAACATTTAATTTTATTATGATCATCGTTGGTAGTGGTAATCGAGAAAAAAGAATCAATATTATTATTCCCAGAATATATAATTTATATTTATTGTGATTTAATACATCACAGTTAATTTACAAAGTTTATAGTCCAACCTAACTGTGAATTTTATCAATGTGGTGTATTAAACAAGTTGGTTCATTTGAATGTGTCTATTATGTAATGTATTAGGTGGAGATCATTATTACTGTTATTATTATGGACTCTTGGATTCAGATAATGTTAGATCAAGAATGATTAACGTCTCAAGATTTTGATTAATTACAAGACAGACGAAATCAAGCTACCCAAGACTTGCTAAGACAAAACCAGCACAGACGGAACGAGACCCTTCAAAGATGAAATTCTGCGTCTGTCCAAAAGCCAAGTCATCAGACGATACATGCACAAACGGAAGAGGACTACTCAAAGCTTAAGTCCTTCGTCTGTCTCAAGAGTGAAATCTTAAGACGATAGGATAAGACGAAACAACAACAACTGAAGATTGAATAATCATATCGTTTATCCAAAAGCTGAAGTCAAGTGAAGTCATTCACGCCAAGATTTCAAATCTAAAGAAGTACTCATGAGAAGCATCCAAGATCTGTATAGGGATTCGAGCTTACACACCAAAGTCAAAAAGGTCTTCACCTTTTGTCACATCTTTGTACAAGTCAGAAATAGTACTGCGCACAACCTAGTCTGATATATCCGCTGCGACTCTTATCAATCAATCAAGTACAACTGACAACCTTTTTGGAAAGCTCTCAAGAAGATTTCTCAACGACTCTCAACGACATTCAAATGAGTTTAACGGCTATTTGAAGAAGATGTCTATAAAAGGACTTCATAGCTTCAAGAATCAGTGGGCGAATACGCTTATCTCTTCAATCGTCTGAGAATTCGCTCAATTCAACTAAGAACTATATTGTAAAAACCCTCTCTGCGAAGAGGAAGAACTTTGTTTTTCAAACATCTTTTTAAATCCACTTGTGTGGTGCTTTAGCCTGAGGAGGCTGTGTTTCAAAGAATACCTTTTGTATTAGCCTGTGGAGGCTGGGTTCAAAGAATACCTTGGTTGTTTAGCCTGAGAAGGCTGGGAGCAAAGAATATCTTGTAATAGCCAGAAGTGGCAGGGTTCAAACAATACTTGTAAACCTTTTCACGGTTTGTAGTGAAAACTCAGTGGTTGCTGGGTAACTGGACGTAGTCTTGAATAGACGAACCAGTATAAAAATATTAGTGTTTATTTGTTTTGTCTGGATTAACTAACGGGGATAATCGTACTCTAACTTTTGATTATTAAAATCAATCTTTCAATATAAACATTATTTCGTCTGAACCCATTTGAAACCCACAGACGAAAGGGATAAAATTTTATAATTAACACAATTCAACCCCCCTTCTTGTGTTTATCTTTTACAGTTTGGTATCAGAGCTCAGCCTCTAAGAGTTGAGCGCTTAACAGCTACTAGAGGAAAAGATCCAACATGGACTCACAAGGGCCATCGTTTCTATCCGAAAGAGCCTCTATGAACAAACCTCCAGCTTTCTCTAGAGATGATTATCCATACTGGGCTGACAGGATGGAGATGTACATCAAGTCAACCCAATATAGATTATGGAACATAATCACCACAGGAGATATCTCCATTGCAAAGCCTGAAGGAGAATGGGGAAACGAAGAATACTCTATGATGGAGCTGAACAACAAAGCAAGATATGTTCTTATGTGTGCTCTCTCCAGAACTGAGTACAACAGATTCTGTGCCTACAAAACCGCTAAAGAACTATGGGATGCTCTCAAAATCTCATATGAAGGCACTAAAGATGTCAGAATGAGGAAGGCCGCTACTCTTCAAAGAGAATATGAAATGTTCTCTATGAAGAAAGGAGAGTCAATCAATATGATGTTTGGAGGATTCCAAACAATATTGAATGGACTTACGGCTCTGGGAATCACCTTCACAAAGGCCCAGAACAACATGAAGATCTTGGACAGTCTCCCACCTCCTTGGGAAGCCATGTCCACAGCCATCTCTGTTGGAAGAGATATGAAGACATTAACTCTAGACGAGTTAATTGGAGCTCTAAGGGTACATGAGGTACTCTTATGTAAAAGGGAGAAGATCAAGGTTCAAGAACCTATAGCTCTTCCATCAGTTAATAACATCCCTAAAGAAGATTCTGTCAAGAAGGACAGCAAAAAGAAAACAAAGATTTTGAAGGCTGATTCAACCGAATCAGAATCATCTGATGGTTCGTTTGAAGACGAAGTCTCTCTCATGGCAAGACGATTCAAAAGGATGATGATGAAGAAAGGCAGAGGCCAACGCTTCTTCAGGAAAAAGGAGAAGAAGCTCCCTGAGAAGTCATCAACCAAAGAAGAAAGCACAGAGATTGTGTGCTATGAATGCAGGAAACCGGGACATATGAGGTCAGAATGTCCCAGACTGAAAAAGAGGTGGAGCTCTAGAAAAGACAAAGGAAAGAAGAGCTTACTGACTTGGGAAGACCTTGACAGTGAAAGCTCAGAGGAATCCTCTAAAGGAGAAGAAACAGCAAACATCTGCCTCATGGCTAGAGACCATGTCTCAACAGAGGTAAATTATAATGAAACTTCTTCATCTTCCTCTTCTGAGTCTGAGTCAGAATCAGAAGAAATGTCATATAATACACTTCTAGCTCACTCCCACTTTATTGCTCAGCAATACAAAACTTGCAAAACCAAGCTGAGACAAACCTTGGAAGAAAATGCAGTTTTGAAATCTGAAATTGAGTTACTAGACAAGAAAGTATAAAATGATGTTTGGTCTGAGTCTGAAAAGGACATTTTCATTCTTGAAATCGAAAGATTAAAGAAAGAGAATGAGTCCTTACTCAATGACTTAACCAAGTTTACAAAGGGATCCTCCATTCTTAAAAATATTTTAAAATATAGGAGACCACCCAATGATAAAAGTGGACTTGGCTATGTTAAAGAGACAGACGAAAAGAAAAACAAACTTGTTTCGTCTGCTCAAAAGAAGAGGAATCACAACAAGGTTCCTAATATCTACAAAAAGGCTAAAATAAAAAAGAAGCCTTTTGTAACTAACAAGAAAGGACCCAAAAAGATTTGGGTACCAAAGTCACTTATTATTCCTGTTGCAGATATCCTTAATGGGAAGAGACAAGACTTCAAGCTGGTACCTGGACAGTGGTTGCTCACGACACATGACGGGAGACCTGTCTATGTTCCAAGACCTCAGACCAAGTAAAGGGTCTGTCTCCTACGGTTCTGGAAAAGGTAAAATTCTTGGCATTGGGACTGTTAGTAAGACACCCAATACACTTATCCAGAACGTATCATATGTTAAAAGCCTTAACTTCAATCTACTTTACATAAGTCAATTTTGTGACAGTGGATATGAAGTGGCTTTTAACTCTGATGAATGTATAGTCAGAAACAAAGATAAATCCATTCTTTTTATTGGGAAAAGAAAGAATAACCTTTATGAGGTTTGCCTTTCTAACCTGAGTGATCAGAATGTAACATGTTTAATTTCAGCAGACGATGAACGAGATATTTGGCACAAAAAGCTTGGACATTTAAGTCTCAAGTATATTTCAAAAATTTCTAAAAAGGATCTCGTAAAAGGTTTGCCAAAAATATCTTGGAAAACCAATTGTCTGTGTAAATCTTGTCAGCATGGGAAACAACTCAAAGCTTCTTTCAAATCAAAAAATGTTGTTTCCACGACAAGACCACTAGAACTGTTACACATTGATCTCTTTGGACCCACTCAGACTGAAAGTCTTGGAGGGAAGAGATATGGATTTGTCATTGTAGATGACTATACTAGATTTACATGGGTATACTTCCTAGCCCATAAACATGAGTCATTCAAGGTTTTTGAAATATTCTGTAAACGTGTTCAAAAAGAAAAAGGAATATGTATTGTGTCTGTAAGGAGTGATCATGGAACAGAATTTGAAAATTCTGAGTTCAAAGCCTTCTGTTTTGAAAATGGTATATTTCACAATTTTTCATCTCCAAGAACTCCTCAACAAAATGGAGTTGTGGAAAGGAAAAATCGTACTTTACAAGAAATGGCTAGAATTATGTTGCATGAAAGCTCTCTCCCTAAATATTATTGGGCAGAAGCAGTTAATACTTCTTGTTATATTCAAAACATAATATTGATAAGACTGATACTAAATAAGACTCCATATGAACTATGGAAAGGAAGAAGACCCAACATTTCTTATTTCCATCCTTTTGGATGTGAATGTTTTATCTTAAACACCAAAGATCAACTTGGCAAGTTTGATTCAAAGGTGGTAAAAGGAATCTTTCTTGGATATTCCAACACATCTAAGGCCTATAGAGTTTTTAACTCTAAGACGCAAGTTGTAGAGGAATCAATTCATGTAAAGTTCCAAGATAACTCAAAGGCTGATAAAGAAATATCAGACCTAGAAAACTTGTTTGATAATTTGCAGATTAACCCTTCTGGTCAACATGATAAACAAGGATCAGACGATAGGAGCACAGACGAACCCTCTTCGTCTGATACTCATCAACAAAAAAATCAAGTACCTGCAAGATCATGGAATTTTGCATCTAACCACACTGAAGATCTTATCATTGGAGATAGGAAACAAGGTGTTCTAACTAGATCGAAGCTAAAGGAATCGTCTGGATATGCTCTTGTATCAAACATAGAGCCAAAGAATGTTGAAGATGTTCTTCAAGATAACGATTGGATCTTGGCTATGGAAGAAGAACTTAATCAGTTCACAAGGAATGATGTATGGACCCTAGTTGAAATACCAAAGAACAAAAGCATCATTGGAACCAAATGGGTGTTCAGAAACAAGCTTGATGAAGCTGGAAAAGTGGTAAGAAACAAAGCAAGGTTAGTAGCACAAGGGTATAATCAACAAGAAGGTATTGATTTTACAGAAACTTTTGCACCTGTAGCTAGATTAGAAGCAATCAGAATATTACTTGCTTTTGCTGCTCACAAGAATATCGTCCTATATCAAATGGATGTAAAAAGTGCTTTGCTAAACGGTTTCATTGAAGAAGAAGTTTATGTAAAACAACCTCCTGGTTTTGAAAGTTCATCTCAACCTGATCATGTTTTCAAACTTAAGAAAGCACTGTATGGTCTTAAATAAGCTCCCAGAGCTTGGTATGATAGACTCAGTACTTTTCTTCTTAAAAATGGTTTTTCAAGAGGAAAGGTTGATACAACTCTCTTCAAGAAAACCGTTTCAAAAGACTTTATTATAGTCCAGATTTATGTAGACGATATAGTCTTTGGAGCTACTAATAATTCTCTGTGCAAGGATTTTTCAAAGATAATGCAGGATGAGTTTGAAATGAGCATGATGGGAGAATTGAAGTTCTTTCTAGGACTTCAAATCAAGAAGACGAAAGAAGGAATCTACATTCATCAACAGAAATACACAAAGGAACTTATTAAGAAGTTCAAGATGGAGAATGCCAAGCCTATGAAGACCCCAATGCATTCGTCTGGAGTAAATCTCAACAAGGATGAGTCAGGTAAGTCTGTTGATCAGACGGTATATAGAGATATGATTGGCTCACTCCTTTATTTAACTGCGAGCAGACCTGACATTATGTTTAGTGTCTGTTTATGTGCTAGATTTCAATCTGACCCTAAAGAATCTCACTTACAAGCTGTAAAGAGAATTCTTAGATATCTTGTTGGAACAACTGATCTCTCTTTGTTTTATAAGAAAAATAATGATTTTAGTTTGAGAGGCTTTTGTGATGCGGATTATGCTGGAGACAAAGTGGAGAGAAAAAGAACAAGTGGTGGATGCCAATTTCTTGGATCATCACTAATATCTTGGTCAAGCAAGAAACAAAACTCCATTGCACTATCAACAATCGAAAAGCGAGTAGTATATTGTCTGCGGAGGTGTTGCTCACAATTACTGTGGATAAAACATCAACTTGAAGATTACTCCAGGTTTGAAAATCATATACCAGTATTTTGTGATAATACAAGTGCAATTAATCTTAGCAAAAATCCTATTCAACATTCGAAAGCTAAACATATTGAAATCCGTTTTCAATTTATAAGAGACTATGTCTAAAAAGGTATCTTCAATATACAGTTTGTGAAAACAGATTTTCAATGGGAAGATATATTTACTAAAGCATTAGACGAAACACATTTCAATTTCATTAAGGAAAATCTTGGAATTATTTCTTTAAATGATTGAAAATTGTTCCGTCTGAGTTATTTGTTAGATTTGTTAAAATCAGACATTATTTCGTGTTAAGACGAAACATTAAATCTGATCAAGTTGAATAGTTATTGTGGTAAAATTCAACAGACGCAACTGTTACTGTTTAACAAGTTTATCTCAAGTGTGCAGGGACAAATTAAAAGAAGCAATAAATGTGTCTGTCATTTATTGCATTATTCTAGGACATGGATGGGCACGCGCCGTGAATTGCAGAGGTCAAATCAATCATTGAAAAGGCAATGATGTGGACACGTCAAATCAGGGGCGGTTTTCGAAATCTCTTTCGTCTGATGAATCACAACCGTTTTTATCTTTGCCTATAAATACTCTTGAAAGTTCACTCTTTTACTCTTTACCGCAATCTTTTGAACTTTCCAAACCTAATACTCACTAAGTTCTTATTCTCTCTTTTTCAAATATCAACAATGGCCGCCAAGAACACCAAAGCTACCAAAGCTGCTGAAGCCACTTTCTTCGCTCAAGACTTGTTCTTGTCGAGCAAGTGGATATCAAGGGAAACTGTTGAAGGCATCTCTGAACGAGTAGCGAAAGTCTTGAACCACTCTGGATGGTTGGGTTTTGCTGAGATGAGAGGCCCATGGCTGATGGAAGCTTATGCCGAATTCTGGAGCGACGCAAAGGAATTCGAAGATGGTATTGTTGGTACCATAGACAACAAAGAGTACATCATCACAGTGGACTCCATTGCTAAGGCCGGAAACTCCAAGGCCGAGGGGCATTTCTACAGCCCTAACTGGATGAAGAACGAATTTGAAGAGCACGTAGACAAGTTAATCTACGAGATGAAGAAACTCAACTCTGAAGACTCCAAGTTCTTCATATCTGGAAACCTCTGTCCATCTGCCAGAGTCATTCACAACTTGCTCTACAACATCTTCACTCCTCGTACAGGCTCTCGCGACAATGTGAGCTCTTGAGACAGATTCTGGTATCTTTACCTTGTGAGGAAAGCTAGGATGAGCCTTCCGCACATTATCCTTGACCACTGGATAAGTGCGTTGAAGAACCGTAACATCCGTAGGAAGAGCAGCATTCCCTACGCCACCCTCTTCACAAAGATCATCATCAACCAAGGGTTTGATACTACTGGCGTAGTTTATCACCCTGAAGGAAAGGAAGTTAAATCCAGCACCTTTGCGAAGATGCATCTGACGCCAGGCTACCTCCTTCATTCACAAAAAAAGGATGTACCTCTCTCACCCATCACCAAAGACCCTCCACACAAAGCTCGCATCAAGCGTGCTAAGCCACAAACACAAGCCTAAACACCGTCCGAAACACAAGCCGAAACACAACCTCAGACACAAGCCGAAACACCATCCCAAACAGAACCCCAAACATAAGCCCAAACACTAAACCAACCTCAACCTCTTCCTCCAGTAATCATATCTGAGGTTCCTTTTGAGGATGTTCTTGAAGAACCCCTCAAGAAGAAGAAAAGGACCATCAGAATCAAGCACATTGGTGCTAAGACAAAAGGACAGACGATATCCCCTAGTGAAGATGAAGGGGTGAATATATCGTCTGAACCTGTTCCGTCTGTGAAGATACTCACAGACGAAGAAAAGCAAAGGATAGCAGCAGAAGAAAAGGCAAGAGCTAGAACTCTTGCGCTTGAAAAGGCTGCTAAAGGCAAGGAGAAGATGAAGCAAAAACTTGAGTCTGTCGTAGTTGGTGAGACAGACGAAGAAAGAATGCTGAAAGAGGCCAAGAGAGTCTCCATTTTGCTTCAAGCTGAGAGAGAAAGAATCTTTCTCAATAGCGTTCGCGACATTGGATCGTCTGAGGCTGCTCCAGCAACCTCAGAGGGCATGAACAGTGAAGAAACTGCCCAGATCCAGAAAGACAATGCCCAGCTTGCGGAGGAGTTGGAAACAATGCTAAGTGAGGAAGTTTCCACAATGGAAGTCTCTCCATCAACATCACTCCAAGACGAGCATAGGGTTACCCCTATTGTTGCGTCAATGCATCCCTTGCATAGACGTTACCTGCTGCGTCTGAGGAAGCATCCCACCAACAGACGAAGGAGATTCCGTCTGAAGACTTTGTACTGATTGAAGAAGTAGATTCTTCGTCTGATGAAGAACACTTTGAAGTTATAAAGGTGGATGCTACTTGGGGGAGATCACATGCCGAGGTGATCAATCCAGAAGATTTACCCCCAAAGCACAAGGTGGACTATTCGTTTCTAAACGAATTAGTCATGAGGAACTTTGCTGAGAACACCTGTGCTGAGAGACCAATCAAACCAGATTGGATTATTGGAGAGAAGAATGATGAATTCTCCACTGATGGTGAACCGTCTGAGTCTGCTCAAAATGGTAACTTAGCAGACGATGAAGACCGTTATATCAAAGACACTCCCCATATTGAATTGAAGAACCCATATGAGTACAGAGGCAATAAGGGTTTTCAATTAGGGAGATTCGTCAATCCCATCATCTACAACAAACCCTTGAAACCGGTGGACTTCAATGAAGACACTATCTACACCCTAGAGGAGCAACGCAATTGGCTGAAGCGTCTGCCCTGGGATACACTGGCCAACCTAGACATCAAGGGATTAGAAGATATTCAAGCATACAAGGATCATATTGCTGCGTCGGTGATTGAAGGACCAGCACTTGGCTATGAACCTTACATCCCACACAGAGAAAACATCAAGTGGAAGGTTCGGTATGAGGTTAATGCGCCTGTATTCCATCACTGTAGATATGGAGATGCAAACTCTACCATCTATGAGCCGAGAGAGTGCACACATTGGCATCTCGACGCCATAGATCGCCATGATCCAATGCCCTTCACAATTCCACTCAACAAAACAGAGTATGTCGGTCTAGGACACTCTTTGGGAATTGTGCTCCCATGGACGAGACCCCACTGCTCTGGGATCAACCCTCGCTACTCCATCCTCCTCAATGAATATGAAGACCCTGAGGAATTCGCGCACGCCCTACCGGAAGACTACAACTTGACCTTCAAGTTGTTAGCTGGTGCCTATAGAAGGGAAACCATGGAAAGGGAGGTCTTTCTATCATATTGATCGTCAAGCAAAGAAGGATAAGAGATACTGCCCCTTCATGGTGGGATCACAGTTCTCTTCGCTGGTGTCAGACGAAACAAAGTACACAATAGTCTTAGACCGAAAACGACCATGCTTGGTTAAGCTTTTGGCTAAGGGCAAAGAGAAGAAAGTACCGTCTATACCCAGAACCTTCAAATATGCAAGGCACATCTCCAAACTCCTTCCTTCTGCTACCTATGCGCATCTCAAAGCAATCTAAGCTCAAGCCTCAAGCCCTATCAATCCAAAGATACAACGGATGATAGAAGATCATGAAGCCACTTCACAGTTTTGCTCTGAAACCTCATTTGATGAGGACTCTACCGTCTGTGGCAGGGTGTTTCCTGGTGAAGCTTATGCATACACTCACCCATCTCAGGAGCATCCGGATGTGGAAGTCTCTGTTCCAACAAAGCATTACACATGGCAATGGGAACGGAACTTCACGGCTTACCTCACTCTTCCATATTTCACTTTGCGTCTGAAGAAGACTCCAATAGTGCTCATCATTGATGACACTACTCCTATCGTGGAAGAACCTCAAACACCAATGGTACACTTTGATGATATGGTGGAGGTTGCTGACAAAGTTGAGGATGCTGAGGCTAATATTCAAGAAGCTGAGGAGTATAAGACTCTGAAGCGTAAGTATGATGCTTTGGAAGAGGATTGCGGGCACTTGAAAGCAAAGAACAGAGAACTTGAAGAAAATCAAGCTTCTCTATCGTCTGAAGTACAGCAGCTGAAAGACATTGTGATGACCCTGCTAAACAAGAAGCCAAAGTCTTCTTCGTGATCATGTTTTGATGATTCACAGCCTAAGAGGGAGACAAAGAGAAAAGAAGATAGCCCAAGGGAAAGAAGAATGGTACAAGGGGAAAGCATTGTCTGAGGGGGAGTAAACAAGTTAAAGAAGCTTCGTCTAAAAGGGAGCGAGCAAACAAGGAGCATCGTCTGAGGGGGAGCCATAAAATAAGGGAGCCATTATACTTGTTGTATCAATGTATTTTGATTATTTATTGTTTGTAGTATAGAAAATACATTGTAATTCTTTATTGGTTTTCTATCTATGTAATAATGTACAAAGATTACATCGCATTGATGTAACAATCTATTATAAAGAGGTATTATTCAGAAAACATCGTCTTGATGTCAATCTGTCTTTTTAAGACTGTTTGTTTCTGTCTAACCATGTCTTGTGCAGATTTTCGTGGTATGGTCTGTAATCATAAAAAGGGGGAGATTGTTAGATCAAGGATGATTAACGTCTCAAGATTTTGATTAATTACAAGACAGACGAAATCAAGCTACCCAAGACTTGCTAAGACGAAACCAAAGATGAGACTTTAACGAGACCCTTCAAAGATGAAGTGCCCGTCAAAAGCCAAGTCATCAGACGATACATGCACAGACAGAAGAGGACTACTCAAAGCTTAAGTCCTTCGTCTGTCTCAAGAATGAAATCTTAAGACGATAGGATAAGACGAAACAACAACAACTGAAGACTGAATAATCATATCGTCTATCCAAAAGCTGAAGTCAAGTGAAGTCATTCGCGCCAAGATTTCAAATCTAAAGAAGTACTCATGAGAAGCATCCAAGATCTGTATAGGGATTCAAGCTTACACACCAAAGTCAAAAAGGTCTTCACCTTTTGTCACATCTCTGTACAAGTCAGAAATAGTACTGCGCACAACCTAGTCCGCTATTTCCGCTGCGACTCTTATCAATCAATCAAGTACAACTGACAACCTTTTTGGAAAGCTCTCAAGAAGATTTCTCAACGACTCTCAACGGCATTCAAATGAGTCTAACGGCTATTTGAAGAAGATATCTATAAAAGGACTTCAAAGCTTCAAGAATCAGTGGGCGAATACGTTTATCTCTTCAATCGTCTGAGAATTCGCTCAATTCAACTAAGAACTATATTGTAAAAACCCTCTCTGCGAAGAGGAAGAACTTTGTTTTTCAAACATCTTTTTAAATCCACTTGTGTGGTGCTTTAGCCTGAGGAGGCTGTGTTTCAAAGAATACCTTTTGTATTAGCCTGTGGAGGCTGGGTTCAAAGAATACCTTGGTGGTTTAGCCTAAGAAGGCTGGGAGCAAAGAATATCTTGTAATAGCCGGAAGTGGCAGGGTTCAAACAATACTTGTAAACCTTTTCACGGTTTGTAGTGAAAACTCAGTGGTTGCTGGGTAACTGGACGTAGTCTTGAATAGACGAACCAGTATAAAAATATTAGTGTTTATTTGTTTCGTCTGATTAACTAACTGGGGATAATCGTACTTTAACTTTTGATTCTTAAAATCAATCTTTCAATATAAACATTGTTTCGTCTGAACCCATTTGAAACCCACAGACGAAAGAGATAAAATTTTATAATTAACACAATTCAACCCCCTTCTTGTGTTTATCTTTTACAGATAATATATATAATAATATATTCATATAAATATTTAGAAAAATTAAAATATTTATAACACAATTAAGGATTAATATATTTTAAATATTTCATGTGTTTCAGAATAATAACTTGTTATAAGGTGATGATATTGACATTTTAAATAAAAGAATAGATAACATAAAAAAAAAGTTTCATAATTCTAAATCCAATGTATAAAGAGATAATTTAAAATGATAAGATTATTTATATTTAATAAAAATTATTTATATCTTGTTAGCTTGCTTTTTAATTTAAATAGATATTATGATCGTTGGATTAATTTGAATTGAATAGATACAGTAATTGGTGTACTAGTTTGAATTAATAGGCATAATGATTATTGAACTAATTATTTATAAAATTTTAATTTCTCTTTCATTGTTTTTATACATATTGAATATGGTTATTTTCTACTAAGTTACTTTCGTTTCATGTTTTTGTTTTCTCTGGTCATGATTGTTTACGAGCCTAACCAAATTATGAGAGGAAAAGATTGGAAATGCTAGCGGCTTTATTTACTTGTAGTTGTATATAATGCAAACAAGAGAATGAAATTTAAATTCATTATGGTCCTATATTTATAGATAGGAAAAATAATTGTGCAATGAATTTACAATATTATAATTGCACAGACATAACATGTTATTTGTATATTTACACTTTAGATAACTTATTGAATTTATTATGCAATCAATCTATGTCATTGAATTTATAAAGGTTATAAATATAATTATTTATCAAACAAAATAAATATTAAAAAAATCACTTTTCACAGTGATTATAAAGCTAATTTATGTAAGAACTCATTTTTATTTTTTTTATATTTCGAACTCCTTTCAACATCGAATCATCGTCAAAATTGATGTAAATACATAAATATTTTTTCATCCATTTTATTTAACAACTCACGTAAACTTTTTACATCAATTTATAACATCACTCATTATTTACGTTTAATCAGTTAAACTTTAATTATTTATATTAATGCTTTTAACGAGTTAAGTAAATTCGAGAAACTTCAATTTCTTCCATTTATCTTAATTTAATCCAATTTTATAGTTAAGTTTCTCTTTGTTGCACTCTAATCTCATCACGCAATTAACAAAACAGATATTTTAGATGTATATCAATCATATTATATTCGGTAAATTCTTCATTAAAATTTTATTGTTCTAGTTTAATTCGAAATTTTTAAAATGACATCTATATATAAATTGAAAAAAATGCAATATATATATAAACAAAATTCATACATTTAAAATTTTATAAGAAAAATAATCAAATTAAAATATCAATAATCAGTGTTTAGAATACGTAATAATTTTTCTTTACAATTTTACATTTGTTCGTTATTCATGAGATAGTCTCTCTTTATGTGTATATTTGTATTCACATTATTACCCTTTTAGAAAAAGATGTGATAAAATATATTTTTATATAGTTAGCATTATATCTATTTAAATATCCTCCATATTATTTAATCTTCAAGATAAAATTTAATTGGACAAAATAATTAATGTGATGGTCTCTTTGGATTGTTCCTGTTGCAGATGTGGTGCCCCTCGGGAATCCCCTTAAGAATGCCACTGTGGCTCAAGACTCAAGCCAGAGTCTTTTCTTCAGTCATGTGTGTGGGTCCTTATGGTTCACCATCAACCAGATTCAAGTTCCTCTGTCACCTAATTGCATGAAACTTATAGTGTGTGAATCTGATTCACAATTATCTTTGGATTTAATTCTCTTGAGATTATTCTTTTCATCGTGAAGGATATTTTTGTGCAATTTGGTTTGCCAGTCTGTGTAAATCTCATGCACTTTATATATTTTATTTAGCTAAAGAATGGTTTTAATAAAAATGTTTAAAATTAATGTAGACATTCTCATCATACTCTAGATGGTTAAAATATGAAATATTTTGAAATCATGATCTTAGGACTCTGAGCTTCGTCATAAGGACTTAAAAGAAAAGATTAAAAAAACTGAATTGTTATTTTAAAAGTTAAAATCAATTTTTCACTGATTAATTTATAAAAAATCTTGTATCATTTAGAAAAATAAAAATTAAAAGAAAGAACTTTTATAAAAAAAAAAATTAATAAAAAATTAGTTTTAAAATTTTGAAAAACACATTTCACCTTTGTCTTTTTATTTTGTTCTAAGGTGTTTCCAAATAAATTTACCCCAAACAGGTTTGACATGGCAGACCAAGAAGATGCTTACTGCTCCAACTTCTAACTTATATAACTTGCTACTTAAATCCAGAAACTAATTGATAAAATTCATTCGACATCTATAGTATTATAAACTAGTCTTTCTACATCTTTATGTTAAGTTCTTTCACTCAACAGCTATAACACATATTTCAAAGGCTGTGCTTCTAACCTAGAACTGCAGAAAGTACACAGAATGAGGTAAGGTTCTATCCTACAATAACTAGAGAACATGAACGACACTGAACTGCACAATTTACCCTTCACAAGTCTCATCGGTTATACATATATATGCACAAGATGTTACTTGTTATGAATATTGCATGTAACCAATCATTTACTGCTGCTGTGAATTACTTCTGCTGATTGAAGTCCATGAAGTTAGGGTGGTTCTGTCCAGAAGGAGGAGGCGGCATGCCAATCTGTGGCTGGTGTTGTGCCTGCTGTGGTGCAGAATTATTCAACTGTTGCATTGCTAACTGTGAAGCCAACTGGTTGAATATCCCACCAAAAGAAGAGTTACCAGTAATGCCACCCAAACGAGCACTTTGCGCCCTCAGGCGCTGCAGTTCTTCCTTCAATGCGTCATTGAGATCTGCAATCGTGTAGTGTAGCCATGTTGAGATTCATGTTGTTTTGAAAATGTGCATTACATGCAAAATTTAGGAAATGGGTAAAATTGACACACTAAGATTCATGCAATAACATACAATGAACAAGTGAAATGATTGAACCTTGTTAATTTGTAACCAATTCAATACAAAATGATTAATGAAGGGAGAAAGCACATGTCGACTTTTTAAGGCATAAACAAATATGAAATGATGCATACCTTCTCTAAGCTGTGCTTCTTGCTCCAAAGCCTCTAAACGCAGTTTGAGCTCCTTATTCTCTGCAGTCAAATCTGTAGTGTCTCTCTGCATCATACGAGACAGATAAGTTTGCTGCCTTTTTATTCTTTCACTCATAATGTGTGCACACAAAATAGAATGGAACTTAAATACTAAGAGAGTAACACTACATGATCAGAATAGTTTGATTGAGTTCAGCCAAACTTTGTTAAGCTTCAAGGGTGGATGTCAGATATGTTCTAGTGGTAGGGACCACTCATGTATCGAAGAGTCACATGAAAAGCACCAACTTAGGCTTTGAATCTATAATACCTTACTCAACAAGTCTTGCTCATAAAACAGACCTGGATAATGGTACTGAGAGCCAACAAAACCAAGGGAACCTAGCAGTGTTTTGAATACCCGGATAATTACCATTTCTGTAGTCTAGTTATTATTTTAGTAAATTGAAATTTGTAAGTTTACTTCCTTTTGTGGTATAGTATTAGTGAAGAAGTATTGCCTCATTATTTGAATCAGAAGAAATTTAAAAGAAATGAGGATAAGATATCCTATTGCAGAAAAAGGAAAATGAGAAAACACATTAATTCAGTATTTCATACCAAACCAAACACACTCAATATTCAATGAAAAAACCCATCACTTACACATTCCTAGTCAACACCCCAAAGGAGTTAAGAAGAAGACTCAATCCCAATGAGAAAACACATTATTCTTGAGATATCTGACATTTCTCATACTAAAAAATCATTACTTACGTAGTACACCATCAAAGAATCTTGCCATCTTTACACCTTACAAACCGAAAAAAAAAAAAAAAATGGCATCTGAACTCAACTGAAAAATTCACTTTTGCCCAAATGCACTAAATTATGCCCGGTATCCTCTTGCTAAAACCAGAAGCACATAAATCCTAACTACAGAATAATGTTATTAAATTATGTAGCAATTACATCATCCATCCACGTGTCTTGAAAGATATGGCAATGGTAACTTGCAATACAGTCAGGTATATGAATTCGATTATATTTTTGAAAACAACGCACTCTGCACCTTGGTCTTAACCCTTAAATAATACATGAGAAGAGTGCCACCAGAATACGGAAATGAAAACAAACCAACCTACTTCAATGATGTCAGATAGTTTTGGAAAAACTATATAGAATAGGGTGCAGGACTGCATCATATTGATATGGAAAAACAATGATATTGTTGTAGAGTGTACTTGACACTGTAGTACTAGTTAGGAAACATTTAAACTACCAGTACCAATCCAACAAACAACTACTACAATAATGAGACCTTATCCAACAGAGGTAGGCTAAATGGATTAGTCATCCATTGCCTTGGCACAGACTGAGCAATATCATATAACAATTTTTCATGACAACCTAGCGCAAACATAATGGAAAAGTTGAACCAAAGAAAATGAACTTAATTAGGTTAACTTTACCAACTTCCTAACAAAACACTCTTCTTTTATCCTGTCTATTGGCTAATGTTTGGTGGACAAAGAACCAAAATTGGAAGAGTTTAGAACCAATTTACTTGTTCAGAGCAAAAGCACTTTGCAACTTGCTCTAAAAGCCCAAGCAAATTGTCACACAGGTATTAACTGGAGAAAAGTGTCCTCTCATCCACAATCATAGTCTGATATAAGCCTATAAATTATTCAGCAAATATATTCTTCATGATTTCGATACATGATACTTTCTCTATTTGATTTAGACCACATGATTGATCCACGTGTCCTGTGATTCTATTATTGACATTTGGCATAAAAATGTTGTATGCATTCACATTGCATAGCATTTTGACCATGGTTGCTATCAGGATAACTCTTTACAACAAAAGGATAACAGAACAGCATAATCATCAGACTACTCATATGACTGGAACTATGCATCATGAGCCATTTCATACTTATCATAATCAAAATGTAGTATATAATTGATTTATGATATAGCAGCCACAGGTTTAAAATGGTACATGTGTCACAACATTAATCAGGGGGAAATCTGGCCAAAAGCATACTCCATCTGATAGAACAGTAATTCTTTGCCTAAATATAAGATAAAAGAAAAAAAAAAGGTGACCTGCTGGTAAAAACATTTAAAAATTAATATCAAGCAACAGCTATCTAGTATTGAAGTCTACACTCTGGTCATTTGGTACTCATCAGATAAGAGATTTGTGTAATAAGAGCAAAATGCAACAGTAGGTTTCCACAAACTGCCTCTCTGGTTTTAAAATTTACACAGACATCCTTTGAGGAAGGAAATTTATCAAAAAATTTACACAGACATCTTCCGAGGACATCCTTTGTTATTTTCCCATGTAAGCAAAAAAATATATAAGTTCAGATGAAGATGGTATAATTTTACAAGGGCCTCTACTGTAGGATAAGGGAATCCTATGTAAATTTCAAACTAAAGGGATGCTTCTATAATAAGAACAAAAATGCAAGGGATGAAATAGAGAATAATTTAACCTAATTTTTACCAAACAAAGGACAATTTTACATATATATCTACTATATATCTAAAAGTGTTAGCAAACATTTGGCATTTAAAGAAAGGGCCCTAGATAATGTGTGGGATCCATAAACTGTTGTGAGCCTGTGACCACACAACTCAAAATCAGCATAAAGTAAACCTACATCAGTGTTAAAGTGTTGGAGGGCTCCATCAAACACTGACAAGAACAAGTTACCAAATCCATATTTATTCATCACCAAAAGATAGGAGTAAATAAACGCAAACCGAAAAAGAAAGGACATACCTGAAGCATGGTAAGCTGTGCAGAAAGGTTAGTTGCTTCAGTCTGAAGTGTCTGCACCTTCCTCTCCAACTCACTTGTGTAACGAATCTTCCTCTCCTTTGATCTTGCAGCAGATTGCCTATTAGCAAGAATCCTGCAAACACAAAACACCCCAAAGCCAAACCAACATCAGTGCATCAAACCAATAATTTTCTCCTAATTTTCCCACCATCCAAACACCCCTTAACACAACTTTTCTTACTCTAATTAAAAAATAAATAAAGATTCCTATAATTCCTAATCACCTTATATTCAGCATAAACAACCTATTAAAAATTATACTTTACAAAATACACACACAACAAAAACTAAATCTAATTCACTACACCAGTGCATTAAGCAGGTCGCCAATCAACAAAAACCCTACAAACACACATAACATTCCAAACCAACACCAGCGCATCAAACCAATATTTATTTCCTAATTTTCTCATAATCCAAACACCCTTTATAATAATAATAATAAATTTTTGCAACCACCAAAATTAGAGCGAGACCCTAAATACAAGATTCAGTCTTTTAAGCGTCTAAATGTCTAATCTTCAGTCTAACCCTTAATCATACTCCAAAAGATTCTCTTCACACACCAATAATTATAATAATAATAAACCTTCACATAATTCGTAACCATGTCAAAGATCATAAACACAAAAACAACTTAAATTGCACTTAAACTTGTTGCTTTTAATATTAGAAAGAAAAAAAAGTAAGAACCTTTTAGCTCTCTTGGGATCAATAAGAGCAAGTTCAGCGAGTTTATCAGGAGCCATAGCTTTCTTCACACCATCCATCATCGAATCCCCTTCAAACGACGTCGTCGACGACCCATCCATCGAGTTACTATGCCGGTGGTTCCCCACCCTTCTTTCTCCGCCTCCGCTTTTCCCGGCGCCACTGTCATCGCCGCCGCCGAACCCGAGTCCGTCGAAGAAGTCGGAGTCCACCGACAAGCTTCGGAGGTGCCCGCCGGCAGGCACCCCGGCTGCCCTAACCCGCCCGCCGGACTCGTCGGAGTCCACGGCCATCGGCACGACGCCGGCGGTCACCGGCGACGGCAGGGGGAGCGGCGAGGGGAGGCCGGAGATGTCGAGGTCGGAGGCGTCAAAGAGAAGAAGGTCGTCGAAGTTGGCAGCGAAGCGAAACGACGTGTCGGAGTGGGAACGCCGGTGGTGGGTCCCACGCTCCGGCATCCTGTCGAAGTCCACCGTCGCCGGCGGCTTTCCGATGAACTTGGGGTCCATCGAAAAAGTATAAAGAACCAAACTTTATTCTCTTCTTTAAATTCTAAACAATTAAAAAATTTGAACTTTTCTCTTGTTTCTTTCTTCTCTTACTTTTTGTTGAGTGAGAGAAAAAGAAGAAGAAGAAGAAGAAGAAGGGGTTGTTGTGTTTGTTCAGGTGGTTGGTTGGGTTGTGGTTGTGTGAGTTTTGCAAAGGAACACAAGTGGAAGCAGACAAGAAATTTGACTTTTTAGTGAGCAAAAGTTGAGGGAAGTTGTGTTAAGCCAATGGTCTAAAAGAGTATCATTAGTGTTTGGATTATTAGAGAGAGGTATGTGATGGCAATGACCATTGGCTATGTTAATGTTCACTAGAGTTGACACCACACCCATTTTGGGACTTAATGGAAATTAGACACTATCATTAGTGGGATCTATTGAGTAGATAGGTAGATTAGTGTAATTTTTGTAATTTTTAATGAATTTTTTAATTAATAATAAAAGGTACTATGTCTTATCTTATTTTGTTAGAGTTTTAAAGTTGAGTTTAATACCCTTGGATTATTCGTATCAAACTAATTATAACTAAGTTTCAAGTTTGGTTTAAAAGATTTTTGCTTAAAGTATTAATAATGGAAGTTATTTAATTCAAAAAATTTATTACATTTAAAAAATTATGATTAAATGATAATGTAAAAAGTTATATAACTATCAAGTTTAAGAAATTAAAAAATATATATAAGATTTTCTTAATGTAAAAAAGGTTATTTAAAATATGCTTGTTGAGAAAGTTAAAAGGAATAATTCCTTGTCTTTTTCTAAAACTAGTCAAGAGGTGGTTTCTCATTTAGTTTTAATATTAAATGTAAAATTAAGAAATTAAATGAAACTTATTTTCAAAAAACAGACAAGTTTAACGGTGAATTTCTTTTGATGAATTTGATGTGTTTTCTAAATATCTTTAAATTTTTAAGTGTGCTGGTCAAAGTCATTTAGTGGTTTTGCTTAAAAGAAAAAAAATATCAATTGATATATGTTATTATGTTTTATTCTAAATATTTCTACCCAGGTAGCTAGACCCCTTCTATGTATAAACGTGTAAAGTATAAACATAGAAAGATATAGACACAAAGGAGAATAGAAAGATAGCAAGAATAATTCATGTATGCAGTGGGGAAAAAAAAGGTAGTCGTTTAAAAAGGAGATAGAGTAAACTAAAGGTAGATTAATAAAATTTTAAAGGGACTAAATTAATTAAATTTATAATGTATAAATTAAATATACATTTTTCTAAAGATAAAATAGTTTATTAGTTAATCTACGTGTTTAATGGTAATTTATAATTTTACTTATTATTTTAAAAAATACAAGTATTTTATGCTAATTAATATATGTACTTAGTGATATTTTGATATTCGTACTTGTTATTAAGTAAAAAGATAAGGGAATAAGATAAATTATGCTATTTTATATATGAAACATAGATATTTATGTTGAAAAAAATTGTACATGAATACATTAAAAAAAAATCGATGAATGTAAAGAAATTATAATTTTTTGCCAAAATCTTAACAAAATTTATGAGAAAATCATAAAAAAAAGTAAAAGAAAAATACAATAAATAAATAACCTACAACTAATAAGAAGACTTTTCAAGATATACCAATGTCAAATAAATGTTCTGTGTAAACTAAGAATATTATAGTTATAAAACAAATATGTTTGGAAAGTGAAAAGAAAAATTGCATAAAAAGTGTTTATGTGTGAAAAATATTATTAATGCTTGAAATTAGTCATGAGTACCGATATTATAAAAAGAAAAGTATTTAAAGTGTAATAATAGCATAGATTGTCAAAATAATAATTTAAAAATCGCTTGAAATTAAAGTATTCTCCTATAAATTCACTTGAAATTATTAATAATATATAAATAGAAAATTTTGAAAAAGTGATATAAATTTATTGTTGCAAATAAATAAAGTAGAATAATTTTAATGAAGAGATAAAATTAATTTAGTAGTTAAAAAAATAACTTAAGAAGGAGGAGGAGATGGTGAATTTAAATCTTCCTACTACTAAAAACACCAATAATTAACCATTAACATTCGCTAATAAAAATAAATAATTTTAATAAGTAATTTTAAAATCTTATAAATATTTTTTATTAAAAAATTAAGATTAATATTTTTTAATTCACCGTATATATTAATATAAATGTAAAAACATAAAAAAAACATTTGAATTCATAAGTTTAGCAGGATTCCTATTAAATCTTATAATAGTTTACAACATATATATTAGTGGGTTAATCTTTTTTTATATTGTAATTTTTCTTATTTTAATATTTTTAAAATATTTTTTATTTAAATTATGTGAAAGTATAACTTCTTTTAACATGACTGTATATAAAAAATTGCTAAATATTTGGAAGTCATGGCCCCATCCACTTCCATTGAAATATACTTATACTTGTTAAAATTATATCAAACATGCTACTATTGTCACGAGTACTAATTAATTATTTTTCGATAAATAATATATTTTTATATTAATGATAAAAAATTATTTTTACTTAATATTACAGTATCGTTCTATTTTTATTATTATTTTTAAAAAATATAAAAAAAATTAAAAATATAAAAAAAATTACATTAATTTATTACTAAATTTCTTTTGGAAGAAGAAGAACCTGTCATTGGGATCCGTAGCATTCATCGTCGAGGACTCATCCAATGAGTTGTCATTGCCAAAGAATTACCAGATCCTGTTGAAGAAGTGAGAGTCCAAAGACACGCTTTTGAGGTGCCTAGAGGTCACCACTCCTACTGGTCTAAGCTGCTTCACAAACTCAAAGAGGAAGAGACGAGTTGGAAAGAGGTGTTAGACTGGGAATGTTGATGGTAAGACCCGCACTCAAACATCTGCGCCATGTCCTCTGTCAACAACGGGTTTCCAATGAACTTTGGGTCCATGGAAAAAATAGAAATCAAAGTTTCTTTTGTTATTATAAAGTATTTGTTTCTTCTCTTTTTGTCTTAGGCGTTGTTGATGTTGAAGGAGGGAGAGAAAGGAAACCCCATTATATGTTGATAGACGATTGAATGTAACTCTTTGAAGAAACTGATGCTAAGATAGAAAATAGAGGAAGAGACAAAATGACATCAGAAATTAAAGATGACATAGTCCATGCATTCAATGACGAAAGAAAGGATGGTCATTGAAGAAAAAGATGAAGTCTTTAATAGATATGATTTAAGGTAATGGCATCGGTGTGGTCCTTCTCATCAATAATTTTTTTTTTAATTATTATTATTAATGATAAGTCATGCAAAAATTATTTATATATATATATATATATATATATATTAAAGTAAATCAGCATTACTATCCGTAGTTATTTGAGTATCGAACAATTAAGTTTAGTTATTTTTCAACATATAACTACTTTGTCGATTGTAACTATTTCAAATTAAAAATAAATTCACTTGTCATTGCATCAGTTTTGCTACATATATATTTGGTTTAGGTTTTATATTTTAGGCAGGACAGTTTTTATAAAAATCTTAATTAATACTGTCCCCGAAAAAAAAATGAGTGGTTGTATTTTTACAATATTTCTTTTAATGGCACTATCAACTATTCTTTTTAATACTATTGAATACATTAACTCAGAAATAAGAATTAATTTTCCAGTAGATAATCATTGTTAGATAAACAACTAATTTAGAATCCTATTAATCATGTTTGTTAATTGAAAGTAATGTTTGAAGATGTCGTTGTTATGATAGAAAATATGGAGAGGTAATGACAAAAAGAAAGAGATGAAATATGTGCAAGTTCATGTATTTAGTGATGTAAAAATAGCCATTTTTTTACTGTAGAAAGAATAGCCATTTAGAGAAAAGGATGGAATGCCATGGGGTATATAATAAATTGGACGTTCTATCTTTTAAGGGTTAAAGAAAGTCCTGTTAAATATTTGTTTTAACTTTATTTATAATAAAATATTAATTTGACATCATAAGTAATTGTATAATTTGTCGTCAAATTGTAATTATTCAAACTAATAAGCAATCAATTGGTCTACTATATATGGATAATTGGTTAAATTATTCTAATTGAAATTCTATTTTAATTAGAAAAATTATAGTTTTACCCCTATTGACCCTATTTTCATTTTATGTCCCTAAGATCAATTTTCGATTTTTTAAAATATTAATTTGTTTCAGTTTTATCTTTATTTGATGGTATCATATGATTTTTATTTTTAAGACATTATTTTACAAATATAATTTTTAAAAAATGTTGAAGGATAAAGTATTGTACATATTTATCAATATCCAATTGGTTTACATGATAACAACCATGCCGTATATTTAGAAATGAAGAGTAAAATTTACTTTCTTTTAACCCGATCTTTTATTTAAGCTTACTAACTCATTATTAATAAATTTTAATAATCAAAATTAGTTTAATCACAAAATTTTATGTTTGAAAATTTGTTTTAGTCAATTTTGTTTCCAAAGTTGATATTTTTAATCGATTTTCCTTGGCCAAACTTATCTCAAGCTCGTTAGAAGATGGGTATAGAATGTAACTGATGCTTTTGTTTTTGTCTTTTAAAACTATGGAACGGCCAAACTTAGAAAGCTTTTGTATCCATATAATTCTTACAACTAATCCCATAAAATCGACTTATAAAGTGAAGTACCTTATATTTTCATATCTATATAATTCATATAACTCAATTCCATAAAATCAGTTTATAAGTTGAAGTACCTCATTTATATTTATACAGATTATCCAATATTAGGTTTCTAACACACCCCTCCTACATCCCGGTTTATAAAGTGAGGTATCCCACTCAGTGGCGGAGCTACGTTAGGAGGGAAGGGCTTTTGCCCCCAAACTTTTTTCTCGTGTATTTTATTATTATTATTATTATTATTATTATTATTATTATTATTATTATTATTATTATTATTATTATATATATATATAAATATAATTTATATAAAAATAATTATTATTTTAAATAAATAATAATAATTTTAGTTTTATAATTTTAAATAAATAATTATAATTATAATATTCCTAAAATAATTATTTTGAAATATATATATATATATATATATTCTGTTTTTGATTTATAATTTTATATCAAATTTTAAATATATATATATATTAGTAATAAATTTAATATATATATATATATATTATTAATAAATTTATATATATATATATATAAATTAATTTATATATATTAATAATAAATTTATATATATATATATATATATATATATTAATAATAAATTTTAATCTCTCTCAAATTTATTTTAGTCTCTAAAAAAAGGCAAAAAAAATTATTATATAACTAGTGAACTTGCATTCAACTAAATATTTTTTTAAAAAAAATAAATTTAAAAAAAAAATAAAAAAATTTAAAATGAATTTAAAAAAATTTAAAAAAAAATTAGAAAAAAAGTTTGCCCCTCCCACACATATATTCATACATGTCGTCCAATATTGGGTTTCCAACACACCCCTCCTACGTCGGGGACTGAATTTCTCGAGCGTGGAAGCTATTCAATGGGGTGATCCAATATTGGCTTCATGACCCAACATCCATCCTAGGACAAACTCTAATATCATGTTAAAATTGTGGATTGGGCCTAACTCAACCCTATAAAATCAGCTTATAGGGTGAGGTTTATACCTACTTATATTCATATAACAGGTCCCATCTCTAGGCGATGTGAGACTTCACACCCTTGGGTTTTCCTCCAATATTGTATTTCCAATACACCCTTCTCACGCATAGAACTAGACTTCTCGAGCATAGAAACTATTCAACGGGTGATTCAATATCGATCTTGATAACAGGTGGTCATCCAATATTGAGTTTCCAACACTAACATGTTGTATAATATCAAATAAATACAAAAAAAATTAAGAATGAACATATAATAAAAAATGAGATAGGGAAATAAAGAACATAAAAATAATGAGAATGAGAAAAACTTCCAATGATATTTTTCTAGAAAGATGCAAGTAACTTGCATTGTCATGTATGAAAACTATTACAAGGGCCTATATTTAATATTTGCATATGTAATTATTTAATGATATTACAATCACACTATATACAATCAAATACATATTTTATTTGATACTACAATCACACTATATACAATCAAATACATATTTTGTCTTATACCCTTAATCTATTACTAAATGATTCATGTGATACCCGTATCTTTTAATCAGATGATGTACATCCACCATTAAATCTCCACCTTGACTTTTTATATTCACCATAGCTTATCTTTTTTCAATGATCAATTATTTATAGTTTCCTCAGACAAAATTAACCAAATTTAAACACCTCACAAGTACAAAAATTGCACACCACGACTAGCACACTACGACGGTTCTATGTAATCGTCGTGGTGTGTGACGCGGTGACAATTTTGTAATAATGATGTTACACGGTACGACGGTTACAAATAAAACCATCGTAGTGTGTAAAAAGGTGGCAATTTTGTAATTTTTGTATTACACACTATGACGGCTACAATTAGAATCGTCGTAATCTGTTCAATGTCCTTCATCTTCTACGCGAACCCTGGGCATTCATTTTGTTTCTTCTTCTCTCCCTAACCCTCACGCGGCGCCCTTGCAACCCCATTTCTCTCCCTCCCTCACCGGCGAACTCCCTTGCCATACCGGCGAAGTCCATTTCGTCACCGGCGAAGTCCATTTTCGTCACTGGCGAAGTCCATTTTCGTCACCGGCAGCTCACAAGCTTTGGCGGCACTCGAAAGGTAAACTCTGGCTCAATCCCTAACTCTCATTTGCATTGTTTCGGATTAACTCTTAGCTGATTGCATGCAATAATTTAACTGTTATTTGTTAATTGGAAACTATGTTTTTGTTTGTGTAGCTTGCTTTGGTCTAACAATATTTAGGAACAAATTACGTGTTCTGTTTTATGGGTTTGTTTTATAAAAAATTATTAACAGTATTTAGGAAGTTTCTGAAATGGCTTTGTTTATTTAGGAAGAAAGTATTTAGGAAGTTTCTGAAATGGCTTTGTTTATTTAGGAAGAAATTATTAACAGTATTTTTTATTATGGCTTTGTTTAGTAACTGCTTTAATTATTGATATAAATAGAATATCTGTTTCAGCCTGTGTTTTTCAGGTTTAAAAACTGTTAAGGTGTGTAGTTTGTGGTTTAAAACGACCATGGAAGTTGGTTTTAACACTTAAACAACTTCAGCTACATTATAGATTTTAAATAGCAGTTTTTAAATAGTAGATTTTAAATAGCTTTTATAGGGATTGGAACAGGTTTTTTTCCTAATAAATAAGACTAAATTTACATATATGTTTGTTGACCATACCTTTGATTTAAGGTATGGATCGTAGTTATGAATGCAAGTCGAATTAGTACTGAATATGAGGCTGAAGTTGAAGAGTTTTTGGAATTTGCTAAGCAACATGATCACTTTAGTAGTGGTGGGAAGTTTTGTTGCCCTTGTGTCAATTATTTGAACGGTGTACGGCTGAAAGAAGAAGAATTTCGAGAACACTTGCTGTGTGATGGGATTCTTAGAAGTTATACAACATGGACCTAGCATGGTGAGTTATTAGACACATTGACAACATCTAATATGTCTGCACCAGACGTGGAAACATATATTGATGACAGATTTGAAGACATAATTCAAGATGTTGGTCCAGAAAACTTTGCAAAAGCCCATGTATATGACACACTTCTTAGTGATGCAGAGACACCTCTGTACAAAGGGTGCTCTAACTTCACTCGCATGTCTGTAGTGTTAAAATTGGTTCATCTGAAGGAATCAAATGGGTGGACTGATAAAAGCTTTACTCAGTTAATAGATTTGTTGAGTGAAATGCTTCCAGAAGGTAACACATTGCCAACCCGCAATTATGACGCTAAGAAGATTCTTTGTCCAATGGGTATGGAGTATAAAAAATTTCATGCATGCCCAAATGACTGCATCTTATACAAAAAAGAATTTGAATTGATGCACAAGTGTCCTAGGTGTGGCCTCTCTCGTTACAAAAAAAAGAAGGATGGTTGTGATAGTGAAGAAGGAACAAAGCATGGTGCTGTTGTGAAGGTGGTATGGTATCTTCCAATAATTCCAAGATTCAAGTGACTGTTTGCAAACGTCAATGACGCTAAGAATCTCAGATGGCATGCAGATGAAAGGATACATGATGGAAAGCTTCGACATGTGGCTGATTCCTTGCAGTGGAGGAAGATTGATGTAGAGTTTCCCTCATTTGGTTGTGAATCAAGAAACCTCCGCCTTAGTTTGGCTTCAGATGGAATGAATCTGTTTGGTAATTTAGCCACTACTCATAGTTCGTGGCCTGTGTTGTTGATAATTTACAACTTACTTCCATCATTGTGCATGAAGTGAAAGTATATGATGTTGTCTATGTTGATCTCGGGCCCAAAACAGCCAGGAAATGACATTGATGTTTATCTTTCTCCCTTGGTTGAAGACTTAGGATTATTATGGGATGAAGGTGTTGATGTGTATGACGGCTTTGCTAAAGAAACCTTCAAGTTACATGCCATGTTGTTTTGTACTATCAATGACTTCCCAGCCTATGGAAACTTGTCTGGTTATAGTGTTAAGGGACATAAAGCTTGTCCCATATGTGAAGAAGGGACATGTTTCCAACAATTGTAGCATGGAAGAAAGACAGTGTATCTTGGTCATAGGAGATTTCTAAGACAGTATCACCCATATCGTAAATTTAAAAGGGCATTTAATGGTCATCCGGAGAATAAGGAAGCACCTACCCCCTTAACCGGTATACAAGTTTTTGACAGGGTGAAAGACATTAACAGTGGGTTTGGAAAGTCTTCAAAGAAGGAAATTGTGACAAATCCTTGGAAGAAACGATCTATATTCTTTGATCTCCCATACTGGTGCAAGCTTGATGTTAGACACTGTTTAGATGTTATGCATGTTGAGAAGAATGTTTGTGATAGTTTGATAGGAACTCTGTTGAACATTAAAGGTAAGACAAAAGATGGTTTGAATGCTCGGTTGGTTATAGTGTTAAGGGACATAAAGCTTGTCCCATATATGAAGAAGGGACATGTTTCCAACAATTGTAGCATGGAAGAAAGACAGTGTATCTTGGTCATAGGAGATTTCTAAGACAGTATCACCCATATCGTAAATTGAAAAGGGCATTTAATGGTCATCCGGAGAATGAGGAAGCACCTACCCCCTTAACCGGTATACAAGTTTTTGACAGGGTGAAAGACATTAACAGTGGGTTTGGAAAGTCTTCAAAGAAGGAAATTGTGACAAATCCTTGGAAGAAACGGTCTATATTCTTTGATCTCCCATACTGGTGCAAGCTTGATGTTAGACACTGTTTAGATGTTATGCATGTTGAGAAGAATGTTTGTGATAGTTTGATAGGAACTCTGTTGAACATTAAAGGTAAGACAAAAGATGGTTTGAATGCTCGGTTGGATATGGTTGAGATGAAAATACGAGATCAATTAAAGCCATGTGATGTAGGTAACCACACATACCTCCTCAATTAAAGCCAGTTTTTGTCAATGTTTACACGGAATAAAAATGCCACAAGGATACTGTTTAAATGTCAAGAGCCTTGTCTCAATGAAAGATTTGAAATTAATTGGATTAAAATCCCATGATTGTCATGTGTTGATGCAACAATTCCTTCTTGTGGCTATCCGTGGCATCTTGCCTAAAAAGGTCAGAAATGCCATTACCCGATTGTGTCGGTTCTTCAAACAAATCTATTCCAAAGTGATTGACCCTAACATCCTGGATGACATGGAAGCTGAGTCTGCTATTATATTGTGTGAATTGGAAATGTTTTTTCCTCTATCCTTTTTTGACATTATGGTACACTTGATTGTCCATCTTGTCTGAGAGATTAGATTATGTGGTCCTGTTTACCTAAGATGGATGTACCCCGTCGAACGTTACATGAAAATCTTAAAAGGGTATGTCAAGAATCAGTACCATCCTGAAGAGTCAATTATTGAGAGGTACATTGCTGAAGAAGCGGTTGAATTTTGTTCAGAATATATGTCTACTACCTTTCCTATCGGGGTTCCTAGACCATGTCCTGAGGGTAGACGTTTTGGGCAATGCATCTGAGGTGGACAATGTGTGGAAAAACCTTGGGATTTAGTGCAGCAAGCTGATTTGTATGTTTTGAACAACACTGAAGAAGTTCAACCATACTTGGCTGCTCACAAGGCAATTGTAAGGAAGCAAAACCCAAGACAATCAGAGAAGTGGTTGTTGAAAGAACACAACAGTACTTTCAGGAAGTGGTTTAAAAATCAAATCTTAAGTGATGAAACAGTTTCAGAGACCTTAAAATGGCTTGCATGTGTCCTTAAGAAAGATGTCATTGTATGTAATGGATACTATATAAATAATTATTCATTTTACACAAAGTCACTAGATGATAGCAGTGTGGTACAAAATAGTGGAGTTATGGTAGAAGCTGAGTCTATGCATTTCTCCACCTCCAAAGACAACAATCTGTTGTTGGGATGCATGCCTTATTATGGAATCATTGAGGAAATTTGGGAGGTTGTGTACTGTAAATTTCATGTACCTCTTTCTAAATATAAATGGGTTGATAATAGAACAGGAGCGTATTTTGATGATTCTGGTCAAACCCTTGTTAACTTTAGTAAAGTTGGTTATCAGGATGAACCTTTCATAATGGCACAACAGGCTAGACAAGTTTTCTATGTCAAAGATCCATCAAATGAGATGTTATCTGTGGTAATGCACGGAAAAAAGCAGTGAACCTGAACTTGACAATCTTAACATTGATCACATTCCTGGAATTTCATCTCATATCCCAGTTATATCTGAGGAAATTGATGTTGATAATGTACACGCTGTTCGTCACGATCATGATGAAGGAATATATATTTGACCGTTTAAGGTGCTAATAAATACAATAATGTTACCTGTTTGTATATTTTTATATTTATTCATTTATTTAAATTTGATGTTTATCAAGTTATTGATTTTCAATTGATTTTTGAACAGGCACATGGCTGATCAGTCACCTGACCCTAAAAGAGTATATAGAAAGACCACACGCTTTGAAGGAGTTGAGTTAGGCGTGGGAAAGGTCAACCGACACATGTTGATATAGATATTCACACGCACTCTCTTTGGTGATAATGGGCCCATATTCGGGAGTTATTTAGGCTTCCTTGTCGTGAGCACATATCTATCGACCCCTACTTGGGATGATGTTAGATGACTCAACGGAACATGCTATGGCAGGATCTTCTGGTAATTTCTTTGCTGTTAATTATTTGATATTCATTTTCAATATATTGTTGTTTATTGCATTAGTAAATAATAACTATTTTAATCTTTATTATGGGTCACTTTTGATATTCCTAATGTGGAGTCCCTGAGGCTGAAAGTCATGTCATCCATGGCTACCATGTTTAGGCAATGGAAGTCTCAACTGACCAAATACATATATAATCAAGAAGATGGCAACATTTCTATGCCTAATTATAGGGGCATAGATGAAGAAACATGGGAGAAATTTGTTCAGATTCGTTTGTCCCCTGAGTGGCAAGTTAGTCTTATACTTGTATAAGTTTCTGCATATATTTTCCAACATGTGAACAATTGCTAAATATTTATTTATGTTACAGGCAAAGAGGAAAAAGGCAAAGGAGTGTCAAGCAACAAATGATTATCCCCATATTTTGTCTCGAGGGGGTTATAGAGTGTTGGAGGAAAGGATCTTAACTCAGAAGTAAAGGATGCGAGAAGAAGCAACTACAACAGATCCTTCTTTATCATTTGAGGGTCCCCCATCCCCACCAAAGAGGCATGAAAAATGGAAGTTAGCTAGGATGAAGAAATCAGGCGACTTCACATCATCATCTTCAAAATCTATTGCTGAAAAGATTGTAATTTTATTTTTTTCTTAATTGATGATATTGCTTTTTGAACATAGAAGAATGTTTTGTTTAATCTAACAACTGTAACACTATTCTTTACTTGCAGGATTCCCTAGTTGATCAGAGCAGTCAGAGATCATTTGTGCCACATGGAAGGGAAGACATACTTTCTTCTGCCATTGGCAAACCCGAACACCCAGGTCGTGTTCGTGGCGTTGGACAAGGTGTGGGGATTGTTTCATATTTTGGAAAATCTTCACACGATCGATGTTTTGACTCTCCAATCAACCAAGAAGCAATAGAGTCCTTGAGGCAAAGTATCACTGTAGAGGTAACCGCCAATTTGAGGGAACAAATAACACAAGAGCTGGCTGCATCCATTTCACAGAATATCATGCAGCAATTAGCCCTACAAGGCCAGTGTATTGGTAATGCTACAGAGGAGGTGAGGCAGACTGTTCGTGTTAGCACGAAATTTAGTTGCTCACCAGAAGGGGGCATCCCTGAAGAAGCTAGTCAATGTGGGTTGTATGTTAAAGAAAACCCAATTAGATTGGTGGCCATTGGGAGAGTTGTAGGGGGTGGAGCAACCATACATGGTAAGCCCATGCGAGACAATGAGGTTAGGGTGACCGTTGACGAGGCACATGACCCTGGTGCTCCACTACCCTTGCCCACTGAGGAGGTGCAGGTGGTAGGACAAGCTGTTGGCACTTTCATTACATGGCCAAAACATCTTGTTTATCAATTGGATGAAAAGGTGTGTATTATTTGTATATGTATTATTAACTTAGAATATATTGATCATGTTTCTAACAAATTATTTTATTAGATCAAATCCCTAAAGAAGAAACTTACACCCAGGAAACCACGACCAGAGCCAGAGCCAATTGATGATCCTCTGCAATCCTTGTTGGTGTTAGCTAACAAGATTAGGAGTAAAAGTTTGGAGCTCTATTGGGATAAAAAAATATTTAGGAGACAAAATAACATGCCTCTATATATTCACATGTCAGATTGCATGGAGATGTATTCAGGCATGGATGAGATAAACCTAACTCGCATCCAATTTTGGATCATGTAAGTACTGTAAATGTTAATTTTAAATGTCAAATTTCAAATTTATTACATTTTCTAACTATTATTTCAATATGATTCAGGTATTTGAATAATATTTCAATTGAAATGGGAAACAACAATGTCTACGGATTCATTGAACCACAATCCATATTGGGTTTGGCAGATAATTCACGCCAAGTCATATATTATGGATTGGATTGGTCAATCAAACAAGAGGATCTACCTTGCACTATACCTTCACAAGTAAGTATAATATGTTTTGATATAATAAAATTTTTAAAAAAAAAGTATATATAATCAATCACCTATGTTTATTGCATGTAGTGAGCATTGGCAACTTATTGTTCTTTGCCCGATGGATCATCTAGCGATCTTCTTTTGTTCATTGCACAAACCTCTCCCTCCGAAGTTGAAGAAAGTGCTTGAAGGGTATGTAAATATTATTTAATTGTTATCATTCATTTGTCTTTTCTCCTAATTATTATAGTGTGACATTATGTATAATTTGATTTAACCAACATTCATGTTGGACATCATATGCTCACGAGCCATAGTCGTGCCAGACCAAGACTTGATTTTGTAATAACAAAGGTAAAAATGTTTGTATTAGGAAACACAAATGCAACATTATGTACACTTCTAACTAAATCATTCAATTCTTTGTAGGCTAATAAACAAACGTATAGACCGCAATGTAGTTTCTATGTCATGTAGTGGATGGAAAGCATAATTCGGATGGGGATAACAGACCATTGGTTAGAGGTACATACTTTTTAACATACCATTTGTTAATTTAATTAATTGATACATAATTGTTAATAATTATTAATTATTTTCCAGACCTTTAGTGACTCATTGCCATTTGCTGAAGAAGCCATCGACTACACTCGCAAGCAACGGGCGACATTTCTAGCGTATTGTAGTAAGCAACAGAATATAGATGAGTCTTTTGAAGCTGATAATTAGGAATATACATGTGAAGTTATGATTTAAACATTTGTTAGTTTAGTATTTGGATTATTCAATTGATTTCATTTTGTAGTAGTTAATTACAACACTATTAGATACAAAATTGCTATTTAGAATAGTTTCCAAGTTAAAGTATGATTTTGGTTTATGAACCATGTTATTTATTGGCTTATAACTTGTGAAATATGTGTATGGACTTGTTGTGTGGACTGTCTGGAATAAACAGGTACAAAAATTAAGGGAAAACACTAAAAAAAGAAACGAATATTAAAAAAAAGGTAAGCACGACGATTCTAACTATAACCGTCGTAGTCTGTATACAGACTACGACGGTTCTAGCTAAAACCGTCGTAGTCTGTATTCTATACTACGACGGGTTAACTAAAACCGTCGTAGTGTGATAATACTAACTACGACTGTTACAGACAACGACGGTTTTTGTTGAACCGTCGTAGTCTGTATTATCACACTACGACGGTTACAGACTACAACGGTTTTAATGAGAACCGTCGTAGTCTGTCAAAACAGACTACGACTCCAGATGCAACAACGGTTCATGAACCGTCGTAGTCTGTAAATTTTAACCGTCGTAATGTGTCTTTTCTGTACTAGTGCCTCTAAAACTTACATCTTATAAATATTAAATATAACATTAGAAACAAAGAAAAAATAATCAAAAACAAAAAACTAAAAAGAAAATATAAAAAACGTAAATATTAAAAGAGTACAAAAAAATTCAATAATATTTCTCAAAAGAAAAAATACCATCAACATAATTATAATTATAACTATTTAACGAGATTATACTCACATTATATATAATCAAACACACATATCTTAATATTATACCTAATTGTATATAATCAAACACATATTTCATATAATATTTTAAAGTCTATTACGATATATATCACACTTTAATTTTAACTTTTAACATAGTTTTATCAAATATTCATCATATAGTTTCAAATTATTTAAAAGAAACAACTGCAATCAATTTCGAGAAGTAAAGAAAATATAATAAGGAAAAAAATTCAAGATCAAATTTTAAATTTTCGAGAAGGATATATTCACTGAAATCAATACCTTGTGCTTAAAAAAAATGAACGAAACCAATACCCTACGAAGCAAAAGTTTCCAATGAGTTTACCGACATCTTTTTCGGCAATGAACAATAAATAAACCACAAACCTCCAACACTTGTATTCTTAAAAGCTTCTTTCCAATTCTCAATCTTTTGTAAAGGTTTCTTCAAGATGGTCCTTCAAATCTCCAAACACCTACAGGGATAGCATTTTTGAGAACATGAGATTAAAAAGGAAAAATAACGAAAAAAAAAAAATTTAGTGCAACCTAAAACAAAAGTAAAGAAGAGAAAAGGCTCACCTAGAATATTGTGGTTAATGGAGAGGAATCAAAGCTTTGAAGGACAAATTATTGATGGTAGATGAGTTATAGGTTTTGGAGGCTTCAAAGGTAAGAATCAAATAGAGAAATAGCTTCTCCTTTGCAAGCACGTGGACCACTCGAGAATAAAGAATGGAGAAGAACTTAAAGTGAGAGTGACTTATGTGAGAAATGACCAAATTGTTTTTTAGGTCTTGGACCTCAATAAATGGCGATTCAAACAAGCTTTAGCCTTTAAGCATTACAAACCCTTCCCTCTTTGGCCTTGTCGCCTTGGACAGGTTCGACTCAATCATGTAGGGTAATTATGTGCTACTTTTTGAATTTTGGCCACTTCGGTAAAACTACTAGTTAATGACATAAAAAGGTTATAGTGTTACTTAAAATACATTGTGGGTAGAGAATTTAGAGAAGTGAGATGGCACGAAAAGGAGTGAAAATAAGAGAACTAAGAAAATAAAAATATTATCATTCTGAGTTTTTATTTTCTATATGTGAAACCCTTTTGTAGATAAAAAAGATAATTTATGAATTATAATGGGTGGCTTTGGGTGTATCCCTGTTCCAAAATTGCTCATAAAACATGTATTTTTTTTTTAAATAACAAAATTTTAATTTATATTTTAAAATTAATTAATACAAAATTCTATAGATTGATAATCAATAGCTAATATTTGTTAATAAAATTATGATTAATAATAATTAATCATGTTATCTTTTATAAAATATTTTATATAATTGAATTTTATAATTTTTTTATTAATTATATAAAAAAAATAAAATGAAAAGTTGATACTTAAATACAAATGCGTATAAATTTATGAATTTTATGTTTTATATAATCTTTTCACTTGAACATCTTTCAAAGTTAATCAAATAGAAATATAAGTGCTACATCAATTACCAATCACGCCAAACTTAGATCGAGGATAAACCACACATGGGGCTACATATAATTTCTCTCTGATTGACCCATAATATAACTCATTACATTAATGACATCATGTTATATATGGACCTACCACAATGGACAAAAAGGCAAAACACAACTTTGAATTGAACCAACTAGTGCGAACTTTAAGACTATCTAGACCATAACATTGATTGCCTTTTAAGTTAACAAAGTTCTTTTTCCAAATAATTTTGTCTCCTATTCAGGCTAACAATTCTTGTTTTATATATGACCATTAAATTAGCAATGGACTTTTCTTTTCCTTTTTAGTTTAGCAATGTTATTTTTTTCTTATAACTCGATAAAAAATTCAGGGATATTCCCGAAAGGTTGTCGACAAAGTCTTTCTAACTTTTCAAAATTATTAGAACGACTAAAATTAGAGATGGATAATGTAAAATAAATATGGATAATTTCTCTCTCTAGAATTGATCATTTTCTTTTCTAAAAAGATTACAAACGATTTAGATGCACATCTCAACCTAAGCAAATCACTTAATACCTTTTTCTTTATCTTTAATCCTTTATATACCATTTTTTTTTATAATTGTACTAGCTAAATCCCATTATTATTTCTTATCTGGTTTATTTTAATTATGTAACAATCTTTCTTTTAGAAGGCTTGGGATTTTTATTAATTATAAATTATTAAGTTATTATTGGAATTAAAATAAATTTTAAGATTATTATCATGATTAGATTTAAATGATTAAATTTGTTTACAAGTAATTGTGGTAAATTGACAAGTTACTTAGTCTATGTGATTAGATGAACTTTGAGATGATGCACCTAAAAAACGGATAAAGTTTATTTACAAGATGAATTGAGTTTGATTTACGAACTTAACTTTTAAGTTTATTGTACTATCTTTATTTGATTTTTAGTAGATCCCATTAAGAAAGAATTAAAGGTGCTAAAATTTAAGGAGCTTCCCATACATGTTTCCTTATTAAAAGATGTACATATGTACTAGTGAGAACAGCGTAAGAGTTGTAGAGTAATTTTTATCTCCTCAAAACAACTATAACTCATATTCTACAAGTTACAACATTAAAGATAAATAGTTTGTTTTATCAATTTTTACGGAGATATCTAATGAAAAATTTTAAGTACTCAAAAGGATAATTTTCGTCTTACATTTGCGAATATACAAAGGAACTTGAAAAAAGTCATAACATTTACATCAAGTTGAAGTATGTATAATTGGACAAACAGTTGAAGTATATATAGATAACATGATGGTCAAATCCAGTTCTACCGAGGACTACCCCAACATTTCGCCAATATCTTTGCACATGTTTGATGCCATAACGTTTTTGGAGTTGGTGGTGGCAAATTTTTGGGTTTCATGATCACAAACAGAGGGATCGAGACTAATCCTGATAAATGTTCAGTCGTCCTAGCAATGCGCAGTTCCAACATGCTGAATGAACTATAACGCTTGAATGACCGCCTTGCAACCCTTGCCCAGTTCATCCCTCATTTAGTAGAAAAGAGTCGGCCATTGTTCAAATTGCTAAAAGGAACAAAGGTTTTCATATGGTCGGAAGAATGTGAAACCGCCTTTCTGGCATTAAAACGCGAACTCGCAGTACTTTCCGTCCTCACAAGCCCGCGACCCCATACCAAGCTGTATCTGTTGGACTTAGAGCTTGAAGATGCTTTAGAGTCTCTCTTGTTGTTTTGCTTTTGATGTTTATGTAATTTTAGTTTTCTTAGATAAAATGTAATTAGGAGTTTCCCATGTATTGATTGTTTAGTTTAGGCATGTATGTGGTTGTTCTTTGTTTGAATACCCTGGAGAGCTTGGGAATCTAGTGTGATTTCTCATGTATCAAATGTTTGATTTCCCACTCAAACTTGTTTTGAAAATGTCTTTGGTAACCAACTGAAGTAATAGATTACCAACAGTAGGTAGTTAACTACCAACAGCAGGTAATCAACTACCAACAGTAGGTAACAGAGTGTGAAAATTCATTTGTTACTCGAGTAATCGATTACCCCCTCGTGTTAATCGATTACCATGGCTAAAAATCACCCTGGAAACCTTTGTTCACTGGTTTAATCGATTACCAACCCCTGACAGTCGATTACCCCTATCAGAAAAATATTAAGTTGCCCAAATTGAGTTTTTAATTGAATATATAAATACTCTTTTCTCAAAAATTAACATAAGATCATGGAACATAAGTTTTAGACAAGTTCATACACTTTCAAATTCTCTCTAAACTGAGTTTATCATCTTTTCCAAGAAACCCATAAAGAACTTCAAGAGTTTATCAAGTCTTCATAAAGAAAGGGCAAAACTTGATCTTTTCTCTGACTGGGTGGTATTCATTTTGTTTTCTTTTTTGATCAGATCTACACTCCAGGTGTTTTCTAAACTGATCTTTTGTTTACCTTTTGGTTTATGGGTTGTTACTCTAGGAGAGAGGTCTCTCTGGATAGAGTAAAGGTCTTTGAGAAGGGTGTTCTCAAAGATTTGATCTTGGGTGTTCCAAGGTCAGGGAAGAACTGTTCTTTGGGTTAAAGGACAGGTTTTTGGGTGTTTTGATTTCGTTTTTGTGTTGCTTGTTGTAGAGTGAATGTAAAAGAACACAAAAGGGATCATTTGATAGTGGAAAACCGATCGCAACAGTTGTTGGGTTGGGACTGGATGTAGGCAGTGGGCCGAACCAGTATAAATTACTATGCACTCCTCTTCTTCCTTCTTCTCTTTACCATTTACCATTAATTGCTGCTATCTTGGTTTATCTTCTGCAATTTGTTCAGTAATTGACTTGGTAATTAACTCGGTAATTGACTCGGTAATCAACTAAAACTAGAACAGTTAGATACTGATATTGATTACGCTGTATATTGATTACTAACGTGTTTCTGATTTTTCCTTTTGGTATTTCCGCTGTGTATCTTTGATATTTCTCGCTTATCTGTCTCAATTATTGATAGGTAATCAAGAATAGTTTTATTTGAATTAAAAGGAAATAGAAACTCACGAAAATTGGGCTATAGTGGAACTAGAATCTATTCACCCCCCCTCTAGATTCACACATAGGGACCAACAATTGGTACCAGAGCTTTATCTAGTAGGTTGCTCTAGATTTTGATCCATAGTTCCTTAGAATGGCCGGTAATCAATTACCATTCGCTGAAGGTGCCTCTATTAACAGACCTCCTCTTTTTTGTGGTGATAACTATCCTTTTTGGAAAGTGAGGATGAAAATCTTTATGGAGTCTGTACATAGAAGCATTTGGCAAGCGGTTGTGACTGATTTCAAGGTTCCCATATACATAGAAAATGGGAATGAGATTGAAAAACCATTTGAGAGATGGGAACAAGAAGAAATTAGGAGAGCTGAAAATGATGCAAAAGCTTTAAATATCATACATTCTGCTTTGAATTCGGATGAATTTTTCAGAATTTCAAACTTGCAACACTGACCAAAGAAGCTTGGGATCTAATAAGGGTCACACACGAAGGAACCGCTGAAGTACGAAGGGTAAGGAAGAATACCTTGATCCAAGAATACGAAACCTTTAGAATGGCACAAGGTGAGTCCGTGATGGATATGCAGAAACGTTTCACACACATCGTAAACCATCTCAAAGGACTTGGTAAGATCTTCGTTGAGGAAGAAGTCAATGTGAAAGTCTTTGAAATCCTTGAGCGAGAAAATGGCAACCAAGCATGTCACAAAGCAATCACTGAATCAAAGAACCTAGCCTTGATGACAAGTGCGAGTTATTTGGTAAGTTGAGGGAATATGAAATGGATATGTCCCGTATTGCTTGATGAAGAACAAAAAGATAAGAAAGCCAAAGGTCTAGCACTCAAGATGGAAGACACACTAGTGAGAGCGATGCATCAATTTGTGGTAGTGAATCGAACAGGAAAATATGAATCTCATGGTAAGGAAATTCAAAAGGTTCATGAAGAGGAACAATGATAAAAGGAGATTCAATAATTCCAGAAAAAGCTTCAAGAGGAATGAGAGTTCATCTTCAAAGGTCACTTGTTATGAGTGTGGAAAAATGGGTCACTACAAATCGGAGTGCCCCAACATGAAGAAAAGTAGCAGCAGTGAGCCTAGAAGAGCAGAACATGAAGAAAGGCCCAAGAAAGACAGATTTCGCAAGAAAAAGGCATACATAGCTTGGGAAGAGAATGATTCCTCAACCTCTAGTGGAAGTGATAATGAAGAAGCAAATTTGTGTCTCATGGCAAATCCAACATCCGATGATGAGGTAAGTGATTCTGATTCATCTACTTTTGACTATGATGAGCTGCAAACTGCTTTTTGTGAACTTTACAAGGAAGCCGAAAAACTAGGCAAGTTGAACAAGGTTTTGAAAAACAAAATTACTTGATTTGGAAAATGATATTTCGTTTTGAAAACTGATGTTCAAAGTTTGAAAAAGGAAAATGATATCTTGAAACTGCCCTGTTCAAAGTGTAAGTCTTTTGATGACTCCTTGAAAAAGAATAACATGAAGTTCTTTGCATTTAGACAAACCAGCAAAAACAGAACTTTCTGTTGGACTTAAAGCTTGAAGATGTGTTTGTTCTCCTCTTAGTGTTTTGATTTTGATGTTATGGAATTTTGGTTTTTCTTAGATGAAATGTAATTAGGATCTTTCTATGTATTGTTTGTTGAGCTTAGGCATGTATGTGTTTGATTCTTTGTTTGGATAACTCAGGGAGTTTTGCTATCTTGTGTGTGATTACTCACTTGACAAATGGTTGATTTCCTTTTCTAAAAACAAGTCTTGAAAAACCTTTGGGAACCAATTGAGGTAATAGATTACCAACAAGAGGTAATCAACTACCAAACAATAGGTAACAAAGTGTGGAAATCCATTTGTTTGCTGGAGTAATCGATTACCAACAATAGGTAATCGATTACCATACTCAAAGATCACTCAAGATTGCATTTCTTACTGGAGTAATCGATTACCCTTTCATGGTAATCGATTACCAAGTTTTCCTCCTCTGGAGTAATCGATTACCCTCCCCTGGTAATCGATTACCTGAGCTTTCCTCACTGGAGTAATCGATTACCCTCCCCTGGTAATCGATTACCATGTTTAAAAATGCACCCAGAAATGTTGTAACGGCTAGTTTAATCGATTACCCACTTATTGTAATCGATTACTTAGACCATTGAGCCATCAGTTTGCCCAAAAATAAGCTTCAAACTGCATCTTTAAAAGCTCTTTTATGAAAACCATATTAGAATGCTTGGAATACACTTTCAAAAAAAAGGCTCTAACACTTTCAAATCCTCTCAAAAGAGAGTTCATCATTTTATCCAAGAGAAATCATTTAGAACTTCAAGAGCTCTTAAAGAAGTTTTCATATAAGGCAAATTAATTCTTATTACTGATTGGGTGGCATTCATTGTGTTGATATTGTGATCATAATCTACACTTCAGGTGTTTTCTAAACTGATCTTTTGATTACCATTTTGGTTGTTGGGTTATTACTCTAGGAGAGAGGTCTCTCTGGATAGAGTAAGAGTATTTGAGAAGTGTTTTCTCAAAGGTTTGATCTTGGGTGTGCCAAGGTCTGGGAAGAACTGTTCTTTGAGTAGAAGAACAGGTTTTGGGTGTTTTGATTTCGTTTTTGTGTTGCTTGTTGTAGAGTGAATGTAAAAGAACACAAAAGGGATCATTTAATAGTGGAAAATCAATTGCAACAGTTGTTGGGTTGGGACTGGACGTAGGCAGTTGGCCGAACCAGTATAGATCGTTGTGCACTCTTTTTCTTCCTTATCCTCTTTACATTTTTCCTTATATTGCTGTTATAATTGATTAAATTCTGCAGTATGTTTGGTAACTGTATTGATAATCAACTTAGTAATTGATACGGTAATTGAATCAGTAATAGAATCGGTAATTGAATCGGTAATTGATACGGTAATTGATAGGTAATCGAGAACTGATTTGTTTGAATTAAAAGGAATTAGAATCTTGCGAATTTTGGCTAAAATTGAACAAGAATCTATTCACCCCCCTCTAGATTCATACATAGGGACCAACACTTTCTCATGTAGTTATTGTATGAAACCTGGACATAATTCTTATAATTGCATGATTAGAAAGGAAGGAATAACTAGTGGATTGTTTAAATGGATTAGGAAAGATAGTCACAACTCTAACACTAATGGACCCAACAAGACTTGGGTACCAAAAACAAAGTGATATCTTTTTCTGTGTAGGTGTGCTTGAGAGCCAAACACTCAACTTGGTATTTGGATAGCGGCTGCTCAAGACATATGACTGGCGACAAGAGCAATTTTATCTCCTTCAAATCAAAAGAATCTGGTTCAGTAGTGTATGGAGATAACAACAAAGGGAAAATACTGGGTATAGGTGCAGTTGGAGACAAATCCAACACTGTGATTGAAGATGTACTGCTTGTGGAAGGTTTGAAATTCAATCTTCTGAGTATTAGCCAACTATGCGACAAAGGCTATCATGTATCATTCGATAATGGTTGCTGCAATATCAGTAGCAGTGACTCGAGTGAGGTATTAATGGTCGGTAAGAGACATGAGAAGTGTTTTTGTTGGTGATGATGAGATTACAGGTGAAGACAGCAACAACAAACCACAATTACAGCAAGATACATCAACCAATTCTCATGAGCTGCCAAGAGAATGGAGGAAACCAAGAGACTTATCTCTTAACAACATCATTGGTGACATCCATAAGGGAATATCCACAAGATCCTCTCATAATATGTTCTGTGATGATTATGCATTTGTATCTCAATTTGAACCCTCTTGTGTTGGTGATGCTATTAATGATGAATTTTGGATGAATGTTATGCATGAGGAGTTAAATCAATTTAAAAGGAATGACGTTGGGGAGTTAGTACCTTTTAATAGAGATATGAATCTAATTGGAACAAAATGGGTGTTTAAGAATAAGTTAGATGAAAATGGAATAGTGGTTAGGAATAAGGCAAGATTAGTAGCTAAGGGATATAATCAACAAGAAGGAATAGACTTTGATGAAACATATGCCCCAGTTGCTAGATTAGAAGCTGTAAGAGTCTTACTTGCTTTTGCCTGCATTCATGATTTTAAGTTGTTTCAGATGGATGTTAAAAGTGCGTTCTTAAATGGCTACATCAATGAGGAAGTCTTTGTTTCAAAACCTCCTGGTTTCACTGACTTCAGTTACCCTGAGCATGTGTACAAGCTAAAGAAGGCCCTCTACGGTCTGAAGCAAGCCCCTAGACAATGGTATGAAAGGTTAAGTAAGTTTCTTTTGTCAAAAGGATTCAACAGAGGTAATGTTGACAAAACTCTTTTCATAAGGAGAAAGTCTAACAGTATTTTATTGGTCCAAGTGTATGTTGATGATATCATTTTTGGATCAACTAATCAATCTCTGTGTGAAGAATTTGTGGAAAGCATGCAGGGAGAGTTTGACATGTCTATGATGGGAGAACTCAAATTCTTCCTAGGACTGCAAGTCAAGCAACTGAAAGAAGGAACCTTTATACATCAAGCAAAGTACACTAAAGAGTTGTTGAAGAAATTCGACATGGAAAGTTGTAAGATCTCTAATATACCTATGTCAACTAATCTCTTTTTAGATAATGATGCTACAGGACTAGAAGTGGACCAAACAAAGTACAGAGAGATCATTGGATCACTCTTGTATCTCACAGCGAGCAGACCGGATATAATGTTTAGTGTTTGTGTTTGCGCGCGATTTCAATTTTCTCCAAAACAATCACACATGACTGCTGTGAAGAAAATTCTGAAGTATCTTAAAGGAACAACGAACTGCGGTTTGTGGTATCCCAAAGGTACGTCCCCTACTCTAGTCGATTTTAGTGACTCAGATTTTGCAGGTTGCAAAACAGATAGGAAGAGCACGAGTGGTGTATGTCACTTGTTTGGAGAAAGCTTAGTCTCATGGTACAGCAAGAAACAAGCATGTGTTGCTCTATCAACAGCAGAAGCAGAGTATGTTGCTGCGGGTAGCTGTTGTGCTCAAACCATTTGATTGAAGCAACAACTTGAGAATTTTGGACTAAAGCTTGATCACATTCCTATCAAGTGTGACAATACAAGTGCAATCAGTATCACGAAGTACCCGGTTTTGCACTCAAGAATAAAGCATATTGAGGTGCGCCATCATTTCATAAGGGATCATGTTGAGAAAGGTGACTGTGAAGTGGAGTTCATTGAAACGGAGAATCAACTCGCGGATATCTTCACAAAGCCCCTACCTAAGGAGAGATTCTTCAAACTTAGAACCAACCTTGGTATACTAAATGAGGAACACCTCTCATGAATTCTCTAAGTATGGTAAGTTGGATCATTCATAGTGCTCCAACAAGGTATGAGTTCATTACATTACATAGTCATGACCATTTATGTTTCAAAACATGCAAAATCAAGTGTTTTCAATGTTTCTGATATAGATAATCGATTACCATTTCGTTTCAATCGATTACCTAGCTTGATTTCAAAGTTTTTGGTGAATTACTCTCTGGAGTAATCGATTACCCCACCTAGTAATCGATTACCACGATTTCAAAATGAGTTTTTCCAGTTTGTGAGCCACTGGAGTAATCGATTACCTTGGCTGGTTAATCGATTACCTTGGCCTTTGTTTTCAAAGTTTTTGGTTACTCACTGGAGTAATCGATAGGGTTTTTCAAGTGTTTTTCATGGTTTTGGGCCTAATCGATTACAATTTCTTAGGGTCCAATACTTTGTTCATTGAATCTAACCTCAATTGTGGAAGTTTTATAAGTGATTTTCAGGTTTTGGGTTTCATTCTACATATCTCACAAACCCTAAAAATCTCTTTCTCTCTCTAACCCTAAAGCCCCCTTTCATCTTCTTCATCTTCTCCACCACCACCATCAATGGAAGAGCAAGGACGAGGCAAGCGGATCAAGCATGTAGGTCACAAGCCTAAGCCAAGAGTTTCGCCCCGATCAAAGAAGGGTGAATCCTCCTCCAAGAGGAAAGAACCCACATCTCCCAGAGAAACCGTGGCACGCCCAATTAATCCGTGGTTCACCTTTACTGCACAAGAATCACATTTCTATGGAGATTTCGCAAACAAGGAACTCATTCCGGCGAAGATTTTGGACCTCCGATGGCTAGATGCACAAGGGTTCACATTTCACTCTTTGCTCCGAGATCAGAACCTGGAGAAATTTGTTGGTCTGAAGGGTCACATATACCCCGATCTAGTGAGAGTTTTCTACTCCAACCTCCGACCACACCAAGCCACCGAAATGGTAATCTCCGAGGTAAAAGGCAAACCTATGATTTTGACTCATGATATATTTTTCCGTTTTGCTGGATTCAAGAATGAAGGTATACGTCCTACGATTGAGCACTTGCAAGCACAAGGAATCGAGCTTCACAAAGATTCATTCTTTATGAGCCTACTCAAGAATCCCGAGGCATGGGAAGCAGAAAAGGCTGCAAGAAAGGAGCGTGGGAAGAAGATAACCTACAACACCGGCGGGCTGAACGCCGACGATCGTCTTCTTCACTATACAATTTGCTGGATCCTAGCTGCAAGAGGAGCCAATCACGCTCAAATCAATGAGGAAGACATGGTGATGATGGCTGCGTTGAAAAATGGCATTCAAATCGACTGGGCACATATTGTGATGGACAACATGCTCAAGACGAGAAGGCTATTTGACAACAAATGCCCTTATTCTCTGTTTATTTCACGTTTGCTTGAGCATTTTCAGGTTGATACTACAAATGAAAGCAGAGACTTAGTGAAGGACATTCACATCATTGGAGACAAAGCGTTAAAGATGATGCAATTGACAAAAACTGATGCTGGATGGGTGCCAAGGGAAGAAGCCCCACAACAACAACAACAAACAGAAGCTGCAACCGATCCACCTTCTGATGATGATGATTCGGCGGCTGGGGAGTACATCCCTAAATCCCGTTTTGAATCAATAGTCATTGATAGGATGGATGAGCTGGAAGCTACCACTGCCAAAAGATTGGATGATATGGAGGCTGCAAGCAATGCTCGCTTCTTGGATCTCAAGGAGCTGCTGGAGTCTCTTCATACTCGCTTAGATGCACTCTAGTATTCTCTTCTTATCACTCTTCTCTCTTTTGCTTCTTGATATACCAAATAGGGGGAGAATGAATGTATAGGTTATCCTAGATAGGGGGAGTAGAATAGAGTAGCTTATATTGAGTAGTTGAGTAATATTGATTAGTTTTTGGTAGCATTTGGTTCTGCGCTTTATGGTTGAAATTTTTGTTATTTTGGGTTGCTCTGAACAATTTATGTTTTTGGATATTTGAACTTGAACAATTCGATATGGTTGTAATAGTTTCGCTTTATGGTTTATATTCCGATTTTGTTTTTAATTCTTCTGGTCTTGATCTATGATTGTGAATTGAATCATCTCTTATATTGTTGAATGGATGATTTTACTTGATGATTGATAGTATAATGTTCTGTTTAAGATAGATAGTACTGTGAATCTGCAATGTATATACTGCATATTTGGATATCTCTAACAGTTGCAGGATTCTTAGAAGATCAACACACATCCTAAACCTCTAGGAAAACCTTGGTTGAGATTTGGTACATCAAAATCAAAAAGGGGGAGATTGTTGGACTTAAAGTTTGAAGATGCTTTGGAGTCTCTCTGGTTGTTTTGCTTTTGATGTTTATGTAATTTTGGTTTTCTTAGATAAAATGTAATTAGGAGTTTCCCATGTATTGATTGTTTAGTTTAGGCATGTATGTGGTTGTTCTTTGTTTGAATACCCTAGAGAGCTTGGGAATCTAGTGTGATTTCTCATGTATCAAATGTTTGATTTCCCACTCAAACTTGTTTTGAAAATGTCTTTGGTAACCAACTGAGGTAATAGACTACCAACAGTAGGTAGTTAACTACCAACAGCAGGTAATCAACTACCAACAGTAGGTAACAGAGTGTGGAAATTCATTTGTTACTGGAGTAATCGATTACCCCCTCGGGTTAATCGATTAACATGGCTAAAAATCACCCTGGAAACCTTCGTTCACTGGTTTAATCGATTACCAACCCCTGGCAGTCGATTACCCCTATCAGAAAAACATTAAGTTGCCCAAATTGAGTTTTTAATTGAATATATAAATACTCTTTTCTCAAAAATTAACATAAGATCTTGGAACATAAGTTTTAGACAAGTTCATACACTTTCAAATTCTCTCTAAACTGAGTTTATCATCTTTTCCAAGAAACCCATAAAGAACTTCAAGAGTTTATCAAGTTTTCATAAAGAAAGGGCAAAACTTGATCTTTTCTCTGACTGGGTGGTATTCATTGTGTTTTCTTTTGTGATCAGATCTACACTCCAGGTGTTTTCTAAACTGATCTTTTGTTTACCTTTTGGTTTCTGGGTTGTTACTCTAAGAGAGAGGTCTCTCTAGATAGAGTAAAGGTCTTTGAGAAGGGTGTTCTCAAAGATTTGATATTAGGTGTTCCAAGTCAGGGAAGAACTGTTCTTTGGGTTAAAGGACAGGTTTTTGGGTGTTTTGATTTCATTTTTGTGTTGCTTGTTGCAGAGTGAATGTAAAAGAACACAAAAGGGATCATTTGATAGTGGAAAACCGAACGCAACAGTTGTTGGGTTGGGACTGGATGTAGGCAGTGGGCCGAACCAGTATAAATCACTGTGCACTCTTCTTCTTCCTTCTTCTCTTTACCGTTTACCATTAATTGCTGCTATCTTGGTTTATCTTCTGCAATTTGTTCAGTAATTGACTTGGTAATTAACTCGGTAATTGACTCGGTAATCAACTAAAACTGGAACAGTTAGATACTGATATTGATTACGCTGTATATTGATTACTAACGTGTTTCTGATTTTTCCTTTTGGTATTTCCGCTGTGTATCTTTGATATTTCTTGCTTATCTGTCTCAATTATTGATAGGTAATCAAGAATAGTTTTGTTTGAATTAAAAGGAAATAGAAACTCGCGAAAATTGGGCTATAGTGGAACTAGAATCTATTCACTCCCCCCTCTAGATTCACACATAGGGACCAACAGTATCTATACTTGGTCGTGTCCATCCACACGCTCAGTGTTGTATTGCTAATGGACGAAGATAAAGAGTCACAGTCGGTATACTTCGTCAGTCGTACCTCTAACCTCCGGAGACGAGGTATTAAACAATTGAGAAGCTGGTCCTCGCCCTCATCTTCTCGAGTTGACGCCTCCGGCAATATTTTTGGAGTCACCCCATCATAGTCCAGACGAACTTCCCTATCCGCCAGGTCCTCCAAAAGCCTGATCTGGCGCGGCGTATGACCGCATGGTCGGTCGAGCTCTCCGAGTTCGGCCTCGATTACAAATCTCGAGAGCCAATGAAAGCATAATTTCTTGCTTATTTTTTGGCTGAGCTCCCCCATTCTAACACCCCCAGGCTACATGGATCCTAAGAGTTGATGGATCCTCCAACAAGAAAGACAGTGGGGCGGGCGTCATACTGTAGGGGTCGGACGATCTCACCATTGAACAAGCCATCAGCTTTGGTTTTCCCACCTCCAACAATCAAGCATAGTATGAAGCCCTCCTTGCTGGCCTTCGCTTGGTGATGGAAATGGGAGTCTGAGGCATCATTTGCCATAGTGACTCACAATTGGTGATAAGTCAGGTCTGTGACGAGTATCAAGCAAGGGAGCCCCTCCTTCTGAAATACTATCATATGGTTAAGCAACTCATCGACCGGTTCAAGACATTTGAAATATGCCATGTACCAAGATCGGAAAATGACCGAGCCGACGTACTATCCAAGTTGGCGAGCACTAGGAAAGCGGGGCAACATCGAACGATCATTCAAGAAACCTTAGAAACCCCAAGCTAGGACCAAAACCATATTTCTATCGTGGAAGTTGGGAAGGAAAATTGGATGACCCCCATTATCGACTACCTCAAGCAAGGGACCCAACCAACGGATGAGGCCGAGGCCAAAAACTTAGAAGGCAGGCCTTGTACTACATATTACACAATGATGAACTCTTCAAAAGAGGGTTCTCGGTGCCACTCCTTAAGTGCCTAGACTCAGACTAGACCGCTTACGTCCTCACTGAGCTTCACAAGGAGGTATGTGGAGCCCATTCGGGAGCCCGGTGCATGGCGACAAGGGTACTCCGAGCCAATTACTACTAGCCCACAATTTGCCAAGATACCCAACATTTTACATGCAACTGTGAGGAATGTTAAAAGTATGGCTCGGTCCATAACGTGCCCCCCAAAGAATTGCACAACATTTACTCCTTCTGGCTTTTTGCTTCTTGGGGAATGGATATCTTCAGCCCTTTCCCCATAGCCAAGGGGCAAGTGAAATTTTTACTTATGACAATTGATTACTTTACCAAGTGGATAGAAGCCGAACCGCTTGCCACGATCTCAGCCACCCACCCAGGTCCAAAAATTTTGCTGGAAGCAAATCATATGCCGGCACAACCTCCCTTTTTAGATTGTAACAGACAATGGAAAACAATTCACAGAAAAGAACTTTGAGCAGTTCCTAACACAGCTTGGAATAAAGCACCAAGTCTCGTTAGTGGAACACCCCCAAACCAGGCTGAGGCCACCAATAAAGTCATCTTGATTGAATTAAAGAAGAAGTTAGGTGACAAAAAGGGTGCATGGCCTGATGAAATACCAGGTATATTGTGGGGATACCATTGCACTCCCCAGTTATCCACCAAGGAAACTCATTACCGGTTAGTATACGACACTGACTCCATGATACCTGTAGAACTCGATGAGTCGTCTTGGAGGCAGCCCATTTACACCGGCGAACAAAACAATGTGAATATGCAAAGTGACCTCGACCTCCTCGCAGAAATCCATGACAAAGCCCAAATCAGAGACACGATAGCAAAGCTTCGCGCTACCCGAAAACACAATTCCCTTGCCCAACCACGTGCTTTCCATGTCGGAGACTTAGTTTGGCGAAAGTTGGGAGATGCCTGTAGAGATAGCCGCCACGACAAACTAGCACCAAATTGGGAGGGCCCATTTCGCGTCCACGCCTCCCTCCACAATGAATCTCACAAGTTAGAAGAGTTAAATGGGAAACTCATCCCACACACATGGAACGTGACTCATCTCAAGATGTATTATAGTTAGTATAGAAAACATTGTATTAACACATGTACTCTTTTTTCTAACCCAGATTTTTTTTCTAAAGAGGGTTTTGCCAGGAGGTTTTAATGAAACATGTCCTTCCATCAATAAAGTACAAGACCCTTCTTTTCCATACTTATCTTCGTTTTATAAAGGAAGTACCTGAGTAGGCCCCACAACTCGGCGCGTTTGTTTCTAAAGGAAGTATCTGAGTCGACCCCACAACTCAGACATACTTATCCTATTCTTAATTATCCAAGTCGGCCACACGACACAGACATATTTATCATATTCTTAATTATCCGAGTCGGCCCAATGACTCAACGCGTTCGTTTTTAAAGGAAGTATCTGAGTAGGCCCCGCGACTCGGACATACTTATCCTATTCTTAATTATCCGAGTTGGCCACACGACTCGACACATTCATTTTTAAAGGAAGTATCTGAGTCGGTCCCACGACTCGGACACATTTATCCTATTCTTAATTATCTGAGTTGGCCCCATGACTTGGACATACTTATCCTATTTTTAGTTATCCGAGTTGGCCCCACGACGCAGACATACTTGTCTTATTCTTAAGTGTACAAGTCGGCCCCACGACTTAGCGCATTCATTTTTAAAAGATAGCACAATTGTATCAAAATCCACTCACAACAGATAGCACAATTGTTCCATTGAATAGACAAAGAAAGGCAGGAGAAATTACAAGTGCACATCACATTACAAGGCTTTCCATCAAGAAAACATCAAAAGTTAAAGACAACAAGAAGTCAAAATACTAAAGCCTACAGAGCAAGTAAAACACTGTGGCGGCCCGAACAGATAAACATTCACTCCTCTTCAACTTCATCTTCCACCTGCCAACCCTCCACAACATCTTTTGTGTAACAGAAGGAATCCATAGTTAGGCCTAAGGCATGATGCAAAGCTTGCTAGACCGCTTTATCAAAACCATCTTGAAATCTGATGCAAACCCATGAGGAACTTGTAAGGGATCTTTATGAATAAGCAAAGGGGTGCCCCAATCTTCATTCACCAAATCATTCAACACTCCAAAGAATTAAGCAAAACTCAAGGATATGAGGTAGAACCTCTCGGTCAAAGACCAAAACAAGAAGAAAATGAAAGTGGTAAGGTGTTTAGGAATGGAATTATCGCCATGAATAAGGATTCAATAAGCTAGGTAGAAGAATCGCCACTTGGATCATGGATCCATAATAAGATTCAAGGTTCTTTGAAGAAACCCTAAGAGAGCTCTCTCCTTTTCTCAAGACTTTTGCCTAAGTTATAAGACCCCTTGTGTGTGGTTGGCCTTGAGTCATCCTAGCCACTTGATCCTTGATGGATTGATCAAGTGATGCTAAGCACCCCTCACTTGATCAATTCAAGAAGGATCTAGAGTTAATGAGATCAAGAGACTCTTAACTCATCTAAGTTTGTGATGATCATGGATTAATTAAGATGGAATTCTATGCCTTGGATTAGAAGTAAATCCTAAGGCTAGAATCCCTTCTTAGATGAGAGTCAATAATTTAGAACTTGACTTAAATTTACATATTTGATTATGGGATAATCAAGTGGTGGAAATTTAAATGAAGTTAGTGGCAATTCCACTAATTCTCTCTCCTAATCCATCCACTCTCTTTTAAGAGAGTGTATTACACTTGCTTAGTTGGATCATAAGACACTTAAGCCCATCTTAAGAGGCTTTAACCAACACAAATAGAAGTCAACATGTCCATAAAAGGAGCTTGGCCGAAATTCACAAACAAACATAGGTCCAAGCTTTACACAAATTAAAGCTAAACTAATTACAAAATACTTAGAAAATTACAAGGCTTCATTTGCCCAATTTGTTGACTTCCAAGAGTTGACCTTTGACTTTGATTTTGACTTGGTCAACTCTTCTTCAACTTGAGCTTTTATTTAACTTTGCATTTCTCTTGTAATTCTCATGCTTGGGAGATGGTCCTCCATCAAAATCTCTCTACAAAAATATCTTCTAATTTTGCATTCAAGTCAGTACATTTTTTCCAAGCTCGTCCACTTGGGCTTGGAGAGACTCTGCCTCAGAAGCCTTTACCTTAGCACGACCCAACTCGGCTTCAAGCTCTGCAATTTTCTTCTGGTCAGCCTCGGCTTATTAGCGCAACAACATGGCTTCTAAACGATATGGGACTAAAGTCTAAATGCATCTTTTTACATGATGTAGGACTAATCAAACTACATATACTCTTAACAAGTGGAACAAGTTATCAAGTAGAAACTTGAGAGGAAATTTTCTAAAAACAAGAGGTAAAGTAAGAGGTGCTTTGTTGGAAGCTACTTAACAATCTAACTAAAATTGCGGATTTTCGGAACTAAAGAATTTTAATATTTTATTACATGGTTGTTATTCTTTAATATTTTATTGACATGGTTGTTGTGTTTATTAAAAAGAACGAGTCAATCGAGAATGAATATTTTCTTTTCTACGATGAAAATTGTTCACGCAGAGAATGAAAAGCACATGGATGGCTGGAACAATAAACAAATAGGGAAGACCTTTTCCTGGCTTCTTCCTCAATTCCAGGTCAACTGTAGTTACTATAATTAAAATATATGTTGTCAACAAATAAAAAGATAAGAACTTCATTAGTGAATAAAAATAGTGTAAAAAATTTAAATACCATCGTCCAATCATGTATCCTTGGATATAATAATTTTTTTAACTTCTATAATAATTATTTTAAAAATAAATTTTATTGATTAATAATAAAATTAATTAATTATTTATTTCTAACAATTCATGATTGCGGCTGTTAACGGACGTTTATTCGATATGTTGATTTCTTTAAAAGAAAGTACAACCATTAAGCGTTTTTAATTGATTTTTTTTTTAAGAAATTAACTTTCACGTATTCTTTTTTTTTTTTTTACTATACTTCCATGCACGTGTTTATGTTAGTACATAGGAACAAAATTTACTCTGTGTAATTTTTGAATCGAAAAATCACAAACCCTTACAACAGTGTAATTTTTGAACGAAAAAATCACAAACCCTCGCATCAATGTAATTTTTGAATGGAAAAACTACAAATCCTCGTACTATATAGTTTTTGGACAAGAAAAACTACAACCCTCGCCACATATAGTTTTTGGACGGAAAAACTGAAACTATCGCTACATAGTTTGACACACATTACCTAAAACCTAATACACTCATTTACTAGATTTAAGGATGTGTTGCAAGTCAATAAAACCTAATATTATATCTTATATAGGTTTTTCACTCATATCTTTTTTTAATACTCTCTAACATAGAATTTTGAATTAACACAAGTCTCAACACATACTATACTTTATCATACATGGCTTTACTTATAAAAAAGAAAAAACAATATTTCATCTTTTCCCCATTTTCTTAAATTTTATGAGACAGATTCAAATTTATTTATTTGTTCAAAGCTTATTTTTAGATTGACAATAAATATAAAATGAAATAAATTTTTGTATATATGTGTTCTATGATATAATTTTGTCTATGAACGAAAGTTTTTCAAACTTTTGGCTTATATTTTGGGTGGGTTTCCACATTCAATTCTTATTAGAATCCACCTTTACCCGGCATGTACTCACAAAGAAAAGTAATCAATGAGGTTACCTCAGGCTGCATCTACGGTGAAGCACGGAATTCACTTTTCTTTTGAAGTAGTGAGTATTTCAGAAAAGATATTTAAGAGAAAAAAACTAAGAAAAAATTAGTTTTATTAATTAATTTGTAGAAACTTATTTTTTTAATTTCTTTAGGAAATGTAAAATTTTATATATTAATTGATAAAAAATTAATTTTAATTTTTGAATAAATAATTTTTTAAAAAAACAACACTCAAATTATCCCAGGTATAAATATTATTGTGACGACGGAGGATACATGCTCAAACTATAAAGTAAATATAAAATTATGTCATTCCTTCTTGTTTTTTTACCATGAGAGACCCACTATACAGAGGATAATTCTTTAATTCCTATTATTAAAATTTATAATTAATAAATAATTTTGAAGATAAAATACTATAATAAAATATCATTATATATATATACATATATATATATATATATGATTATATATACATATATATACATATACATATATATATGATTATTAAGATTCTTAATAAATTAAGAGACAAAAATTAAAAGAGATAAGAAAAATTAAGAAAGATAAAAACTATCGTAAATAAGAATATCATTTAAGACAAGTAAATAATAACTTCAATAGTAGTAAAATGAGAATAAATGTAAGAAAGTGATTTTTTTTTAATCACATATAACTAGATGATTCTTAAAATTAAATTTTTAAATAGAAATAAATTAATTTGTTAATAGAATAAGAAGTTTACAAATCTTTATAAATATTTTCAGAAAGAAAAATAGTTAAATATGTTCTTATAGAAAAATAAACACATTTAAGTTAATATTTGTTAACTTATGTAATTTTTTAAAAGATATAATTATCAAATTAAACCTCATGAAGTGTATTCACTTAAATCTTAGTAATAACTTCTTAACTTATAGGTTTTTTATAACTTTAAAAGAAATTTTCTAGCATTAAAATACATATCAATTATGATGAATTATTCTTTAATGATTTTGATTTTATGATAATTTTAATGGTAGAAATTGCACCGTGAATTTCGAAGGCTAAGATTGAAATCACATTTTTAATGATTTAAATTGTACCAATAATTTCAAAGATATAGATTACACTAATAATTTTAAGGGTTGAGATTCCGTTAATTTCAAAAATCGAAATTACTCCGATATTTTTAATGGTCCGGATTAAACAACAATTTCAAAGGTTAAAATTTACTGGTACATTTAACTATCTAAATTACACCACAAGCATACTTACACTCACTTGGCACACACAATCTTAATCACAATCAATTTGTGCCAAAAAAAAATAAATCATAAGTCAATCCTTAAATATTCAAGTGAACGGAAATGAAAGACTCTACATTACTTTGGAACAAGATCAACATAGGTTTTCACCGGTGCAAAAGCACTGCAAGTATAATCTTATAACATTGTATATTTTTTTTTATCATAGTGAAATTAATTATTAAACTTTTTTCTCGTAGGACGACCAATCTATTATATTTTTTTTACTGCTACTTCATGTTACATCTTCATCAATTTAAAACCAACCTTAAATCATCTCTACTTTGGGTATATTTGTAACTTAACGACATTTTAAAATTAATTATAATTTAATCACTACACTTATAGAATAGTGAAGACTAGATACATACATTTCATTTCCAAAGGGTGAATGCACCATCATCGTGGAAGATGTAGCTTTCTAACTTGGTCTCTGGGTAGAGAGAAGACCAATTAGGAGTCCAACATTTTTTATTGATTAGAGTTGTGTGTTTAATACCTTAGTGTAAATCCTTGTATGTCAGGTCATTGATCCCAAAGCAAAAATCACAGGGGTTGCACGTCACTTTTTAAAGTCATGGGCTTAGTATCACATAACATTTATAGCATTTATAACCGCACATGTAAATAGATTACCAGCATGCTCACTTGTTGTTACGTATACATATTTGTAATTAATTTTTTTAAATTAAATTAAAAAGAATTTTTTAATAAATAATAGTGATTATATATTCAAGTAAAGCGGGGTGAAGGTGGACTAAACATTACAGGAACACCATGAAAAGATTTATTAAGCTATAGGTTAAGAATTAATAACACAATAAGATCAGGTTACTAAACATTTACATTCATCAATTTAATTTTCATAACGGCTAATTAGTAATTCAAATTGATAAAAGATTTTTATTTTTATTTTTATGCATGTCATACTTGGATCTAGTCCAACATGTTAGTGTAAAAGCCTATAAGGATAATTCAATATGGACAACTTGCACTAATTTAATATGTTTTCAGTTGTTGAATGACACAAGAAGAACAAAGTAATGTTACAGTTTCGCCATCAACAACTAATATCAAATCCACCGAAAAACATAAATAAATTTTAAAAGGTTGACACGAGAGGTGGACTGACATGGATTGGGCAGAAAAACATTCAAAATGGGTTGATATTTGGTGTTGTTGAATACGTATTGACCCTCTTCGACATTCTATTAACTACATAGAATGAATCATGTTAACTCAATTACTTGTATAGATGTTCATTAACCAACGGAAACACACAACATAGAATTTGGTAAATCATCTAGACAACAACATCTAATGCCTTTACTATGTCTAAACATCATTTGAGCTAAAATTGTGTCTGATGCTAGTGATAGTGTGATACCACTATGCATGATCGCATGACATACGTTCCCTCACAGTTACCAGCAACGATGACGTATGACAACTATTAGACAAATTATAGCTCGCAGGTGTCAAAAACTGATTTTTTTTTCATGAGCAATGAATTTGCAACAAGTAGCTAAACACCTATATTAGCTCAAAGATATCTTCAGTTCATCACCCAAAATGAAATGCGTATTTCTAGTCCACCTAATTTTTCTTAAATTTTAATAAGAATATGGATGAAGAAAGAAATCCCCACTGAATAACACTGTTTGACGAAGCATCCTATTATAATAGGAGTCATCCATCATGTAAAACGAGACATCATTACAGGGATTAATGTATTGAAATCTTAAAGCACTGAATGTAATTAACACTTAAATGTTAATGTACCAAAAGTTTCAAAATTACTACTTATATATTAGTTATTTTAAATTATTTTTGTACTACTTCATGAATGGTTAATATTTAATAAATCGAATGAACAAAATTAACATATTATAAATAAATTTTAAGTAATCAATAATCTAACATCATTAGAAGCCCTATCTTCATCTAACATGACAATTAAACACATTGTCTTGCCATAACAATAAAAAAGAACATTTATGATTTGACTACAAAGGATCAACGGTGAAAAATTGACTCGTAAGGAACCTAAGTTACTGTTCAATGCTAGATTGATTGACTATCCATGATCATTATTCAAGACAAAAATCCACGGATGAGATCACATAAAAAAATCAATGACTCGTCTTTACATTGTTTGGAATCAATTTGTTGTTCATCGGTGACAATTAAAGGCTTTGTTCATGTACTGCAATGCAAAAATAGACCACGAAATCAAACCCCACTAGATAAACCATTCAAAGCGGGCTTTTGAGGAATCAATGATACTAAACAATACTAGACACTTTGACTACCTCCATATCCAACAACTATATAAATGAATGATTCAAATCGAACTAAACAAGATCAACGACCCAAATTTTCCTCTATTAGCATCGATTTACCTTTCATTTTGAAACTCTATTAACACATTTATCCTGATGTAATAATACAAAAGGAATAGATGAGATGCCACGTGAAACATCTACGACCTTTATTTCTTATCTCTTCACTCAACAATTGACTATAAATGTCATACCCTACAAATGCATGCTCAAGCAATTTAACTTTGCCTTCTCAATAATCTCATTATATCTATTAACCAAAAACATTTATTAATGTGGATGTTTTAGGAAAGATAAATTAACAAACCAATGGTTACTCAATACCTAACTTCATCTTCTACCCTACTTCAATTATGACCGAGGAAGATGATATCTAGTTTCTATGCCAAAATCCTTCACCATTCCAAGACACTCACCCGTAGAGTTACACAAACTCTGACATTTACCAATGACTCAGTCCTTAATGTCATTTATTATAATTAACTTCCACAAATCCACGTGGATGAAATTTTTTTCCCATGTTTTAAAATAATAATGATGATGACGCCTTCACCATGATATCATCATGTTGTCATTTTCATCACGTAGGATCGATAGAAATTTATTGTAAAAATGGTTAGATGCTAAAAGACATCACCAATCTGCTTGTTTCAACTATATACAATTACAAACTAACATTGCTCGAAAGTGATAATGATATGCATTACTTTATAGCTGAAGCGGTCATAAGTTGATTTTATACTACAACACCAGTACAATATTAAAATTACTGATGATTTCAGCTACAATTGTCTAAAATTTTCCTTAAACAATATGTCTCATTTGATCGCAATCAAAATGTGCTTGAAAGTTATTATCGCTGGGATATTCTTACCACGGTGTTTTGGATAGACTTTTCTATGCGGCACATATTACGCGACTTACGCGATTCACATTACAAACAAAAGCCGTAGCCTCGTGACGACTTTGTATTATCGTAAATAAAAAAATCGTTACATCATGACTACGTATTTCTATGAAAGTCGTTCATAAAAAAATTGATTTTGTATCATTAAAAAAAAATTACGATTTTGACAAAAGTGCGTTACATTTTTATATATATATATAAAGATAGAAAGTCTTTATAAATATTTTTTTAAAAGTTAATATATTTATGTATAATTCATTTTTATATATAACTCGTGAAAATATTTTAATATATTTAAATGAGCCGTGTGCACATAACTTCTGCAGGGAAAATTTGTTCAACTCGAATGACTTCTGTAATGTATAGACATTTCCCCGAAATTACTTCTGTATGGTGCATAGGAAAATCGTTGGATGTAAATACTTTTGCATAGCATATAATTCTTGATATAATCATTTGTTATCAATATAATTATATTAAATAATACATTATTTATAGTAATAATTTTATTTTTATTTAATAAATGTTAATTGATATAAAATGAAATGTAATTATTGTAACATCCGGTTATTTTAAAAAAAATAATTAAATAATTAAATAAAAGAAATAAAAGATAAAATAAAATATTAGAGCAAAAACTCAAAAAAAATCTATTCATATCTTTTTTATATCTTTTTCTCCATCGAGTAAAATTTCTGACTAAGAGTAGAGATCAGGACATGCTGATCTCAATTTTTTCACTCATATGTGATTGGCTCATATTCAGGGTGTTTTTTCAATTTTAATAATAATAATATATTATTTACTTTTTATTCTTGTTAATTGATATGAGTTATTCCTTTAAGTAATAATCGTAACGAGTTATTCCTTTTTTATCTTTTATTTTTATCTATCTCGCATGCAATGCATAGGCTTTTATTTTCACATGACTCCTAGTTGGCTTCTATATCTTTACTTTATTATTTATTTATTTATTTATTTTGCCTCGCTCTTAATGTTGCATTGATTTGTTGTATCTGATTCGAATGGTTTGTGAAAACATTCTCTTTGCTATTTTGGTGCTTTCATTACCTTCGTTTAAGAATTCCATTCTGGACTTGGATATTCATTGTGCCCATTTTAAGATTTCACGATCACCGCTCCGTTGGCTCGATTGCATTTCAATTTGTGTTTGTTCCTAACTTGTGGCTTCCCATCCTCGTATGTCTCTGATTCTTGTTGGGTGGGTTGGTATGGCTGTAATGCGGGCATGGCTGTTTGTCAGATGATTTAGGCTTTGGCGTCTGTGGTTGAGTCTTCGTATGAGACTATGGCGGGGGCACTGCAGGTTGGGTGGTTGTCAGGTAATGAACGGTGGAGGAAGATATAGGGAGAAAACATAATATGAAAGACAATTCAATGAAAGAAAAGGGTGAACCCGTCGTTGCCACCGGTTTCAGCCATCAACCCACCGCCATTTGAGCTTGGAAGACAGTGCAATCTATGCCCAACGGTAAGTGATAGGCCGCCTAAGCGAAATTGCCCCGATGGGCTTAGCCCACTGTTTTTGTTAAAAAAAAGAAAAAAAATAGGAAAAGGAATGACAAATCAAATAAAGTTACGTACTAACCATTATATTTTCACATAATAATAAAACGAAAAAAAAACCAGGGAACACAACGTGGACGGAATCGATACTTGAAGCAGAATTAGGATTTGGATTCGAGGCTCGGCAAATACGAGACTTTTTAACTAACATGGTAATAATAAAAAAAATGAAAAATAAATTTGTATAATAGAGTTATTAAATAAAAATTAATTTCTTTGTATTCCTTGGGTAAAAATTAATTAAAATTACTTGTTCAATTTTTGGTTAGGATATAAATTGATTTTAGTTATTAGACTATGTTGTTTATATTAAATATAGATTGAGTTATTTGTTGATAATTATTTCTTTGTGTGTCTTAGCTCTCTGTTTTATATTTCAATATCAATTATGTGGTCACGTATTTGATGTGATATTTTATTAATTACTGTATTGTTGTAACTATTCAATTTTCGTCATAATCAATTATGATATGTCTTTTCGATAAAATCTTGGGATTCATTCTACGCTTGTTTATTAGTGTGTGTTGATTTTAGTCGGTGTAGTTGTGTTAAATATTTTTGTATAGAGGAATATTGTTGTAGATTGAGAGAGTAATTATGTGGGACATGTTGCATCGATAAATTGCTTAGGTTTATGATAATCAATTGTAATTGTTTTGAAAGTAAGAGGGAGAGATATCTACTGTAGAAGAGCAGCGAGGTTGCTCCTAGATGACATGCTTGTGATGTGTGATATTTTGAAAATTGATGACGATAATCATGAATATTAAGTGAAATGAAAATGTTTTCATAAAGTGAGGATGAATGGAACTAAAACGGTTGGTCCCTGATAGGTCGATGTAATGACCTAGGACTTTAGGGGTATTCATGGTGGGGAAAGCTTCCACTATGGTTGATCACCATGAGTGGGAAGTGACTCCCGTTGCAACACTGGTTACCCTGACTGTGACTGTCTAGTATCTCTAGTGAGAGTGACAGAGGTGACATTTATTCCTACATCGCTCAATTGTTTTAATGGTAACACATAGCATCAAAGTGAGTTGTGACTAGCATGCATCATATTGGGTTGCACGACATGATTGATTGTGATGAGTTGTGAATGAGATGTTCTTGTAAATTCTGATATGTATTGTGTTAAACTGCTAGTGTTAAGCTCATTGTTATTATTAAAATGTGAACTAACCCTGTGGTTAACACCTGATGACCTTGTGGTATCAGAGCTTAAGTTTAATTTCCTTGGCTTGTGAGTTATGTGGACTACCTCGTTTACGAGGTGTACTCTAATAAGGAATAGACTAGTTTACTTTGAATGACTTGACGGGACAATGTTAACTCTTATACTTCTCTAAATATACTATATTTTGTGAACAGTGGAAGATGGCTGGCAGGAATGATCAAGCCATAGTTGATACCCTACAGGCCTTAGCTTAAGTCGTTGGAGGGCAAAACCAAAACCAACAACAGGTTTATGTTACTGGACCTACTCAATATCAGGGATTGGACAACTTTCGAAGTAACGATCCCCTGAATTTCGTGGAGGCTACAATCTGAATGGTGCTCAAGATTGGTTAAGAGAGATAGAGAAGATCTTTGAAGTTATGTCTTGCCTAGAGGAACGAAAGGTGGCCTTTGCCACCTACATGCTAAAAGAGGAAGCTGAACGTTGGTGGGCCAATGCTCGTCGGTATGTGGAGGCCACGAGACATGTCGTACATGGGGAGCCTTTAAGGTGATATTCCTGGGGAAGCCTTTCCAAAAGACGTAAAAAACCGGAAGGAGATGGAGTTCCTCGAGTTGAAGCAAGGTAGTATGTTAGTGGCGGAGTATGCAGTCAAGTTTGATGACTTGGTGAGGTACTTTCCACATTACCAAGGGCCAGACGGGGAGAAGCCCAAGTGTGTCAAGTTCATCAATGGCTTGCGTCCTGATGTGAAACGGGTGGTGAACTACCATGGCATTTGCCAGTTCTTTAGGTTGGTGAATATGTGTAGAATTTATGATGAAGATGTCCAGGAAGAGAGGACACTTCAGAGGAGTGTTGGACTAGTATGACACCGGAAATCCAGCAATAGATATCAACCATATGGACCATCCCCTAGAAGACATGGAACTTCTTCAGGTGGTTCCAACCGCCCACCACAACGGATTAGTGGCAATAGCAACAACTCAGCTCCTCTTCCTACTATCAGGTGTTTTCGATGTGGTTAGCAGGGTCACATAGCTTCAGGGTGCCCCAGCAGTGGTAACAATAATACCAACCCCAACCTCACTTGCTTTGGATGTGGCCAAAAGGGGCATATGCGGAGGGACTGCCCTGCCCAAAGGAAGGACGGTAGCGGAAGTCAAAATGATATAATCAGTAAGCCTAAAGCCACTAGGAGGGTCTTTGCCTTGAACACTGCTGAAGCCTCTAATTCTTCGGATTTAATCCAAGGTAAGGGTCTCATTTCAGATATTCTTGCGGTTGTACTCTTTGATTCTAGTGCTACAAGTTCCTTCGTGTCTCTTTCTTGTGTTAAAAGGTTGAATTTACCTGGTTCTCCTCTAAATATTGATTTGATCGTTTCTATCCCTACGGGTACTTCTGTGTTGACTTCTGATGTATGTCTAAAGCGCCCTTTGCAAATAGTTGGTAGGTTCTTTTCTATTGGTTTGATTTTTCTTCCTCTGAGCGATATTGATATGATTCTGGGTATGGATTGGTTATCTTCCAACCGAGTCTTCCTTAATTGTTCTGATAAAACTGTTGAATTTGAATATGTGGGAGTGAGTAGGGATAAGATTTATTTATCTGACAACCAAGTGATGGCGTACTTTAGGGAGGAAGCTCAAGTGTATGTGATCTTAGCCAACCTAGAGATAGATAGTCAGGTAACTCTTGAGGATACGCCCAACGTTGTATGTGAGTTCACTGATGTCTTCCCTAAAGACATATCCTCATTACCTCCTAAAAGAGAGATAGAGTTTGGTATAGACTTAGTGCCTGGTGTTGGACCTATAGCTATAGCCCTTTATAGGATGTCCCCTGTAGAGTTAGCTGAAGTAAAGAACCATATAGAGGAATTGTTGAGTAAGCAATTTATTAGGCCTAGTGTGTCACCGCGGGGAGCCCCAGTGTTATTAGTTATGAAGAAGGATGGGTCGATGAGGATGTGCATAGACTATAGGTAGCTTAATAAGGTTAAGATTAAGAATAAGTACCATTTGCCGAAGATAGATGACCTTATGGATCAGCTGAGGGGAGCTTGTGTGTTTAGTAAGATTGATTTTAGGTTAGGATACCATTAGATTAGAGTGAAGCCTGAGGACATTCCAAAAACCGTGTTCAGTACCCGCTATGGTCACCATGAGTATCTTGTGATGCCATTTGGTGTGACCAATGCTCCCGGTGTGTTCATGTACTACATGATCTGTATCTTTCATCCCTACCTTGACATGTTTGTAGTGGTCTTTATAGACGATATCTTAATGTACTCTAAGACTAGGGATGAGCACTCTGAGCATTTGAGGATTGTGCTTCAGACTCTTAGGGATCACCAACTTTATGCGAAGTAGTCAAAGTGCGAGTTTTGGCTTAACGAGGTTAGTTTTCTAGGACATGTGATCTCTAAGTGAGGGATAGTTGTAGATCCTTCTAAGGTTAAAGCGGTGCTCGAGTGGGAAAGTCCGAAGTGTATTTCTGAGATTAAGAGTTTCTTAAGTTTAACTGGATATTACCGTAAGTTTATTGACGGTTTCTCTAGGATAGTGTTACCCTTGACTACCTTAACTCGTAAAGCTCAACTGTTTGTTTGGAGTGAGAAATGTGAGCATAGCTTTCAAACCCTTGAGGAAAAGTTAACCATAGCCCCCATATTAGTTTTTCCTAACCCTAGCGAAAAGTTTTTAGTGTATTATGACGCCTCTAAGCTAGGACTAGGTGGAGTGTTGATACAGAAAGGACAGGTGGTAGGTTATGCTTCTTGACAACTTAAGGTTCATGAGAGAAATTACCCTACCCATGATTTGGAATTGGCAGCACTGGTGTTTATGCTTAAGATTTGGAGACACTACCTATTTGGTTCTTACTTTGAGGTTTTTAGTGATCATAAGAGAATATGAGTATAGGAGATGGCTAAAGTTTCTTAAGGACTATGATTTTTATCTTAGTTATCATCCTGGTAAGGCTAATGTAGTAGCTGACGCCCTTAGCAGGAAGGCATTGAGTGCATCTACTTTGATGGTAAGGGAGATGGACCTCTTAGCTCACTTTAGAGATATTAGTTTAGCTTGTGAACTTACACCTACTAGTGTTATGTTAAGTGCTTTGAGGATTGCTAGTGGGTTGCTAGATGAGATTAGAGAGGGTCAGTAGTTAGATCCTTTTCTGAAGGCTTAGAGAGAGGCTATAGAATCAGGTAAAGATAGTAGCTTTAGTACAAGATCAGATGGCATCCTTAGGATGAAAGGTCAAGTATGTGTTCCTAGTGTACCTGAGATTAGGAAGGCGATCTTAGAGGAAGGTCATCGGAGTAGCTTAAGTATACATCCTGGTGCTACCAAGATGTATTAGGACTTGAAGGCCATGTTCTGGTGGCCTAATATGAAGAGAGATGTCAGTGAATTTGTTTATCGTTGCTTAGTTTGCCAGAAATCTAAGGTAGAACACCAAAAATCTTCTGGTCTTTTACAGCCTCTTGAAATACCCCAATGGAAGTGGGATAGTATTTCGATGGATTTTGCAGTGGGATTGCCTAGGACACCCAAGAACCATGCTTTATATGGGTTATTGTTGACAGACTGACGAAGTCTGCTAACTTTATACCCATTAACATTAGATATCCTTTAGAGAGATTGACATCCTTGTACATCAGTGAGGTTGTGAGGTTACATGGAGTGTCTGCTAGCATAGTGTCCGATAGGGATCCTAGATTCACTTCTAGGTTTTGTGACAGCTTACTGATACAATATTATTTTAATCAATTTATCTGCGTTTAATACATCATATTACAACATTATTAATGTTAAATTAGCATGATTTAGTGTATTTATGAGTTTGAGCTCAATTGGGTCTTAAGTGCTTATTTTTGTTCTAATTCGCTGAAATTTCCAATTTTGATAAGGTTCACTAAAACAAGCATAACTCTGACTACAAAACTCTGTTTGAGCTCCATTTTATATCGAATTAAAGAGGACTCAAAGAGCTACAAAAGCTAAGACACATGAAGAGCTAATTCAGACTAAATCTGAGGTGAAACAGGGCTTGAAAGTGATGCACGAAAGATGTTACGAAATTCCAGCGTGTAGAATTAATGTAGGCCCATTTTAAATCATGTAATTGAACCATTTTAATGTATGCATTGGGTGGGTTTCGAACCTTGCACCCTGGACCACTTAAAATTCATGTGACTAGCACATGACTTGGCCCCTTTATATACCCCAAAACACAAAATATGAAACACTTCTCACTTTGCAATTTGATTTTAGTTTTCCAACATTACCTTTTTTCTTCTCTTTTATTTCTCTACTAGGGTTCTTAATACCCATTGATGTTCTTGCATTTTTCCAGCATCTTCATTCAATTCATGCACTTGTGATTTGATTTCCATTTTAATTCCATCACTTACACTTTAATTTCGTTTTGAATTCCAGCAATTGTTCTTCATTGTTCTTATTCTTGTTTAGCATTTTTATTTCATTTTTGAGCTTCCTTGTTACGTTTCTAATTGTTGTTATGGAATTTTGTTTAATTTTAGGCCTAATTTTGATTATGCGCAACTAATTTCATCAACCAATTCGATCTCAATAGGATTCATAATCTCCTTAGATTCTCCGTTTTCAATTGCATGAGTACTCATTTTAGTTGCTGTAATTTCGATTTGGAATATTTGATTGATGTTTTGGATTGAATTTATGGATGTTCTGTCGTTGTTGATTGATAACGAATGCAGAGAACTAATTATGTGATTCGAAACCGAGTTGTATGCTCTCATGCGATCGTGTAAGTTTAAAGGCCCCGAGTGTTCGATGATAATTCTCTAAGATTTTAGAGCTTAGTTCAATGTTGGAATGCAGAGATCTCGATTCCAATACACTACATAGATGAGTTCTTTTATTGAACCGATGAGGAAAATTAGGATCCGACAGAGATCGGATTGGTGTCTTTTAATCATCTGTTAACTGCATTTTAATTACTGTTAATCGCTACTGTTGCTTTTAATTGTTACTATTTGATTACCTTTAATTATCCCTCTGCATAAAAACCCCCAAAATTTTGTTTAATATTTAGTTACAGAGAAGTAACAAAGTGATCCGTAGGGAAACGATCTGAGGCCACTATTACTGCAAAGTAGTAGCTAAATTCGGTATTATTTGATGCACGTTCGATGCGTGTGTCACTTACATAAGGCCACGGGAACAAAGCTTAAGTTGAGTTTAGCCTACAACCCTTAGACTGACAGTCAGACTAAGAGGAGCATCCAGTCCTTAGAGGACTTGCTGAGAGCTTGTGTTATAAAGCATAAGGGAGCATAAGATACCTTTTTGCCTTTAGTAGAGTTTACTTATAATAATAGTTACCATTCTTCTATCAGCATGGCACCGTACAAGGCGTTGTATGGTAGGAGATGTAGGACACCTTTGTGTTGGGTTGAGCCTGGGGAGAGCCTTATCCTAGGTCCAAATGTAATACAACATACTATCAATAAGATTAACTTTATCCAATAGAGGATAAGGGCAGCAGCTCAGATTAGGCAGAAGAGTTACCATGATAAAAGAAGAAAAGACATAGAATTTGAGGTGGGTGATCAAGTATTCTTGAGAGTGACTCCTTGGACAGGTGTTGGTAGAGCGTTAAAGTCTAAGAAACTCACTTCACGTTTCATTGGTCCTTTTCAAATCCTCAAAAGAGTCGGTCCCTCATACAAGCTTGCTTGAGTAGAAGCTTGGAGTTGGCCGATCATCATTCTTCAATTAGCATCTCTACAATTTGGATGTAATAGCTTGCGGAAAACTTACACAAAGAATCAAGAACAAGAAGAAATAAGAAAATGGAAGAGGCTAGAAGATGATGGCGCTATGCTTAAGCAATAAGCCAAAAGGGAGAATCGCCACAAGGATTAACATCCATTGATAAGATCCAAGGTCCTAAGAGAAACCTAAAGAGAGAACACTCTCAGGAAATAACTCTTGCTATATTCCAATTTCAGAAAAATGATCAAAAATCCCTCTACACAAGTGAATTCTCCTAATTATACTAAATGGTGCCAAGGCAAACCGGGAAGCTTGCTTACCCTTGGATCAATGCTTGATCAACGCATGGCAAGCCTTCATTAGGCACCTCACACAGATCAAAGCATTGGCCCTTGGATAAGCAAGGTGATCAAAGGCCACAGTTTAGTCTAGAGAAGGAATGAGTCATGTGATTCAAAATTAATTCTCAACCTCTTGATTAGATCTAAATCATGGGGTTAAAATTCACTCTTGAGTGGTGTGAAACATGTGACTCAATTATGAATGTTAACCCTTTGATGAGATCTTGATCAAGAGTTAAGAATCACTCTTGAATCATGCTTCATGAAGCCTTGGACAAAATGCAAGCTTAGCCTTTGGATTTGGATTTAATCTAAAGGTTAAGCTTGAATTAGAGTTAGTGGAATTGCCACTACTTTTCATCCAATCTCTCTCCACTTTCTCCCAATTTACCTTGAGAATTTTGGTCCATTATACTAGTCAATGGCTGTGAGCTTCAAGCTCTAATCCATGGTTGAAATTCACTTATTACAAGTGTTAAAGTATTCTAGAAAAGAAATTACAAATTACAAAGAAAATTACAAGGCTTAATTACAAGAGATAAATCTTCTAGAGTTGACTGTTGACTTTGACTTTTGGTCAACTATTGACTTTGACTTTTGGTCAACTCTCTCTCAATTTACTCTTGTATCTTCTTAAGCATTGACCTTGTAATTCTTCTTTGACCCTCTTGTTGTGCTTGAGCTTCTAATGGAGATGGTCCTCCATCAGTCCCGTTGCTTACCAAATAGCCTTACGTCCAAATCTTTCAAACCTCCACGATGACTTCCATGTGTCTTAGCTCAGAAAATATACGTTCATGATCCTTCTAATATCATTGAGGTTAATGATGTGTTGGTGAGAGACAACTTGTCATGTGAGACCTATCTGTTAAGGATTTTTGACAGAGAGATGAAACAGCTAAAAGGCAGAGAAATCCCTTTGGTGAAGTTGGTCCGGGGTGGAGTATCGGGTGAGTAAACAACGTGGGAGTTAGAGGACAAGATGAAAGAAGATTATCTTGCACTATTTACGCAAGGTAAATTTCGAGGACGAAATTCTTTTAAGGGGATAGAATTGTAACAACCGATTATTTTAAAAAAATAATAAGAAAATAATTAAATAATTAAATAAAAGAATAAAAGATAAAATAAAATATCAGAAAATATCTTGAGGGAGTTCAGGGAGTGGATGAGTCGGCGGTTGCAAATTCTCACCAGAAACAGAAAATCTATTCAAATCTCTCTTATATTTTTTTCTCATTATTCTGATATCCCTTTTCGTTCATGTGTTGAAAATCTTTCCAAAACAACAAAAAATAAAAGGAGTGAAATTTCTGACTAAGAGCAAAGATCAGGACCTACTCATCTCAAATTTTTCACCTCACATGTGATCGGCTCATATCCAGGACACGGTGTTTTCAATTTTAATAATAATAATATATTATTTCCTTTTCACTCATATTAATTTATCTAAGTTATTCCTTTTAGTAATAATCATAACGAGTTATTCCTTTTCCCATCTCTTATTTTTATCTATCTCGCATGCATTGTAGCTGGTTTTTATTTTCAAGAAGATTATACCCGTCCGGTTCAGTCTTTTTTCACTCAGAAAAGATCAAGATCAAATCAAGATATGACTCCTAGTGGGCTTCTATATCTTTACTTTATTTTTTATTTATTTATTTTGTCTCGCTTTTAATGTTGCACTGGTTTGTTGCCTCTTATTCGAATGGTTTGTGAAAACATTCTCTTTGTCGTTTTGGTGCTTTCATTACCTTCGTTTAAGAATTCCATTCTAGACTTGGTTATTCATTGTGCGGTTTTAAGGTTTCACGATCACCTCTCCGTAGGCTCGATTGCATTTGAATTTGTGTTTGTTCCTTACCCGTGGCTTCCCATCCTCGCATGTCTCTGATTCTTGTTGGGTGGGTTGGTATGGCTGTAATGCGGGCATGGCTGTTTGTCGGATGATTTAGGCTTTGGCGTTTGTGGTTGAGTCTCCGTATGAGACTATGGCTGGGGCACTGCAGGTTGGATGGTAGTCAAGTAATGAACGATGGAGGAAGAAATAGGGTGAAAACTGATTGGAAAAACAACAACTAACAATTAAATTTCCAAAGTACGCAGCGGATATAATTTTTTTCCCCACTTGCAAGAATCTGTGAGGAGCAACAACAATAGCAACTGGCGGCAACAAATAATAATCACCTCAAGAAACACAACAATTATTTACGTGGGAAAACCCTCTCAATTTGAGAAGTAAAATCCACGGGCACAAGCCAGTAATCAAGCTCCACTATGATCAAAATTAGGGTACAAGAGAGTCTCAAAATCTGTACAAATTCGTACAAACAGCCAGCCAATACAACAAACCAACAAGGTTTTCAATAGAGAACAAGAAGCTGAAAAACTCACAAATTCATGCTACTGTTCTTGCACGATTACTCCCAGTAATTAAAACAGAACGAAGAACCGAACGGTCAAAACCTTGAACCACATCTTTGAAACATCATATTGAAATTTTAGCCCGATCTAACGGTTAATGAATCAGAAATGACAGTTTTCACTAAGCTGGTCAGGATTCCTGTGAATTGGAACAGAGTCACGGTCTGGGCTCTATTTCTCCACCTACAGATGTCAAAATGAAAAACTGAACGGTGAGAATTTAGATGATGACGTCGTGAACACACTCTCCAATTTTCAGGCCAATCCGATGGTGGAATTGACGGCGATCTGGACTGGAAGGTCGCTGGTTCTGGAGAGAAAAATCTCCACTCTTTCTCTCTTCTTTCTCTCTAAAAAAAAAATACCCTTCCTAACCCTAATTTTCAGATCCCTCACTTAAGTGTCTTTGGACTTGAAAATATTGGGCTTTGGCACATAGTTGGGAGCCCAACCCAACATTTCTCCCCCCTCACAACTATGTGGAGGTGACCGCCAATCCGGTGATCTCACAACAATGCTCAAACTTCCCTCTTGGTAGTACCTTAGTCATCATATCCGCACCATTTTCATCAGTATGAACTTTAGCCAACTCCAATAGTTTAGCATCCAAAGCATCACGTATCCAATGATACCTCACATCAATATGTTTGGATCTAGAATGGAAAGTTGGATTCTTACCAAGATGGATAGCACTTTGATTATCACAGAACAACAAGTATTTATCCTGCACAAAACCAAGCTCTTGCAAGAGTTTCTTCACCCATAGCAACTCCTTGCATGCTTCGGTAAGTGCAATGAACTCGCTCTCGTGGTAGACAACGCTACACACTTTTGCAATCTTGATTGCCAAGCCACAGCTCCCCCTGCAAACTTAACCAAATAGCCCGAAGTGGACTTTCTGGAATCAATATCTCCAGCCATATCAGAATCTGAGTAACCCACCAAAGTAGGTTTATCACCTCCAAAACAAAGCTTTAAACCACTAGTACCACGAAGATACCTTAAAATCCATTTCACAGCATTCCAATGCTCTCTACCTGGATTTGATAAAAATCTACTTACTGTACCAACAGCATGTGCAATATCAGGTCTTGTACATACCATTGCATACATTAAATTACCCACTGTAGATGCATAAGGAACTCGCTCATATATGCCTTCTGGCCTTCATCTGAAGAGCTTTGATTAACACTCAATTTAAAATGAGCTGCAAGAGGAGTACTCACTGCTTTAGCATTTTCCATGTTGAATCGCTCCAACACCTTCTCAATGTAATGTTCCTATGATAGCCAGAGCTTCTTCTCTTTTCTATCACGGGTGATGCTTATACCAAGAATCTTCTTAGCTGCTCCCATGTCTTTCATGGCAAATGACTCGCCCAGTTCCTTCTTTAGCCTGTCAATCCTGGAAATATTTTTCCCCACAATAAGTATGTCATCAACATACAATAACAGGATAATGAAGTCATCATCAAAAAACTTTCTGACAAAGACACAATGGTCGGAAGTAGTCTTCTTATAGCCTTGATCATGCATAGAAGACTCAAACTTCTTATACCATTGTCTAGGAGCCTGCTTCAAACCATATAAGCTCTTTTTGAGCCTACACACATTATCTTCCTTGCCTTCAACAAGAAAACCATCAGGTTGCTTCATGTAAATCTCTTCCTCCAAATCACCATGAAGGAAAGCTGTCTTCACATCCATCTGCTCAACCTCCAGATCAAGAGTAGCAGCTAAACTCAGCACAGTTCTGATGGATGACATTCTCACCACAGTGAGAAAATTTCATTGAAATCAACACCCTTTCTCCGCTCGAAGCCTTTCACCACTAACTGGCTTTGTATCTAGGAGATGTAGAATTACTTTCTTGCTTCACCTTGAAAACCCACTTGTTCTCTAAGGCTCTCTTACCCTTAGGTAACTTCACCAAGTTATAAGTGTGATTATCATGCAAGGATTTTATCTCATCTTGCATTGCATCCAGCCACTTTTGCTTTTCTTCACTTTCAATAGCCTCTTTAAAACACTCAGGTTCTCCTTCATCAGTCAACAACACATATGTATCAGAAGGATACTTCTTAGAAGGTTGTTTTGGCCTGGTAGACTTCCTGAGTTGAACTTGTAGTGGTTCAGGTGCATCATCAGGATCATCTTCATGTTGAGCATCATCAACTGGATCCTCTAATCCATCTCCAACCTGCTGATCATCAACATCACCATGTTGCTCATCATTTTGAGCATCAGTCTCAACATTGTCCAGATTGTGAGTAGGCAACCGTACAGGATCATCTTCAGTCAAATTGTTATCTTTCATAGGTGTAGTCTTCTCCACTTTGTCAATATCTTCAATGGTTTGGTCTTCCATGAATTGCACATCACGACTTCTAACAAGCTTCTTCTCAACAGATCATACAACCTCGTAGCCAAATTCATCCTCACCATAACCAATAAAGATACACCGCCTTGTCTTTGCATCCAACTTAGATCTTTCATCCCTTGGAACATGAACAAATGCCTTGCAACCAAAAACACGCAAATGATCATATTTTACATTCTTACCAAACCAAATCTTGTTTGGCACTTCACTGTCAAGAACAACAGTAGGAGTGAGATTAATGACATGCATTGCCGTGTATAGTGCCTCACCCCAAAAGTGTTTAGGCAATTTAGCATCTGAGAGCATACACCTCACTCTCTCAAGTAGTGTCCTGTTCATCCTCTCCGCTAAACCATTCAGCTGAGGAGTTTTAGGAGGAGTCTTCTCATGTGCAATACCATCATGCCGCTTGCAAGTAAACATCAAAGGGTCCACAATACTCACCACCATTGTCGCACGAATGCGTTTCAGCTTCTTCTTTGCCTGATCGTCTTTCAACCAAGGCATGAAATTCTTTGAACTTCTCCAACACTTGGTCTTTTCTCTGCAAAGCGTAGACCCATAGTTTCCTGGAACAATCATCAATAAAGGTAACAAAGTAAAGTGCACCACTCAAGGTTTTAACCTTTAATGGACCACAAACATCAGAATGTACCAATTCAAGCAACTCTGACTTCCTTGTGGGAGGATGCTTCTTGAAGGATACTCTGGTTTGTTTACCAACCATGCAATGAGAACATTTCTCCATTCTCGCACTCTTCAATCCTGAAAGAACATCCTTTTTAGCTAAGCAATTAAGCCCCTTTTCACTAATATGACCAAGCCTTCGATGCCACAAAGATGCCTCCATATCTACGACATTCACACTGTCTTTAGCAACCAAAGCTTTTGTCCAATAGAGTTTAGAAATTTTCTGTCCTCTTGCTACAACCAAGTTACCTTTTGTGAGTTTCCACTTTCCAGAACCAAAATGGTTATCATAGCCACCATCATCTAGCATCTGCACAGAGATCAAATTAAAGCGGACATCAGGAGCATATTTGACTCCTCTAAGAAACAATTGCATTCCCATGTTGGTTTGTAGGCAAACATCACCAACACCAATCATCTTAGACACCCCATCATTACCCATCTTCAACATTCCAAAATCACCAGAAGTGTAAGATGTGAAAAACTCTTTCCTGGGTGTAACATGCAGTGTAGCACCACTATCCACTATCCACATACTCTCATTTGATACAAGATTAACTGACTCGTGGTCATTGAGAATAACAAGATCACCACAAGTAGCAGTAGTAACACAATCATCATCATATAGAATCCCACTCTTGGTCAGATATAGAATCCGGCTTTTGTGTAGCAAAGACTGGAAGATGCATTTTCTTCACAAATAGCAAGTCTTTCATCTTGCCCTTCCATAAGTGATAATTAATACCATTCAAAGCAACCATTTTTGTATTTGCCTCCATCATTCAAGCTAGTGATATATATACAGCTCCAACCTAAGAGCTCTGATACCACACTGATGGGAAAAACAACAACTAACAATTAAATTTCCAAAGTACGCAGCGGATATAATTTTTTTCCCCACTTGCAAGAATCTGTGAGGAGCAATAACAATAGCAACTGGCGGCAACAAATAATAATCACCTCAAGAAACACAACAATTATTTACGTGGGAAAACCCTCTCAATTTGAGAAGTAAAACCCACGGGCACAAGCCAGTAATCAAGCTCCACTATGATCAAAATCAGGGTACAAGAGAGTCTCAAAATCTGTACAAATTCGTACAAACAGCCAGCCAATACAACAAACCAACAAGGTTTTCAATAAAGAACAAGAAGCTGAAAAACTCACAAATTCGTGCTACTGTTCTTGCACGATTACTCCCAGTATCTACCACAGAACGAAGATCCGATTTCAGCCCACATCTTTGAAACATCATATTGAAATTTCAGCCCGATCTAACGGTTAATGAACCAAAAATGACAGTTTTCACTATGCTGGTCAGGATTCCTGTGAATTGGAACAGAGTTACGGTCTGGGCTCTATTTCTCCACCTACAGATGTCAAAATGAAAAACTGAACGGTGAGAATTTAGATGATGACGTCTTGAACACACTCTCCAATTTTCAGGCCAATCCGATGGTGGAATTGACGGCGATCTGGACTGGAAGGTCGCTGGTTCTGGAGAGAAAAATCTCCACTCTTTCTCTCTTCTTTCTCTCTAAAAAAAAAATACCCTTCCTAACCCTAATTTTCAGATCCCTCACTTAAGTGTCTTTGGACTTGAAAATATTGGGCTTTGGCACATAGTTGGGAGCCCAACCCAACATTTCTCCCCCCTCACAACTATGTGGAGGTGACTGCCAATCCGGCGATCTCACAACAATGCTCAAACTTCCCTCTTGGTAGTACCTTAGTCATCATATCCGCACCATTTTCACCAGTATGAACTTTAGCCAACTCCAATAGTTTAGCATCCAAAGCATCACGTATCCAATGATACCTCACATCAATCTATCTCGCATGCATTGTAGCTGGTTTTTATTTTCAAGAAGATTATACCCGTCCGGTTCAGTCTTTTTCACTCCAGAAAAGATCAAGATCAAATCAAGATATGACTCCTAGTGGGCTTCTATATCTTTACTTTATTTTTTATTTATTTATTTTGTCTCGCTTTTAATGTTGCACTGGTTTGTTGCCTCTTATTCGAATGGTTTGTGAAAACATTCTCTTTGTCGTTTTGGTGCTTTCATTACCTTCGTTTAAGAATTCCATTCTAGACTTGGTTATTCATTGTGCGGTTTTAAGGTTTCACGATCACCTCTCCGTAGGCTCGATTGCATTTCAATTTGTGTTTGTTCCTTACCCGTGGCTTCCCATCCTCGCATGTCTCTGATTCTTGTTGGGTGGGTTGGTATGGCTGTAATGCGGGCATGGCTGTTTGTCGGATGATTTAGGCTTTGGCGTTTGTGGTTGAGTCTCCATATGAGACTATGGCTGGGGCACTGCAGGTTGGATGCTAGTCAAGTAATGAACGATGGAGGAAGAAATAGGGTGAAAACATGATATGAAAGACAATTCAATGAAAGAACAGGGTGAACGTTGCCACCAGTTTCAGCCATTAACCTACGACCGTTTGAGCTTAGAAGGTAGGGCAATCTATGCCCAATGGTAAGTGATGGGCCGCCCATGCGAAATTGACTCGATGGGCTTAGCCTACTGTTTTGTTAAAAAAAAAAAGAAAAAAATAGGAAAGGGAATGACAAACCGAATAATGTTACTTATTGACCATTATATTTTTCATATAATAACAAAACGAAAAAAAAAAAAAGCAGGGAACACAACGTGGACGAAATTGATACTTGAAGTAGAATTAGAATTTGGATTCGGGACTCGACAAATACGGGACTTTTTAATTAAGATGGTAATAATAACAAAAAAAAATGAAAAATAAATTTGTATAATAGAGTCATTAAATAAAAATTAATTTCTTGTATTCCTTGGGTGGAAATTAATTAAAATTACTTGTTCAATTTTTGGTTAGGATATAAATTGATTCTAGTTATTAAACTATGTTGTTTATATTAAATATAGATGGGGTAATTTGTTGATAATTATTTCTTTGTTTGTTGTAACTCTCTATTTTATATTTCAATCTCAATTATGTGGTCACGTATTTGATGTGATATTTTGTTAATTACTGTCTTATTGTAACTATTCAATTTTCGTCATAATCATTTATTGTAATTATGATATGTCTTTTCGATAAAACCTTGGGATTCATTTTAGGCTTGTTTATTAGTGTGCGTTGATTTTAGTTGGTGTAGTTGTGTTAAATATTTTTTTATGGAAGAATATTGTTGTGGATTGAGAGAGTAACTATGTGGGGCATGTTACATCGATAAATTGCTTAGGTTCATGATAATTAGTTGTAATTGTTTTGAAAGTGAGAGCAAGAGACGTCTGCAACAGGAGAGCAGCAAGGTTGCTCCTAGATGACATGCTTGTGATGTGTGATGTTTTGAAAATTGACAACGATTATCATGAATACTATGTGAAATGAAAATGTTTTCGAAAAGTGAGAATGAATGGAACTAGAATGTTTGGTCACTGACGGGTCGATGTAATGACCTAGGACTTTGGGGGTATTCGCGATGGGAAAAGCTTCCACTATGGCCGATCACCATGAGTGAGAAGTGACTCCCGTTGCAACACTGATTACCCTGACTGTGACTGTCTAATATCTCTAATAAGAGTGTCAGATGTGACATGTACTCCTAAACATCGCTCAATTGTTTAAATGGTAGCACATGTCATGAGAGTGAGTTGTGAGTAGCATGCATCATATTGGGTTGCACGACATGATTGATTGCGATGAGTTATGAATGAGATGTTGTAAATTCTAATATGTATTGTGTTGAACGGCTAGTGTTAAGTTCATTGTTATTATTAAAATGTGAACTAACCGTGTGGTTGTGTTTGTGGTTGACACCTGTGATGACCCTGCGAACGAGCAAGCAGATGAGCAGTTAGTTGGAGTCGAAAGTAATTTAGGCTAGGAAAGGAACCCAATTACTTGAAGACTTGGCATATTGTGGCTCTTGTTTATTCCTTTCTTGATTTTCAGTGGTTACTTCTATTTCTAAATGTTAAAACTTCTTTATATATTTCATTATTTGAGAGTTTTTGATTTGTTGAGACATATGTAGTTGTCAGATTTCATTTTAGTATTTACTCTATGAAATGAAGTTTAGTTCCTCTCATTTAGTGACGTATTTATTTTCCATAAACCATAGAGGATTCATGTCGTTACGATTGTAGTGACTAGGGGTGTTACAATTATGAAAGTTGTGTGTAATTGGTATTTAACAAAGCTATATTAATATAACACGAAAGGTTATTTTTACTATTACACGTTTATTAACAAATTATTTTATTTCTATTTATAAATTAAATTTTAACAATTAATAAAAATTAGAATTAGTTATATGTGGCTAAAGAAGTTAACTCTTCTCTCTCACACATTTATTGTTAGGGTTGAGAACAGTTCAGATAGCTTGTATGTGTTTGTTGGGAACAATCTAATTTTTTTTTATCTATTTCATTAGATAAGTTAAGCCCAATCTAAATTTTTAACCTGTTTAACATATCCATTCAACCTGATTTAAACCATATAATAAAAGATTTAAATTGAAAATCACTTACCACTGCATCATAATATTATTTCATTATAAATCACTATGAAAATAAGTTAAACTACCTTAAAAAAAATGCTAAATCACATGACAAACTCAAGATCGCAAACTAAAATATAAATTACATGGAGATAATAATTTATTTTTTTTGTTGTCTTGAGAAGCAATAATATGTATTATAGACCATAGTTCACTTAGACTATTATATCAAATAAGTTCAGTACGAGTAAAGAAGTAAATTCATTAGGGTAAAAGTTTTGTGAAGGGTTAATCAAAAACAAATTCTGTTAATAGAGTTAGTTAAAAATTATTTATCTGGGAGGGGTTGTTTTTTAGAAGAAGACGAATAAATCCTTTCGACTTCACATAATACTGACACGTGGCGATTTATGAGGAAGTCAAAGAAATTTTTTCGACTTCACTATAAGTTTGACACGTGACGCTTTCTGAATAGTCTAAGGAGAGCTGAATAAATTAATTACAAAATAAAATTAAATATTAAAAAAATTTGTGAAGAAGTTGAAAGAATTTTGTCACGTTTGTTGAGAATTTCACATGTAGTATTCCCTGAATGGTTCAAGGGAGTTGAAAAAATTAAATATAAAAAATATAACTAAACACAATAAATATTAAAAATTAGTTAAAATTTTTGTTAATATGTCACCAAATTAAGAATTAAATATAATTAAATACAACAAATATTAGATATTTAATCTTGAAAATTTTGTTACGTTTGCCACCAGATTAAACTCAACAAACAATAAAAATTAAATATTTTACAAAAATTTTAACTCATTTTTAATATTTAATGTTTGTTGTGTTTAGTTATATTTGATTTAAATTTGTATGTTATGTAGTTATTTATTTTAGTTTAATTTAAATGGTTAGTTAGTTATTAATTTTTTTATATTTAATTTTTTTTATTTAATTTTTCAACTCCCCTTGAACCATTAAAAAAGGGTCACGTGTCAAACCTATACTAAAGTCAAAAAAATTTTTTAGACTTCCTCATGAATCACCACATGTCAGCATTAAGTGAAATCGAAAGAATTTGTTAATCTTCTTCATAGATGGATGTAAGTGTTTTCAAAATCAACCCCCCAAATAAATAGTTTCTAAAGAATTTTAACCCCCGGGACTTTTACCCAAATTCATTACTAAGAGAGAGTTCATATGACGGTGCTTGCGCGGCAAAACGCAGCAGCGGTAGCTGCAAACTCAAACACAGCACAATTTCTAGTATCTCTGTTGAAGCAATGTTCATCAACGAAAACCCTTCAACAAGTTCACACCCAAATGGTGATAAACTCCATTCACAAACCCAATCACCTTCTCTCCAAAGCCATACACTTCAAAAACTTCCCTTACGCTTCCCTCGTATTCTCCTACATCGCACCCCACCCTAACGACTACGCCTTCAACATCATGATCCGCGCACTCACCACCACGTGGCATAACTACCCTTTCGCCCTGACACTCTTCCATCGCATGATCTCCCTCTCCCTCTCCCCCAACAACTTCACCTTCCCCTTCTTCTTCCTCTCCTGCGCCAACCTCGCCTCGCTTCGCCTCGCACGTGCTGGTCACGCGCTTGTTTTCAAACTTGGTCTCCACTCCGACCCCCACACCAATCACTCCATGATCACAATGTACTCCCGCTGTAGCGCCACCGGGTGTGCCCGCAAGGTGTTTGATGAAATTCCTCAGAGGGAATTGGTGTCGTGGAACTCGATGATTGCTGGGTATGCCAAGGCCGGGCGGGTGAGGGAGGCCGTGGAGGTGTTTGGAGAGATGAGGAGGGAGGGGTTTGAGCCTGATGAGATGGGTTTGGTGAGTGTTCTTGGGGCGTGTGGGGAGTTGGGGGACTTGGAATTGGGGAGGTGGGTGGAGGGGTTTGTTGTGGAACGTGGCATGGATTTTAACTCGTATGTAGGTTCAGCTTTGATTAGTATGTATTCTAAATGCAACGATTTGAGGTCCGCTAGAAGGATCTTTGATAGCATGGGTACAAGGGATGTTATCACTTGGAATGCTGTTATATCAGGGTAAGTTGTGTGTTGTTGAAACTCTTGTTAGAGATAAAGTTAAGGACAAAACTCAAATACATTTTTGTGTTTTCGGTGCTGTTATCTGATCAAAGTTGGAGTTTTGCCTTGGTAATCTGTACAATAAAGGTGTGCATTGAAGGGTGGTGTAGATTTCTGAGGTGAAATTTGAATTTTCATTAGAAAACAAAGCCAATAACACCTAAGAAACTGTATCCAAATTTTGTCTTGATGATTGTTGTTTCTATGATATGGCTTGTATTGACACCATTGCATGTATGGATGTGTGTATGTGCGTGTGTTGGGTTAGATAGTAGTGTTGAGTATGCTTTTTTATGTCAACAAAGAACAAATGCTTCAAAATAGTAACCTTTGCCATGTTAAATACTTCATGGAGACATGGACAATTTGAATACTCCTAGTTGCATTTTATTGTTTTTATTTAACTTGGTATTTTTAAAGTTTAAACCAAAATTGATGTGAATAGTACCATGATTAGAAAAAATATATCCATGTCCTTATATTGTTGTTTCCTTGTCATGTGTCAATACCATACTTTATAGGTTCATGTTCTGGTCACTTTTGCAATCTTGGATCTATCTCGGTTTGCCTACAAACTCAATTATTTTTTTAAGATTTCTTCTTTGATTTAAACATACATGACAGATATGCTCAGAATGGAATGGCAGATGAAGCAATCTCTTTATTCCATCGTATGAAGGAGGACTGTGTTAATGCAAATAAAATTACCTTGACTGCAGTGCTCTCTGCGTGTGCCACCATTGGTGCTCTGGATTTGGGGAAACAGATTGAGGAATATGCATCACAAAGAGGATTTCAACATGATATTTTTGTGGCTACCGCATTGATTGATATGTATGCTAAGTGTGGGACTTTGGACAGTGCACAAAGAGTTTTCAAAGAAATGCCCCAAAAAAACGAAGCTTCTTGGAATGCAATGATCTCTGCACTTGCTTCTCATGGAAAAGCCGAGGAGGCACTATCACTATTTCAGCGCATGTCAGATGAGGGTGGAGGTGCCCGCCCTAATGATATCACATTTGTAGGGTTGCTTTCTGCTTGTGTGCATGCAGGCCTGGTTGATGAGGGCTATAGATTGTTTGACATGATGAGCACATTGTTTGGATTGGTACCAAAAATTGAGCACTACTCTTGTATGGTTGATCTTTTGGCACGTGCTGGTCATTTATATGAGGCATGGGATTTGATCGAGAAAATGCCTGAAAAACCAGACAAGGTTACATTAGGTGCGTTGCTTGGTGCTTGTAGAAGGAAAAAGAATGTAGATATAGGTGAGCAAGTTATGCAGTTAATTCTGGAGGTGGATCCTTCAAATTCTGGGAACTATATTATCTCATCAAAAATATATGCAAATCTGAACATGTGGGAAGATTCAGCAAGGATGAGATTGTTGATGAGACAGAAGGGTATTACTAAAACTCCTGGTTGTAGCTGGATTGAAATTGAGAATCACTTGCATGAATTTCATGCTGGTGATGGCTTATGCCTTGACTCTACAGATATAAGTAACATAATTGATTTGCTCTATGAGGAACTCAAAAGGGAAGGGTATGTCCCAAAAGTTTTAGAATAGCTTTGTGACTTGTGTGGAGCTGAAGATTGTTTATTGGAAATTACCAAAGGAAAATTGGATCAGGTGGAATTCAGCTGTCGCAGCTCAATTATTCATGTTTATCACATTGATTTCATCAGGTGAGTGAGATATGACAACACACATTAATATATAGTGGGAACCTTATTTGTTTTTTGTGCTAATGTTTGTAATATTTTGTACATGAAGCTCGGGTATAGATCATTAAAGGAGGATAAACCTCTGGCATTTAGTCAGCTTAAATGCCATGCAGAAATGAAAAGGAGATTCTTATGAAAATGTGCTGCACTGCTGCTGTCTTTTGGAGTACGCATAGGCATCTCTGCTTCCAGTTTTGACACACTTAAGAAGTTTTTCACTGTTGATTTGGGGAAAATATGAGAACATATTTTGCTTCAGAAGAAAAAGATTTTGCGTTGGTCAGGCAAACATTTGTGGCCAGTGGGATCCATCAATTAATCTTGTTTTTAGGCGAAGCAACAGTAACTTTTCTGTGTATAAAGAGTGTTTTTGAAAGTAAATAACTAGTCTATTATTGTTGGTTCCTGATTTCATCCCCACGAGATTCTTACTGGGAAAACTACTAGCTAGTTGAATTAACAAAGGGCTGTGAATGTTGCTCACTTTGAATTTCTTTGAACACCTCTTTTTTTTTAACTTGTGATGAAGATGGTACTTTACTGCTTGAAGTTTATAGTTTGTGAAAAAAGATGGGTATGTTGCAATATGGCAAAAAACTTCTGATAATAGTTGCTATCCAAACCGAGAGGCAGGAAGTCAACCTCTTTATCCAATTATATGATTAATGCCATGCCAGTTGTAAATTTACCATACTTGTTTGTGTTCCATGTAGTCTGTATAAACGCCCTTAACCCTATGCCAACTTTTACTAATTGATCATGCATCAAATTATATGATTAATGCCATGCCAGTTGTAAATTTACCATACTTGTTTGTGTTCCATGTAGTCTGTATAAACGCCCTTAACCCTATGCCAAATTTTACTAATTGAACATGCATTAAATTGTTTTATCAAAAGATTACATGCTCAAATATTGGTGAGTTCATTATTTGCTTGATTAATTTAGATATGTTAATCTAAAGCACGCATCTCTCAATTGCCTGAGAATGGATATGGAGCAAATGTGCCACATGGTCTGCACGTTTGCATACACAACCTGATGGGCTTCAAAGCATAAAACTTGATGCTTTCACATCCAGAAATGAGCTTTTTAAGGCAGAATCAAAATATTGGATGAGATTATAGCAGGCTATGTATGTGCTTTACACTGGAAGAAGATGAAATTAAGAAATGTTATGGACATCAGAGCTGGTTTTGGAGGGTATTGTCTTTATCCTATTTCCTTGTTATTATATGAATTTAGAATTCTCTGATTAGTATCTTCAATGTATTTGAATTCTTTGCAAATTTGCAGTTGCATTGATTGATCAGCATACAGCTGGGTTATGAATGTTGTTCCTGCTAGTGGTCCAAACACCTTGCCTGTAATATATGACCGTGGGTGATTGGAGTTATGCACGACTGGTATGTTATTAAACTTATTTAATATTTTATTAAGCATATACTGGATAACTTGTACTGATATTTTGTGAACTTGTCAGGGTGTTGTAATATCTCTCCATTTATGATTTGTAATTCAGGTGTGAAACATTTGACACCTATCCGAGAACCTATGTTTTACTGCATGCTGCAAACCTGCTTTCTGTTAAGAAAAGGTACCTTTTCTCCACTTGTCAAACTCTTTCTATTCATTCATTTGTTTTTAATATGCTGTCCATAGGATTAGAAAGCATACTTCACTACTCTACACTTTATTTCTCTCAAGCAAAGTAAAATAGTTTGCATTTCCGATCTGTTACTCATCCTTCCATGCCATAGTGATCTACTAAGCACATACCTAATAAATGTCATTAAATTCAGACGCTTGTGGCTTAGTAATCTTACATCAAAATATTTGTCCATCTAGAAATAAGTTATATTTGTATTTTCATACTTCATCTTTCATTTATAGCATGTGGTATGACTTCATCAATGCTTATAGCAAATAAGAAACATAGTGCAAGTTTACTTTGTTTTTGTTTTTGGTTTTGTATGTTGTAACTTGTGATGATCATTTAATATCGTTGCATTTGTCTGTCATCATATGCAATGTGTCATCAATTATGCTCGAAATGGATCAGATACTAATACCTGGCGGCCGTGCATATATCCGCGATATTCTCGCCATCGTGGATGGGCTTATAGAGATTATCAGGGCTATGGGGTGTCAAATGACACTGCAAGATACAGCTGAGGGTCCTCATGCAAGCTACAAGGTCTTGGTTGGTGATAAGCGCCTTCTACGCGGTTGGTCTTAATTTTGATCCCTGCAATCAATGGGAAGTTAACAGAATAGGGTCACACATTTTTGAAGAATAGGAAGACGATGCAAGTGTAAATATCTCTTCCTTATGGCTTATAAGCAGAATCTGGAGGCTGGAAGCATTTGTCTGTTGACTCTTGGCACCAGATCGCGAGAGCTGATTGACGTCTAGTGTGCATCATTTAACTGTTTATAAAGTTCAATTTATTTGTATATGACTAAGTTTCCAGGCCGAACATGTTATATTTTTCATTAATATTCAGTCGGAACATTGTAAGCTTTATATAACGCTAAGTAACATAAATTAGGTTATCTTTTTCTATTACGTCATTTGTCAGAAGATAATAGAAAAATATTCTCGTATTATTCCCTAGAAAAAATTATATAGGTAAATTATATATCCATGTTTTGGATATTTTTCTTATTGTCTTATGATAAGTCAAAAAATGGTTCTAAGAAAAAAATTACTTTGTATCATGCGTAGAAAAAAAATGATTGTAAACATAATTATGACTCCGATAAAAGTGTGTTGTATTTTTATATATATAACTTGTGAGATATAAAATTTTTATAAATATTTTCTTATTAAAATCTTTATAAATATTTTCTTATTAAAATATTTATATTGGGAGAATATTCGTACTCTTTTTTTAAACCCAAAAAAGAATTCTCAGATATTTTTGCTGGTAACATTATTTCTACTTCTTCTTGTCAGGATTAGTCTTCTTCTCCTTTTCCCTTATTCTTAGTCTTTTTCTCTTTCCCCTTTTCCTGTATTGTTTGTTAGACTAGATTATACCTTACCTCCATTAGAATCTTAATTTTTTTGAAATTCTTTATTTCAAATTGAGGTCAAGGTAGTTGCCTAGTTTTTCTCATATAACAACATATCCCTAAAATACTCAAAGTCTTTGGAAAGGAATTTAGAAGAATAACAATATGGTCCTCATCCTTAAACTTTATTTCAATATTTTCAAGGTTATCAATCATCTTGTTGAAATTTGTTAATTACTTTTCTACCGTTCTTGATTTCACCATTTCAGATCAGTAAAATTGTTACTTCAAACAAAGTTTGTGGGCAGAGACTTAAACATATACAAAGTCTCCTACCCTACCCATATACCAATAATAGTTTTCTTATCTGAGACTTCTCTTAGTATTTTATCGGTAAGGTATAATATGAAAGTACTTCTTATCCCGTCTAATATTCTTTTTCTCCATGTGCCCTAAAGATGATGACAATGTCTCTTCGCACTTTTGCTGAATCAAGATTGTTTCCATATTAATCTTCCACAACTTAAAGTCACCATCCACATACAACACCACTTATCGGGTGAAGAGTCAAAAAAAACAACCAAGTACGAACACAAGAAAAAAAATGTTTGTACAAAAAAAATTAGAAAGGTGAAATGGGAAATGTAAAAATTATGAGAGTGAGGAAAATTTATAATAATATTTCTCAAAGAGATAAAAAAAAAAAATATGTATTCATACATGCACCTCACACGGTAAAAAAAAAAGAAAAAAAGAAAAACACGTTACGAGATTTTATACATAATATTTTCAATTGTAACTATGAGATTATATTTATAGTATATACAACAGTTCAAACAATATCCCGAATCACACTTCACGATCCTATTTTAATAATTCAACATGTAAACTAGTCTAGCAATTTGATAGTTTTTTTTTGCTGTCACTTTGCACTTTAAAACTTTTATTTTTATAAACTTTTGTTATAAAACCATTTTATGGCTAGCAAACACGGAGATCCCAGTCAGAACATGAAAGGATGGCAAGATAATAATCAAATATAATGCAATAAATATGTTTCAAAGTAATGCAACATGATTTGATATGATGTATACCATCATATCATCATCACCGTGAGAGGTTGACCAACATAGAGTACAATACATGATAAACATAGAAGAATACAATATATTAACGGTAAATTAATATTTTAGTTCTTGGATGTACGTGAATGGAATAATTTAGGCCATAAAAGATAAAAACAGAAAAATAACAAATAGAAATATAATGTACCTATCATTTTAATTTTTTAAAAATATTTATCATTATTTAAGTTCTTGAATTATATTATTTATTATCATTTTAGTTAATCAATTTAATAATTTACTTTCATTTTAATTTTAATCTGATGAATTAGGATTAAAATAACAACAAATAATAATTTTGGGATCAAAATGATTGATAAATATTTTTCAAAGACTAAAAAAAAGATACACATATTATATTTTTAGGAATTATTTTACCTTTTTTTCATCTTTGAAAGACTAAGTCCCTGGTCTACATGTTTCCAGGGACGAAAATAATGGCTTACATCATATTCCTAAATATATACATGTGTATTTTAATAATTAATAATAACTACCGCTATTAATATTGTTTGGCTGCAGTATGCATGGCTTATATACGATGACATTTCATGAGTAATAATTTCATATTAATAACGTTAATTATATTGTATGTGCAGCTTTTGCATGGTTGAAGTGTGAAGCATCAATAGTTGCAGATGTTTCTTGTTATGAAGTTCTCAAAGCAGTCAACATTACTGGCCGAGCCGGTAATTTATTTGGTGCTAATGATAATCGCAATGTGCGTCTTAGCTTGGTTAGAAGTGAAGATGACTTTGATTTATTGCTAAGGCAAATCAACAAGCTAGTTGCTATGGAAATTAATGATGATAAACGTGTGAATACAACTTTAACTAGCTTTGGGCAAATCAATGAGTCCACACTCCAGTTTCCTAGTGAATATTGTTGTGGGAACAAATCATGGGATTTGAGAATGGAATTAGATACTACAAACTCCAATACACTTCGTAGACAAAATAGATTGTACACCAATGTTGGTCTTTCTTTTGATTTGAAAAATTAGCGAGTTATTGATTTGTAGAGTTGTATTATAGAGCTATCATCACATTATTGATGGAAAGTAATATTTTGCTACATAACAATTATTTTTCTTTAACCATGTGTTCTTTTATCTCTTCTCTTGCTCTTAAAAGAATTGAAACATATGCTAGTAAACACTTTTTTTTCCCAAAACTCTCTACCGATATTTGTAAAAATTTATTAAAATTAGTGGATTTTATTTTTCATTTTTTTTTCTTGATTTTGTAGTTTTTAATAAATTTTAATTAATATTATTAAGTTTTATTTTAAAAAAATAATAAGGGAAAGAGTATTAAAAAGAATTCTATCAGTACGGAGTTAATTATTCAAACTTTTATCTTTAAAATATGGGTAATATACATAGTTCTTGAGAAATAAAAATCCACTAAGCTAGTCATGTGATATAAATTAGGAGGAATAAAATTGGTCATATGAATGAAAAAAGAGACTTAAGATGAAGAAGGGAAAAATAAAATTCGTGAGTTTAAACTCTGGTAAAAAAAAACTAAAAGTTTAATAACTAGTATTTATTAATAACTTCTTTTTTTATGTGAATTTAATTGTAGATGGACCTACATGCGTTAGTTCAAACTCTGGTAAAAAAAAAAAAAAAAAAACTAAAAGTTTAATAACTAGTATTTATTAATAACTTTTTTATGTGAATTTAATTGTAGATGGACCTACATGTTCATATTTAAATGGGCTGGACTACGCTAACTTGCTATAGGGTCCACATACGACCCACTTAGTTAGTGGGCTACTGGGTTGGTCCATGGGCTAAATAATAATACAAAATTCAAAAAACAAGTAAAAACTTGTAAAGTTATAAAAACAGGAAAAATGTTAAGATTACAGCAATGATTAAATTTTTGTTTTAGTTTTCTCACATAATATTTTAACTTTAAATCCTAAATTATTATTTTTGTGTTTTTAAACATTAAGTCTACAATAGATTAATATAAAATATTTGTTTGTGATATTTTGTCAGAAATAAATTGTGTTCCATCAATAGTATGAAACAAGTTTTAACTTTTTTGAGTCTTTTATTTTTTATATTTACAATTTTATCTCATTTTTATAAAGAATTATACACACACGTTATATATTGAAATCCTTTCTCTCAAATATAAGTACTAAAAGTATATTAATTTCTTTAATATAAAAATATATATTAAATTAAGTTGATTATACATGAAGAGACAAATCTGAAAACCCTTTGTTAGTAGTTGTGAATCCCTCGTATCTAAACTTTTTATTTATTTAATTATTTGAATGGAACTCTGCAACTTCTCAAACATTTATCCATTATTTAAACATGAAACAATTACCACAGCCTGATACGCGATGCTAAAATTCCCTCAAAATTAACTAAAAAGACATGAAAAGTTAATTACTTCCAAAATCATATTCCTAATTGGAAACAACACCGAGAGACGCTAATCAGAATTCATAATATAAATTCGACGGGTTTGTATTAACCCTTTTTTGTTCATCTCAGCATACGAAAATTCTTATTGATTCCCGTCTTTGCACTATCGTACACTTCATTCCCAAATTTGAGGTAAAAATTCCTCCTTTTTGTTGTTTGCATAATTTGTTTCTTCATTTATGGTTCGTGCCTAACCCTTTTATACAGTGTTTGGATTAGGGTTTCATTTGATTATGTTCCTGCCTTTGCCAAATGCTGAGTCATGTTTTTTTTTGGGTTCTGTTTGGTATTAAGTGTAATATGGTTGTGTTATATGCAGTGGGCATCAAAGTTGGCGCAGCAGAAGTTGAATCAGCTCTAGTTTCATATCCTTAATGTGCTGGAATTTCTGTGGTTGGTGTGTGTGTGATATTTCCTACTTGTGTGAGCATCAAGTTTGTTTCTGTAACTGTGAAAAAATATATATATATATATATATATATATATATATATATATATATATATATATATATATATATATATATATATATGCAGCTTGTGTGTAGCATTCCCAAATGATTTAAAAATTAGTTGAGACTAGAAATTGTTTTTGTGGACAAAACCAGTGTGCACAAAAATGGTTCTTGCAATTGCGAATCTGGATGGTTATTGATTCATTCAACTATGTGTTTGGGTGTTTAGGTTTCAGCACAAAGTTTGTTCCTTTAGTCAGTTGTTTTCCTATACACCACACTTATCTTCCTTGAAACAGCAATATGGATTCACAAGCCAAGAAAAAGGCTTTGTTCCGTGCTAAATTGAATGCCCAGAAGAAGGATAAGCGCATTGAATCTCCCCTAGTGAGGTTTGTTCTTTGTTCCCACATCATGTATTTTTTCCATTCACAAATATCAATGTACTTGGCCCTTCACAAATTTGTATGGATTTTTAATTTGGTATATAACTATCTGCTGTATTGCATTTGTTATAAAAGCACCATATATGGTTTTTCTTGTAATTCTTCTCATAAGAATAACACTTTAGTTCTTAAATACCTTCTGCTTATAAATTGACTTTGCAGCAATCCACATTTACACTCTTATGATTTGCTTCTGTTCTAGCAACTTGTATGATTGTTAAAGCATACCTCTTCCTGGCTCAGCATAAAATTAAACTTTATCAAGATGATTAATTTTTGTTTTATTTTGTTTGGCAAAAACCTAAACCGTTATTATATGGATAAAATTATAGCTGTTATTATATTGACTTTCTGTGCATATACACAGGTATAATGAATTTGATCAGCCTGTTTGCCGGGTTTGTGATGTTGTTCTAAAGTCTGAGTCTTTGTGGGATGCACACCAAGTTTCTCGTAAGCATCGTGAGGTGATGATATTTACCATCTTGCTCATGTTCTATGTAGTAGTCAATAACAAACTGTATCAGAGTAGGGGAGGGGAGTGACCCTGGGCTGCTATGGGATTCACATAGCAGAGCAGTTCTATACCAGCTAAAATAGCAACGTTTTTTGTGTGCCATAGCAGTGCTATCGTTGGTATATTGGTATTTGGTAGAATAAATTATATAGTTTGTATTATTATATTTTATACATTGTCCATCCTGTTTCTCACTATCTTTCTTTAGCATTCTCAGAGCAAGGCGTATGTGTTGCTATCTAGTACTGATGAGTATGCAAATGTGTTTAGAATTTTAAACATCTTTTCTCTTAGCTCATGTTTAAATGATTTTATTTGAAGTTATTTGGGAGTTATGTTAAGGTTTGTTTCCCTTTGTATTTCACATACCCCCCCCCCCCTTCCCCACTCCAAAATGAACTTACCTTAAAGGCTATGATTATTGTTGGCAGGCAATAAGTAATCTGAAAGCTAATGCAGCTGGATTAACTCAGCAAAACAATGCAAAACCTGTTACTGGTACCAACTTTCCCAAGACTAAACAAGAACATCCTTCAAACTCACAATCGAAACTTGCGGAAGGTTCAAAAGAAGTGAGTAAACCTCAATCATCATCAGTGCTTCCACCAGGGTTTTTTGACAGTGATTCAGGAAAGACAAGATCTGGTAAGAAATGGTTTAGAAAATAAAGTACATATTTACACTCTTTGCATTTAAATATACAGAGATGCAATTACATATAACAAGCAATGATAGTAATATTTGTTCATATATGCATAATGTCAATATATAATTCCCGGCTTGTCCATATACACAATATACAATTTCAACACATAAAATTTTAAGAGTAAAATTCCTTTCTTTTTTCCGTGAATTCCGACATCTTTTGTAACTTGAAATCTTGAATAATAGAAAATTTTCCAAACTGGTGTCTCTTTCTTGCAATCTTATTGACAATGTTCATTTGTCATATTCAGACACAAGGATTTTGGTCTCTTGATCATACAGGGGTACTCTTGCAAATCCTCTTTCAAATTTTGAACCATTTTTTATATAAAGTAACTTTCTATCTTGAAAACCCCTTAAATGTCCAAAACTCTCTAAGATGATCTAAACATTTATTTGGAGTGGGGTGCTTAATAGAATTAAAACTAATGACATGTTACATGCTTGTATGCCACAAAAGACTGATGCTTGTTCGAAAGTGATCCCTCCTGGGGTCTTTCATTGTTTTTCTTCTTAATGATTTTCTTCATTTATAAAAGTAATTGTTAAGAGTAAGACATGATATCCTTGTGCTTTGACTTTGAAAGGATTGTAGGCTATAGTTGGCTGTATCCATCTTGGAAATGGATTAAACAACTTTGGTTGCTTTTACATTTATTCTGGCAAAATTTGTATTTTGATAAATATTAAAAACAATGATAATTTTTTATTTTATCATAGCAGTAGATAAACAAGGTTATTTGGGTCTAGGGAGTGATAAGTGGTATCATTATTCTCACGTCATATTTATACTGGGTATATCCAATTGGTGCTTTTAGGACATGTTGGACTTCTTGTTATTGCGTATTTGATCATAACTTTGGTTGCATCACTTAATAACATTGATATTTTTGCTTCCCGAACATTTAGCAGACTCTGATTTAGGTAGAAATGCAGGGGTTCCTGTTCAAAACCAAGTGTTAAATGTGGAGAAGGAGAAAAGTCATTTTCATGCCAATAACGCTGCAGAGTCAAATAGTAGCCAAACCAAATTGGAGAGTAGCCAGACATCAGTCAAAACTACTGATACAGAGACCAAGCAAGTAAAAGGGATTCTGCCTGAAGGATTCTTTGACAATAAGGAAGCTGATATGCGTGCCCGTGGCATAAAGCCTGTTAAGCCAGACGTCAAGTAGGTTCCCAGTTTATGTTGTTGGTTACTACTACATTAAACAGTCATTAAAAAGACAACTAAAATTTGGTTTGCATGGAAGTAATGGAAATATACTGATTCTTGTGGTAGAAAATATTGCCCACATTTAATAAAAAAAGAGAACAATGAAAATTTCGCTAGATTTTTTCTTATTTAATTAACTGGAGTAAGTTTTGAGTTTTATAAAACTCCTGAGAGGTTAAATTGAAAATAAGTCTAGTTCTGGAGTTTGTAATATCAGTATCAGATGATTGTATCAACCTTTTCTGCTTCACTTATAATCATATTTTAAAGTTGTTATAACCCCATCCTTCGATGACCTTTCCTTTTTTCTTATTTGTCATTTCAGTAAAATGAATAAAAGTATAATGGGTGAGGGTTTGACTTGTTTGAAGTTAGGGATGCTCTTTAGAGGGTATAATGCAACCTTTGATCTGAGGTGCAGAAAACTCTCAATAGTGCACTTTCTGGATGCACATGCATCCTCCATTTTATTGCATGGTCTTAAGGTTATTAGTGATGTGCCCTTGCGTATTTATGGTTCGATGGAAACTTTCATTCTTTTCAATTTTTTGGAAGATTTCTATCCTATTAAATAGAATGGAACACTGAATTATATTATATTCTTTTAAATCCTCTCTAGAGACGAGTACAAGGAATTTGAGAAGCTGATTCAGGAAGACCTGCAGGAGGTGGACAACCGGATGGAAGAAGAAGAGGTGGTGATCATTATTTTCTTTCTGCTGTATATTTTGCATTACTTTTTACCCTTGAGATGTACATGCATTATAAACATGATATATGATCAAATGTTTGTCATCATGAACAGATTGACGCAGCTGAAACGATAGAAGAAGCTGAGACTGCAGAGCAGAAGTATGTTTAGCTATCTTTAATAATTAAAAAAAAAAGAAAAAAAGAATTCATCTTTTTCATCTTTCTGTATTCCATGTGTACTAAAATAACCCCCTCTCTGATATCTTTTAATTCCTACAGGATCTTCAGAGAAAAAGTGGAGATGTTGAAGAAGAGGAGATTAGAGCAAAAAGCTGCTAACTCTGCAAAGCGTAGTAAATCATCTGAGGTTGTAGCAAAGGAGTCTAGACAAGAAGCTTCATCCAGTGATGATGAAAGTGAAGAGAATTTTGCTGTGGACTGGAGAGCACAACATTTGTGATTTGTGAACTCTGATAAAAACAAAAATTCTTCTATTTCTTGATTTCCATGCCTGGAATATAATATCTATACAAATAGCAGTTTTTTTATGTACAATTTTATTTCTCACCCTCTTGGTTGTTTATCCATTTTTTTTTTTTTTTTTAATCTTTATCTGAATTTGCTTAAAGCTTTGGTCAGACAAGGTGTTACTCTTTGGTTCTTGTTTTGGTGGTTGACAAGACTCGTTACCGAACCTAAACTTCATTTAAGCCAGGGGTTTCAATTGATATTTTAAGAAAAGAAGTCATTTCATCAATTACTATAAACTGGGTGTATAGAAATAACATAAATAATAGGGGTCAAAATCGTGATTCTTTTAAGTAAGACTGTAACTCATTTTTTGATCTAAAAACAAAAATAAGACTAACTCATTGTCCTCAAACCCGTGAGTTATCAAATGTGGTATTCTCTTCCTGCACCTTAGAAATTTTATTAAAGGGTGTAGAGGTGCAAAGTGAGATTTCAAGCATGAAGAAAATATCACCATGTATAAGTGTAACGAACTACCAGCATTTCAATCTTCTAATTTAGCCTGACTTATAAACCACATTTGGGCCTCATCTGGTAAGCATTTCTTACCCGGACCCGAAGGACAATTGATCAATGGGCCCATGGAAAATATCAAGCTTATTAGCTTCCCTCAACACAAATAAGGGTACGTGCGTGTGTGACGACTGTATAGGAGGATATTTTAGCACAAAATGTGCGAAACATTATATCAAACGTTACCTTATAAATTGTCAAAGTTATTAAACATTTTCTATTAAATCAAAGGTTAATGTATGTCTCGTACTCTTTCGTAGAGGATAATAAAGCATTACTCTCTTAACTAACTAGAAAGAATATATTAGAATGTTAGTGTATTGTTTAATAGGAATGTTGTTAACATTTGGACTGAATATTGGTTCAAAGAAAATCGGTTTTGATAAAATAATATTTTGATTATTTTAATATAAAGTATTAAATAATATTAAATAAAAGAAATAACATAATTTTATGCATTTTCAAAAAGATAATCAGTCTCGCAATAGAAAACAAGTCATTGATGACGGGAAAAAAGTCTCTAATTATGAGAAATAAGTTATTGGTGAGAAAAAGTTAAGAGTAGATATTTATAGATGAAGTAAAATTACACTTTTTTCCCTTGATTTAATTATAATTGTGTTTTGTTATCACACAAAAAGATAAAGAAAAAAATTACAAAAATAATTAAAAGAAAAAAAACTTCTATCTTAAAGAAAAAGAAAAGGATTGGCTCACTAAACTGTGACTGATTGTGATCATTCAGATGATATTATCGTTAGTTTGATATAAATTAATTTATAGGTCAACTGGATTTGGTTGACAGCCGTTTTGTAGTTCAAGGGTTTATATGTACGTATGTATGTGGGAGATTGTTTCAAATAAAAAATACTTAAAATTAAAAATAATAATTTTCAATTATTAAAAAATATAAAAAAGAAAATTGTAATTAAGATTAAATTTATTAAAAGATAAATTATTTCAATCGATTATGATTAAAAAAAATTATTTTATTTTAAATTATTTTTTTATATATTTGATACCAAATAAAACACGTACGTGAAAAGAATGGGATAGAGCTCTTCTCAAAATAAATATATATACACTACAAACAATGGGCCAACTTACCATCAATCTTCATCCATTGGTTAATTGTTAGTGCAAAATGACAGTGAAATCATAAATAATTAACGATTAATTAATTTTAGTATATTTTGTAGGTTGATATCATTACGTATATGTAGATCTTCCCTTCTACCTAAAAATATGTTAATTGGTTAGTGCTTTCTACATTGCTAATGAGACATGCATATTTTAAAAAATATCTTAATGAAGTATATTTTTAGTCTTAATAAAATGGTAAATTTTGATGGACCTCTTTATATATATTATTTTTTATTTTTAATTCACGTAAAATCTAAAATTATGATTTTGATCTTTATGTTATATAATATCATACGCATTAACTACCCATATGTTTAACGAAGGTAAAGTAATCATCTCAATTGACACTTAATAATGTTTATATATAACACCATATTATTATGCGACATATCTACTTTTTTTTTCTAAATCTTTACAGTAAATGTTTTTATCTACCATAAAATGAATATAAAAGACAAATAATAATCGTTTTATATTTTAGAAAGACGAAAATAAAATAAAATAAAATATATTTTATAATGAATAAAATCAAAATATGCTCATTTTACAGACATTGTATAAAAATAATTTCAAATTTTAGAAAGGTGAAAACTATTTTCCTTGTTTACAAAAATTAAAGCAAAAACTCACTTATATTTTACAAGGGCTAAATAAACATTTAAGTCAAATATCTAAACATTTAGTTAACAATCACCAAGATTATTATATTACGGATACATTACATAAAAAAACATATCACCCTATTATATTATTTGTATTGGTTATGTTTCATTTTAATGCATGCTTAACCTTATATTCTATGCATTAATTTATTAATTATTATTATTATTGATAATAAGCGTTTCATATTTTAGGATTACTTTTAATGCCTGCTCAAACATGATATAGTAAAAGAGATCATTAACGACCTAACTCAAACTTATTTATTACTATATGCAAGTGTATGTTATAATGGTGTTCTAGTATTTGAACTTAGAAATGAATTGGACTTAACCATGATGTTTATGGATGTCATTATACTATAAGAACCAACTTTATTACTGGGGACTTACTTTATATTTTTGTGCTTTAATAATGAGACAAAAGTATGTGGACCTTATTGAATTCTCACCCTTCATGACCTCATCCATGAAGCAACACAAGTTGGTGATCAAAATAATGGAAGTATGTTGGATTGCAAAACATTGAAAACTCTATTTGTATCTGTTTTTGATTGAAGGAGATATTGCACTCTGGTGGTGTTCGTGTGGGATGCACACTCCCTTCCATTATTTAAATTATCCAATATTTTACACTCTTGCTTTTCTCACACTAAGTGCTTTCCTCTTCAGCAATCCACTAATATTCTCTTTAGTCTTTCTCTTCTTTTTTCCAAATCTTAATCTAGTCCCATTTCCCTAGTTAAATTAAATTAGGTTATGTTGCATTTGGGCAATTAAAATATCTGGGAATTCATGTTATCATGGTAGGGTAGAAACTTTTTACATTAATATTGTTTTTTATTATAATCTAATCAATAAAACTCTAAAAGAAAAAGTTTGACTGATTAATTAAGCCAATAAATCTCTATAATGTAAGTTCTTTTGAATAGTTTGTGAATTCGGAAACCATGTAAATTTCTTTGTTTGAGTTTGAAATTATCATTATGATTATTGTCGTGATTTTTTTCCTTACACTTACATCCATTGTGATTGTATCACTAACTATTGTCTTGCACAATCACTTATGCTATCATTTTCATAACTATTATTATTGATAGATATTAATGATAGATAGTTTTTTAATATTTGATAGACCATAATATTTTTACAAAAAATAATTACATGTAAAATGAACAGCACTATACTAAATAATAAAATTTTCTTTTCAAACTCAAAAATTTTACACATCATTACACAATTCAAAATATTGAATTAGTTAAATTAAAATAAATGTCGCACCGATTTTGATTTGAAATGATTTAGAAGCGTTAAGATTGGTCGATTATGACTGCCTTACCTATTAAGTTGTTATTCTAATACCATAGTTATATTTCCATATTCAAACTATTTGATAATTATTATATTTTATAAACTTTCTCCGTAAACATATATAAAAATTCAAAAAACAAAATGAATTAAACTTTTTCTATTGGTTAAAATGCACCTCGATTGTTAAAGTTAGATTAGGTATAGTTTGTATATAATGAATTGATTTTAATTTATCGGAAAAAATTAACTTATTTTACCTTCATATTTTTTTTCTTCTGTGAGTAATTATAAAAAATAATTATTCAAATGTATCCCAAAAATATTAATTATATAATTGTAACACTATTTTCAGATTTATTTAGTTGTCCTCCCTTATCTTATTAAAATTATATTTTTAGTTTTCAATTTTTTTTTCTGGTTTTAATTGTTCGTAAGAAATATTTTGCCACTGTTGTTGGTTATTCGTTTCAAATTTTTTAAGTGATTAAATAACCACCATTTGTGATATGAATTTTAATTGTAAAGAAATATTACGTTAGTCACCATAAAATAATAATTATATAATTATTTAAAAACTAAAAATAATAAGAATAAATAAAAATATTGATGAAAAATTATTCTAAAAACTAAAATTAGAAAAAAGTGGATTAATTTTTTTAAAAAATAAAACAAGGAATAAAAACTTAATCAAATTCAAATTTTGTTTTCAAAATTTAAATCCCATCTCTACTTAATAGAATTAGAATTGAATTTATAATTCTAATTCTAATTATTTAAAGAATCCAAACTTCCAATTTATATTTCTGATCTAATTCTAATTGTGTCAGAATTAAAATTAAAATTTTCAGTTATTTCTATTCCATAGTCTAAATGCACCCCTAAAGTTTTCTTTTCATATTTAATCTCATCTTTTATAATCACTTATACTCTTTTCTCTTTTCGATTTTAATTTTAAAATTCATCTTTTTCTAGCTAGTTTTTTTTATTTACAGCATTTTCTGCACAATTCTCTCCTCCCCCTCTCTCTATATATAAGTATTACTTTAAAAGTTATATATAAGTTAAATATATTCTTAAAACTTTTATACTTTAAGTTTTTTTTACCTTATTAAAAAAATTAACAGTTCTTTATATTTAATCTATATATAACTATTTAAAATTTTATTATATACACAAACGTATTCATTCATTCTCTTATAGAATATCTTGAAATTCGCTATTGCTGGCATATGGCCTATTAGTTAGCTCTCGCATTGGAGTTACTTTCATATATCTTAATTGTTGATCTATTTCCTTATGTTACACTGGTTCCATTTAAGTGTTTTTCTAATCAAGATGTTGCTCAAATCACCCTTCTCGTTCTTCCTTTCCTTGCTCTTCTTTCGTTTTACAGGTTTAACAAATGTATTGAATATGTGAATATTGTTAAACATATATGAAAGTTTCATTAGTTTTCTAAATATATGCCCTCTAACAATATCAATGCGGGACTAAGGAGGTTTGATATATGAAAACAATATTAATAAACTTTGGTCTCAATCAAGATGATTGAAAACGGTAGCATGCACCGCTTGAACTAAAGTTACATATAATAAAGCTGTGATAAAGAAAACATGCATGCATGACCTAGGCAAATAGTTGACAAACAGTCTTAAGAAGTTAAGATTTTATTTCTTTTATTACCCCTTTAGTTTTGTTAAGATTTCATATAAGCTCATGTAATTTCCTTCCTAACTTTTTAAGGATTAGTGTCGGCAATATACCTCTATTTTGTACTCCTTTCCCTTATCTTCCACTCAAAGACTTTCATCTATAAATTTATTTGGAGTCTCAAAGTAACTTAAGCATTTTAAAATAATTTTTGATATCTAAGATGTGATTTGAGAAAATGAGAGGAATAAAAATAAAAATATGATAAATGATATGATAAAAAAAAGAGAAAAATCTTGAATTTGAATTAATTACTTGTATAATGAGATATCAAGCAATTATTGCTTTAACCATTTTTATTAGAAATAAATAGATTGGTATTTTTTTTTATGATGTATTCAGGAAAAAGATACTTAATCATTCAATGACTAGAGGGAGATATATAAGAAGAGATGAGAGATAAATTTATAATAGGACGTGGCAAAAAGAGATAAAAAAAATAAAATAATATACTTATCAATAAAGTATTTGTATTATTTGAATGTCTAATCGAGGCTCATTTATTTATATATTCGAGTTGATTTGATTGTGACCACTGAATCTAATGAAAATGTTGATATATGAATTTTGACATTCTAAACTTCTACTATTAGCTCCCCTTATAGTTTACTTAATCATCACACCTTAAGCATTTACGTAATTATTTACTAATCTTTAATATGTTAACCGGATGTTTTGTATTTTTTCAATATTTTGTGGTAATTACTCTCTTCTCTTGATCCTTTTTCATGGGTTTCCTTTGTTCCTCTTTTTACTGTATGAAAAGATAGGAAATTAATAATAAAAAAAGATCGAGAATGCATCAAATATATATATATATATATATATATATGTATATATATATATATGTATATATATATATATGTATATATATATATATATATATATAAAATTCTGGTTTTTTTTCCTTTTCCTTTTAATTTAAACATTCAAATTTTATTTAGGATATATATTTATGGATTCTATATCCAACATTCGATCCAATAATATGAATTTATTTCGGGTAAACTTTTTTACAAGTACCTTTAGGATAAAAATTAAAAAGAAAAAACAATTCATAAATTAAAATTAATTTATGTATAAACTAATTTAAATAACTTTCTTACGATAAATAGTCTTCTCAAAAATTAATTTTTATTTATACATAAATTTATTTCAATTTATAGAAAAACATTTCATTTTTTCCTATTCTCTTCTCCCATTGTTTATGGAAAATTTACTTGTCCCATGTCCAATCTTGCCATTAACTAATGTCACTTTCACTCATGTTCTCGCCACTATTTTGGAGAAAGTACAGCTTTATTTTCTTTAAACCGGGCCCATTCTTTTTCGTTTAGTTCAACGATATTCCAATTTACAGAATAGTTACATGTTAAGTATTGCATAAACCCAATAATTCAAGGTAGCCTGTCGAAGAAATTATATTAACAGTTAGTAATTTGACATTACCGGATAAAAAAAATCAACAAACTCTTTATCTGATAAAAAATATGAATAATGATAAAATTCAATATAGATTCTTAATTATATTTAATTGAATTTCTTTTTCATGTGATACTAATTTATCTCAAATTGTTTCAATAACATTTTTCTTAAAAAAATAATTTTTATGACTTTAAGAACATAAATAAAAATCCACATTAGAGATGATTTCCAGTGTATAAACATAATAATTTGTTATATTGATTAGAATTATATTCTATATATTTTATTAATTCCTTGTTATTTTAAATTTCAACAAAGCACCAATAGTAATATGTAACTTTTACTATTCTATAATTACATAAATTCTATAAATTTATGACGCTCACGCAATTAATGCAATATATAGTTTTATTATTAAATTTGATATTAAAATTTACGTGTCGGATTAAAAATACAGCTGTTTGATTATATTACTGAAATTCTACGCAAATAAGGACAAATGCAGTTGTTATGGATCCAAAAACTGGAAACAAAGAATATGTAAACGGTGGCTCTAAAAATAACAATGTAGTGACTCATCACATCACAGTTTCAGATTAATTCCAAAAGAAAGAAAATAGAAATTGCAATTGCATAATAGAAGTCAAAAATAGCTTGAGAAACTACGTATGTGTAGTGGTTTGGTGTCACAGTGTTCTCTTTGTCCAATGTATGTAGTCGCTATCAATTATCATTTGAATAGGGTGGAACCTTATCTCTTTTTTTCCCATAATGGGTTTATTTTAAACCATTAAACACTATTCATTCTCACATATATCTAATTTAGTTATTATATCCTCATAATTTAATTACTCTATTGTTATTAACCAACTAATTCAATATAATTCCGTGAAATTTTACATACCACAATTGATGATTTATATATAGCTCCACACAATTCACATTCTACCATGGTTTCTCAACCAAAGTTTGTATTTGCAATTGTGATTTTGTCACGATTCTTGATATCGTAAGAAATAACCGACAACAACATTTGTCGTTATGGTTGTAATGATCCTAAAATTCTTGATGCTGCGGTCAATGTTGTAGTTGATAATTTCAATTTGGAAGAAAAGTAATAAAATATAATTATGTTACATAAAATTTGGTCGAAATTGTATATATGGTGATCCGGATGTAACAAATTATTCCTACAATATTATTACCTTGTCTATATTCCTCATCTTCCCCTTAGAGGAGTGCTAAGAATAATATTTCTAACACACTCACTGATTTGTTAAAAGTTTATTTAAAACATTATAAAATGAAGAAAGAAAATTATTAAATAAATTATGAAAAACTATAAATTTTGAGAATTTTAATAAATTTTAACCAATAAAAAAAGTCGAATGTGTTAAAGCGTGTTCACATTTCTTTATTTTTATAATTTAACTGTGAATTACATTTAATTTAAGTTACTCCAGTAAAATAAGCATGATCATCAGCATATCATGCAAGCTACACTTCAAAATTTGTGCTCTTAAGGTTTAGAGTTGTCAATCAACCCACGTATCCCATGAGGAACAAACGTGGCCTTTAACTCAATCTCATATTCACGTGAATCCGCAAAGTTTCAAAATGCAACACGAAATTCTCAGTGCAATATATAAGTCCCTGAATTGCAACTGAAGGAACAAAATATACATATTTGCCTCAATATATGATTACTTTTGCCCATTAATTTCGCATAGAAGTTAAGAAACCCGTTTCATAATGGTTAACAACACATTTGTCCTTGTCTAGAGTCACGCCATATTTATGATTCATGTCATGAGCTATAACTGCCTAAAATTTAAATTCCTTTTGGATCACTTCTTTAGGGAGAAAGTAGATGATGTATGGCAACCTATGTTCCTATTATAGTATACGATAAAACAAGTGTTCACCATAAACTTGAATTTCTTTTGGCCCCTATTCAATCTCACTTTGTTTTCTCACCAAAGAAATCAACCCCTTATCTTTAAATTCATTTGCGTCTTGGATTCAATGATATACCATTGGTTGGTGAAGCTTTTTATCTGATCAACAGTCTCCTCACATTGTTAGGAACTTTATAAAAGAGGTGATCTTTATTTTTTATTTTTTTATGAACAAAAGTAGTATGTGACATTACATTAATTAATAGTAATAAATAATTTTTTTTCTTCCACTTGATTATAATTATTGTCTACTGAATTTATTGCTGTTGAGATCGTTAATTTTGCTTAAGTGGGTGTCACTGGTCTCGGCAACTTTGCAAACAGTGTTAATCTGTTTTCTCTTTTCCAACTTTCAGATGCTTTTAATTCAGAAAAATGACGTCACATGTGCAGTTCCACAAGATTTCCTCAAAATAATAAGACTTCTAAGGGTGCTTTATTCTGTTTTGGTTTGTTAGTTATTTCCTCATTAAATTACATACCCTAAAGTTTGATACAACAAAAAAAGTGTAGATTGTGCATATGTAAAGTACAGCCAGAACAACTCATGTTCAAAGAGCAAATGTTCTTCTCAATTTATAAGGAGAATGGCTCAATTATTTGAGAATCAAAAAAGCTTCCAAGACAAGTTGTAGTAAATATAATATAAACAAAGTATAATTAGTCCCACAAACCCTTTTACAATATTTAGAGTAAACTTTCCTCTTCAATTATTCCCCCCTCTTTAATTTCCTTGCAATCTTTAATAAGTGAGACAAAATTTACCATACTTTAAAACCCAATACGTATTTTATAAGACACATTTGATGAATATAATATCTTTTGTCTTTTAATGAGTGGGTTTGCCCCACTTTTGCCCCCAACATAGACCAATTTCATCCATAAATACCCTTGTTGAGAGCGTGTGTCCTCCACACTTTCTCCACACACCCTCTAATCTTCTTGTTCTTCATCATCTTAGTAATCCTCTATTGATATTTCATTTCCTATCAATCTTTCTCATCATGTCACAAAATCAAACATCCCTCAACCAAGCCAAATTTATCCTCCCAACAAACAATGACCTTGAGCATCAAGCAACAACTCTAGAGATTGAAACTGAGGACAATTTTGATTACTCAAAAAGATCTCAATGGCTCCGTGCCGCCGTGTTGGGAGCCAATGACGGATTGGTCTCAACAGCATCATTGATGATGGGAGTTGGAGCAGTCAAGCAAGACATTAAGGCCATGATCCTCTCGGGCTTTGCCGGATTAGTCGCCGGTGCTTGTAGCATGGCCATAGGCGAGTTTGTGTCCGTTTACTCGCAATTGGACATAGAGGTTGCTCAGCTGAAGAGAGAAAAGGAAAGGAGAGGTGGCGTGTGTGAAGGGGAAAACAATACTAATACCAATGAAGAGAAAGAAAGTTTGCCAAACCCTTTGCAAGCAGCTGCAGCCTCAGCTTTGGCTTTTTCTATTGGTGCAATGGTGCCATTACTTGCGGCCTCTTTTATAAGGGAATATAGGGTGAGAATTGGAGTGGTGGTGGCTGCTGTGACCTTTGCTTTGGTTGTGTTTGGTTGGTTAGGGGCTGTGTTGGGTAAGGCTCCTGTTTTTAGGTCAGCTTTGAGGGTCTTGGTTGGAGGTTGGATGGCCATGGCCATTACTTTTGGTCTAACCAAGTTGATTGGATCAAGTGGACTTTAGTATAATTTTCCCTATAATTGTAACTATATATATATAGTTTGGTTTTGCATATAAGTCAGTCATCATGTGTTTTTTTTTTTTTTTTTTTGGACAAGTTATGTGTTAAGTAGTTATGAAGCTATATATGTAGACTCTCTTTTTATTCTGTACCTTAAATTACAAATGTTCTATACACCTTCTCTTTTTGAGAAGGTGCTCATTGTTTTTTTTTATTAAAACTGATGAGATTTGAGACATGGGTTGAAGAAAGTTGTTTTTGGTATAATTAGCTTAAAGAGGGTAAGCTGTTTCAAAGAACGATGGTTTAAAGCTTGGAGTCTTTCATTTGATATAGATGCAGATATTAGGTAAGTTTGAGTATTATTTTTTGGAAGGACGTGTAAAAGAATTCAAAAGATTTTTGGGCTTGGTAGCAGTTTATGGAGAGATTTGTGAAGGATTATGAGATTATCGAACAAAGATCCTCAACATAGTAAAAATAATTTGACGAGGTTTTTTTCTTTAATCACACAAACTTTTATTGTGGTTAGGTAGGACAATTCAACGTGCGTTGAATAGACTCAATTTACATTTTAAAAAAAAATTATTACAAGGTATAGTTGATTGAAGCAAACGATAGATTTAAAATATTTATTTCTGTATTGTTTTTTTATTTTTGTCATTTTTACCCTTTCTGGGCCTTTCGCTTTTTTAGTGAACCCACTATGTTCATGGGTCGAGTCAACCCATTATGTTTATTGGTTGAGATATATATATATATATATATATATAAGTTGGATGTTGCTATTTGATATTTTATTGGTACTGAGGTTTTTCCTTTTTTTTTTCTCTTGTGTCTATGCTTTTCATAATGATAGGTGTTGACTTTAGACGAAGGATCACGTAGTGTTTTAGATTTTAATTACTGTGAATTCGATTACGTTAATTGGTTGGAAATGCTGTACATGCATTTTAACCTAAATTTGTTAAATAAAAATAGAGTTAAACAATTAAAATAAAAGATGATTATACAATGAATAAATATAACAAATCTATTTATATTAGAATCGTCCTTGATTTTGACCCAAATTTCTATCGAGATAAGTTAGCCAAACCCATAAAAATAAATAATGGGAGAAACACATAATGTTGCAAAATTTTCCTTTTTCTTTTCTTTTTCTTCTCACCTTTAAATAAAAAGTAAAGAAAAGTTAAAACTTTACTGCAAATGAATAATGATTCAGTCATTTTTGTGGTTCTCTATGGCCAGTTGTCTCATCGTTTTACAATTCTTTCCAAATTTATAAAAGAGAACAGAATCTAAATGATTTTTTTTTCTTTATTTTACTTTTCTTTGGGAATCTTATGACATTACATGTACATGATTCTTTGCTGAACAAACACGCTTAGCTTGGAAGTTATAAAAGACAAATAGCTTTATTCTATCTATCTATCTCCACAAGATAATCTTGTACTAAATTTAAAACTACCAACCTCAATCTATACTCCAACCATTTTGGCACGGGACAATAACTAAATTTTATACACAACCTAAATATATCCTCCATAACATCATGCAAAGTAAAAGAATAGGTAATAATACCGTTTAAAAGGAAACTAAAACTTTATGGCACCCTATCATCAATTTGTGATGTCACTCTTAATTCCGCATGTGTAGGAAAAAAGATCACCATGACCACCCTATTTATCCTTGTTAATTTGTTGTAATATACTTCAACGTTTACCGATAAAAATTCCTCTTAAACCACTATCATTCATGGTACCTATAGAATCCCTTTATACATTTCATGGGGATTTTCATTGACCACTTATAAATTAAAAAAAGTATTGCCACTAACCATTTTTAATAATCATACCCAAGTTCTAGATTTTATTAATTTAAGTACATATTTAGTATTAGGATTGTCATCCTTAAAGAAAATGTTATTCCTTTTTATCCATAAGGTCCACATGGTAGCAAATTTTAGTTGTTACGTTTAAGATTTGTGACCCATTTTAATAGGTCCAAGCTCACCTTTTTTTTCTGGACTCTTGGATTTGATTGGTTAGCCAATTTCGATATCTATATAGTTAACCCCAATCGTATGTCTTCATACCGTGTCTCTATATCTGCAACCAAAAGTTATGTACATTTTTGGTGTAGCATTGTCAAGTGATTTATAAAACTGATCGACTTAATATATATTCGGCCCTTATAATTTAGTATTTCTTTTCCAATTTTTAGTTTATGTATTATTTTTTTTTCATTTCTAACTCCTAACCTTGCCAAATGTTTCATTTTGTAGTCTTTATCTCTCTCTCACGTTCTCCCTCTCTCTGTGTTATTTTTATATTTATTTCTCCTAAATTATTTTTATCAAATATTAAAAATGAGAAAAATATAATTTACATGGATTAAATATATAAAAAAATTAAATTATATTATATGGATGAAAAATGAAATAGATAAATTAAAATAAAGAAATTAAGAATGAAATGTTACGAATAAAAACAAAACAACATTTAAAAAAAAAACCTTACAATGATTGAAAGTGAAATACTATATTACAAATACCTTGCATTTAAAAATTAATTATATAAAGTTAGAGATTATTTTCTTAGGTAACGGAGGATTATTGGTTAGGCTATGTTTTAGGTATTTCCGTTTTTTCACGAAAGTTTTGTTTCTTGGCCAATTGTTTTTCGGTAGCTGCACTTCTTAAGTTCTTATCCAATTAGTATATAATTCAACAATGGGCAAGACCCAACATACATAGGCTCACATGGCTAATATTGCGATTAATGTGTGTATATATCTGATGGTTATTGAGTTATCAAACCGTGAGTCTTTCATTAATTCATAAGAATAAACGCACAACTTATCAATTGAGAATTTTAATTTGTTTAAATCCAAGTAATATAAATAGTATACATAGAAACACACTATTTTATAATGAAAATAAAGTCCAGAATTGTTTTCAAGTTTTGACTAAAAACTATATATATCTTGAGAAAGAGAAAAAAAACTAATGAATTTCAAAATTTTTCTTTGGCCAAATTATCGATTAGAAGGCATTGATATAAATTAAATGAAGTATCCATTAGATAAAAAAAAAATCAACGAAATCCTCTTTTATTTTTTAAATATACAATTTTTGTCCAGAAGACAACTTAAGAATAAGCCTTGTTGTTAAAACAAACAAAGAAGAATAATAGTGGAAGAGGGAAATTCAATAAAAAAGGTCATAGAAGAGCCTTTTTGAGGAGAAAACCGTAATGGAGGTCGTGGTGTGGTGAAAATTCTGAAAAAGGTTGCCAATATGACAACAACTCATGGTGAAAAGGAGGTCGTTGCAATATTTCTCAATGGAAAGGAGCAAGGAGAGCTAAAAATTCACAATGGAGAGGTAGCAGATCAGGTTTTGGCTATGATAAGAGTCATGTGCAATGTTATAATTGCAATGAATATGGCCACTATGTAGTTGATTGTTGGCATAAAGCCAATGGTAAAGAAGAGGAAGCTAATGTAGCTTAGAAAGAAAACTCTGAGGATGAGATTTTATTAATGATGACTATTACAAAGTCAGGAAGAACTTTTGGTAAATTTTGGTAATTAGACACAAGTTGTTCAAACCATATATCTTTTCAAAAAAGTTGGTTCATTGAACTGAATGAGACATTAAGACCAATGTGAAGTTTACTGACAATTCCACTGTCTAGTGTGAAGGAAAATGAAAAATCTTGATCAAAAGGAAAGATGGTAAAGCTACAATTATTTCAAAATTCTTTTACATTCCTACCATGAGACAAAATTTGTTGAATATTGGTCAGCTCTTAGAAAAAAGCTACAAGATTGATCGGAAAGATCCAATGTTGATAATTCTTAATAAAACAACATGTCAATTTTGAAGGCTCCTCTCAGTAACAATAGAACCTTTGGAGTTGATATCTCATTGCTCGATCACATTTGTTATGTAGTTATAGTTTCAGATATCAACTGGCTATGGCTCATGAGATTTGGTCATCTAAACTTTAGGAGCTTGAGCCAATTAGTAGTAAGCAAATGGTGTCAAGACTGCCTTCAATTCAAAAAGGTGAAGAAACTTGTGAAAGTTGCATGCTTGGAAAACAACCAAGAAATCCATTCAAAGTGTATTTAGAGACCAGAAGCAAGGATACATTGGAGGTGATCTATACAGATGTATGTGGTTCATTTGAAGAAGTTTCACTTGGAGGCAACAAGTGCTTCTTCACTTTTATTAACAATTTCAGTAAAAGAACATGACTCTATCTGATTAGGAGAAAGTCAGAAATGTTTAATTGCTTTGTTGAATTTAAGAATATGGTAAAAAAACAAAGTGGAAAATTCATTAAGATTCTAAGATTGGATGCTTGGTGACAAGAGCATGAAGTTAATTTTGGTTGAATATCATCTAACAGGAGCATATAAGTTGTATGACCCTACCTCAAAGAAGATAATTATAAGTAGGGATTTGGTTATTGATAAGAAGGCATCCTGGACTTGAAACTTAAGTGAAAGAAATGTAAAGAGCATATTAGAGTTTCCATGGGAAGATACAAATGATAATGTTGATTGAATAGTTGAAGTAGTGCCTTGCAATAGAAGAAATGAACAAGTAACGTGTAGAAAAAGTAGATCTACAAGAGCAATCAAAACACCATCAATCAAGATTAGAAGATTATGTGATCTTTTCTGATAATGTAGTGACTCCAGGTGGAGAACTAATTATAGAAGAATCAAACTTAGGGAGTTATTTGATCTCTAAAGAAACCAAATACCAAATGGATGTCAAATATGATTTCTTGAATGGTGATGCAGTGACAGGTTTCATTGTTGCTGGAAAGAAAGATAAAGTTCTCAGACTAAAGAAGGGATTATATGGTCTTAAACAAACTTCAAGAGCTTGGAACAATAAAATTAACAGCTCTCTTGTCAGCAAGGCTTCACCAAGTGTGGAGTAAAGTATGAAATTTATTCCGAAATTGAGAATGATGAAGTGTTAATACTTGCTTGTATATTGATGACCTTTTGGTGATTGGTAACAATGTTGAGTGGATTGAAAATTTTAAGAGAGGGATGAAATATCAGTTTGAAATGTTTGATCTTGGGAAGCTATCTCACTTCCTTGGTATAAAATTTCGAGAGTAAGAAGGACATTCTACTACATCAGTAAATATCCTAGAGAAGTGTTGAAAAAATCAGAATGGGTAACTCTCATGTAGCAGCAACTACTAGAGAAGTGTTGAAAAAATTAGAATGGGTAACTCTCATGTAGCAGCAACACCTATTGAACCAAACCTGAAACTTGATAAGGATGAAGATGGAAGGCTCGTGAATGCTACACTTTAGAGGCAAATGGTTGGTTGTCTAAGATACCTTTGTTGCATTAGACCAGACATTTGCTTTGGTGTAGGTCTACTAAGCATATTCATGGAGAAACGAAATGCATCTCACTTTGTAGTCGCTAGAAGAGTTTTGAGATACATCAAAGGAGAAATTTACTATAGAACCCTGCTACTAATGCCGCACATCAGAATGAAGGAGAATTGTTGAGATATTCAAATTCAGATTAGGCGGGAGATAAAGATGAATGCAAAAGCACAAAATTTGACATATTTTTAATGAGAAAATCACTCATCTCTTGGTGTGCTCTAAACTGCAGCTTTTCTCCTCCTATGAAGTAGAATACATTTATGCTGCATATACAGCATGCCAAATACTTTGTCAAGTACTTTGGCTTGAGAACTTGATAATTATTAAAGCATGAGAAAGCTATGACAATAATGATTGATCACAAATCTTCTATAACTAAAAATCCAATCTTTCATTGAAGAAGCCGACATATTAAAACAAGATTCCATTATATCATAGATAAGTTAAAAAGAATAAACTTAGGCTAGCGTATTGTGGAATAAATAAACTAATGATATAATAACAAAACCATTCAATACTCACAAATTTGTAAAATTAAGAAAAATTTGAATATTAAATTAATTGCAGAATTAAAGGTGTATTAATAAATAATTCAGCAATGATCATGTAAGCTAATATTGTGATTAGTGTACATGTATCTTTATCATAATTTTAAATTTTATAATATACAATCCATATACACAATAGTATCCCCTCTTTGTACTTGCACATTTTAACAATTTTATTTATAATTTTTATATTTATTACATGATAATTAAAGTATACTTGCTAATCGTGTGAGAGGTATATCTCGCTCTCGACACACATTTCTATATTTTTAGGTGCACGAAGACGTTCCTTCGCCAATTGTTTTCCGGTAGCTACATTTCTAATCCAATAGACAGGAACATGAATGCTAGCCAATTAGACAAGTTGATTTCATTTACAATCTCGTTCTTGTTATGTATATATGTTGTAAATAGTGCAGTATGGAGAGTGAAAAAAAAAAAAAAAGACGGTCATTTTAGTAGTTTATAATTGCATGTTTTTCTACTAGAGAAGAATAAGTCCTAAGAGTCTATTTATAACATGCGAATGACATTAGCATGTTATAATGAGTTTTTCTTCCTGCTTCGCATCTTCCCTTTTCTCATAATATTATAAATTTCTTTCATTAATTTTCAAACCATTTAGCTTACAGAGGGTTCTGGATTTAGAATTCAAAAATTGATTAACCTCCCTGCATTTACCATGCATTTACCATTAAAAATTCATAAGTTTCTCTGATGGATATTCTTCATTTACCCTGTAAATTTATGATTCTAAGAAGTTTAAAAGTGCACTCCAAATCTAGAATGCTAGTGTTACTAATAGGAATTTATTTTGTTTGAAATTAAACAATGGATTTAGGCAATGAAAGTGTCTGCATTTCAAAATACATGAAGTTTACGGATTTGCAAATCATAACTTATTTACACATGACAGATTATGCAAATTCATGAGTTTACACTAAGAAATTTTTTTTTTGTCATTTTTCGAAAATTTAAACTATAAATTAGGCAATATGTTTGTATTCGTATTTTAAAATAAGAAAGCTTTTAGATTATGCAAAGGGGGGTAAGTCAATACTTCTTAATACTGAGATATTTAGATTTATATTAAACATATGTTCTGAATTTACAAACACTCCAATTAATATTTATATTTTTATTAATTTATAAGTAAGATGGTAATTTAAAACAAAACCTCAATGCTGTATCCCATATGGGAGTTTAAAAGTAAGATTTATATTTTACAGGTTATAGGAGCGAAGCATAGAAGCCCCAAATTGCATAACAACAATTTTTTACACGCCATAGTAGCTAACGGAGATATACTCGGCCTCTTTTGTATTATAATTCAATTATAATATATGTACATTGATAAATTTATTAATTTTTTATTAATTATGTTAAAAATCAAGTAAGAAAATAATAATATTTAATTTAGTGATATTATAAAAAAATTTATTACTTTGATAACATATAATTATTTAACTCAAAATAATATTATTTAGGACTTTAAGGTTATTACTTGGATATAATTATTTAGGACTCAATTTTTTTTTTCCCTTCATAATATAAGATTTTGAAACATCTCCTCTTTCTTGATTATTCACAAAGAGTTGCCTTGTTTAACATCAACAGAATTAATTTGTCACCATTTTTTTTTAAAAAAATGTTTTTTTTTCATGGATACGTATATAATTTATTTTTAAATTGTCATAGCGGTGAAATATAATTTTAAGAGTAACATAAAAAGATTTATTGAGTATTAGGTGTATTGCAACATATTTGAGGAGTCACATAAAAAGGATGAATAAGTCTCATTACAGATTAATATGTCCCGTGCCATTCTATTTGCAATGTAACTCAATGCTATAGTAGCATATATAATGAAAATGACATAATTTTCTCCATCTTAAGAACTTTCATTTGTGACTTACCAAAATCATAGGGTTGATGTAGAAATATATACTTTGAACTACGAAAAATCCTACATTTTGTTCAACTAGCGAGTGAGTATATATATATATACACCAACGCGATTGTAATTTCATTGACATTCTTCAGTTCTACTACTTTGGGTAACAAAAAATAGAGAATACACAATTTTTTTTCTTCTGCTAAATTAACGAGTTTAATGTGAAGGAAAGTAACGAAAGTAAACTCAATTTGACAATTTGGTTATCGATTAAGTAAGGAACTAAGGCATGTTTTTGTAAATTTTTTCTGAGAAAATTTTACAATAAAAAAACTTCAAAACTGAAAATTAATTTTTTAGTCAATATTATTAAAAATTACTATTAAGTAAGACAAGATAATTTCTTATCATGACATGTTCCATAAAATAATAATAAAAATGGATAAATAATTATTTAACAATATTTTTTAATAAAAATTAAAGACATAATAGAAATAAAATTTAAAAGTTAAGACCTATAAAAGTTAATTATTTTATAACTTTCTTTCTTCTCTTGTTCTCACTGTGGGTCAGGTTTGCAAATTCCACGTTGTTAGAGTTAATTAATTAGTTGACGGTTTGTTAGAGTTAACTGTGTGGCATTACCTGCGAATTAAACAACTCACTCTTGTCTACGACTTTATCAATTACGCGAGCCTCGCTGATTGCACTGCATTTCGATTAAGTGCATTTCATTGTGCTCTCCATAGAGATTAAATTAAATAATTTTTAAAAGCAGGATCTAAATATAAAATCTGTGAAATTATAAAAATTAAATAAATAATTAAATTAAACTTTACTTTGTAAAATTTTATAGCTTTTTATAACTACTAAATTTTATTGACAATTTTAAACTACTATTTTTCATTTGATGACAATTTTAAAAAATTAAATGTAACATCGTTACCGTGAGACTAACCATCAGTAAGAACAAGATTGAACTATAAATACACATACAAAGTCTTAAACGAATAGTTTTAGAAATAAGTCTCTTTGACTCGTAATCTTGATTCTTGGAGAAGCCATTGCGAGTTACGTACGTGCTCTGCGTCTGCCTCACCATTCCTCACGTATGCTTTCTCTTTCTCTGCCTTTTTCTTTCTCTTTCAAAACTGTTTCATGATAATTATCTGTGTCATTGTGCTGATTCGGTGGACTTTTCATTGTTTACTTTATAGTGTTCGACCTTTTCTTCTTCAAATTCTTGAATGTGTTATGTATGTTTTGATAGATACCAATGTGGTTAATATCAAATATAAGTTTGATTGATGCATGTGATTAGTCGATAAAATTTCTATGATATACATATTAGATATTGTTGTGTGCTTTAAGAAATCTGAGAGTCTCGTCACGGTGTGCTTAAAGTATAACAATGAACTTGGCATCTATGTAATTTATCGAAACCTCTAGCTTCAAGACTCCCTTTAATTAAACCTTTATTCAGTTGGTAGAATCTCCAATATCCTGATACGTCCTTTGCTGTTATATAATGTTAAACACCACAGTGACATTCTTTAACATTTTTCTCTCAAAATATATTTGAGAGTATTAAGTGAAGAATAATAGTAATACTTAATGAGCAAATTTAATCATTATCTTTTAGTTTTTATTCCTCAAAATTTTGAAATTTTTGTTTTGACAATTACTAATACATGATACATGTTTACTAAATAAATGACCAACATTTGAATTCCCAATTTGAGATTTGAATATCCCTACAGTCTTTATAGTAATAATATTATGGTTATGATTTTCAACCCAACCTTTTTTTTTCTTATTTAGTAAATCAATTTATGAATTATCCATCTTTTCTTTATTTTGTTATTAATTTTTTCTTCTGAGGAATAAACCCATCTTAACTTCCCACTTTCGCAACTAAACATGAATGACTTATGGTTCATATATCCCTATCATGCAGGGATTAGATTAGGCTTTTATTTGATTTCTTTTTCCTCAGGAAAATGCTGTCATATTTTTTTTGTAGCATTAAATTCACGCAGTTCTATCCTATTCAGTGTTTATGTATGATAAACTTGTGTGTTATTTACGGTATGGGCATCAAAATTGGCACAGAAGGAAAATCAGCTCTAGTTTCATATCTTCCCTCAATGTGTGGCCATGACTATATATTATGCTCTGCATGTGTGAGCATAACGTACTCTGTTTGTGTATTTGTGAAAAAATTACGTACTTTATTATTCTCTGTAGCATTATCAAGTGATTTAAAAATAATATACAGTTAGAGATTGTTTTTTCTGAGATAATGGAGGCTTATTGTTTCAACTATGTTCTGTGTATTGCAGTTTTTGCACAAAACTTGTTTCTTGGACATTAAGTTTCCTATACGCTACATTTCTTTTTCAATCAACACGAACATGGATGCATACCAATTCGCTCGCAAACATCAAGAGGTGATGATATTCACAAATATAAAACTTAAAAGAATTCTAAAAACACTCAAACTACACTTAAGACATTTGTGACAGTATTTTTTTCATGAAATTAAATACTCGGTTCGTTCTTCTTTCTACAGAATTCCCAATTTGTACGTGATGTCCTATTGAAAGCTGCTGATGGGTTAGTGTCAACAGCAGCCGTGATGATAAGTGTTGGAGCGTTCCAAGAAGACTTTAACATTGACATAATCATGTTAGGGATATCATGGATGGTGGCTCGGAATTGTAGCATGTTTATATCTGCATGCTCACTATTGGACAAAACTGTTTGGGAAATAAATGAAGGAATGCTCATAATAGTCTTTTTGATGGCGGGAGTTGGAGCAGCCAATGAAAGCCATAAGGCCATGATGCTATCAGGAGTTTCAGGGTTAGTGGCCAGGATTTGTACCAAGGTCGCAGGGAAGTGTGCAACTTGGTACTCACAATCAGAGATAGAAGTTCCTCAAACGAATACAGATGCCGAAAGGGAAGATGGAGATATAGCTGAAAACCAAGTAAGTTGGGAGAAACGTTTACTCGTAGGAATGACCATAGTTATAGCCTTCTCTGCTGGTGCAATGGTGTCATTGCTTACAGCATTTTATATAAAGGAATATGTGGTGTGGGTTGACAAAGTTATGGCAGCTGTCAGCATAGCTTTGGTGCTATTTGGTTTTCTATGGGCGGCATTGGGAGTGGCTCCAATTTTCCAGTCTGCTGCGGTTTTTGTAGTTGTGGGTCGGTTGCTCATTGCCATTACTTTTGCACTAACCAAGTTGTTTGCCTCAAGTCGATTAATTACTTCCCTTGAGACATAACCAAAGTGTGTTTTCTTTACTGTTCTTTGGGAATCCTATTCGATTACTTGGACGAGGTTGAGTGTGTTTAGGTTACAGTTTAAATGGTACAATTTGATTGATCATAGTTTTGAAAAATCTAGTTTTGGTTTAAAGTACGTTGAATGTGGTCATGCATACTAGATAAATCCAATATAATGATGTGAAGTTGGAATAGTACCACGGAGTTTTCAGTTGATTAATTGATGCCTTTGCTTTTGCATCCGCCCATACTTCCATAGGGAAGTTGCACATATTATGTAACTATACAATTGAGCTAATAAAAAAACTGAGAAACAAAACAACGGTTTCACTCATTTTACATGCGTAACTGGAGTTCTTTGACTTATCATCCTCTCAGATGGCATGCTCAAAGTTCCTTGCTCAATTGAGTACCAAGGAATATCCTTTGCTAGACATATAACATCCTGAATTTTATTCTTATTTGATATTTAACTATGTTCGAGTGAAATAGATGCTTTAGATTTATGATACGATGAATTGGATTATTATGATTTTTCTTTAGTTTCTTGTTTTAAATTAGAAAAGAAATAAATATATTAAGAGGCTCGGTGATATTTTATATAAATAAATATACAAGTTTTGGATTAGTAATTATTGAAATGAATTATTCCATACTATTAAAGTAAAACTTGTGAATAAAAAATTCTTAATATAAAATTATTTGTGAGTTGGTGGTTTATTTATTTACTTACATTCAACAAAAGAATTTATTTTAATATTATCATGTTTTCTAAGTGAATTAGATTATGTTAATTGGTGAATGATTTAGTGAATCATTAAGTGAATAATTATATATGATATGCGAATGTAAATTATAACATTATAATATTGTTATTAATTATTAATTTCAATGTGTCTGATTAATTAATTTTTAGGATTAATGAAATTTACTTAATCTGTTAGAATAAAATAAAATTTTTATTAGGATTTTATTGAATTTTTAATTACACTAAATTTTAATTATGAGAGGATAAGAATACGTAAACTAAATGAGGTGTACTTAAAATCTAAAAATCTTAGTTACCTGATCACAGGATCTTCACACACCAAGAGCTCGACACATAAGCCACCTAACCCGTAAAATCAAATCCTAACCCGTAAACCACAACACCTCCCTTAAATTCTTATTTATATATATTGGAATTTGATTGTGTGTAGGTAAATTTGAGAAATGTCCTAAATATAGATGAGACTTTTTTTGAATTTTATGGTGCCTTTGAATGGCAAGAAAAGTTATGAAGAAATAATGTTCCTTGAGGCATATCTTTAAATTTAACTTACTAAATTATAAGATTTTAGTTTTAAATAATTCCTCGTGCAAATGTCACTATGGCTAGATGAACTATGCCTAGTACAAGTGATGACAATATGTATTTATTTGCATGACTTCCCACCAAATTTTCCAGTGTCACAACTCCAAAACTATATACATCACACTTTTCATTCACAACCGTAGTATAGGCCAATTCTACAATTACACAATTAACATGAACACAATCAAAGAAAAATAGTTAAAAAATAATTGTATTAAAATTAACAATTTGTATAAGCTCAGTATTACTGGCAGCTATATATCCCACTGTTCTAGAAACATTAACTTTATTTGATGTATCAAGATTGAGGAATAGAGCTATGTTACAGTTAGAAACACTCGGCTCTCAATCCGAGTTAAGCAACATATTGCTTTGTGATCATTATGCATATATATATGATAATGCATATGCGATTCCTTTCACAATGTCAAACCATTTTTTTCCAATCCATTTCTGTTGCTTACATGTCATCAAACAAGACAGAAAACTATATTACAGGTTAAAATCTTCTATTACTATCCTATCGGCTCCTATCCCAATGCAATATTTCATGTCAAAATCTCTTGTCACTCTAATGATGTCTTTGTTGCCTATTCTTTCCGTCATAGTTCCATATGAGAAGTCTCATTTATCTCTCTACGTGTTTTTCCTTATTTGCAATACGTAAATGCCTCAACTACAAAAGTAGTAAGAAAACGATAATTGGAAAACTGGTAATATGAAGATCAATGATCATCATATATATTATCCTTAATGTCTCTGCATACATCATTGTTGCCTTCTAGTACATTACGAGAACAACCATGTGGAATTGAACCCTTCAAATAATTGAAGGAAGTTAAGATTCAAATTTAAGTGTTTTTGTGAAAATATAGGAATAATTTCAACAAGATTATTGTAGGTTAGATATAGTGTCTAGGCAAATAGTTATATAATTATATTAAATTAATGATAAGATAAATATATAAAATGAATAAGATTTTTAGATTTATCAGATGAAATAAATAAATTTAGTAAGATCATTGGATGAATGTCGGGACAAATTAGTGGCTAGACAGACATAGTGAAGGCTATTAAATAAAATTTAAGACAAATTAATAATAAGATAGATGTACTTTAAAAAATAAAATAAATATTAATTTTATTTCTCTTTTCATACACTTATACTCTAGCTAATATAATTATTTTTACAAAATCTACCTAATAGAAGCCAAATTTTAAATCAAAGAGAGTCGAATAAAATTTTATCAAAAGTCAAAGAGGATTTCTTCTAACAGAGGGATTTATAATAGAAAGCAAACTCATTTTCTTAATTCTTAACCTTTGATTAGGAGCAACTTTTTGCAGTAATTTGATAGATCCACACTTCATTAAATGTTTGAAAAATCTAAGCACAACTTCTTTAGAACAGAGTGAATAATTTTAAAATAATTAAGTCTAACCGATTATTTTAACATCTCCATCTATTTAGATGCTCAAATTTAAAGAATTGAAATGAGTAAATGATATACATTAGAATACACTAATATAAAAAATAAAACATAAATTTACTACACACCAGATGACAAAAGCATAGAAATTATTTTAATAAAAAATATACTATTAAATAGTACGTATTAGACCACACTTATTAAATATAATCATTGTCTAGGTTCCAACTTAAGACAAAACTTTCTATTAAAGTATTGTACAAAGTATAATCATAAACAACATTTTATTATTTCTTTTGTAAAAGTTGTTTATAAGAAGAAGAATATTACAGTAACACATAGGAAAAATTCATTGACCATATGCACAACTCAATAATAACTTACATTTTTAATATAAATTAAATTTAAATGATTCAATCATTTAATTTTAAAGTTCTTGTCTCTCACGCAAACAGGCACACAACATATTCTTTAGTTTATTATTTGTAAATGTTATTAATGATTAATTGTTGTCTATAATTATTAATAAAGGAGATTCTTAATAAAATTTAAAAATAAATTTAGTTTTATGTCTATTTTTTGAAAAATTTCATTATTATCCAATCATATTTTAATTTGTTACAATTTTTTTATTTTTTTTTAAAATTAAAATTATCAAATTCATTATCTCCATGACATTTATTTTGAATTGAACACTTACTTCTTATTTTTCTCACATTATTTCCCTTTTCTCTTATTTTTTTTTATCATCATTTCTTTCTTATGCCTTGTTTAGCTGTAACTTAATTAGAATTCAGTCACATCAAAATGCAAACACATAGTGAGACTCTGTTTATTGCTTGTGTTTAATTATGTTCTTTTTCCTAATTTGTGTTTTATTTATTAAAAATATTTCCATGTGAAATAAATAGAGTACTATATCTTATAATTGTCAAAATATATGAAAAGATGTCTGGTAAAGATAAATAAACTTGATAATTTGAAAAAAAAAATTATTAACATAATATAAGAGATTGATAATTTAAATTTGGAAAGATAAGATTAACACCATTATTTTCTATATTTTTTTATTAGTTTATTTAACTCATGCTGCATGTGATATATAATATGTTTGTGTTTTTTTTTTTTTAATTTTTATGGTTATATTATACAGTGATATTAAAACATCTATGAATATCAAAATAAATGTTTCATAAATATAGGTATTCTAAATATAAATTAAATATCTAATTTTCTAAATATTTTTTAAAATTAATCCAATTTAATTTTAAAAATTTAATATTTTATTTTTTTATTATAAACATAATAAATAATGAAATAGTATAATTATTCTTAAAAACATGAAACTATGATTTATTAAATTATCTCCCACTATTTATATCACTGCGACCACGTGAGATTCCCTTGCTATATAATTAAAATCACATGTCGAAAAGATGACATGTAGTTTTATAGAAATATTTCTATTTATAAGAAATCTCAATGTACAATATTTTTTATTGAAAAGAAACTTGTCGAAAGAAATTTAAAGATAAATTCAGATAGAAAGCAGAAAATGATATTAGAAGCATGTTTGACATGCAAAGTGAGAATGTTTTTTTTTTTTATATATATATATGTATAAAAAATGATAAATTTAGGTCTAGGCACAAATCTGATTGTTAGAGTTTACTTATTTAAAATTCTTTAACCTTTATATTGCGAATTCCAAGATGTTCTATGTTAAACATAGAGTGCTGGCATGTTACAAAATATTTTGATTTCAAAATTGATTTTAAATTGAATTTGAGGCTAAAATTGATTTTGAATTTAAGTGTAGTTAGCTTTTACATTGAATTTTATTAGGTTTTACAATTAAACATTTAAACAGAAATCATATCACTTTATAATCAATTTTGACGTAAATCAGTTTTATCCATAATAAAATTTCATAATGCTCATCCAAACACATTGTGTATCCAATTATCCTATTTTTTAATTAGTTTGTGCCTTTTACTAATGATAGTTCTCCATAATTCTATTTTTTGCTGTAAAGAAATATTAGATGGCATGTTCTGTTTAGCATAATTTTCTTGTTTTCAGATGATTTCCCTAATGTTTAAATCTCTTAAAAAAATGTTTACATTTACTTACTTTTTAATTAATTTAATATTCTTAGTTCTGACGTATCCCCTCCTCTTAGTTCTTTGTCTAAAAAAAAAATTGAGTATTTCTGTTCCATCTATTTTAGTTCTTTAGGCTTTATTTTTTTAATGTATTCAAGTTATAATTGGATAAAAATTTAAAATATTTTGGTAAAGGAAGTTTTAATAGTTTAGTATAAATATTAATATATATCACCCATCAAATTTCCATCGTAGTTGAAAACTTTTTACGTCTAGAACTTTTCTATTGCTCCTTAAGTGGATTTAAAACCGAAAAATACATGATAGAGATGTCTCATTTTCATCTTTAATTTATCACGGTAAGGAGTTTCCTGTACTTTTCTTTTTTAGTTAAATAATTATAGTTTGAAACACAAATTTTAGTGCACAATGTTCATTTTGTATTTTCATGTGATGGAACTCCTTTATTTTGTAACTTATTTTATGGTTTTGAACGCGGTTACGTCTATAATGTGGGTCATGACTTATTCGAAAAATATATTATGATTGATCCGGTACATGGTTTTAGTCTATCTTTATGAAAAAAAATTCGATTTTAAATCGTATGAATGCCAAACATATGTACATAAAGGATATATTTATATATGTTTTCGCTTTTTCGTTTCTTCATCCGAATTATATAAATATTTTATTATTTTCTTCATTTTTAAATAAAATCAAATTTAATGAATATATTTTACTTTTTTATATTGATTTTATGACATTTATCTCCGGTAGGTGGGTAGATTAGATGAAACTATTTTAAGGTTTTAATTTTCAAATCTTTGTATATAACTTTTATTTTAATGTTTTCTCAATTGATCATAACACACTTAGTTGAATGGATCAAGTGTCCAAATACTGATGCAAATTTTTCCACAAGTCATTTTTTATGGGACCAATAACGGTAATGACTGCATATAAAAAGCAATTGATTTACTTAAAGCCCAAAACTTATTTTTCGCAAATCATTTTGGTTTGGATGTTTAAGCAGCAATACTTCTTCATATTATAAAAAATTCAAATGTTATCTTTTTTATTTCTTTAAATATTTTAGTTCTAAATGAAGGGAGTTACATATTTACATGGTTTCTAATGATAATATTATTAATTAGTTCAGATTACAAACATAAACATAAAAAGGTTGTATTAGTTAATAAATTATAAAAAGTATAATTTTGATTTTACGTATTACTAGAAGAGACTTTAAAATATTAGTTAATTAGAAATTATTCTAGGTCAAACTTTGAAGTAGTTATTACAAAAATAATCAATCCTAATATAAGAGAATCTTTGATTAAATGACATGTAAAACACATTGATATTGTGAATATGTTCTTAAATTATTCTAGAATTGCATATTTCATTGTAGAAAACAAATGCTAGTCCCATTAGGTTGCAGCCATCCTAATTAATCAATTGTGTCATCACAAAATACGGTACGTGAATTAATTTATGTGTGACTTTTTAAAACCATGAATCATATTATCTTTATAACATTTATTTAAAATAAAATGTCTCTAAAGATATAAAAAAATATTACTAATAATAATTTACAATACGGTTCACGTGCAATTTTTATTAAAACGTTACTAAAAATAATAGATAATATTTTTTGTATATTTTACAACACTTTTTTATTTTATTGATCTTGCATTTATTTTTTATTTCATTAGTTTTTGCAATATGGGGATTTTCCTGTAGCCTCTGACAGCTGGAGAAGACAAGCACAAAGTGTTGAGTTGAAGAAAGGAATTTAGTTTGGAGCAACATATTACATCCCTCTTTGTTCAAAGAAGAGAGTTACAATTCAATGTTCTAAGGATTCATTCGGTAGAAAAGAAGAGAGTGAAATAACAAAAAAAAGAAGAGAAATTTAACTTAAAAAACTATGACTACTAATAAAAAATACTTATAACCGATATAATATTAGTTAAGAACCGACTTGGTCCGACGTTATAGAATCGACGTCAAAATTTATTTTCATGTTTATTGTTAAATGATCAACTTACAAAAATCATACTTTTTACATCGGAGTTAAAAGAATCAACCTAGAAAATGATGTAAAATTCAAAAAAAAAAAATTGACTTTTAACGTGAATTGTGTTTACAACGTATGCAAAAAGTCTTTTTTTTTTAAAAAATTTGAATAATTTATACCATTTTTTCTTAATCGAAATATTTCTCAATTCTTCATGTGCATCATGCTAAAAAGATACTATCCTTATTTACATAAAATATTTAAAAATTAAAAAGCATTTAAAAAAGCATAAACATAAAATACACAAGACTTTCACAAATTTCACTCCCCAATTAAATTTTACAAAATAATTCATTTATTCTATGAAATTGAACTACTATCTTATTAATTGATTTATTTGGATAAAATATTTTAAAGAATTTAAAATGATGTCAATTGTGTAGAATTGAAGAATTTAAAATTTCACCTAAAATATAAATATTTCAATTTTTGTGTTCCTTTACACAATTCTGCGTTGCATTACTGCACCTCACATTTCAATAATTAATATTTATTTTTATTTATATTAAAAATTTAATTTTTAAATAAATATTTAAAAATTAAAACTTAAAATTCTTGAAAATTGAATTACTTTATCTAAATAGGAAAATCAAAATACAATAAATTGAATTGTTTTATTGAAATAAAATATTTACAAAACAAAATAAATTTAAATCAAAACTATTAAAATACTATATATTTAAATTTTTTAAAAATTTTCAAATTTTTTATCTAAAGACTAGGTCTATGATATTCTCAATCAGACCATTTTCCAATTACTAACCATAAGAAAGAAGTGAAATGGTATAGAAAATATTACTTACCTTATTGAAATCAACTTCCTTTTTAAGGCATGAGCGTTATTTTCGAGATTCTTTCTATTAAAAGTTGGTGCTTAAATAGATAATTTTAGAAATGTAGAGATATTAAAAGATAATCTAGAAATTACCTAGGTCTAGAAAATATCTACAAAATATCTTGTAGAGAAATCTAGAAGTAATATTCGTGGATGATCTAAAGAATTCCTAAGATGACTATAAATGTATGTACTTAGGATCAAATGAAACAAAGGCAATGAAAAAGAATTGAAACATTACATCTACCTTTCCTTCAATACACTCTCCTACATTAGCACTCTCTCCCAAATACATTTCCAGTCATCCTACCAACTTCACATTAGTAGTCACATACCAAATTCCATCAGTGACATTAGAGCCAGGTTAACCCAAGTCTACCCTATATTATCCAATGGCCTCAATCAATACCCAAAACCTTACAACATTTAATTATACATCATCCATGGTTCCAATATTTGAGGGGGATGCCTATGAGTTTTGGAGCGTCCAAATAAAGACCTTATACATATCACAAGGTCTATGGGATTTGATCGAAAATGGTTACAAGCAACCCCGAGATGCTGCCGAATTGGAGTCTTGGGACAACAACAAGAAAATGGAGTACAATGAGAATCGGAAGTAGGACGCAAAGGCGTTACGAGACCCATATTTCCAAGGACCATGGCGGCAACAACAACAAAGGAGGCTTGAGAGATTTTGAAGAATGCATATAAGGGCTTCGACAAGGTAATCTCTATTAAACTACAATCTTTATGGAGAGACTTTGATACATTATTAATTAAGGAAGGTGAATCAGTTGAAATATTTTTTAACCGAGTGTCCAATATAATTAATCAAATAAGGAGTTATGGGGATACTATTGCAGACAAAAAAATTATTCAAAAAATATTAAGGAGCTTTCCAGTTAAATATTGTAAAAGATAAAACACAAGAATGAGGTTGAATTGTGTTAAATAAAAATTTAATTCCTTTCGTCTGTTGGTTTTAAACAGAGTCAGACGAAACAATGATTATCTTTAAAGATTGATTTTAAGGACAGACGTTACACTTTGATTATCCCCGTTAGTCACAAGTTCAAAGAAGATAAACACAGTTATCTTTATACTGGTTCGTCTATTCAAGACTACGTCCAGTTACCCAGCAACTACTGAGTTTTTACTACCAATCATTAAATGGTTACAAGTATTGTTTGAACCCAGCCACTTCTGGCTATTACAAGGTATTCTTTGAACACAACCTTCCCAGGCTAAACAAAAAGGTATTCTTTGCAACCCAGCCTCCTCAGGCTAAACAGAGAGGTATTCTTTGAACAGCCAGCCTCCTCAGGCTAAAGCACCACACAAGTGGATTTACAAGATTTTCTATGAAAGAAAAGTTCCTCTTCGCAGAGAGGGATATACAATTAAGAGCAAAAGTAGCAGTGAGCGAAAGCACAATGCCTTAGCAATATAAGCGTGTTCGCCGACTAAAACTTGAAGGAGTGAAGTCCTATTATAGGCAAGATCTTCAGATGTCAGTTAGAAAGAAGAATGCCGTTGAGCTTTTCCAAGTGCAGTCCAAAAAGGTGTTAGAGTGCAATCAAGTGATAAGATAGCGTGCACAGCGGATTTGATGGCATGCTCATACCTTTTTCTGACTTGTACAGAGATTTCCTAGGAAAAGGGTGAAGCCTTTTCGTGTTGCATATGAAAGCTCGAATCCCTATACTGATCTTGGAAGCACTTATAAGTAACTTAAAAGATTTGAACTTGGCGCGAGTTACTCCGTCTGAACTTCATTTCCTTGACAAACGATGTGAATCTACAGTCTTAAGGTTGGCTTGTAAGCTTCGTCTAAAGAGTATCGTCTATCCTTCCGTCTGATGATGTGGTCTTAAGACAGACGAATGACTTCAACTTTGAGGGGTCATCTTCCGTCTGTGCTTGTTCAGTCTGACTTTGCTTGTAATGCTTCCTTCTGATATGTTCCGTCTGTCTTGTAATTAATCAAAACTTAGAGACATTAATCATCTTGATCTAACAAATATGATCATATAGTGGTTGCAATTGAAAAATCTAAAGATTTATCTATATTGACATTAACTGAATTAATGGGCTCACTGCAAGCGCTTGAAGATAGAATACGCCGATTTAATGAACAATCATTAGATCAAGAATTTCAAAGTCAATTACACTTTTCTAAGAAAGATGGTGAAAAGAAAAATAGCCATGGTAAAAAATTTTATCAAAAGGAGAAAATTCATTTTACTTGTGGTAGGGGAGAGAAAATTATAAAAATAATGAAAATAGTAAATCTGGTCCATATTGTAGATTATGCCAGAAAAATAATCATGATACTCAAAATTGTTGGTTTAAATGCAAAAGATACAAAAATCATACTCATTTTGAAAAAGATTGTTTTTACTGACAAAAAGATGACGCTAGATTTACTACAAGTGACTCTTGTGATCAAGTTTTTCTTTCATGCCTAAATGCCCATCAAGAGTCACATGATACATGGTATGTAGATAGCGGTTGCTCTAATCACATGACAGATAACCGTGAATCATTTATAAAAATAGATGAAAATATGAAAAGTAATATTACTCTTGGTGGTGGGAGAAAACAAAGTGTTGAGGGAAAATGTATTATTGCTGTTAAGGCAAAAGATGGCTCCACAAGAAAAATTGATGATGTTTTTTATGTTCCTGCCCTAACCCAAAATTTATTAAGTGTTGGTAAGTTAGTTCAAAGAGGCTATAAGGTGAATTTTGATGATGATAAATGCCTTATTATTGATAAGAAAAAGGGGCAATTGATTACTATGATAAAAATGGCTCCTAATAAAATATATTCTTTGAAAATGCCCATAGATAAAAAATATTCTTTAAAATGTGAAGAAATTGATGAATCCACATTATGACATTTACGATATGGGCATTTAAATTATAATAGCATCAAAGTATTAAAAAATATGGTGAAGGGTCTTCCCTCAATAAATAATTAAAAGAAAATATGTGAGGGATGTATTTATGGAAAAATGCATAGATTTCCCTTTCCTAAAACCTCTTGGAGGGCCAAGACCCCATTAGAATTGGTGCATGCAGATATTTGGGGTCCATCTCAAAATCCATCTTGCGGTGGAAAAAGATATTTTCTATTATTTGTTGATGATTATACCCGAATGATGTGGGTATATTTCTTGGAGCAAAAATCAGAGGCATTTTCATCTTTCAAGCAGTTCAAGGCCCTCACTGAAAAGCAATCTAGGCGTTTTCTAAAGAACGGATCGCGGGGGAGAATTTACAAGCAATGAATTCTTCGAGTACTGCAAGCAACATGGGATAAAAAGGGAATTGATAGCCCGATAATCACCACAACAAAATGGAGTAGCAGAACGAAAAAATTGCACGATCGTGGAGATGACTTTGAGCATGTTGCAAGGAAAAAATCTTTCGAAGCAGTTCTGGGCGGAAGCTGTCAACACTGCAGTCTACTTTCTCAACAGTTCCCTCACAAAAGCTATGCTCAACAAGACACCCTACGAGGCAGGGAGTAAGAGAAAGCCAACAGTGGATCATTTCAGAATTTTCGGATGCATTGCCTATGCCCACATTCTTAAATAGACACGCACAAAGCTTGATGAAAAAGGAGAAAAATGCATCTTCATTGGCTATAGTGACGAATCAAAGGGTTACAGACTCTACAATCCAGTCACTAAGAAGCTGATCATATCAAGTGATGGAGGACCATCTCCAAAAGCCCAATAAACTCTCCAAGAAAAAGCTAGAGGAGAAGGTCAATGGTCAAATTAAATTCAAAGAAGAAGGAGGACCTTACTCTTTTCAGTTGGGCTTGAAATAAATTCGCTGTTATTTTTGGTGCCTGACAAGGTTTAGTATTTCGAGCATAACGTGGGTTACACAACTCCAATTAAGTTCTTCTTGGTGTCTTTGTAAAGCTTACTTAAAGGGCTACAAAAGCTATAAAGACATCAAGGACTAGTTCGAACTTCATCTAGTAGGAAATTTGGCTTTAACGTTTGGATACTGCTAGGATGTCCAGCGGGGTGCTTGACCAGGTTACGTATTTTGCGCATAACTTGGGCTACACACCTCCAATTAAGTTCTTCTTGGTGGCCTTTTAAAGCTGACTTCAAGGGCTACAAAATCTATGAAGACACTAAAGCTCAGTTCAGATTGAATCTTGGAGGAAATTGAGCTTTAAGTTAACTTTTGGATGCTGCTAGGATTTTCGAGCGAATTGATTAAGTGTTTAGGCCTATTAGTTTCTTTCAATTATGTATTTGTTTTAAGACTTGAATTTGGGCCTTGTAATTGTAAAGTGTGCTCAGCCTAGGGTGCCTTTCATCTCACCATTGATCATTTATTTCATCCTAGGGTGGAGGACATTTCAGATTTCTAACCTTAGGTCCATTGCACTTTCATTTAAGTTGGTCAACTTTCTCATTGTACTCACTTTGGTCAATATATGAAATTGAGAATTTCTAAGACTTGTGTCTTGAGAAAAGGAGAGAGCTCTCCTAGGGTTTCTTTCTAAGAACCTTGAATCTTGTCATGGACCCATGATCCAAGTGGCGATTCACCAACCAAGCTTATTGAATTCCTTGATTTCATGGCGCTTCCAACCTTCTAATCTACTCCATTTTTCATTTCTTCTTCTTTGTTCATTGACTCTGCGAGTTTGATCATTTTTCTACAAGCTTCATCAATTGATTGAGTGTTGAACGATGGGTAAATGAAGATTGGGGCACCCCTTTGCTTATTCATGAAGATCCCTTACAAGTTCCTCATGGGTTTGCATCAAATTTGGTATCAAGAGCTTGTTCTTCACCTAGTTGTTATTCACTTGTGGTATTGAATCTAGCTCCTATCTTTTTTATTTCAATTTTTGATTCAATTGAAATTTTGTTGAGTTTATTTTGTGTGTCTTGGCTGTCCAATGCATTAAGAGTATGTTCTGACACTTGTGGTAGATCATACATGGTCTATTTTACATGCTAAACACATTCTAGTTCATAGCCCCCATGGTTTGATGAATTTTCTCAATGTGTATTTTATGTCCTCTTTGCTGGAAATTGATTGCCCTGCAACATTATTGGCTTAATTAAGTGCTTATATGTTCCATTATTACATGTTTAGCTCATTATAAGTTCAAGTTACCACTACCATGCATTATCTTACTTGTTAGCAAAGTTTGACTTGATTACTTGAGTTTTTGAGCGTTGTTCTTGGACTGTTCAGCAAAGAAAAACCAAAAGAAAATTATAGAAAAACAAAAGAAAGGAAAAGAGAAAAAGAAAATACTCAAAAGAAAGAGTCAAAGAAAATTCAAGAAAAGAAAAATACAAGAAAAGAGAGTTTGAAGAAAATTAAGTGAAAATAGTAGCTCTTGTGAGTTGGGAAAAATATTGGGAAATTTAAATGCAGTACATTGGTGAATTGGGTTCATTAAACACCCACAAATTTAGTGTCAAAGCTCATTTAGGCATTATTTCTCATTAGGCTCAAGCATCATATTCACAAATTGGATCAAATTTGTTAATAGCATGATAATTGAACATGTGGTGTGCTTTGCATGTGCTTAAACATATATGCCCTGTTTTTGCCCTGTTTTTGGACCATATTTGTGGCTGCCCTGCACTTTAAATTTAGCTTATTTCATGCCTTTAGATCATCCAAACCATTTCCCAAAATTTTGTGACCATTGTGCAAAATTTCAAGCCTTAAGTTGCAGTTTGGTGACAGTTGGGCGAATTTTGTGACAGTTTCGGGTTGTGGTTGGTTCCTTGTGTTAGTCATTGATTTGATGACTTCTGGGCATTTGGTTATTTAGTTTATATATATATAATCTCAACTGGAAGTTTTCATAATTTTCTAAGTTCATTTCATATGCTTTTGAATTTTTTACAAGTTTGGGAAGTTTTGGTGACGGTTCTGTCAAAATTCCAACAAATTGCACTTGTTTTTCTTCCATCCTTTGAGTTCTTATTTTAAAATTTTTTTGTAGTTTTAAATATTGGTTTTCCTTTATTTTTAGTGCAGTAAATATATTAGCCTTTGTCTTGATCATTAATTTCCCTTTGAGTAGCCATTTTTATTCATTGAGTAGTGTTTTTATTGCTTGTCTTCCTTGATTCCTACATAGTTTTGTCTTGAAGTTTTGTCTTCTTTAATCTCCTAAGAATTGTGGCTGAATAGTTCCTCTTTTACTTGGATTATTTGGACATTAATAATTGATAAGGGTTTCTCAAGAAACCTTAAGTGAGAGTGAGAGGAAAAAAGCTAGAGAGTACATTCTAGAAAGAGCCTCTTAAGTGTGCAAACAAGAGTGTTGAGAGAAACACTTAATGAGTGGTAAGGACTTCTAATCTATTTTCTATTATTTTGCTTCTAACATATTCCTTGCAGCAATGGATAGCTCCCCAAGTGTTAGGAATGACTTATCTCCTAGAACCCAAAAGGTTATGGATGCCATGATGGAGAAGTTTATTCACTTACAACACAACCTCAAGAATGAGCTTCAAGAGAGTGTGAATGGGGTGAGGGAGGAGAGTAGACGCATGAGGGAGGAAGAGGATAGAAGGAGGGAAATGGAAAGAACATTAAGAGAAGAAATTGAGAGAAGAGAAAGAGAAGCATCTAATAGAAGAAATGGGGAGAGAAGAGGAAGTAGTAGTAGGAGAGAGTATGTCTCACCTAGAGAGAGTGTGGGAGAGAGTAATTTTAATGAAGACTATGCCTTCCATGAATATGAAGTTGAGAGGAGAAATAGAGGGAGAAGATCACTCCAAAGGAATGACCGTGACTTTCAAGCTTTTCCCTATGGTGGAGGAGCAAGGAAAGGTGGAGTTCCCACCAAGATTAAGCTACCTCAATTCTTGGGAGAAGGTGGAGCCGATTCCTATTATGATTGGGTGATGAAGGTGAACCAAGTGTTCTCTTGCCACAACTATTTGAGGGATGAAGAGAGGTTGAACCTTGCCATTCTAGAATTTGAAGGGTATGCTCTATTATGATGGAATCAAGTGTTAGTAGATGCTTTTGTTAGGAGGAGACCACAAATCACTTCATGGATTCAATTGAAGGATGTCATGAAAGAAAGGTTTGTTCCTCACTCTTACACTAGAGATTTACATGTTATATTGCAAAGACTAACACAAGGGTCAAAGAGTGTTCAAGAATACTACAAGGACCTTGAATTGACAATGCTTAGGGCGGACTACCAAGAAGCAAGGGAGACCACCATTGCTAGATTCATCCATGGTTTGAACCATGACATTCAAGACATCCTAGAGCTCCAACACTATGTCACTCTTGGAGATGCTTTGCATAAGGCCATGAAGATTAGGGGTCAATTGAAGAGAAAAGAAAATTTTAAGAGGTCTTTGACACCATACAAATCATCTTGGAAGGACAAAGGGAAGAAGGAGTATACTTCTTCATCTAAAACCAAGCATGACCGAGAGGATCTAATGGGTAAGGAGGTAAAGTCTAAACCTATTTCAATTAAATGTTTTAAATGTTTGGGTCATGGTCATATTGCTTCTCAATGTCCCAATAAGAAAACTATGGTTGTGAGAGTGGATGGAGATATTACTAGTGAGGAGTCACAAGCTTCTTCAAGTGGTAGTAAGGATTCAAGAGAAGAAGGAAGTGAATCAAGCTTAGCATGCGAAGAAGGAGACTTGTTGATGATGAGGAGGATGCTTGCAAGTTCATGCAAAGACTTGGATGATACACAAATAGAGAACATTTTCCACTCAAGATGCTTAGTGGAAGGGAAGGTATGCTCTCTTATTATAGATAGTGGTAGTTGTACAAATGTAGTTAGTTTTAGACTAGTTAATAAATTAGGTTTGAAAACTTCTTTACATCCAAAACCATATAAATTGCAATGACTTAGTGATAAAGGTGAACTAGTAGTTGATAGACAAGTCTTGATAGCTTTCACCATAGGTAAGTATCATGATAATGTACTTTGTGACATAGTCCCTATGGAAGCATCATATATCTTACTAGGAAGACCTTGGCAATATTATAGGCATGTAATACATGATGGATTATCTAACACTTATGGATTATCTAACACTTATGTCTTTTCTCATGGAGGTAAAATGGTTAACCTAAAGCCATTAAGTCCACAAGAGGTTTGTAAAGACCAATTAAAGATGAAAATCAAAAGAGAAAGTGAGAGGCAACAAGCTTTGGCCAAGAGAACCATTGAAAATGCAAAATCAAGTGGAAAACATGCCTTGGCCAAGACTTCCAAATTAATTACAAGAAATGCCACTATTGATTCTAAAGGTAAAAACAAGTGTGACAGGTTGAAAGAAAAAGGAGCTAACTTGTGTAAGGCTACCCATGAGATTAAGAGAGAAATCCTCATTACGAAATCCATATTTCTATATTTACCTAACCTCATTTCTTTGAGCTTGCAATGTGTAGGTAATCATAAGATAAATGAGGACTTGATGGTTGAGAGATCAACTAAAGGGAAGTTGGAGCTTAGTTCTTTATATGATGCACTTGTTTATGATTATGCTAATCTTTGTCTTAAGAGTGTTGTTAGTTTGTATCTCAAAGAAGCATGGCCGAATCAATATGAATTGTTTGTTGGCAAAGCCGTGAAGGATATAAGACCAATGGTACCTTGTGAGATATCCAAAGGAATCACTTTCAAGAAGTATATTGTATTCTGGGATCAAGTGAGAAGTTATGCATAGAGGAACCATAGAGTCACTTGAGAAGAGGGAAAGGAGTACTTGAAGATTATGCATTATAAAATAGGGAGACTTTCTTACCTCTTACTTCTCGTATTAATTCTAACTTGCACAACACTTTTTGTGACACAATAGAGTTTCATAGCATTAGACCATGGAAAATATTTGAGAATACTAAGTTGGAATTCTTACTTGAGCTTACTAATGGTTCTATTTTTTATGTTAAATACCCTTTTAGGTGGAAGAAGGAATTTATGAAGGAGGGAATATCCCAAGCTTCTACACCTAAAAGAAGTATTTTAAAGAGGAGTTTCAACAAAGTGGATTACACATGGATTGAAGAACTAGTGTTTACACATCTAAAGGAAGAATTAGAGACTCTTTGGAGTTTAGGTTTTATCATAGAAAATCACTTACATTTTTTCTTTACTTTTCTACATTGTGATATTGATATTACTGGGCAAACCATCTTGATATTAAATGCTAAACTTGAGAGAGTTTGCTTGATCTTTGATCTATGAAAAATTGTTTTGTTGATAAGAAGCTAAGGCAACTTAAGGACAAAATCTTCATCTGCAAAATTGTAGTCTGACGGATGGAAGTTCCCTGATGTCATCTACTTCCATTATGAATTCTTCATCTTCCCTTGTCTCCCTTGATCTCTCCTTCAATCTGCTGAAATCATCAACTGTATTTTACTGGCTCTTTAACTCCACACCAATCTTCGCACCCTTCGCCTTTTTGATAACTTGTTAGAAGGTCCGATTCCAGATGGACTTGGGAAAGTAATGAACTCTCTTGAAGTTCTTAACCTCCGGCGTAACAAACTGCAAGGAGAGATTCCATCTTTCTTTGGGAACATGTGCACATTGCAGAGGTTAGACCTCTCAGGAAACAAGTTGAATGGGGATCTTTCTAAATTCTTTCAAAATTCATCATGGTGCAACAGACACATATTTAAGAGTTTAGATTTATCTTATAACCGGATTACTGGCGTGCTACCTAAAAGAATTGGGTTGATATCTCAGTTGGAGTATCTTTCTTTGGATGGAAATTATTTGGAGGGTGATGTCACTGAATCACATTTTTCTAATTTTTCCAAATTAAATTCCTTATACTTATCAGAGAACTCTTTTTCTCTGAAATTTGTCCCCAGTTGGCTTCGTCCTTTCCAATTAGAATATTTGGGATTAAGATCTTGCAAGTTGGGCCCGACTTTTCCTAGTTGGCTCCAGTCTCAAACTTCTTTAGTCGACATATATGTGTCTGGTAATGGGTTCAAAGATTCAGTACCAGAATGGTTTTGGAACAAATTGCAAAATATGGCAATGTTGAATATGTCTGGCAACAATCTCATGGGTGAAATTCCAAACATATCATTGAAGCTTATAAACAAACCAATAATTCTAAATTCAAATAAATTTGCGGGAAAAGTTCCGTCATTTCTGCTACAAGCTTCGGAGCTGTTACTTTCTGAAAATAAAATTTCAGATTTGTTTTCATTCTTATGTGACCACAGCGCACCTTCAAACTTGGATACTCTAGATTTGTCAAACAATCAAATAAAGGGACAACTTCCAGATTGTTGGCAATCTGTAGACTCATTACTGATTCTTGATTTAAGCAATAATATATTGTCAGGGAAGGTTCCTATGACTATGGGCAGCCTTGTTAAATTGGAAGCCTTGGTTTTAGGAAATAATAATTTGACGGGTGAATTGCCTTCCACTTTGAAGAATTGCAGTAATTTAATTTTGCTGGATTTGGGTGAAAATATGTTGTCTGGTTCAATACCATCATGGATTGGAAAAAATATGCAAAAATTGATAATCTTGAACATGGGAGGGAATCACTTCTCTGGAAACTTTCCTAATCATCTCTGCCATTTGAAGCACATTCAATTGTTGGATCTTTCTCGGAATAATCTATCAAATGGAATTCAACAGAAGTGATACAATATATCAAGTATATTGGTTCAACATTACTTTCTTTGAAATTTATGGTCAAGACAGTGGCGGTTTTTATACGTTTAATGTGACATGGATGTGGAAAGGTGTGGAACAGGGGATCAGAAGTCCAGAATATTATCTTAAGAGCATTGATCTTTCAAATAATAAATTAACAGGTGAAATACCAAAAGAGGTTGGATATTTGCTTGGGCTAAATTCTTTGAATTTATCAAGAAATGATTTGAGTGGAGAAATTCCTTCTGAGATTGGAAATTTAAGGTCACTCGATTCGCTTGACTTATCAAGGAATCATCTGACTGGACAAATCCCTTCATAACTTTGTGAAATTGATGGTCTAGGAAAATTAGACTTATCACACAACTCTCTTTCTGGAAGAATCCCATTAGGAAGACATTTTGAAACCTATGAAGCCTCTAGTTTTGAAGGAAATGTTGATCTTTGTGGTGAACAACTTAACAAAAGTTGTCCTGGAGATGGAGATCAGAATACAAGAATGAAGCCTCAAGAACAAGCAGCTGATGGAGAGAATTCAGTGTTCTATGAAGGATTATACATGAGCTTGGGGTTGGGATTCTTCACTGGATTTTGGAGCTTATTAGGGTCAATACTAATTTGGCGTCCTTGGAGAAATGCTAATGTCAGGTTCCTCAATAGATTTACAAAGCATATACATGTATGGTTATGGTGAATCTAGCAAACAATTGTGCCTCCAAGGCAAGAAGGTAAGTTTCCTTTTTTTATCTCTATCGTTTGCTTTATCTTTATTTGGGTGTTTGGTATTTAAAATTTTTTAAATTAAAATTTTCTAAATATATTTTTTTTAGTTAACTCATAATTAAATTAATATAATAACATATTCAAATAAAAAAATTCTTCTGTTTCGGACCTTGTTCTATGGTCCATGCTTCCCTAATACCTATGGTTACTATATACTGCCAAGAGGAAATGATTGCCATAATTATTCTTTCTTATTTAAACAGGTACATAAATTATACTAATTTAGTCAAGATAAAAATTAGTGAAATATCTCCTAAAAATGTATCATATCTATTAATTTAATTTTTAAAAATATTTATTATTATTTTTTATTTTTATATTTAAAACTGTATTTTGAATATCATATTATAAGCAATGTTTGTCGCTAGAATTGCAACATAGTATTTATGCAGTATCGGAGTTTTACTGTATTTTGTATTAAAGTAGTGAATTGCAAAGTCTTGTATCTGAAACAGAAACGTACTTTGATTTTACTTTGATTGTATAATATATTTGTGTGTTTTTTCATTAATGTTCTTATATTTGTGATAACTAAAATTTATTCTTTTTTATTTTATGAGCTAAATCTTAGTGTTGATCTTTTATATTTAGCATTATTTTAATTCCTTAAAGTTTAAATTTTTTTCAATTAATCCTTTAAATTGAAAAAAAAATTCAATTAATCCTTTATATTTTGTAATTATCACACTTTAGTTTTTTTATTAAAAATCTTAATTTGTTTTCAACTACATTAGTGATTTAATTTTAAAATAATCAACATAAAAATGTGACAGCTAAAAAGCAATTAATTACAGAAAACTTTTCTTGATATACTTTCCGCCCAGATTGATCTTTTAAGACGAATGACGCTAATGGGTGAAATAGTGAGCAACTTCAAGATCCAAGAAGAGCAAAGCTTGCAAATTCAAAATAAGATGCCAAAATGATGAGGTGAATTAAATTAGAAGAGAGCCGTGTAAAACTTAAATTGGTTCACATTCTAAGTAACTATTGAATAGAAATACATAAGAAGATAGCCGTGTAAAACTTAAAAACAGAAAAAATAAAAAATAATTTCATCGCTGGTTTTACCCTAACATGACATACATCACAATAAATTGGTTGACATTCTAAGTAACTACATAAAAATGGGTCTATGGTATACATCTTCAACAACGTTGAGTTGGGTTACAATTGTTTATAAAGATGATTTCATTAATATTATTAATAAAATTAAAGACATCTCAATATATACAAAAGAAAATTAAGAAAATAAAATGAATAAGACACATTTTAAACAAATTTATCTAATTATATTAGAGCTTTATAAAATGACATAAAAAAATTGAAAGATGGTAATGGGCGATCCTAATTTTTTTTTTTTTTCATACATAATATCAAGTGCTCTAAATTTTAATATCTAAATGAAGAGAGTGCATATTACTATTTATGATTCTTTTTTATAATATCTATATCATGGACGACTCATAATAATAAGCCTCAATATAATTTTTAGATAACATGAATTCTTAAGGTGAGAATTGTTAATTTCATCACTGTATATTGACATAGAGATTGAAAACTTTATCAGAATAAATAATTAATTTTGAACACATAATTCATTTTAAATTTTTCTTTAAATCAAAGTAAATATATCAAAATTTATCTAAAATAATTTTAGACTAAAAATCAATTTTATTATGAAATCAAATATTATAAGCTAGCCTTACTAAAGAATGTATAAGAGGGGGGATGAATTAGGTTCACACGTTTTTTCCAACTAATTTGGTGTTTCCTTTAATTAAAAGTTCTTCCCCAAATTTAAACCAGAATAATAAAAATAATAATGCTACGGAAATATAAAAGTGAAGGGATAGAGAAAACCACACAACGGTTTTTATACTGGTTCACCTTCCACCACTGAAGGCTACGTCCAGTCCTCTAACCACCATTAGAGATTTTTCTTCTCAAACAAATTGTGCAGAGTTACAATCTCCACCCGAGATCTCTACACGCTTCCCCAAGAAAAGAACCCCTTTTCTTGATTACAATCCCTTACCGAACACTACGGTGAACAACAATCTTTCACCGAACACTACGGTGAATTCACAACAACAAATGTTCAATATTGGAGAACAGAGCACAATGGATGTTTCAATGGTAGGTTGAATCCTACTAGAAAGGCTTTCATATGATATGACAATTAAGGCTCAAAAGCTTTTCTCACTTTTAGAATATGAAAGACATTGAAATTTTGTTTCAAGGATGAATAAAATTATGAAAGTCAAGTCTCTTGTGTGTCTCTCCTTTTCTAAATCTGAAAACTTGCTTAAATAGGTAATTGTAACATTTCAAAAATATTTTAAAAAAGAGCTGTTACAAATTTTCAAAATTTCAAACTTGTAATCGATTACACAACTGTCATAATCGATTACAGTAAGTAAATGTTACCCATAATTCAAATTTTGAATCATGTAATCGATTACTGACTTTTGGTAATCGATTACAAGAAGCTGTTTTTGAAAATCTGGAAATCTGTGAATTTCGTAATTGATTACAGACTTTCTGTAATCGATTACGCTGTAATCGATTACTGACTTTCTGTAATCGATTACAGTGTAATCGATTACTAACTTTCTGTAATCGATTACAGACTTTCTGTAATCCATTACTGACTTTCTGTAATCCATTACTGACTCTTGAAAACTGTTTCTAAGTTAACAAAAATGTATTTTTACTTGTTTTAATCCTTGAACCATATTTTACTTAACTTATTTGTAAACTTAAGAGCCTTGAGCTATCATATCATAGAGAGCACTTACTTTTTCTAGGTGAAGACTTGAACCTTTGTAAATTTAAGCTATTCTTGATAAAATCTTGGTTATTTGATTTTCTTCACTTTTTCTTTCTTTTTGTTGATGTACTTTTGTCTTCATCAAAACCCAGCCATGAAGTTAGAGAGAGATTTTCTCCACAAAGAACAAAACTTCGTAGGCACAAATTTCATGCTACATAAAAATAAAAGTGGCTTCGAATTAAGTAAGCATGTATGCTGGTGTTTCACTTAATTTGCAGCACCCAGCTGGCATCTTCAACTTCCTTTTCTTAGAGTGGAAACTGATGGGCCAAACTTGGCGTGATTGCAACATTCGTATCTACAACTGCCTGCCATTACCTATTGTCTTATTTGTTGGTAATTGTTGTCAACAGTATAACTCGGAAAAAGGAAAGAAAAACCTAATTCCTTCTTGAATACATTCTAATTGAATATATGATGGTAGGTGGCAAACTGAGTCAGGGGCAAGAAGAGAATATAGATGCTTGCACACGATCATGTTGCAACTTTGATTTATCTTTTTTCAAATCACAACATTAACATATGTATATATATATATATATATATATATGCATGATTAAGTAAAGTGAGTGAAATTTTTATGAAATGAAGAAGAGGTTTGAACCCAATACTAAGTGAGTCTAGCTTAATTGGTTGAACATGATTAATTAGATGTTGTAAATATGCAAATACCTAAATTTCTCGTCCATAAATAAAGTAGAAGAGAAATTAATCAAGTTTTGTTCACTCCTGATAACTCATGAAAGTGAGTTATATTTAGACTTTTTTATTATATAAATTGTCCTATAAACATTCTTAAGCAAGTTAAAACAATCATTTAAACTTCCAAAACATAATATTTCATGTTAGGATTTGTCAATGGTTTGTTTAAGTGTTTTAGGGATAAAAATAGTAAAAAACAAGAGAAAATGTCCAAAGAAATACACCTCCCATGAGTTAGGACTTGACTCGTGTGAGTTAAAGCTCCAGTGGTGGACCTCTCATCTCTGCCCACTTAGCTTGCGCGAGGTTCCTTGCAATTTGCGTGAGTTGACATAGCGTTCAACCTAAATTTGCTCTCTTGAACATCAACTCACAAGACCCGCTACACAACTCGCACGAGTTGACCTTCTTGAAGATCACACACTAGTGCAAAAAACACATATAACATCACATATTTTATGGCAGTTATGCGAAAAAATGATGTTAAAGGGCTTTTAATGTCGATTATTAAAATAACCGACGTTAAAAATACATACGAAGTTGGTTACTATAACAACCGACATGGAATGTATTTTTAACGTCGGTTAATTTAACAACCGACGTTAAAAGTCCCTTAAGTTTTACAAATTCGTCCCCGTTTACTTTTCTTTTTCCGTCTCTCTTTCTCTCTCTTCCCCACCCCAACAGACTCTTTTCTCTTTTTCTCTCACGAACAACCATCATCTCCCCCTCACCACCGCCACGATCTCCCCCTCCCCACTGCCACGAACCACTCTCGATCACCCCTTCCCCACCGCCTTGAACCACTCTTCCTCCCACCCCCACAACCTACTCTTCCCCCCACCTCCGACAAACCTCCTTTTCCCCACCCCCATGGCCCACCCTCCCTCACCCGGACGACCCACCCTCTCCCTTCATCTTTCTCTCTCATGAATTACTCTCTCTCTTCCTCCCCCACTCTTCTTCCCTTCTTCTTTCTCTCCCACGAATCACTCTCTCTCTTCCTTCACCCTCACCACCACATTCCACCTCTTCCTCACCCCACACCACCACATTCTGCCACGACCACTAGGTACACTCTAAATCCTTCGTTAGTATTTAATTTTTTTTATGTGTTTTTAATTTGATTTAATTTAACTTATTTTGTTATTTGTGTATGTTTCTAGTGTGGTAGGATTGTCAAAACAAGTCTTTGTTGCTAAGGACTATCATTGACATATATTATAGGTAATTTAATTTTTATTATATTTAGTTAATTTAATTTTTAAAAATTTATAATTAGATTAAGAACCTGTTATTATATGATTTAATTATTTTTTAAATTTTCTTACCCTTTCCTAGAGAAGTATTGTGCAGTAGATAGATTAAGATGATTTATTTCTTTTATTATTGAACAATTACTTATGTTTTCGTTTATTTGAGAAATGGTAATTTAAATTGTTTAGTAGTCAAATTTGAGAGCAACAAACATTTGTTATAAATTGACTTGAGAAGATAGAGTAAAATAAATGTAAAAGATGAGAGAATAACTTTGTTTTAGAGCATAAATAGATATATAAATTGATGAAAATAAGGCAATGAGATGAAAATTATCTTTTAATTTTATTGGATTGATTTTGATTCTATTGTTTTTATTTTGGGAATATTCATATTTTAAGGGAGACTATGCCCAATTTTCGTTAAAATTAATAATAAAAAATCGCCTAAATAAATTTTTGCCATCATCTTTTACCATTGGTGTTGTTTGGATATTTAACATTGGCCATTTTTTTTGCCTTTATTATCTTTATTGGTTTCTCAATTTTGTAGTCGAATTACATCGAGTAAATCTGTGAAGGTTAGTCATATGACTATCATTATATTTTATTCTCTGTTAGTGATGTTAAGTTTATATGTATATGAGAAGTATATATGTTAAGTTTTTAATGTGTTATGGTAGTTGAATAATTGAAATGTATTGAAATTTTGTTACTGAATATATTAGCCATATAATTCTGGATTTTACTTGATTAATTTGACTCTGTTTTCATTTTTGGGAAGTATCTAAATTACAAGAGAGACTCTGCCCAAATTATTATGTCATGTATTAGATGATGGTCATTATTGTTGCGACCAATAGGGAATCTTGGCCTGAGGTAATATCTTTATAAGTATATTTTTAGATAATTATTATATTTAGGAAGGCATTTAAAACACAAGCAATAAAAATTAATCATTTTTATGTGTTTCAGATGTTCCAAGATGCTGACTCATTACTAACTAAGGATATTGATGTTATTCGAAATGAATGAGCAACATATCTAATTCCACTAAAGAGAAGTTCATAGTTCTGACGCCTCTCTCTATAGAGGTACCTTGTAGTTGTTTAAAAAAACTCTAGTTTTATAAATAAAAGGCTATGTTGTTTTGTTAAGTACTTCAATCGGTTATGTTGAAGTTAAAATTTGTTATTAAATTATTACAAATTTGAATCCTATTGTGATATGTATTGATTGAATGATTCTGAGTTGTATTAACATGATTATTAGTTAACAGGTATGATAATGTGAATTATCCAAATTATAAGGGAAACTCTGCAAAAATTTTCTTAAAATTATTGTTTTAGCTTATGCTTAATTTCTTTTATATTTAGTATTAGAAAATATTATATTTGATATTTGATATATATTTATTTCCTGAAAATGTAACATACGATGTAGCAGTTGATGATGGTACTACTTAATTTATTTGTTTTTGAATTGTTATGTAATATACTAATTAATGTTCTTTTATATGTAATATTACCTAAACATATTGATATTTCTACATAATTTGTGTCAATTCATAGTTTATTTCAAATTTGAGAAGTTTTAGTTATTCTTGTTATTCTTGTGTTGTTCCCTCTATTAGCATATGCTAAATCTCTCTTTGATTGTGAGAACGATGTAACCCTAATTATTTCTAATATGATTCTCGATGTTATTCAATATATGATTGGGCATTTATTACTTTTATGCTTAATGTTATTTGTTAACTGACCATTAATAAATTGATCGTAAACTTAGGGAACCTTTGAGAAAAGAAATCTAGGTGGTACTGTAGAAATAACCATTACTACGCTAGAGTCTTAAAGATAGGAGTAGGTAGTAATGTGGACATCACCTGACAATTATCACTAGATTCACAGATCTAAAACCCTAATTGACTTAGTATTAAATCAAAAGATTAATTAATCGAGTTAATATAGGTGGTGTAGGTGATCTTGAGAGGGGCGATTACAAGGGTAGGAATCCGATCTAACCAAGAATATAAATCGAATAATAGAGAGGAGAATATTACAATAATTAATGGTGAGATCGGGACCACAAACGCTTCTTAAATTGTTTACATCCTTCCTTTAAATAATTTTTCTCTCATCAACTTATCGAAACCTTCTTGAAATAGTAAAATTAAATAAAATAAATCCAAGTTTCTTATCCTCGTGGGATCGACTAACTCCGTTCTAAAAATACTTATTATTTGATGATTGTAGTATGCTTGTCATAGCTAGCAAGCGGTATACTCATCGTTTGCGCGCATCACCTGCTATAACTGATTTTTTTTTTTAACTTTAATAGTATATATTATATAAATTCATCCGGTTAAAAATCAAAATTGACCTATTGTTATGCAAAAATGTAATTTGATGCTTTTGCATGTTTATCATTTTAGAAATTATGCTTGTTTTTGCCAGATCTGAGGTAGAGTTATGATGTGGCTATGTACGGGGAATAGTCCGTAGTTCTAATGGTCGAGCTCGGATCATTTCCATAGAATTTATCTACAGTCCTCAGTAGAGAGGGGTGGTACCTGATAACTCACAAAAGTGAGTTATTATTTTTATACACTTTTTACTGCATAAATTGTCGATTAAAAACTCCTAAGCAAGCTAAAACAACCACTAAATGCTCTAATTTATAATATTTTATTTTAGGACTTGTTGATGGTTTGCTTAAGTGTTTCAGGTTTAAAAATAGCCAAAAATAGAAGAAAACATGCTAAGGAATACAACTCTCACAAGTTAGGATTTAACTCGTACGAGTTGGAGCTCTAATGAAGACACATTGCTCTCGGTAACCTTAACTTGCACGATTTTCAACTAAGCTTGCGTGAATTAGGCTCGTGTAAAGCCTAAGTCCACTTAACGAAGGTTATAAATACACACCAAATCACTGTCATCGGAGACTTTTTACCAAACATGTTTTTAGTTTGACTTTTTGGCACTTTTTGGCTCTGACCTAACTGTGTCAGTTCATGCAAGATAGAGGCCCCAACCTCAAGCCAAAGCGAATAAGATGAAAAGATCATCCGACTTCCCTGGGAACCGATTATCTATGTATTCTCTTTCAATTTATTTTTGTGTTGTTCCCTTTTTAAGCATGAACTAATTTCCCTTTTGATTAGGAGAACGATGTAACCCTAATTTATTCAATATATGATTTGGCGTTTTGTTTCTTCTCTTCTTAATGCTATTTGTTAAATTATCACTAATGATAGATAGTAAACCTAGGGAAATTTTAAGAAAAGAAACTTAGGTGGTACTGGACAAAAAATCCATTACTAAGCTAGAGCCCTAGATATAGGAGTAGACGATAGTGTGGACATAACCTAACAATTATCACTGGATTCACAGATCTAAAACTCTAATTAACTTAGTTTAATTTATGAGATTAATTAATCAAGTTAATCTAGGCGGCATAGGTGATCCTGAGAGAGGCAGTTACGAGAGTAAGAATCTGATCCAACCAAGGATTATAATTTGAATAACAGAGAGGAGAATATTATGAAAAATTAGTGGTAAAATTGGGATCCCTATTGCTTTCATTATTATTAAATCTTTCCTTTTAATACTTGCTCTCAAAATAATGAATTAAATTGAAGATTAAACTTGATTGCTTATCCTCGTAGGATCGATGACCTTATTCTTTAAAATATTTATTACTTGACAAGGGGCGCACACGCACGCCCCCCACACATCAAATTTTTAGCTTCGTTGTCGGGGATAAGTCAATTAGTAATATTTTTCATTAATTTTATAATTTATTTTTAATTTTTGTCATTAAATATCCTTTCACTTTTTTATACCAGTACTTCTCATAAATTGCTTATATTTTGCATTCAAATTTTCTGGATTTTAATTTTCCCTGATATTCTCACTTTATTTGGAAATTCTATTTTGCAGGAAACTAAGGAAGCACAGAGAGCCCGAGTTTGGCCTTGATCTTGAAATCGAGAGAACAACTTACTTACTTTCTAGAGCAGCTAGAGAAGTGAGAGCAAAAAAATTCAGACATTCTACATAACCCTAACATGGATCCTCCACCAAAAAATCCTCTAAGGACCCTTGCATAGTGTAGTAGGAATGATCTGAGGATAAGCTCCCCTGTAGCTCTACCACCGAAGATCAACCATGGCAAGAACTCACACTTAATATCCTACTTCATCCAGAACGTATGACCATTCTCTGAAGATACAACAAAGCACGTGAGAAACTTCCTTTCGGAATGCAGCCATGTGGTTAGTACAGTAGACCCGAAGATATCGAGATTGCAGTTTTTCCCATACACACTACATTGAGAAGCCAAAATCTGGCTATAGTCACAGCCTATAGGTACGTTCACAAATTTGCATGATTTAGCGACTCACTTTTTACCCAGATTTGTGAAAGAAAGTATGAGAAACAACCAATCTCATACTTTATACGCCTTAAAAATGAAGGATAATGAAAACTTTACACAAGCATGACATAGATTCAAAACCCTTCAAGTAAGATGTCTCACACATGACATGAAACTCCATGTGCTGGTAACGCCATTTCACCAGGGGTTAGAAGTTGAGGAACAGAAAAATCATGACCTAACCGCTAGAGGAAATTTGGTAGCACTCAAAACATCATAATAATGTGTTGAGATGTTTAACGTGATGATCCGTTCTTCACCCTAGTATTAGGGAGGCATTAAAAAGATTTGAGTTTGAGTATTATTTCTTGGAAGGGCATGTAAAAGAATTCAAAAGATTATTGGGCTTGGTACTTGGTAGCAATTTATGGGAGATTTGTGAAGGATTATGAGATTATCGAACAAAGATCCACAACATAGTAAAAATAATTTGACGAGATTTTTTTCTCTAATCACCCAAAATTTGAGTGTGGTTAGGCAGGACAATTCAACCTGCGGTGAATCGACTAAATTTACAAATTTCTTTATAAAATAACAAATTATTATTAGGTATAGTTGATATTGAAGCGAAGGATAGATTTAAAATATTTCTGTCTGCATTTTATTTGTTTTTGTCATTTTTACCTTTTTTTGGCGCCTTTTCTTTCCCTTTTCTCTATTCCCAATAAATATATATATATATATATATATATATATATGGGTGAGTAAAAAAAGTTAATTTATCTAATTCATTATTATATTGAATTATTTTTATTTAAATCCATTTTAATGGATTGAACTTTATGTCTAAATCCATATTTTTATACTAAATATGAATATCATATAAGTGGAAAATGTATATCCAATTCCATCGAAACAACATCTTTTAAACTTCTACCTTTTTTTGCTGCATATGTACTGTTTATTTTATTTTTCTGGTTAAAAATATAATACTCGACTTTGAACTAAAAATAAATAAGACAAAAATTATTTGATAAATAATATTACTTTATTAAATTAAATAATTATTCATATTTAAATTTTTTTAAGAAATATACTCATCTGTGTTAATTATTTTTTTCACTTTTTTCTTTTCGTTTTTCTTTTACACTTGCTCATTACCATTTTTTATATTTTCTTATTAAATTAAAATTCTATAGCATAAAAATCAATTATTAATTATCTTCTACATGATAAAATTGACTGCAAAAGAAAAAATTAGACGTAATTTCAAAATTAAAAGATAAAATTAAACATTTTATTACTAAAGATATTAGTTTAAATTAAATAAAAAATAAAGATCATATTATTAATTAGTATAATAATTTTATTTTCTGAATTCATAAATGAAAAATAATATATAGTCTTAAGGTTATTTAAAGAAAATAAAGAAATTTTCTCAAAATATTCAATGAATTTTACTATTTAGTAAAATAATAAAATAAATTGTAAATCAATTTTAAAAAGTAATTTTTTTAAAAAAATATTATTTTGATTTAAAACTAATTTGAAAACTGAATTTGTGTATAAATATACTTTTAAACTAAAGATTAATTTCAAAATTTGTTTGAACTTAAAATCAATTTTTAAGTTAAAATCTAATTCATTTAATTGAATTTAGATTAGATGAGATTTGGATTCTTAAAAATCCAATATATGCTTACCCTATATATATATATATATATATATATATATATATATATATATATATATATTTCCAAATTTATAAAAGAAGAGAACAGAATCTAAATAAATTTCTTTCTTTCTTTATTTTTTCCTTATTTTACTTTTCTTTGGTAATCTTATGACATTACATGTACGTAGGGGTGGGTAAGCGGATCGGTCCGCCCTTCTAAGGTCCGCCCGTATAAGCCCACGAAAAGCTTGGTCCGCCCCACCCCGCCCCGCAATGTTAAGCGGATCTGACTTGGTGGTCCGCCCCCGCCCCGTGGGCTCCGCGGGCTAAACGGGCCTGTCGGCGGGTCTAGTTAAAAAAATTAAAAAAATGCTAAAAGAAATGTTATATTTTACTTATTAAATTTTTAATAAAATAAGTCAACAACATAATTTTTTAATTATCTCCAACAACAAATTTAAATTCACCACCACCTACCAAACCATTATTATGCAAGAGAAGTCTTTCCATCAAATAGTCTCTCGCATTTTATCATTAGAAGAAACATTATTAATAAAAAAAGTTTCCCGCTCAATCCCCCATTCTTCTGCAAAACCATATATAACTTTGGTCATCTCATGTCCTGAGAGTGTGGTGAAGGAAAATGAGAAAAATTAAGCATTTGACTATCTAACTTCTAGTTTGTTTGCATCAACATAATGTGTAGTTAATGAAACATAACCCTCACAAATACATCAAAAATACAAGATGTCCACACATCAAATGTCAAGTTTATTCAACATGTATTTTAGTTTTTTCTTTTCAGAATCATACAAATTGTTCACATTAGTGGTAGCAACACGCCTAGAGGGTACCTTAACATAAGGATGCGAATACCGTAATAATTCTTTAAATCTCCTATATTCAACAATAGAGAATGAAAGATCATGTTCAATAAGCATCATATATATCATCTCACATACCACACTATGATAAAATATTTAGTTTTTAATCTCTCACTATGATCGAGAATCATTTTTCCATCATTAGAATTAAGAGGAGACAGAGAGGGTGCGACGTGCGGGAAGATTGAGAAGCGGGAAGTGAGATTGAGAAGTGGGAAGTGAAATTGGGATTTCAATTTTCAATCCTTTAAATAGTGTGGGTTTGCATATCGCTCCGCGAACCCCGTAGGTTTTGCCTACAAAATTCACAAGTTGTGCGGGGCGGACTTTTATACACTATACCCCTAAATTTTTTTAAAAAAATTGGTCCAAACCTACACTAGTCACGTGGTTTGCAGGCCATGGACTTCCACTCATATACCCACACTACATGTACGTGATTCTTTGCTGAACACAATTAGCTTTGGAAGTTATAAAAGACAAATAGCTTTATTCTATCAATCTAATTAAATTTTATACACAACCTAAATATATCCTCCACGACAGCATGCTAACTGCTAAGTAAAAGAATAGGTAATAAGGAAGCTGAAACTTGAAATAACCTTATCATCAATTTGTGATATCACTCGTAATTCCGCATGTAAAGTAAATAAGATCCTTGTTTATTTGTTGTAATATGCTTCAATGGAAATACTCTGGCTTCAACGTTTACCGATAAAATAATCCTCTTAAACCACTAATATGCATGGTACCAACAATCCTTTAGACATTTCATGGAGATTTTCATTGACCACTTATAAATTAAAAATGTATAGCCACTAACCATTTTTAATAATCATACCCAAGTTCTAGATTTTATTAATTTAAGTACAATTCATTATTAGGATTGTCATCCTTAAAGATAATGTTATTCCTTATCAATTTGAGGTAGAAAATTTCATATTTTTATTTCTTTTTTCATTTATGGTTTCATACCTTATCATGCAGTGTTTTTTATTCGGCAGATTTCATTTCATTTTAAAATCATAATTATTTTTTTTGTTCCACTAAATTAAATTCGCGCAGTTCTATCCTATTTGATGTTTATGCATGATAACCTTGCATGTGTGATGGAAGAAGAGCAATAAGCTCTAGTTTCACATCCTCAATATACTAGCCATGACTAGCCATGATTACCAATATATTATTCTCTGCATGTGGTGAGCATAAAAAATATTATGTACATTTTTGGTCTAGCATTGTCAAGTGATTTTAAATTGATAGACTTAATATATACCAAGGTTACAATGATTAAAAGTGAAAAATACTATATTACAAATAATAAGCTTTTAAAAATTAAACATATGAAGTTAGAGATGTTAGATTTAATTTTATATAAATCTATTAATTTGGATTTGCATTGTTTATCATTTATATTGTTAATCATCTGTCATTATAATTATTAACTATATTGATCTGATACATAAATTATACACATTGTTTAATTTATTAATTATCGGGCTCTTCATTGATATTTGACCTGTGATAAGTTGGGTCATTGACTAAAACTCATTGTGCGAAATAACTACTCTCAATCTAATGAGTGTTTAAAGTAAATTAGGTTAATGATACATCATTAATATAACTCATCAAATGAGTTTTTAAGTAATACAGGATTATTGATTAGGCTATGTTTTAGGTATTGCAGTTTTTGCACCAAGTTTTTTTCCTTCGCCAACTGTTTTCCGGTAGCTACACTTCTAATCAAATAGACAGGAACAAGTATGCTCGCCAATTATGCAAGGTGATTTTATTTACAATCTCGTTCTTGTTATGTATATTTTAGTACTTTATAATTGCATGTTTTTATATTAGAGAAGAATATAAGTTTAAAAAGTCTATTTATAACATGCAAATGTCATTAGCATGTTATATTGAGCACATACAATTTTTTCTTCTCATCTTCCCTTTCCTCATAATATTATAAATGTCTTTCATTATTTTTCAAGGGTTCTGGATTTTCGAATTCAAAATTGATTAACCTCCCTGCATTTACCATTGAACTTACAAAATAACCTTTTTATAAGTTTCTCTGATGGATATTCTTCATTTGCCTGTAAATTTATTATTCTAGGGAGTTTCGGAGAGTGCACTGTAGGTTATTACTGAAAAACAAATCTGAAATGCTAGTGCTATTAATAAGAATTTATTTTGTTTGAGATGTAAAAGAATCAATCACATCAATTACATTTTTAATCGATATAGATTATATTTTTCATGTCGAACTTTGACTAATTCAACATTGTTTTGATAACGTTAAATATGCATTTTGTACGAGGGAAACTATGGATTTGGGCAATGTAAGTGTGCATTTCAAAATACGGAAGTTCATGGATTTGCAAATTCGTAACTTATTTACACACCACAAATTATGTAAATTCATGAGTTTATATTTAGAATTTCTTTTGTTATTTTTTGATAATTTAAACTATGAATTTAGGTAATCGGTTGATATCCGTATTTTAAAATATGAAAGCTTTCATGTTTGTATAATAGGTAAGTCGACACATCTTAATACAGAGATATGTAGATTTATGTTAGATATGTTCTATATTTACAAATCTTTAAGTCAACCTTTTTAAGAGTGAGTGGGTGAGAGTATGATGATGAGTGGGTAAGAATAAGGTTTACTTAAATGTATAAGGAGAAATTCATTGATAAATAATATGTGCAGAAAAAAACTTAAGGTTTAAAAACACTCTAATTAATATTTCTATTTTTGTTAATTTATAAGTAAGATGTTAATTTAAAACAAAACTTCAATGCTGTATCTTATTATTTAGGTTGATTAGCATAAGATTTATATCTAGCAAACATATTGTATCACATATGGGAGTTTAAAAGTAAGATTTACATTTTACAGGTTATAGGAGCGAAGCATAGAAGCCCAATTGCATAGAAGTCCTATTACAAATTAATATGTCCCGTGTCATTCTATTTGCAATGTAACTCAACGCTATAAAAGCATATATAATAAAATGACATGAATTTTCTCCATCTTAAGAACTTGCATTTGTGACTTACCAAAATCATAGGGTTGATGTAGAAATATAGATACTTTGGACTACGAAAAAATCCAATATTATCTGTTCAACTAGCAAGCATATTGTAATTTCATTTGTCATTCTTCAGTTTCTTCTAGTTTGCGTAATAAAACAAAATAGAGAATACACTCTTCTTTTTTCCTTCTGCTAAATTAACGAGTTTAATGCGACGGAAATTAACGTGAATAAATTCAAATTGGTTATCGATTAAGGAACTAAGGCATGTTTTTGTAAATTTTTCCTGAAAAAAATTTTACAATAAAAAAAAATTATTATTATTATTTTTTTAGTCATTATTATTAAAAATTACTATTAAGTAAGATAAGATAATTTCATATCATGACATGTTCCATAAAATAATAATAAAAATGGATAAATAATTATTTAACAATAATTTTTTTTAATAAAAATTAAAGACATAATCGAAATAAAATTTAAAAGTTAAGACCTATAAAAGTTAATTATTTTATCATTTTCCTTCTCCTTCGGTTATCAATCTCTTTCAGCAAACAACTTCAACATTTCGAATAAGTGCATTTCATTGTGCTCTCCGTAGAGATTAAATTAAATAATATTTAAAAGGATCTAAAAATAATATCTATGAAATTATAAAAATTAAATAAATAATTAAATTAAACTTTATATTGTCAATTTTTATAGCTTTTTATAACTACTAAATTTTATTGACAATTTTAAACTACTATTTTTTATTTGATGACAATTTTAAAAAATTAAATGTACCATTGTTACCGTAACAGTAACTGTAAGAACAAGATAGAACTACAGATACACACTACAAATACACATACAAAAATTAAATGTACCATTGTTACAAATAACTCTCTGAGTCGTAATCTTGATTCTTGGAGAAGCCATTGGGAGATACACGTGCTCTGCTTCACCATTCCGCACGTATGCTTTCTCTTTCTCTTCCCTTTTCTTTCTCTTTCAAAATTGCTACCTTTTCTTCGAATCTTTTCCAGTCATTTTAGTTTTCATAGTTTACTTTATAGTGTTAGACCTTTTCTTCTTAAAATTCTTGAACGTGTTATGTATGTTTTGATAGATATCAATGTGGTTAATATAAAATATAAGTTTGATTGAAGCATGTGATTAGTCTATAAAATTTATATGATATACATATTAGATATTATTGTGTGCTTAAAGAAATCTGGAGCCTTGTCACTGTGTGCTTAAAGTATAACAATGAACATGGCATCTATGTATTTGTCTATACATACTCAAGTTTTGGGTATACCTCTAACTTCAAGACTCCCTTTAATTAAACTTTCGTTAAGTTGGTAGAATCTTTAATATCCTGATATGTCCTTTGCTGTTATATAATGTTAAACACCACAGTGAAATTCTTTAACATTTTTCTCTCAAAATATATTTTAGAGTATTAAGTGAAGAATAATAGTAATACTTAATGAACAAATTTAATCATTTATCTTTTAGTTTTTACTCCTCAAAATTTTGAAATTTTTGTTTTTGCAATTACTAATACATGTTTACTAAATAAATGATCAAAATTTTCATTCCCAATTTGAGATTTGATTATTCCTACAGTCTTTATAGTAATAATATTATGGTTATGATTTTCAACCAATTTTAATTGATCCACTCCAACCCAACCTTTTTTTTTTCTTATTTAGTAAATCAATTTATGATGATCCATCTTTTCTTTATTTTGTTATTAATTTTTTCTTCTGAGGAATAAACCCATCTTAACTTCCCACTTTCGCAACTAAAGATGAATGACTTATGGTTCATCCCTATCATGCAGGGATTAGTTAGGCTTTTATTTGATTTCTTTTTGCTCAGGAAAATGCTGCCATATTTTTTTATAGCATTAAATTCGCGCAGTTGTATCATATTTAGTGTTTATGTATGATAAACTTGTGTGTTATTTACGGTATGGGCATCGAAATTGGCACAGAAGGAAAATCAGCTCTAGTTTCATATCTTCCCTCAATGTGTGGCCATGACTATATATTATGCTCTGCATGTGTGAGCATAACGTACTCTGTTTGTGTATTTGTGAAAAAATTATGTACTTTAATATTCTCTGTAGCATTATCAAGTGATTTAAAAATAATTATACGTACAGAGATTGTTTATTTCTGAGATAATGGAGGCTTATTGTTTCAACTATGTTTTGGGTATTGCAGTTTTTGCACAAAAGTTGTTTCTTGGACATTAAGTTTCCTGTACGCTACACTTCTTTTTCAATCAACACGAACATGGATGCATACCAATTCGCTCGCAAACATCAAGAGGTGATGATATTTACAAATATAAAACTTAAAAAGAATTCTAAAAACACTCAAACTACACTTAAGACATTTGTGACAGTATTTTTTTCATGAAATTAAATACTCGGTTCGTTCTTCTTTCTACAGAATTCCCAATTTGTACGTGATGTCCTGTTGAAAGCTGCTGACGGGTTAGTGTCAACAGCAGCCGTGATGATAAGTGTTGGAGCGTTCCAACAAGACTTTAACATTGACATAATCATGTTAGGGATATCATGGATGGTGGCTCGGAATTGTAGCATGTTTATATCTGCATGCTCACTAGTGGACAAAATTATTTTGGAAATAAATGAAGGAATGCTCATAATAGTCTTGTTGATGGGTGGAGTTGGAGCAGCCAATGAAAGCCATAAGGCCATGATGCTATCAGGAGTTTCAGGGTTAGTGGCCAGGATTTGTACCAAGGTCGCAGGGGAGTTTGCAACTTTGTACTCACAATCAGAGATAGAATTTCCTCAAACGAATACAGATGCCGATAGGGAAGATGGAGACATAGCTGAAAACCAAGTAAGTTTGGAGAAACGTTTACTCGTAGGAATGACCATAGTTATAGCCTTCTCTGCTGGTGCAATGGTGTCATTGCTTACAGCATTTTATATAAAGGAATATGTGGTGTGGGTTGACAAAGTTATGGCAGCTGTCAGCATAGCTTTGGTGCTATTTGGTTTTCTATGGGCGGCATTGGGAATTGGCTCCAATTTTGATGTCTGCTACGGCTTTTGTAGTTGTGGGTTGGATGATCATTGCCATTACTTTTGCATCAACCAAGTGGATTGGCTCAAGTCGATTAATTACTTCCCTAGATACATAACCAAAGTGTGTTTTCTTTACTGTGCTTTGGAAATCCTATTGGATTACTTGGACGAGATTGAGTGTGTTTAGATTACAGTTTAAAAAGTAAAATTTGATTGATCATAATTTTGTAAATCTAGTTTTAGTTAAAAGTACGTTGAATGTGGTCATGCATATTACATAAATCCAATAATGATGTGAAGTTTGAATAGCCATTTCTTACAATGTGGAACTCACTTACGAGATAAAGATTACCACGGAGTTTTCTGCTGATTAATTGATGCCTTGTGCTTTTGCATCCACTCATACTTCCATAGGGAAGTTGCACATATTATGTAACTATACAATTGAGCTAATAAAAAAACTGAGAAACAAAACAACGGTTTCACTCATTTTACATGTGTAACTGGAGTTCTTTGACTGATCATCCTCTCAGATGACATGCTCAAAGTTCCTTGCTCAATTGAGTATGTACCAAGGAATATCCTTTGCTAGACATATAACATCCTGAATTTTATTCTTATTTGATATTTAACTATGTTCGAGTGAAATAGATGCTTTAGATTTATGATATGATGAATTGGATTATTATGATTTATCTTTAGTTTCTTATTTTAAATTAGAAAAGAAATACATATTAAGAGGCTCGGTGATATTTTATATAAATAAATATACAGGTTTTGGATTAGTAATTATTGAAATGAATTATTCCATACTATTAAAGTAAAACTTGTGAATAAAAAATTCATAATAGTACAAGTGATGACAATATGTATTTATTTGCATGACTTCCCACCAAATTTTCCAGTGTCACAACTCCAAAACTATATACATCACACTTTTCATTCACAACCGTAGTATAGGCCAATTCTACAATTACACAATTAACATGAACACAATCAAAGAAAAATAGTTAAAAAATAATTGTATTAAAATTAACAATTTGTATAAGCTCAATATTACCGGGAGCTATATATCCCAAGGTTCTAGAAACATTAACTTTATTTGATGTATCAAGATTGAGGAATAGAGCTATGTTACAGTTAGAAACACTCGGCTCTCAATCCGAGTTAAGCAACATATTGCTTTGTGATCATTATGCATATATATATGATAATGCATATGCGATTCCTTTCACAATGTCAAACCATTTTTTTCCAATCCATTTCTGTTGCTTACATGTCATCAAACAAGACAGAAAACTATATTACAGGTTAAAATCTTCTATTACTATCCTATCGGCTCCTATCCCAATGCAATATTTCATATCAAAATCTTTTGTCACTCTAATGATGTCTTTTTTTGCCTATTCTTCCGTCATAGTTCCATATGAGAAGTCCCCATTTATCTTTCTACGTGTTTTTCCTTATTTGTAATATGAAAATGCCTCATATATGAATATCAATGATCATCATATATATTATGCCTAATGTCTCTGCATACATCAATGTTGCCTTCTAGTACATTCCGAGAACAACCATCTGGAATTGAACCCTTCAAATAATTGAAGGAAATTAAGATCCAAATTTAAGTGTTTTTGTGAAAATATAGCAATAATTTCAACAAGATTATCGTAGCTCAATGATAGTGTTTAGATAATTCGTTACAAATTGTAATCCTAAAATTTTGATACTTATATTAAGATGATAACAGGATAAATTTATAAAATAATAAAATTTTCAGATTTATTAAATGAAGCAAACAAACTCAATAAGGTCATTAGATGAATTTTCGGATAGATTAACAGTGAAGATTATTAGATAAAAATTAAGGCAAATTAATGATAAGATAGACATGTTCTAAAAAATAAAGTAAATATTAGTTTTGTTTTTTATTTTCATATATTTGTACTATAATCAATATGATTATTTTTGTCGCATCTATCTATTTATCTGATAGAAGTCAATTTTTAAATAAAAGAGAGTAGATCAAATCTCTATTAAAAGTTGTTCTCAACCGAGCTAAAGAAGATTTCTTCTAACACAAGGATTTATTGTAGAAAGTAAAACCACTTTCTTAATTCTGAACCTCATATTAGGAACAATATTTTGCAGTAATTTGACAGACCCGCGCTTCAGTAAGTGTTGAAGAAATTTGAGCACAACTTCGTCAGAATAGAGTGAAGAATTTGAAGTTATTGAATCTAACAACTACTTCAACATCTCCATCTATTTAGAGGCTCAAGTTTGAAGAATTGAAGTTAACAAAAACGCGTTGTATCAAAGATCACAAGACTCCGATTACCTGTTCAACTCTTCTTCACTCTTTGTAAATAACCTTTAGATTGTTTTTTTTATTGTAAATCTCTCTATGTAGAGGTTGAATCTATCAAGTTAGGTAAACTGTTTTTCAATATCTACCTTTTGTGGTAGTTAGCATGAAGAGACTATGATCAAACAATATTGGTTTAACCTGAGCAAACTGAGTCTAAAAAATACCTGAAATGTTTAGCCTGAAGAGTTGGGTCCAGACAATACTTGAGTTTGTTCACCACAAGAGACTGTGTTCCAAAATTTCTTTGAGTTAACTAAGAGTGACGAACATCAAACAATACTACGTATTAGCTTCTAGTGAGAAACTTTACTTAAATTTTTTTTAGACGAATCAATATAATCTCTTTTATTTATTACTTTTATTAATTGTGATTAATTAGGACTAAACTGAGAAATTGCTTTTCAAATTCTCAATATATCATCTGTAAAATAATTTGATTCATAATAGGATTCTATGTACAAAATTCATCAAACTCTATTTTCAAAAATAAAATTAAAAAGTTTATAAAAATATTTTTAAACACAATTCAACTCTCTTCTATATTCATGAATTACATCCTTACATGAGTATAATTTATAAGGATTTCAAATATCCAACAAATCATGAAGAACATAGCCTAAAAGAGCAAGGTCGTTGGAGGCCATGGACTATCAATTCAAATGACTATTCTATTAATTAATAAATTTATATAACTTAATCAATTTAATTAATTGACATTTCCCAAAAGAAAAATTACACACGAAGGATAAGTGGTCATGGACTCCATATTCTAGAATCATTTCCTATAATATTATTCATTCAAGTTCAAAAAATTTATGCTAATAAAATAAGTAAACAACTCTTAACACCATCTATGTTCAATGTCTATACCGAAAACAAAATTGTTTAATACGATTTTATGACACTTAACAATAAATAAATAATTACATTGATTATAATTTACGGTCAATAAGTTATTAGTGATAATTATGTAAATTTTTTCTAGCTTGATAATCAATTAATACATATTATTGATTAAAATTTTTTATCCAATTAACTTAAAAGACTGTTAGTTCAAGATGATTAACGTCTCAAAGTTTTAATTAATTACAAGACAGACGGAACACATCAGACGGAAGTATTGCAAGCAAAGTCAAACTGAATAAGCACAAATAGAAGATGACCCCTCAAAGTTGAAGTCATGTCTCAAGGCTAAGACATCAGACAGAAGATAAGACGATACTCTTCAGACGAAGTATTCAAGACAACTCTTAAGACTGAAGAAGCACATTGTCTGTCAAGGAAGTGAAGCTCAGACGGAGTAACTCGCGCCAAGTTCAAAAATCCAAGCGTTACTCTCAAGTGTCTCCAAGATCAGTATGGGGATTTGAGATAACCTCTTCAGCACGAAAAGGCTACACCTTTCTTGAGAAGATTTTTGTACAAGTCAAAAAAAGGTTCTGAGCACGCCATCAAATCCGCTGTGCACGCCATCCTTTCAATTGATTGCACTTTGACACCTTTTTGAGGACTTCACTTGGAAAGATCAACGACATTCTTCTTGTCTCTAACGGATTTATGAAGACTTGCCTATAAAAGGACTTTACTCCCTCAAGTTTCAGTTGGCGAACACGCTACAATTGCTTAGAATTTGTGAATTCGCTCACTGTTACATTTGAACTCATTGTATACCCCTCTCTATGAAGAGAAACTTTTCTTTCTAAGAAAACTCTTTAAATCCACTTGTGTGATGCTTTAGCCTGAGGAGGCTGATTGTTCAAAGAATACTTTTGTTTAGCCTGAGGAGGCTGAGTTTCAAAGAATACCTTGTTGTTTAGCTTGAGAAGGCTGTGTTCAAAGAATATCTTGTATTAGCCAAAAGTGGCTGGGTTCAAGCAATGCTTGTAACCATTTCACGTTTTGTATTGAAAACTCAATAGTTGTTGGGTAACTGAACATAGTCTTGAATAGATGAACCAATAAAAATAATTGTGTTTATTTTACTTGAGCTTGTGACTAACGGGGATAACCAAAGCATAACGTCTGTCCTTAAAATCAACCTTTAAAGATAAGAACTGTTTCGTCTGACTCTGTTTGAACCAACAGATAAAAGGATTAAATTTTTAATTAACACAATTCAACCCCCCTTCTTGTGTTTTATCTTTTACAGTTTGGTATTAGAGCTCAACCTCTAAGGGTTGAGCGCTTAACAGCTGTTAGAGGAAAAGATCCAAGATGGAGTCTCAAGGAACTTCGTTCTTGTCTGATGGGTCATCCATGAACAAGCCTCCAACGTTCTCTGGAGATGACTACCCTTACTGGGCTGATCGCATGGAGATGTACATCAAGTCTACCCACTGAATCTAATTCGTCTGATGGATCGTCTGAAGATGAGATTTCTCTCATGGCTAGACGCTTTAAGAAGATGATGATGAAGAAGGGAAGAGGTCAACGCTTCTTCAAGAAGGAGAGGAAGTTCCCTGAGAAGCCCTCAAGCAAGGAGAAGAGCTCAGAGATCGTCTACTATGAGTGAAAAAAATCTAGGCATATGAGATCAGAATGTCCAAGGCTGAAGAAAAGGTGGAACCCGCGAAAAGACAAGGGTAAGAAGAGCTTGCTGACTTGGGAAGACCTTGATAGCGAGAGCTCAGAAGAATCCACAGAAGAAGAAGAAACAACAAATATTTGCCTCATGGTTGGAGACGATGTCTCATCTGAGGTAATAGAAACTCACACTACTTCATCTTCTTCATCTGAGTCTGAGTCAGAATCAGAAGAAATGTCATATGATACACTTCTTGCAAACTCACATTTTATTGCTGAGCAATACAAAGTACGCAAAGCCAAGTTGAAACAAACTTTGGAGGAAGATGCTACTTTGAGAACTGAAAAAGAGTTGCTTCAAAAGAAAGTATCAGATGAAGTATCATCTGAATCTGAAAAGAACATTTTCATTCTTGAAATCGAAAGATTAAAGAAAGAAAATGAATATTTGTTCAAAGATCTAACAAAGTTCACAAAAGGATCCTTCATGCTTGAAAATATTTTAAAATATGGGAGGTCTTCATTTGATAAAAGTGGACTTGGTTATGTTGAAAAGACAGACTAAAAGAAGACTAAATTTGTTTCGTCTGCTCACAAGAAGAAAAACAAAAGCTACAATAAAGTTCCAAATGATTATAGAAAAAATACAAGAACCTTAAATAAAAATAAACCTTCTTCTACTAACAAAGGAGGACCCAAAAAGGTTTGTGTACCAAAGTCATTCATTATTCCTATTACAGATATCCTTAATAGGAAGAGAGAAGACTTCAAGCTGGTACCTGGACAGTGGGTGTTCACGACACATGACAGGAGACCTGTCTATGTTCCAAGATCTCAGACCAAGTAAAGGGTCTGTATCTTATGGTTTAGGGAAAGGTAAAAATCCTAGGAATTGGGACTGTTGGTAAGACACCCAATCCTCTTATCCAAAATGTGTCTTACATTAAAGGTCTTAACTTCAATTTACTTAGCATAAGTCAATTTTGTGACAGTGGATATGAAGTAGCTTTAACGTTGATGAATGTATAGTCAAGAACAAGGACAAATCCATTCTTTTTATTGGAAAAGGAAGAATAATCTCTATGAGGTTTACCTTTCTAACCAGAGTGATCAGAATGTAACATGTTTGATTTCCACAGACGATGAACGAGATATTTGACACAAAAAGCTTGGACATTTGAGTCGCAAGTATATTTCGAAAATTTCTAAAAAGGGTATTGTGAAAGGTTTGCCAAAAATATCTTGGAAATCCAATCGTCTATGTGAATCTTGTCAGCATGGGAAACAACTTAAAGCTTCTTTCAAATCTAAAAATGTTGTTTCAACGACAAGACCCCTAGAATTGTTACACATTGATCTCTTTGGACCTACTCAGACTAAAAGTCTTGGAGGAAAGAGATATGGATTTGTAATTGTGGATGACTATACTAGATTCACATGGGTATACTTCCTAGTCATAAACATGAGTCATTCAGTGTCTTTGAAATATTCTGCAAACGTGTTCAAAAAGAAAAAAGAATATGTATTACGTCTGTTAGAAGTGATCATGGAATAGAATTTTAAAATTCTGAGTTCAATGCCTATTGTTTTGAAAATGGTATCTTTCACAATTTTCCGTCTCCAAGAACTCCTCAACAAAATAGGGTTGTTGAAAGGAAAAATTGTACCTTACAAGAAATGGCTAGAACTTTGTTGCATGAAAGCTCTCTTCTAAAATATTATTGGGTAGAAGCAATTAATACTTCCTGTTATATTCAAAACAGAATATTGATAAGACCAATATTGAATAAGACTCCATATGAACTATGGAAAGGAAGAAAACCCAACATTTCTTACTTTCATCCCTTTGGATGTGATCATCTTAAACACTAAGGATCAACTTGGTAAGTTTGATTTAAAGGTGGTTGAGGGATTTTTACTTGGGTACTGTAATACATCTAAGGCATATAGAGTTTTTAACTCTAAGACGCAAATTGTAGAAGAATCTATTCATGTAAAATTCCAAGATAACTCAAAGGTTGATAAAGAAATATCAGACCTGGAAAATTTGTTTGATAATTTGTAGATAAACCCCTCTGGTCAAGAAGCTGGTCCGTTTGTCCAACCTTGCACAGACGCAAGAACAGACGAAAGAGCATATCCCAGCATAGATGAACCCTCTTCGTCTGCTCCTAAACAACAAGATGATCAAGCTCCTGTCAGAACTTGGAGGTTCGCCTTAAACCACACCGAGGATCTGATCATTGGAGAGAGACATCAAGGAGTTCAAACTAGATCTAGACTGAGAGATGTATCTGGATATACTCTTGTGTCTGATATAGAGCCCAAAGATATTGGAGAAGCTCTACAAGATAATGACTGGATTTTAGCTGTGGAAGAAGAGCTAAACTAGTTCACAAGGAATGATGTATGGACTCTAGTGGAAAGACAATGGAACAAAAGTACCATTGGAACATGGTGGGTGTTCAGAAACAAGCTTGATGAAGCTGATAAATTGGTAAGAAACAAGGCCAGGTTAATAGCTCAAGGCTATAACCAACAAGAAGGTATTGACTTTACTAAAACCTTTGCTCCAATAGCTAGATTAGAAATAATTAGAATTTTACTTGTTTTTGCTGCTCATAAGAATATCGTCTTATATCAAATGGATGTGAAAATTGAATTTCTTAATGGTTTTATTTAATAAGAAGTGTATGTTAAAAAACCTCCTAGTTTTAATAGTCAATCTCAACCAGACCATGTTTTTAAATTGAAGAAAACGCTTTATGGTCTTAAATAAGCTCCTAGAGCTTGATATGATAGACTGAGATCTTTTCTTCTTAAAAATGATTTTTCAAGAGGAAAGGTTGACACAACTCTCTTCAAGAAAAGTGTTTTGAAAGACTTTATCATTGTTCAAATATATGTAGACGATATAGTCTTTGGAGCAACTTACGAATCCTTGTGCAAGGATTTCTCTAAGTTAATGCAGGAAGAGTTTGAGATGAGTATGATGGGAGAATTAAAGTTCTTCTTAGGACTTCAAATCAAACAGATGAAACAGGGAATCTTCATCCATCAACAAAAGTACACCAAGGAGCTTCTAAAGAAGTTCAAAATAGAGAATGCAAAGTCCATGAAGACACCAATGCATTCGTCTGGTGCTAGTCTCAACAAAGATGAATCAGGTAAGACCGTTGATCAGACGGTATACCGAGGTATGATTGGTTCTCTCCTTTACCTCACTACAAGTAGACTTGACATTATGTTTAGTGTCTGTCTATGTGCATGCTTTCAATCTGATCCTAGAGAATCACATTTACAAGCTGTAAAACGCATTCTTAGATATCTTATTGGAACCACTAATCTCTCTTTGTTTTATAAGAAAAATAGTGATTTAAGTTTAAGTGGCTGTTGTGATGCTGACTATGCTGGAGATAAAGTGGATAGGAAAAGCATAAGTAGTGGTTGTCAATTCTTAGGCACATCATTCATTTCTTGATCAAGCAAGAAGCAAAACTCCATTGCACTCTCAACCATTGAAGCGGAGTACATCGCTACAGCTGAGTGTTGTTCACAACTGTTTTGGGTAAAATATCAACTTGAGGATTACTCCAGGTTTGAAACCCAAATACCAGTATTTTGTGATAATACAAATGCAATTAATCTCAGCAAAAAGCCTATTCAACATTCAAAAGCTAAACACATTGAAATCAAATTTCACTTTATAAGAGATTATGTTCAAAAAGGTATTTTTGATATACAGTTTGTTCAAACTAATTTTCAATGAGCAAATATTTTTACAAAGGCTTTAGACAAAACTCGCTTTAATTTTATTAAAGAAAATTTGGGAATTGTTTCTTTAATTGATTAAGTTATTTCATTTATACCTTTCGTCTGTACATTTCATCTAATTATATTCATGTTAAGACGAAACATTGCGTCCGATCAAGTTGAATCAGTCTGAGGAAAATTCAACAGATGCAATGTTATTATTTAATTAATTTAAAGTTGAGTGTGCAGGGACACAATAAATGCAGCATTAAATGTGTCTGCCATTTATTGCACTATTCTAGGACATTGAGAAGCACGCATAGTGAATTGCAGAAGTCAAATCAATCATTAAAAGGGTAATCATGAGATAACGTCAAATCAGCGGCGGTTTCAATTCTTTCGTTTGACTATAAATACTAAAAAGTTACCATTTTTACTCTTTACAGTATTCATTATCTCAAATCTTAACTTCTCTCTCTAAGAACTATTACTCACAAATTCTTTCTGTTTCAAACTTAGAAAATGGCCACCAAGAAATCTAATTCCTTTGAAGAGACTTTCTTTGCTCAAGGTCTCTTCTTGCCAAGCAAGTGGATTGCCAAATCCACTCTCGATGGTGTCTCAAATCGTGTTGTGAGGATGTTCACTCACACCGGTTGGATGGACTTCGCTGAATGGAGAGGTCCTTGGCTGATGAAGGCATACGCTGAGTTTTGGAGTGATGCCAAGGAGTTTGAAGAAGGTATTGTTAGTACCATTGACAACAAGGAATACATCATCACCGCTGACACCATTGCTAGAACTGGGAAGTGTAAGGCGGAAGGACGCTTCTACAAACCCAATTGGATGGACAATAAGTCTGAAGAGCATGTTGACAAGATGCTCTATGTAAAGGTTCGCAATGTGGAAGATTCCAAGTTTCTCAGATCTGGGAATCCTGTTCCTACATGCAGAGTGATTCACAACCTTTTTTACAACATTTTCACTCCCTGAACTGGCTCAAGAGACAATGTGAGTCTTCGAGATCGATTCTGCATGTTCTACTGTTTGAGGAAGGGTAGGATGAGTCTTCCCTACATTATTAGGGATCACTGGAGGAGATCTTTGAAGGCAAGGAATATTAGGAAAAAGAGTAGTATTCCCTATGTTACACTCTTTTCCCAAATAATCCTTAACCAGGGATTTGATGCCACTGGAATAGTGTGGCACAAAGAAGGCGTAGAAGTTAAAGGTAGCATCTTTGCGAAGATGTGTCTACCCCCAAGCTTCCTTCATTTTAGGAGTGGAGAAGATGAACCACTCTCTCCTATGACTCAAGATCCTCCCCACAAAGCTCGCATCAAACGCGTAAGGACAAGCGACTCTGAAGCCCAAACACAAACCCAAACACTTCAACCCCTATAATCTTAACTGAAGTTCCCTTCGAGGATGTTCAAATTGAACCCCTCAGAAAGAGGAAGAGGAACATAAGGATCAAGCATGTTGCGTCTAAGACAAGAGATAGAGACGCTACCCCTAGTGAAGATGAAGGGGTAAAGAAAGCATCTGAGGATGCTACGTCTGCTAGAGCAAGAGCAGACGAAGAAAAGAACAAGAAAGAAGCTGAAGAGAAAGCAAGAGTAAGGGAGATTGCTCTTCAAAAGGCTGCTAAGGGAAAGCAGAAATTAGCGTCTGTCATTGTTGGTGAGACAGACGAAGCAAGGTAGATGAAAGAGGCCAGAAGAGTCTCAATCATGCTCGAAGTTGAAAGGGAACGTATGTTCCAAGAAAGCGTCAAGGGCATTGGATCGTCTGAGGCTGCTCCTGCTCCAACAACTTCAGAGGGCATGAACAGTGAAGAAACTGCCCAAATCCAAAAGGATAACGCTATCCTTACAAAGGTATTGGAGACTATGTTTAATGAAGAAGCTCCATCTATGGAGGTTACTGGGTCTTTCTCCAAGACGAACATAGGAGTGTAAGTACTGATCCTATTGTTGCGTCTCCTCTGAATGTTGCCTTCAATCAGACGGTACAATCTGTTTCTGAAGAAGTGACTTGTCCACAGACGATGGAGGTTGCGTCTAAAGAAACTGCTTACTCATAGATGATGGAGATTCTGTCTGTTGTTATTGTTGCTGACTTAGACACATGTTCTTCGTCTGATGAAGAATGTGTTGTTATTAAAAGGTAAGTTGAACCTGTTGTGAGTCACATTCTGTTCAGAGAAAACTCAAAATGGAAGGTTCATCTTGAGTTGAATGCCCCCGCTTTTCACCACTGTAGATTTGGGGATAACATTTATACAATCTACGAGCCAAGGGACTGTGACCATTGACATTTAGATGCCCTTGATAGTCATGATCCTTTCACCTTCACTATTCCCATGAATCAGACTGAGTATGTGGGTCTAGGCCATACTCTAGGGATTGTCCTTTCTTGGACAAGACCTCACTATTCTGGGATCCGTCCGCGCTACTCCCTCGACGTTTATGAATTAGAAGATCCTGAGGAATTCGCTCACTCTCTCCCTGAAGATTACAGCATTGCCTTCAGAGCAATGGCATGTGCTTATAGGAAAGAAGAGAAAGGTAGGTTAGCCTCCTTTCATCTGATCCAGAGACTAGCAGAGAAAGAACTCAGATATCCTCCCTTCATGATGGGTTCTCAGTTCTCATCACTTGTCGCAAACGAAACCAAGTTCTTTATTGTTATGGATCGTCCACGACCTTGCTTGGTGATGTTTTTGGCAAAAGGAAAGGAGAAGAAGCAATCGTCTTCCCCCAAGACCTTCAAGTACACAAGGCACATTGCTAAGCGTCTACCCACTGCTGCTTACAATCATCTCAAAGTTGTTCAAGCTCAAGCATCAAAGTCTATCAATCCTAAGATGCTAAGGATGATAGAGGAACATGAAGCTACCTCAGCTTTCTACTCAGGGGCCACATTTGATGATGAGTCTATCACTTGTGGAAAAGTCTACCCTGGTGGAGCATATGCTTATACTCTTCCTCCTCATGAGCCTCAACATCTCCAACTTGTGGCCTTCAATAAAAGCTACTCTTGGCAATGGAACAGAACTTTCAGCTCTCGAATAGAGTTGCCTTTGTTCTCGTTGCGTCTGAAGGGAACCTAAGTTGAGCCAATCATAGAGGAAGTGGACTCTGATATAGACAAAACTCAACCTTCTTCTGAGCTTCAACAGACTGTGCCTCAATCACCTGAATCATCATCTGAAGATTTCGCCGAGAAGTATAATGCTTTGAAGCTTAAGTATGATGCATTACAAGAGAATTGTGAGCACTTGAAGAAGAATAACAAGGAGCTTGAGGAGAATCAAGTGTCTATAACCACTGAGATGCAACAACTGCGAAGCATTGTCATGGGTCTTGTACAACATTAACCTCAGGCTCCACTATCATAGTTTTGATGATTCTCAGCCTGAGGGGGAGAATATTTTGAGGGAAGGTTATGCTAAGGGGGAGTTCTAGTAAGCTTTAAGCCTTGAATTAATAAGAGAAGAGCATCGTCTGAGGGTGATTCAAAGACGAATGAAGGATGAAGACTTTGTACCTTAGTCTATTTTATTATGTTATGCTTTGATTCTTTTATTTGTTTATGTAATTGAATGCTCTGATTATTTTTAATATATTTTTTACTCTGTGTAAACCTTGTAAACTGTACAAATGGACTACATCACATTGATGTAACAATTCTTATAAAGAGATAAATTTAGAGAACATTGTCTTGATGTAAATCTAGCTGCTTGTTATAACTGCATTTTAGCTAACTTTGTTTTATGCAGATGCCTTCTTAAGTGTTATTCCGGTATGGTTTGTAATCATAAAAAATGGGGAGATTGTTAGATGAATATGATTAACGTCTCAAAGTTTTGATTAATTACGAGACAGATGGAACACATCAAACGAAAGCATTGCAAGCAAAGTCAGACTGAACAAGCACAGACGAAAGATGACCCCTCAAAGTTGAAGTCATTCGTCTGTCTTAAGGCCAAGACATAAGACGGAAGATAAGATGATACTCTTCAGACGAAGAATTCAAGACAACTCTTAAGACTGAAGAAGCACATCTTCTGTGAAGGAAGTGAAGCTCAGACGCAGTAACTCGCGCCAGTTCAAAAATTCAAGCGTTACTCTCAAGTGTTTCCAAGATCAGTATGGGGATTTGAGATAACCTTTTCAACACGAAAAGGCTACACCCTTCTTGAGAAGATCTTTGTACAAGTCAGAAAAAGGTTCTGAGCATGCCATTAAATCCACTGTGCACGCCATCCTTTCAATTGATTGCACTCTGACATCTTTTTGAGGACTTCACTTGGAAAGCTTAACGACATTCTTCTTGTCACTAACGGATCTATGAAGGCTTTCCTATAAGAGGACTTCACTCCCTTAAGTTTGAGTTGGCGAACACGCTACAATTGCTTAGAATTTGTGAATTCGCTCACTGCTACATTTGAACTTCATTGTATACCCCTCTCTGCAAAGAGGAACGTTTCTTTCTAAGAAAACTCTTTAAATCCACTTATGTGGTGCTTTAGCCTGGGGAGGGTGGTTGTTCAAAGAATACCTTTGTTTAGCCTAAGGAGGCTGGGTTTCAAAGAATACCTTCTTGTTTAGCCTGGGAAGGCTGTGTTCAAAGAATATCTTGTATTAGTCAGAAGTGGCTGGGTTCAAACAATACTTGTAACCATTTCACGGTTTGTAGTAAAAACTCAGAAGTTGCTGGGTAACTGGACGTAGTCTTGATTATACGAACCAGTATAAAAATAACTGTGTTTATTTTCCTTGAGCTTGTGACTAACAGGGATAACCAAAGCATAACGTTTGTCCTTAAAATCAACCTTTAAAGATAAGAACTGTTTCGTCTGACTCTGTCTGAACCAATAAACGAAAGGATTAAATTTTTAATTAATACAAGTCAATCCCCTTTGTGTTTTATCTTTTACAAAGACAATATAAAGATTTCAATGAACTAATAATATTTTAAACCAAATTAAAATTGGTTAAAAGAGAATATTCAAAATACAATTAACAGAAGAGTATTAACGTAATTATTAAGGATAGATTCTTTATTATTCAAAGAAAAAGCACAATAGAGGAAAAATGTCATTAACTATAATAGAAACTATTCTATCATTTTTATATTATCTAACTGAAAACTAATTAAATTTTTATATTGTTGTTGATTTGGAGAAAATAAAATTGACTGACGTATACGGTAATGTTTTATTATTATGTAAGTTTGTGTATACTTCCAACAAGTATATGAACAAGAGAACCCATGGGTATTCATAAAGCTCCAACATCATGAATGAGAAAATTCACGATTATCTTTCAATATGCACAAAGTTGTTACAGGAATATATGATCAGATTTATAAATTATGATCATGAATTTTCTTGTTTGTGTAACCGTTAAAGGTATACATAATCACATTTAGATAAGTATGAACATAAATTTTCTCATTTAAAGCTTATAAAAATATGCATGGTAATGATCATGCATACCTCAAATAGATCCATAAATAAGAAAATATACCATTATATAGTTCATCATGCACAAATAAGTTGTTGGAGGAAATCACAAGCTCTCTTGTCACTGCAACAAAATAGTACATATTGTGGAAAAGATCTCTTTCTAACCTCATGGTTAAATTTTGATGAAGACAAACAATATCAACAAAAAGGGAAGCATAACCAAAAAGAATCAAAGCACAATCACGATGCAACTTAAAAGAATAGACTCAAAAGCTTCACCTTAGAGTATGTAAGTGTTTCACATATTATAATAGTTAAAAACTCATAAGTTGTAAACATAACCAAGGGGAAGGTTGGATCAAAAAGTTTTTTCTAAGAAATAAAAAATGTTCAAAACCAGAAATTTTAAATTAAAAATGAACTTTGTGTTGTTGTAATTGATTACACAAAACCCTGTAATCGATTACAAGATACACAATTTTTCTAAAACTTAAAATTCAATATAATCGATTACGAGATTGTTATAATCGATTACAATATTTTCAAAAATGACTTTTAAATGTTACAATTACCTCCTGTAATCGATTATATAACTTTTGTCATCGTTTACCAATACTATGTAATTAATTACAGTGTTCAAATTTTTCAACAACTATAATTGTTTGAACAACTTTTAACTTCCTCGTATAAAAGGTCAAACTCTAATCTTTAGAAATACAAGAACTTTCATTTTTTATCATATATCTATTGAGAACAAACTTTTCTCTCTCATTTCTAATAAAATTCTAAGAATCTTCTTGAGCTATAAACTGTCACATTATTGACAAGCATTGTTTGTAGGAAAAATTCTATCATAAAACAAATAATCATTGTACTTATTGATTCTCCATTTACTACTTGTCTCAAGTTATGAATCACTATTGTGTTAAGTGTTGGTATTTACTGAAGTGATCGGTAAAGGGATTATAATCAAGAAAAATGAGTTCTTTTCTTGGAGTTGTGTGTAGAGATCTCGGAGTGAAATTGTAACTCTACACTGTTTAATTGTGAAGAGAAATCTCTGACGGTGGTCGGAGGACTGGACGTAACCTTCAGTAGTAGAAGGTGCACTAATATAAAAACTCTTGTGTGATTCTCTCTATCCTTATACTTTTACTTTTTCGATGCATATTATTTTAAGTTAACTGGTTAAATTTGGAAAAAGAAACTTCTAACAATAAAAAATTCTAAATTTAATTGAAAAAAAAAAACCTAATTCACCCCATCTTATATAACCATATGAACTTACACATATTATTTTCATCATAAGACAACACTTTCTATTAAAGTATTATAAGACAACACTTTCTATTAAAGTATTATACAAAGTATAATCATAAAGAACATTTTATTATTTCTTTTGTAAATGCTGTTTATAAGAATATTATAGTAACACGGAGGAAAGATTCATTGACCTTATTCACAAGTCTTGTCAATAATAACTTAACTTTTTAATATAAATTAAATTTGAATGATTCAGTCATTTAATTTAAAGTTCTTATCTCTCACGCAAGCACGCAAAAAGACATATTCTTTAGTTTATTATTTGTAAATGCTATTAATGATTAATTATTGTCTATAATTATTAATAAAGGATATTCTTGATAAAATTTAAAAATAAATTTAGTTTTATATCTATATTTTTGAAATATTTTATTCCTATCCATTCATATCTTAGCTTGTTACAAATGTTTTAGTTTTTTTCAAAAATTATTATAAAAAGGCGACTCCACGAGAGCTTAGATAGAAAGTAGAAAATATCTTATCAACATGGACACATGTGCGTGTGAAATACTTTCCTATGCATGTTTGACATTAGAAGCATGTTTGACATCTGGACACAAATCTAATTGTTAGAGTTTACTTATTTAAAATTCTTTAACTTTATATTGCAAATTCCAACATGTTATATGTTAAACATAGAGTGCCGGCTGGTTACAAAATATTTTGATTTCAAAATTGATTTTTAAATTGAGTTTAAGGCTAATATTGATTTTTAATTTAAGTATAGTTAGCTTTTACATTGAATTTTATTAGGTTTTATAATTGAAATATTTAAACAAAAATCATATCACTTTATAATCAATTTTGACGGAAATAAATTTTATCCATAATAAAATTTCATAATGCTCATCCAAACACATTGTGTATCCAATTATCCTATTTTTTAATAGTTTGTGAATTTTACTAATGTTAGTTCTCCAGAATTTTATTTTTTGCTGTAAAGAAATATTTAATTGCATGTTCTGTTTAGTATATTTTTTTTTTGTTTTCAGATGATTTCTATAATGTTTAAACCTCTTAAAAAAAATGTTTACATTTACGTACTCTTCAATTAATTTAATATTCTTAGTTCTGACGTATCCCTCTCCTCGCTTAGTTCTTTGTCTCAAAAAATAATCTGAGCATTTCTCTTCCATCTATTTTAGTTCTTTAGGCTTTATGTTTTTAATGTATTCAAGTTATAATTGGATAAAAATTTAAAATATTTTAATGAATGAAGTTTTAGTAAATATTTAACAGTTAAGTATAAATATTAATATATACATCACTCATTAAATTTCCATCAAATTTCCATAGTTGAAAACTTTTTATGTCTAAAACTTTATTGTCGCGGGTTATATTTAGACGAGTCAATTTAGTGGAGTAAATTTATTTATTCTAAGTAATTAAATTATTATTAAATCAATTGACTTGTTTGGATAAAATATTTTGAAGAATTTAGAAGGATGTTATTTTAAGAAGAAATTTAAATTGAGTAAAATTGAAAGAATTTGAAATACTATCTAAAATGAAAGTATTTTTATTTTTTCTCTATCCTTCCCACTTATCTCATATCTACTTGGATAAAATTGGAGAATTCAAAAATGATTAATATTTAATTTTATTCAATATTAAAAATTTACTTTTTAAATAAATATTTAAAAATAAAAATTTAAATTTCATAGAAATTGAATTACTTCATCCCAACCAGAAAATTAAAATATAAGAAATTGAATTAATTCATCTAAAAAAAATAAATACAAAATAAAAGGAATTTAAATCAAAGAAATTAAAATGCTAAGTAATTAAATTTCTTGAAAATGTTTAAATTCTCCGTCCAAATTCTTTTTTTTTTCATCTTTATCTTATCACTGCAAGGAGTTTCCTGTATTTTTCTTTTTTAGTTAAATAATTATAGTTTGGAACACAAATTTTAGTAGACAATCTTCATTTTGTTTTTTTATGTGATGGAACTACTTTATTTTATAACTTATTTTATGGTTTTGAAGAGTTAATATTTTTTTAATCGCGGTTACGTCTATAATGTGGACCATGACTTATTGGAAAAATATATTATGATGAAAAAAAATCGATTTTAAATCGTATGAATGCCAATATATATATATATATATATATATATATATATATATATATATGTTTTCGCTTTTTCGTTTCTTCATCCGAATTATATAGATATTTTATTATTTTATTCATTTTAAAATAAAATCAATTTTAATGAATATATCTTACTTTTTTATATTGATTTTATGACATTTATCTCCGGTAGGTGGGTATACTAGATGAAACTGTTTTAAGGTTTTAAGTTTCGAATCTTCGTATATAACTTTTATTTTAATTTTTTTCTGAATTGATCATAACACATGCATGAAGTGCCCAAATACAAATACGGTAAAGACTGATGCAAAATTTCCCACAAGTCATTTTTTCCACAAATTTTCCACACTCATTTTTATTTTTCGCAAATATTTTTGCTGTGGATGTTTAAGCAGCAATACTTCTTTGTCATTTTATAAAAATTTTCAAATGTTATCTTTTTGATTTCTTTAAATATTTTAGTTCTAAACGGAGGGAGTTACATATTTACATGGATTCTATTGATAATATTATTAATAAGTACAGATTACAAACATAAACATAAAAATGTTGTATTAGTTAATAAATTATAAAAAGTATAATTTTTATTTTATGCATTACTAGTAAAGACTTTAAAATATAAGTTAATTAGAAATTATTCTAGGTCAAACTTTGAAGTCGTTGTTACAAAAATAATCAATCTTAATATAAGAGAATCTTTGATTAAATGACATGTAAAACACATTGATATTGTGAATTCTTAAACTATTCTAGAATTACATATTTCATTATAGAAAACATAGACTATGATTTTTTAAGAAAAAGAAAAAGGGGAAACCAATTCTAGTCCCATTGGGTTGCAGCCATCCTAATTAATCAACGGTCATGTCATCACAAAATACCGTACAAATATGGGTGAAATATGTGTGACTTTTTGAAACCATGAACATATATTATCTTTATAACATTTATTTAATAAAAAAATGTCACTAAAGATATAAAAAATATTACTAATAATAATTTACAATATGATTCACATACAACTTTTCTTAAAACGTTACTAAAAATAATAGATAATATTTTCGTATATTTTACAACACTTTTATTTTTTTGATCTAGCATTTATTTTTTATTTCATTGGTTTTTGCAATATTAGATTTTCCTGAAACCTCCGGGAGAAGACAAGCACAAAGTGTTGAGTTGAAGAAAGGAATTTAGTTTGGAGCAACATTTTCCAACCCTCTTTTGTTCAAAGAGACAGTTACAATTTAATGTTCTATGGATTCATTCATAGAATAGAAGAGAGTGAAATAGAATAAAAAGAAAAAAATTAACTCAAAAAACTTTAAAAATTACCGTGGCTTTGGCTACATTCCCTAGGGCAAAAATAGCTTATAACAACGTTATCTACAACATTGATTAAAAATCTACATTAAAGATATCTAAAGTTATTAGTTGTAGAACTGACGACAAAATTCTTTTTACATCGATAGCTAAATAACAACCGTAGAAAGTAAAATTTTAAAAAATGGATTTTTCATATCAGTTGCATTTGCAACGTGGAAAGTCTACCTTTTTTTTATTCTTCAATTCTTCATATCTATTATGCTGAAAAGATGACAATCCATTTTCACATTAAATATTTAAAAATCAAAAAGCATTTAAAAAAACATAATTATAAAACACAATACTTTTACAAATTTCAGTCAATGATACTTTGAAAATTCAATTAAACTATTTCCTAGTTACTTGATAATGTTGTCTATGTCAAAAGAATGTCCAAAAAAGAGTGAAGTAAATATTACTTACCTCAATTTTCTTTTTGAAAGCACGTATGTTATCTTTCTAATTTACTTTCGTTGTTATCACTTTCCCTTTGTGGAAGTAAAACATTATCACGTCATACCTTACTAAAAATAAAATTCATAAAGAAGAAAAAAGAGAGAATTCAAAAGTGTGTATATATATATATATATATATATATATATATACTTTTTAAAAATGAAAAAGTTTTATTTAAAAATAAATATATTAAATTTTTTAAAAGTCTATAAAAGATATTAAGGTTTTTTAAAATTTTAAAATATATTTAGTTCTAAAATAGAATGATAAAAATACTCTTTATTTCACTGTCCACCCATGAAAAGCTACTTTAGCACAAAGTAGTTGAATATGCATTCACAAAGTTAAATTCATGGTTCATGTTGGAAATAAATGAAACATACGAAAATAATTTAAAGTCTCACATCGATGAGTATGAGAAAGAAAGATGAGTGAAATATATAATAGAGTATTAGGTTTTATTCATTCGTACCACATTCTTAAATCTAGTAAAGAAGTGTATTAGGTTGTAAGTAGTGTTTGTCAAATTATGATGAGGATTAGTGATTTTTTTTTTCCGTTCAAAAATCACATTATGATGAGGGTTTGTGATTTTTCTCCTGTTAAAAAATCACACTGTGGAGAGGGTTTGAGATTTTCTTTTTCGTTCAAAAATCACACTATTGCGAGGGTTATAATTTTTCTGTCTAAAAATTACAAATAATAAATTTTATTCCAATAATATCGTGGACTAGGTATTGAGGTACCGAACCACGTTAATCTTTTATGTGTTATTTTTCTTTCTCCTTTATATTATGTTTTCAAGTAGACTGAATTCCTAACAAATATTTTAAATATGCTTTTGGTAAAGAAATATACTTTAATTTCCATTAAAGTACTTTTCACTATTGTTTATCACATCAACGTGTTTCACAACTTTTGCCAGTGATGATTACCGCATATATACTCTTACAATTTTATTTCGCACACAACTCAAATACGTAATCAATCAGCCAACTCACTCATAGAATATATACGTATTTCTATCACTTCACATTTTATACATATACATATTTCTCTCTCTTCACATTTTATAACTGGTTATTTGCGTAATTTAGTTCTCTACCAAATATTTTTTATATTCTTCTTATTACCTATTCTAATTATTATTTTAAAATTTAATTAATGTAATCACATCAACGTGCTTCACAACTTTTGCCATTGATGATTACCGCATATATATTCTTACAACTTTATTTCACACCCAACTCAAATACGCAGCCAATTTCGCACCCAACTCAAATACACAGCTAATTAGCCAATCAGCCAACTCACTCATAGAATATATACGTATTTCTATCACATCACATTTTATACATATATAAATTTCTCTCTCTTCACATTTTATAACTTGTTATTTGCGTAATTTAGTTGTCTACCAAATATATTTCATATTCTTATTACCTACTCTGATTATTATTTTAAAATTTAATTAATGTAATTTAATTCAAATAAAATTATTACGGACAAGCTAACTCAATCTTTGATTTCTTTAAACATAAGAACCATAAAAGGTATACATACTTCATTTTAGCCTTTAGGTGGTGACAAATATTCTTATGAATTTATTAATATTGATCGGATATATTCTTAAAATATCCTTAAGATTCAAATTATTTTTTCAAGTTATTCTACCCATAAATTTTTAACTTGAGATTATTAATAGGATTCTTGTTTCAATTTCAATTTAATAGCATTACAAATTTTGATGTTTTAGAAAATTATATGTATTTGCTATATGATGTATTTATCATTTCTTATCTACGATCATTACATTATATTTTAATCATAATCTTCATCTATTTACCTCAAAAGTGAGCCGTTCAACCATTTTAAATAGAATATAACATTAAATAAATTTTAATATTACGAAAATTTCATATAATTTCTTACCTACGATCAATCACCTATCTCAGCTATGATTTTCTATAACCTTAAGAAAACTTAAAGATTATAAAAATTTTATATAGCTTATGAAATTGAAATAATTAAATAAACAAGCTAAAGATAACTTATTATAATAAAACTAAAAATAAATTTTATTTAATTTTTATGAACAATATTTATGTCATGATCTAAACTTGATCCATGACTTGCATGTAAAGTAATATTACCTTAGCTTGACAAAACCACATCTAAAATACTTAGGAAATTATATATACATAAAAATATATAAATCTAACATTTAAAAATAGAGGCCACGCAACACAAAATAAAAGATATATAAATCTAACATTCAAAAATAGAAGTCACGCAACACAAAATAAATCTGTGACATGGTTATACTCATTAAACATTAGCTAGTAACAATTTACATGATAAGACCCCCTTTATATCTCTAGCTGCATATGGAGTCACTAACAAAAAAAGAAACCTGTACATCAAGTGCAATGGAGTGTCCTACTAAAAAAGATTGAAGTTTTGAATGCATATACTCTCTTCCATTGTCACTATGCAATATTTGAATTTGTGATTTATATTGAGTCTCAATCGTTTTGCAAAATTTTTAAAATAAACCTCCAACTTCACTTTTCGATTTCATCATACAAAGCCAAGTCATTCGAGTACAATCATCAATAAATGTCACAAACCATGTTGATCCACCCAACGTTTTAACTTTGGATGGACCCCATACATCAGAGTGAATAATCATAAACGGAAGTGAACTTTAATTTGAAATTAATGAAAAATAAGTTTTGTGACTTTTTGTAAACTCACAAACATCACAATATAAAGTTGAAATGTCTATTTTATCAAAAATATTTCAGAAATAATTTATTTATGTAGCTAAAAGATGCATGACCTAAACGCTTATGTCATAGCCAAATGTCCTCGTCTTTCCTTACTCCTTGAGAACCTGCTGTTGCTAGCATTTGACCAATTTTTTCTGAATCTTTTTTAGTCAAATCCAGGTAATACAAATTTCCTCGTCTAATACCACAATCAATTGTCTTCCTCATTCGAATGTCCTTAAAAATACAAGAGTTAGGTCAAAAAATTACAACACATGACAAAGTTTTGGTTATTTGAGAGACAGACAATAGTTTATAATTAAGAGAAGGAACAACAAGAACAATATCAAGGTTTAGATCACTTGAAATAGAAATACTTCCTTCTCCAATGATACTGGATTTACTACCATTGGATGTGGAGATACTTGTTTGTGAAGAATGTTTAAGATTTTCAATTTGTTTAGCATCAAAAGTCATATGATCTGAGCATGCAGATTCAATTATCCATGCATTATTCAAAATAGTAGATGTGCTTATTAATGTCTTACCATTACAATCATAATTACCTGTAGTTGTATTAGCAAACACCAACCCTTTGTTAGCCTCATCCTCTTTAACAATTGTAACAGCAGCAGTTTGAGTTTTTTTTTTTTTGATTCTTCTTCGATACTCGATTGTGATCCCACCACTCAAGATACCCTACAATTTCATAGCATCGTTCTTTGGAGTGTCCAACCCGATTGCAATGTGTGCACTTAAAGTATCCTTTTTCAAAACCTTTTGGTTGTCTTGTTTGATTCTTTGTCATCATTACTATGGCATTTGAATTTATATCTTCCCCTTTTAACGTTATTCGTCTAGCAGCTTCTCGTTGGAACAATGTATAACATTCTTCTAAATCAAGTGTCACTTCCTTGCGCAAGATTTCTTCACGAACTACTTCAAAATCATCATCTAGTCAAATAAGGAATATATGGACCCTCAATCTCTCAATTGACTTCTGGTACAACTTCACATCATCAGGATCTTTCATGACTATTTTGTCATGATAGTCTAATTCCCTAAAAATCTTAACCAACTCCCTATAATATTCAATTAAAGTTCTGTAGTTCTGTTTTGCAGTGAATGCCCTTTGATTTAGAGAAAACACTTGCACTTATCACTTCCATCATAAAACGCCTTTGACAAAGCATTCCAAATATCAAGGGCAGTGGGTAAGCGGATATACCTTTTCATGATTTTTGGCTTCATGGACATCAACAACCATCTTTTTACTTTTTGGTTCTCAACATACCACTTTTCATATCCCTCCTCATCTTCTGTTGGATGTTTCACCCTATTGCGGATGTAGGACAATTTTTCCCTTTCTACGATGTGCATCTCCATTAACTGTGACCATACATCATAGTTGGATTCATTGAGAATGATACCTATATTGAAGATACCTTCAAGTTGGACCATTACTGGAATTGATTTTTTAGCCATCTATCCAGCAACGGAGGTTTTTATGATTTAATCAGAGCCAAAGCTCCAATATCAAGTTGAAAAGACTAATATAATTGACTATTTTATTCATTCATAAAATTTTGTGTACATGATACTATTTATAGTATTACATATCAAGGATTAAATAAGGAAACAGATAAAATCTTATCTAATCATATCTCATTATATGATATTCTCTATATCTTATTTTAACTAATCAGATAATATTTTTGTAAGTTTAATCTTCACTAATAAGATATTCTCTTTTTTCAATATTTACTTGTTTAATTCTTTAACCTTTATATTACAAATTTCAACATGTTCTATGTTAAAAATCGAGTGCGGGGCGCGTTAAAAAATATTTTAATTTCAAAATTGTTTGTTCAATTGAATCTGAGGCTAATACTGATTTTGAATTTAAGTGTGGTTAATTTTTACATTGAATTTTATTAGGTTTTAAAATTAAAACATTTAAACAAACATCATCCAAACACACTGTGTATCCAATTATCCATTTTTTCAATTAGTTTGTGCCTTTTACTAATTATAGTATGAAACACCTATCAACTTACACAAATTGTAGAGGCCATTCTTCATTTTGTTTTTTTATTTGATAGAAGCACTATATTTTATAACTTATTATGTGTTAGAAGAGTTAAAAAAAATTTAATCGAGGTTACATCTATAATGTGCCATGACTTATTCGAAAAATATATTATGATTGATCCAGTAAATGTTTTTAGTCTATCTTTATGAAAAAAAATCGATTTTAAATCGTATAAATGCCAAACATATATACATAGAGGATATATTTACATATGTTTTCGTTTCTTCATTCGAATTATATAAATATTTTATTATTTTCTTCATTTTTAAATAAAATCAATTTAAATCAAGTTTAACAAATATATTTTACTTTTTTATATTGATTTCACCACGTCACATGCCACACACAATCCTAATTTGTCACGTGTTGAGCTTTGGTGAAGCCGCAGAAAAAATTGTGGTTTACTTATACATCAGCATGTCACCTAGATAAAATGTGTTACGTGTCATGATTTTATTGGATCATAAACTTTTTTACAACTTCAAAGTCAGCGGATGTCAGCGTGAGATTGGTCTTTGTCGATTTTCCTCAGAGATTTCACAAAAATTTGCAACTGGCTTTTCTTGTTCAGAGGTTTACTTTCAAATCTCTATCTACCTTTAGAAGCTTCTGAGTAACGACTTGATTAGAAAGAGGGCACGTGTTACTCAATGTCTGAACTTCATTAAACTTAATAGACGAATGAACAAATAGATGAGTTGTGTGTTGAATTCATTCGTCTGTCTTCTTTTTTTGTTTTCAACTCCAGTCTTCATATCTTCACTCTTGAGCACTTGACTTGAAGTTGAGGTAAGCTCTTCGTCTTTATTGTTGAGGTTTTTCATCTGATAGGATTGCTTTGAAGCATGATGACTTGAATACTTCACCTTTTGCGTCTTTTGAGGATGCATCTTTCGTCTATACTAATAATAATCCGTCTGATCATTCTTCCCTCTACGTCTGATAACATATCTGTCTATCTTGTAATTAACAAAATTAAGATGCTAAGTAATTTTGACTTAACATGTATTTTGAAACACCATTTAGTGTGTTCTAATGATATCATATAACATGAGAGTAAGATGTGAGTTACATGCATAATGTTGAGTCGCATCTGCCAGAGTATGATTAGTTGTGATCATGGGCGGAGTCATGTTCTGGCTCGAGTGGTCGTCTCCTCCCCCCTTCCTTCCTAAATTATATATATATATATATATATATATATATATATATATTTGTAAAAAATTAATATTAATATATATATATAAATGAATTTTTATATATATTAATTTATATATATAAATTTATATATATATATATATTAATAATACATTTTAATCTCTCCCAAATTTATTTTAGTCTCCAACAAAAAGAAAATTTATTTTGTAACTAGTAGGCTTGTGCCCAACCATTTTATATATATAAAAAAAAAAATTAAAATTTTTTTTAAAAAAATTTCCCCCTTCCATCCATTTCTTCTTTTTTTTTTTCTCTGGCTCCACCCTTAGTTGTGAATGACATGTACCTTTATTATTGTGATTGTGCGTTGATATATGTGGTGCCCCTCGAATAGATGAGTAAATGGATAGTTGGTTGGAAGTGAAATAACCTTAATATAGGAAGTCTTCGGAATACGACCTAGCAGTGTTAGAGACTTGATTTGTTGTGTCTTTTGTTTTCCTTGTATGTGGATTCGTTGCTGTAACTCTGGGATATTAAGAATTTAGAATTTAATGTTGATACACACGGCTAGTAATCATATTATTAATTTAATGTTGAATAAAATTTAGTTCTCATTGATTTGATTAACGACGTATTTATTTTTCTGTGGGACATAAAGAAATTAAGATGTTATAATCTTAGAAGTCAACCCATTACATTCTAACTCCATAGACTGGATTCACCAACAAGAAAAAGCCTCTTCATCAAGTGTAGTGGAGTCCTACCGAAAGAAGATGAACAATTTCCTGGATAAACTAGCAAGGTCCATGAAGTCAGCTACTTTACCATTTGGCAATCTGGGAAAAACATCGAAGAAAAAGGTGTAAGTCGTAAAGATGGATAAGAATAAAAAAAGCAATACAAATTGTTTATATCAAGAAGGAAAATTTAACAATATTTAATAAGTACAATTCTTAACAATATATTCAAAAGTAATGATCAAAATTATCAAATATTATAAGAACTTCCACTCTACCATGTACATAGACCACGTGATCTTTTTGTTCTGGCAAACGGTAAGCATATGATTGTGACATTTAGTTCAGAGGCTTTGATTATCTCTTTATTGTAGGAACGGTAATTAGAGAACCTATGAGTATTCAACCTAGAGATTATATTATCTTTTCATTGCAGCAAACGGAAAATACAAATGACAATAAATATTCACTCATAGACTGCAATATTATCTCTTTATTGTAAGGCTACATTAATTAATTTCACCAATTAACTAAACAAAAACAAATTTCTAACTCTAAAATACATGATCAAGCATCGGTTTCGATGCTTTTAAAAGGAGGGGTTCAAAAAATATATATATATATTTAATGAAACGGTGCGTTTCAATTTATCTCATGTATATTATTCTTTTGAATTTTAAAATTATAAAATATTAATATTCAGGTATTCATAATTTATCAGATATCAATTATGAGTCAACTACGCGTGAAGACCGAAAAGTTATTCCACAAAACATTTATCTTTGGACCCATAATAAAGCTGATGTATTCATCCACTGCCTAACTATGTGGGAAAATATGCGTCATTCTGGAGTTTTATTTGTTACTTGACTTTGAATGACGAATGAAGACAAAAGGAATAGAAATTAACTCTTTAAATGTAGCTCGACAGGAAATTTTCATTTTAAACAATAAATTACTTTTATAAGAATAATTGATGATAAATTAGTTTGTTTTTAACACAATATATTAGTTTGTTAAATTTCTACATTATAATTACTTAACTTGAATGAATTTTATACAGGGAAGACTGGATGTTAATTTATTCTATTCAGACTTTCTTGGTTACTACTTCCTTCGACTCGCTAACCCATGCGTGGAAACATAGTAGACACTGAACGCTCAGTTTTTCCATAATCATTTCACATGTTATCTTTTTAGTTCTTTTAATCTTTTAGTTTATGATGATAATGATGTTAAAAAATTGATTTTGTTAAATATTCATGTTTTAATTAATTTAATGTTCATAGTTCTGGCATATCCCATTCCTCTCTTAGTTCTTAGTTCTTAGTTCTTGTCACATGGATGATAGCCTGAGCATTTTTCTCTCATTTACTTTACGTAGCTTGACCTTTATTTTTTAAAACGTATTAAAATTATAAGTGGATAAGATTTTACATATATATGTTTTATAGAAGATTTTTAATATTTAGTAAGAGGATTTTTATTGAATTATTTAGCCCAGCTAAAATTTGGTAGATAGAAAAACACTTAATCCGGATTTTCATTTTGGAGTTTTGTTTGTTGATTGACTTTGAATGATCAGTGACGACCATGGGCATACAAATTAACTCTTTAAATACTGCTCCATACTTACTCTGTTTTCATTACACCATAACTCATTCTTCTTCTTTTCTCTCAAAATGATCAGTTACTTTCTCAAAATGTTGTTTGCAATAATGTTACTCTGCATTTTCCATGGCCAAGTATACATTCTTGGATTCAACTCTCCATCACAAGTCAAATGCATCCCGACTGAGAGACAAGCACTCCTCAACTTCACACAAGGCCTCTTTGATGACTATGGCATGCTTTCTACATGGACCAGCCTTGATTGCTGCAAATGGAAAGGCATTCAATGTAACAATCAAACAGGTCATGTTCAGATGCTTCATCTCCGTGGTCAGTATCCTCAATATTTGATAGGCCGTGCAATCGATCTCACTTCATTGATTGCCCTGCAAAATATTCAACATTTGGATCTCAGCTATAATTATTTTCCAGGGAGTCGAATCCCACGACTCATGGGCTCCTTCTCAAACTTAACATATCTCAATCTCTCATATTGTGACTTTGGCGGGAGCATTCCTTCCGAACTTGGAAAACTCTCACGGTTAAGGTACCTTGATCTACGTGGAAATTATATTCTCTATGGAGAAATTCCTTATCAACTTGGAAATCTCTCACAGTTAAGGTACCTTGATCTAAGTGCAAATTCATTATCTGGAGCACTCCCTTTCCAGGTTGGGAATCTTCCCATGTTGTACACTCTCAGACTTGGTGGCAATTTTGATGTCAGATCCAAGGATGCAGAATGGCTCTCTAATCTCTATTCATTAACTAATCTTGCAATAACATCTTTCCATGATATTGGCACCTCTCATCAATGGCTACAAATTATAAGCAAGCTTATTCCAAACTTAAGAGAGTTGAGGTTAGTTGATTGTTCTCTTTTAGATACCCATCTTCACTCTCTCTTTTATTCACGTTACAATTTTTCTACTTCTCTTACCATCCTTGATCTTTCCTCTAACAAGCTCACTTCCTCAACATTTCAACTGTTGTTGAACTTTAGCCATAATCTTCAAGAGCTTTATCTTTCTCATAATAACATTGTTTTGTCATCTCGTCTGTCGCCAAACTTTCCTTCTCTTGTCATCCTTGACCTTTCTTATAATAATATGACATCATCAGTCTTTCAAGATAGTTTCAACTTCAGCTCTAAACTTCAAAATCTGAATCTGCAAAATTGTAGTCTGATGGATGAAAGTTTCCAGATGTCATCTACTTCCATTATGAATTCTTCATCTTCCCTTGTCTCCCTTGATCTCTCCCTCAATCTGTTGAAATCATCAACTATATTTTACTGGCTCTTTAACTCCACCACCAATCTTAGTACCCTTCACCTTTCTGATAACTTGTTAGAAGGTCCGATTCCGGATGGATTTGAGAAAGTAATGAACTCTCTTGAAAAACTTGACCTCTTGGATAACAAACTGCAAGGAGAGGTTCCATCTTTCTTTGGGAACATGTGCACATTGCAGAGGTTATACCTCTCAGATAACCAGTTGAATGGGGATCTTTCTAGCTTCTTTCAAAATTCATCATGGTGCAACAAACACGTATTTAAGTGTTTGGCTATATCTTATAACTGGATTACTGGCAAGCTACCTAAAAGCATTGGGTTGCTATCTCAGTTGGAGTATCTTTATTTGGATGGAAATTATTTGGAGGGTGATGTCACTGAATCACATCTTTCTAATTTTTCGAAATTAAATTCCTTACACTTATCAGACAACTCTTTTTCTCTGAAATTAGTCCCGGGTTGGGTTCCTCCTTTCCAATTAGAATATTTGGGACTAAGATCTTGCAAGTTGGGCCCGACTTTTCCTAGTTGGCTCCAGTCTCAAACTTCTTTATTCAAGCTAGATGTGTCTGATAATGGGTTCAATGATTCCGTACCAGAATGGTTTTGGAACAAATTGCAAAATATGGCAATGTTGAATATGTCTCGCAACAATCTCATGGGTGAAATTCCGAACATATCATTGAAGCTTCCTAACAAACCGTCTATAATTCTGAATTCAAATCAATTTGCGGGTAAAGTTCCGTCATTTCTGCTACAAGCTTCGGAGCTGTTACTTTCTGAAAATAAAATTTCAGATTTGTTTTCATTATGTGACCACAGCGCATCTTCAAACTTGGACACTCTAGATTTGTCAAACAATCAAATAAAGGGACAACTTCCAGATTGTTGGCAATCTGTAGACTCATTACTGATTCTTGATTTAAGCAATAATAAATTGTCAGGGAAGGTTCCTATGACTATGGGCAGCCTTGTTAAATTGGAAGCCTTGGTTTTAGGAAATAATAATTTGACGGGTGAATTGCCTTCCACTTTGAAGAATTGCAGTAATTTAATTTTGCTGGATTTGGGTGAAAATATGTTGTCTGGTCCAATACCATCATGGATTGGAGAAAATATGCAAAAGTTGATAATCTTGATCATGCGAGGGAATCACTTCTCTGGGAACTTTCCTAATCATCTCTGCCTTTTGAAGCACATTCAATTGTTGGATCTCTCACGGAATAAGTTAACAAAAGGAATTCCAACATGCTTAAACAATTTTACTGCAATGGCTGAAAGGAGCATCAACCGAAGTGAAACAATATATCAAGTATATTGGTTCAACATTACTTTCTTTGAAATTTATGGTGTTGACAGTGACGGTGTTTACACGTTTAATGTAACATGGATGTGGAAAGGTGTGGAAAGGGGGATCAGGAGTCCAGAATATTATCTTAAGAGCATTGATCTTTCAAATAATAAATTAACAGGTGAAATACCAAAAGAGGTTGGATATTTGGTTGGGTTAAATTCTTTGAATTTATCAAGAAATAATTTGAGTGGAGAAATTCCTTCTGAGATTGGAAATTTAAGGTCACTCGATTCGCTTGACTTGTCAAGAAATCAGCTGACTGGGCAAATCCCTTCATCACTAAATCAAATTGATGGTCTAGGAAAATTAGACTTGTCAGACAACTCTCTTTCTGGAAGAATCCCATCAGGAAGGCATTTTGAAACCTATGAAGGCTCTAGTTTTAAAGGAAATGTTGATCTTTGTGGTGAACAACTTCACAAAAGTTGTCCTGGAGATGGAGATCAGAATACAAGAGTGAAGCCTCAAGAACAAGCAGCTGATGGAGACAATTCAGTGTTCTATGAAGGATTATACATGAGCTTGGGGTTGGGATTCTTCACTGGCTTTTGGGGCTTAATAGGGTCAATACTACTTTGGCGTCCTTGGAGAAATGCTTATGTCAGCTTCCTCAACAGATTCACAGAGCATATATGTGTATGGTTACAGTGAATACTAGTGCTTTCCAATGCAAGAAGGTATGTTTCTGGTTTGCGGTATTTTTATCTGGGTGTTTGGCATTTTTTCAAGAGAGATTCAATGTGTTTTGGCGTCCTTGGAGAAATGCTTATGTCAGGTTCCTCAACAGATTCACAAAGAATATACATGTATGGCTATGGTGAATCTAGCAAACAATTGTGTCTCAAAGGGAAAAAGGTACGTCCCTTTTTTTTTTTGGGCTCTATCGTTTGCTTTATCTTTGTATGAGTGTTTGGTATTCAAAAAAAATTTAAATGAAATTTTTCTAAATATATTTTTTAGTTAACTCATAATTAAATTAATATAATAACATATTCAAATAAAATAATTCTTCTGTTTCGGAGTACAAGAGGACCTTGTTCTATGGTCCATGCTTCCCTAATACCTATGGTTCTTATATACTGCCAAGAAGAAATGATTGCCAAAATTATTCTTTTATTTAAACAGGTACATAAATTACAAATTTGGTCAAGATAAAATTAGTGAAATATTTCCTAAAAATGTATTATTTTTATTAATTTAATTTTTAAAAATATTTATTATTAATTTAATTTTTTTCAATTAATCCTTTAAATTGAAAAAAAATTCAATTAATCCTTTATATTTTGTAATTATTACTCTTTAGTTTTTTTATTAAAAATCTTAATTTGTTTTCAACAACATTAGTGATTTAATTTTAAAAAAATCAACATAAAAGTGTGACAGCTAAAAAGCAATTAATTACAGAAAACTTTTCTTGATATACTTTCCGCCCAGATTGATATTTTAAGACGAATGACGCTAAATGGGTGAAATAGTGAGCAACTTCAAGATCCAAGAAGAGCAAAGCTTACATTGATGTAAAAGAAAGATAAATAAGGCAGTTAAAGAGAAAGAGTGAGACCAAAGCTTACAAATTCAAAATAAGATGCCAAAATGATGAGGTGAATTGAAGGTCCCCACTTTATTTAATTAAATGTACTTTGAATAGAAATACTTCTAAAAGAAGACAGCCGTGTAAAACTATTGAATAGAAATACATAAGAAGATAGCCGTGTAAAACTTAAAAACCCAAAAAATAAAAAATAATTTCATCCATAGTTTTACCCTAACATGACATACAGCACAATAAATTGGTTCACAATATAAGTAACTACATAAAAATGGGTCTATGGTACACATCTTCAACAATTTTGAGTTGGGTTACAATTGTTTATAAAGATGATTTCATTAATACTATTAATAAAATTATAGACATCTCGGTATATACAAAATAAAATTATGAAAATAAAATGAATAAGACATTTTAAACAAATTTATCTAATTATATTAGAGCTTTATAAAATGAAATAAAAAATTGAAAGATGGTAATGGACGATCCTTTATTTTTTTTCATACATAATATCAAGTGCTCTAAACTTTAATGGGCGATCCTTTATTCGTAAGCATAAATTTCATGCTACATAAAAAAGAAAAGTTGCTTCCAATTAAGTAAGCATGTACTCTGGTGTTTCACTTAATTTGCAGCACCCAGCTGGCATCTTCAACTTCCTTTTCTTAGAGTGGAAACTGATTGGCCAAACTTTTCAGTACACTTTCAAGGAACAACTATTTACAGCTGCCTGCCATTGCCTATTGTCTTATTTGTTTTTAATTGTTGTCATTGTCAACATTATAACTCGGAAAAGGGAAAGAAAAACCTAATTCCTTCTTGAATACATTCTAATTGAATATATGATGGTAGGTGGCAAATTGAGTCAGGGGCATGAAGAGAATATAGATGCTTGCATACGGTCATGTTGCAACTTTGATTTATCTTTATTATATACATATATATATATATATATATATAACTCTTAATTAATTTTAGGTTAAGTTAAATTTAAATGACCTACCGTTCAACTTAACCTTTTTATCAAATGAAATTATGTATAAACTTTTTATATAATTTTAAAATTATTTAATAGGTTATTAAAACACTTTATTTTATTATATTATATAATATTGAAATATATATATATATATATATATAATTTTTTTGAAGAAGACGTTTGAACCCAATACAAAGGGAGTCTAGCTTAATTGGTTGAACATGATTAATGAGATGTTGTAAATATGCAAGTCCTAAATTTCTCATCCATAAATAAAGTAGTAGAGAATTTAATTAAGTTTTGTTCACTCCTTCTCATAACTCATGAAAGTGAGTTACTTTTACATTCTTTTTATCATATAAATTGTCCTATAAACATTCTTATGCAAGCCAAACAATTACTTAAAGCTCTAAAATATAATATTTCATGTTAGGATTTGTCAATGGTTTGGTTAAGTGTTTTAAGGATAAAAATAGCTAAAAACAGGAGAAAATGTCCAAAGAAATATACCTCGCGTCCAATGGTGGATCCCTCATCTCTACCCACTTAGCTTATGCGAGGTACCTAGTAATTTGCATTAGTTGACATAGCGTCCAACCCAAGTTTGCTCTCTTCAACCTCAACTCGCAAGACCCACTACACAACTCGCGTGAGTTGACCTTTCTTGAAGATCACATTAGCTCTCTGGCTAAAGAGAAAGGTGTTCTCTAGAAGAGTTGAAGAGTTTTTTTTGAGAGAGGTACTCTCAAGGTTGGTTCTTGAAGGGATCAAGAATCAAGATATGTTCTTAGGTGAAGAACATATATTTTGAGTATTTTTGATTTGTTTTGTGTTTGTGCAGCGTGATTGTATTGGACACAAAGAATCATTGTAGTTGAAAAACCGATCGCAACAGATTGTTGGGTTGGGACTGGATGTAGGCCGAAAGCCGAACCAGTATAAATCTCTGTCTAAACTCTTTTCTCTACCTTATCTCTTACACTTCATTATTTTTCTCTCTTTACATTCTCGCTGTTATTCGTTGTAATATCTCTGATAAGTTACTTGTAACTAAGATAAAATTGAATCGAGAAAGAAAGTGAGAGAAGAAAAAAAATTGATATAGGGAACTAGAATCTATTCACCCCCCTCTAGATTCACATAGGGACCAACAGTGGTGTAGGAGATTCTGAAAGAGATGGTTACGAGAGTAGGAATCTAATCCAACCAAGGATTATAATTTGAATAATAGAGAGGAAAATGAAAAATTAATGGTAAAATCGGGATCTCAATCGCTTTCATTATTATTAAATCTTTCCTTTTAGTAATTGCTCTCAAAATAATGAATTAAATTGAAGATTAAACCTGATTGCTTATCGTCATGGGATCTATGACCTTGTTCTTTAAAATACTTATTACTTGACGTTTGTGGTATACTTGTCATAGCCAACGTGGGGTGCACCCGCACGCCCAACGCACATCAAGTTTTTAACGTCGTTGTCGGGGATAAGTCAATTAGTAATATTTTTCATTAATTTTATTATTTATTTTTAATTTTTGCCATTCAATATCCTTTCACTTTCTTATACCGGTACTTCTCATAAACTGCTTATATTAACCACTTGCATAAAAATTTTCTGGATTTTAATTTTCCCTAATATTCTCACTTGATCTGGAAATTTTGTTTTGTAAGAAACTAAGGAAGCACGAAGAGCACGAGTTTGGCCTTGATCTTGAGATCAAGAGAACAACTTACTCTCTAAAGCAGCCAGAGAAGTGAGAGCAAAAAATTCAAACATTCCATAGAACCCTAACATGGATCCTCCATCAAACAATCCTCTAAGGACCCTTGCATAATGTAGTAGGAGTGATATGAGGATAAGCTCACCTCTAGTTTTACCATTAGGGATCAACCATGGCAAGAAGTCATACTCAATATCCTATTTCATCCAGAACGTATGGCCTTTCTCATGAAGATGCAACAGAACACGTGAGAAACTTCCTTTCGGAATGCTGCCATGTGGTTGGTACAATAGACTCGGAGATATCGAGATTGTGGTTTTTCCCATATACACTACATTGAGAAGCCAAAATCTAGTTACAGTCATAGCCTATAGGTATGTTCACAAATTTGCATGATTTAGAAACTCACTTTCTATGCAGGTTTGTGAAAGAAAATAGGAGAAACAACCAATCTCATACCTTATACGCCTTAAAGATGAAGGATAATGAGAACTTTACATAAGCATGACATAGATTCAAAACCCTTCAAGCAAGATGCCTCACACATGACATGACATGGAACTCCATGTGTTGGTAACACTATTTCGCCAGGGGTTAAAAACTGAGGACCAAAAAAATTATGACCTAACAGCTAAAGGAAATTTGGTAGCACTCAAAACACCACAACAATGTGTTGAGATGTTTGACGTGATGGTCTGTTCATACCCTAGCATTAGGGAGACATCCAAAAGATTTGAGTGCGAGTGTTATTTCTTGGAAGGGCATGTAAATGAATTCAAAAGATTTTTGGGCTCGGTAGCAATTTGTGGGAGATTTGTGAAGGATTATGATATTATCGAACAAAGATCCTCAACATAATAAAAGTAATTTGACGAGGTTTTTTTTCTCTTTAATCACCCAAAGTTTGACTGTGGTTAGGTAGGACAATTCAACCTGCGGTGAATCGACTAAATTTACAAATTTCTTTATAAAAAAATAAATTATTATTAGGTATAGTTGATATTGAAGCGAAGGATAGATTTAAAATATTTCTTTCTACATTTTATTTGTTTTTTTTGTCATTTTTACCTTTTTTTGCGCCTTTTCTTTTCTTTTTTTTTCTATGGTTTTTATATATATATATATATATATATATATGTATATATATATATATATATATATATATATATATATGGCTGAGTAAAAAAATTAATTTATCAAAATGAATTGGACTTTATGTCTAAATCCATATTTTTATACTATATATGAATATAATACAAGTGGAAAATGAATTTCATTGAAACAACATCTTTTAAACTTCTACCTTTTTTTGCTGCATATGTACTGTTTTAAATTTTTTTTTCTGGTTAAAAATATAATACTCTACCGACTTTGAACTAAAAATTATATTTATTTATTAATAATGTTTATAAATAACACAATAATTGTTCGATAAATAATATTACTTTATTAAATTAAATAAATATTCATATTTTAATTTTTTTATGAAATATATTCATCTCTGTTAATTATTTTTTTCACTTTTTTAATTTTCTTTTTTCTTTTACACTTGCTCATTACTACTTTTTTTATGTTTTCTTATTAAATTAGAATTTTATACCATAAAAATCATTAAATAATTATCTTCTACCTGATAAAAATTACTGTAGAAGAAAAAATTAGACTTAATTTCAAAATTAAAAGATAAAATTGAACATTTTATTACTTAATAGATTAGTTTAAATTAAATAAAAATTAAAGATAATATTATTAATTAATATAATAATTTTATTTTTCTGAATTCATAAATGAAAAATAATATATAGTCTTAAGGTTATTTAAAGAAAATAAAAAAATTTGCTCAGAATATTCAATGAATTTTCCTATTAAGTAAAATAATAAAATAAATCATAAAGAAATTTTAAAATTTCTTCATAATTAAAAATAAAAAGTAATAAAATTACTTTTACAGTAATTTTTATAAAAATACTTTTTTTGATTTAAAACTAATTTGAAAACTGAATTTGTGTATAAATATACTTTTAAACTAAAAATTAATTTCAAAAATTTGTTTGAATTAAAAATCATTTTTTAACTTAAAATATTGAAATTAGTTATATGATCTAGATCTAAAATCTAATTCATTTAATTGAATTTAGATTAGATGAGACTTGGATTCTTAAAAATCCAATATATGCTCACCCCTATATATATATATATATATATATATATATATATATATATATATATATATATATATATATATATATATATATATATATATATATATATATATATATATATATAATTAAAGTTGGTTGTTGCTATTTGATTTTTTATTGGTATAGATATTTTTCCCTTTTTTTTTTCTTGTGTCTATGCTTATTGAGAATGATAGATTTGAGTTTAGATAGAGGATCACATGGAGGTTTTAGATTTAAATCACCGTGAGTTCGGTAACATTAATTGGCTGGAAATTGTGTACATGCATTGTAACCTAAATTCGTCCAATTAAAAATAGAATTTATTTAACGTAGCTTAAATAAAAATGAGTTAAACATGTAAATAAAAGATTATTGATATATACTGCAAATGAGTATTGATCCACAGTCATTTTTGTGCTTCTATATGACCAGTTGTCTCATCTACAAATCTAAATGAATTTCCTTTATTTTACTTTTCTTTGGGAATCTTATGACATTACATGTACGTGATTCTTTGCTGAACAAACACGCTTAGCTTGGATATTATAAAAGACAAATAGCTTTATTCTATCTGTCTATCTCCACAAGATAATCTTGTACTAAATTTAAAACTACCAACCTCTATCTATTCTCAACCATTTGGCACGGGACAATAACTAAATTTTATACACAACCTAAATATATCCTCCATAACATCATGCAAAGTAAAAGAATAGGTAATAGGGAAACTAAAACTTGTGATGTCACTCTTAATTCCGCATGTAAAGGAAAAAAGATCACCACCTTATTTATCCTTGTTAATTTGTTGTAATATGCTTCAATGGAAATACTCTGGCTTCAACATTTGCCACTATCATGCATGGTACCTACAATCCTTTAGACATTTCATGGGGATTTTCATTGACCACTTATAAATTAAAAATGTATAGCCACTAACCAATTTTTATAATCATACCCAAGTTCTAGATTTTATTAATTTAAGTACAATTCATTATTAGGATTGTCATCCTTAAAGATAATGTTATTCCTTATCAATTTGAGGTAGAAAATTTCATATTTTTTTTCTTTTTTCATTTATGGTTTCATGCCTTATCCTGCAGTGTTTTTTATTCGGCAGATTTCATTTGATTTTAAAATCATAATATTTTTTTGTTCCACTAAATTAAATTCGCGCAGTTCTATCCTATTTGATGTTTAGGCATGATAACCTTGCATGTGTGATGGAAGAAGAGCAATAAGCTCTAGTTTCACATGCTCAATATACTAGCCATGATTATCAATATATTATTCTCTGCATGTGGTGAGCATAACGTATAGTTTTGTATGTGTGAATTTTTTTTTGTACATTTTTGCTAGCATTGTCAAGTGATTTTTAAATTGATAGACTTAATATATACAAAACTTACAATGATCAAAGTGGAAAATACTATATTACAAATACAAAGCTTTTAAAAATTAATCATATAAAGTTAGAGATTATTTTCTTAGGTAATGGAGGATTATTGATTAGCCTATGTTTTAGGTATTGCAGTTTTTGCACCAAGCTTTTTGTTCCTTCGCCAATTGTTTTCCGGTAGCTACACTTCTAATCAAATAGACAGGAACAAGTTTGCTCGCCAATTATGCAAGGTGATTTTATTTACAATCTCGTTCTTGTTATGTATATTTTAGTACTTTATAATTGCATGTTTTTATATTAGAGAAGAATATAAGTTTAAAAAGTCTATTTATAACATGCAAATGTCATTAGCATGTTGTAATGAGCACTTACAATTTTTTCTTCGCATGTTCCCTTTCCTCATAATATCATAAATGTCTTTCATTATTTTTCAAACCATTTAGCTTACCAAGGGTTCTGGATTTTAGAATTCAAAATTTAACTTACCATTGAACTTACAAAATAACCTTTTCATAAGTTTATCTTTTGGATATTCTTCATTTGCCCTGGAAATTTATTATTCTAGGGAGTTTCGGAGAGTGCACTCCAGGTTATTACAGAAAAACAAATCAGGAATGCTAGTGTTATTAATAAAAATTATTTTGTTTGAGATGTAAAAGAATCGATGTGAAACGATTGCATTTTTAATGACATAGAATATATTTTTCATGTAGAACTTTGACTAATTCAACGTTGTTTTGATAACATTAAATATTCATTTTGTACGAGGGAAACTATGGATTTGGGCAATGTAAGTGTGCATTTAAAAATACGGAAGTTCATGGATTTTCAAATTCGTAACTTATTTACACGTCACAAATTATGTAAATTCATGAGTATATATTTAGAATTTCTTTTGTTATTTTTTGATAATTTAAACTATGAATTTAGGAAATCGGTTTATTTCCGTATTTTAAAATATGAAAGCTCTCATGTTTGTATAATAGGTAAGTCGACACATCTTAATACAGAGATATGTAGATTTATATTAGATATGTTCTATATTTACAAATCTTTAAGTCAACCTTATTGAGCGTGAGTGGGTGAGAGTATGATGATGAGTGGGTAAGAATAGATTTACTTAAGTTTATAAGGAGAAATTCATAGATATATAATATGTGCAGAAAAAAACTCAAGGTTTAAAAACACACTAATTAATATTTCTATTTTTGTTAATTTATAAGTAAGATGTTAATTTAAAACAAAACTTCAATGCTATATCTTATTATTTAGGTTGATTAGCATAAGATTTATATCTAGCAAACATATTGTATCCATATGGGAGTTTAAAAATAAGATTCATATTTTACAGGTTACAGGAGCGAAGAGTAGAAGCCCAATTGCATAACAATTTTGTACACGCCATAGCAGCTAACGAGGATATACTAGGCCTCTTTTGTATTATAATTTATATATGTACATTGATAAATTTATTAATTTTTTAATAACAATTATGTTAAAAATCATATAACTAAGTAATAAAATTTAATTTATTCATAATATATAATTATTTAACTCAAAATAAGAATTTTTTAGGACTTTTATGTATATTTTTGCCTTCATAAATATAAGATTTTGAAACTCCTCTTTCTTGATTATGCACAAAGAGCTGCCTCGTTTGACATCAAAAGAATTAATTTGTCATTTTTAAAAAAAATAAATGTTCTTTTTATAGATACGTATATCATTTATTTTTCATTTGTCTTACCGGTGAAATATAATGTTAAGAGTAACATAAAAAATTTATTGAGGATTAGGTGTATTGCAACATATTCGAGGAGTCATTACAAATTAATATGTCCCGTGCCATTCTATTCGCAATGTAACTCAATGATATAGTAGCATATATAATGAAATGACATGAATTTTCTCCATCTTAAGAACTTGCATTTGTGACTTACCAAAATCATAGGGTTGATGTAGAAATATATACTTTGGAATACGAAAAATCCAATATTATATGTTCAACTGGCAAGCATATATACACCAACGCGATTGTAATTTCATTTGTCATATTCTTCAGTTTCTTCTAATTTGCTTAACAAAACAAGATATACACATTTTTTTTTCTTATGCTAAACTAGCGAGTTTAATGCGACGGAAAGTAACGTGAATAAACTCAAATTGGTTATCGATTAAGGAACTAAGGCATGTTTTTGTAAATTTTTCCTGAAAAAATTTACGATAAAAAAAAAAATTCTCCAGAGTGAAAATTAATCTTTTAGTCATTATTATAAAAAATTATTTCTTATCATGACATGTTCCATAAAATAATAATAATAATGGATATATAATTATTTAACAATAATTTTTTAAATAAAAATTAAAGACATAATCGAAATAAAATTTAAAAGTTAAGACCCATAAAAGTTAATTATTTTATAATTTTCCTTCTCCTTCGGTTGTCACTCTCCTTCAGCAAACAACTTCCACATTTCAAATAAGTGCATTTCATTGTGCTCTCCATAGAGATTAAATTAAATAATTTTTAAAAGCAGGATCTAAATTTAAAATCTGTGAAATTATAAAAATTAAATAAATAATTAAACTAAACTTTACTTTGTAAATTTTTATAGCTTTTTATAACTACTAAATTTTATTGACAATTTTAAACTACTATTTTTCATTTGATGACAATTTTAAAAAATTAAATGTAACATCGTTACCGTGAGACTAACCGTCAGTAAGAACAAGATAGAACTATAAATACACATACAAAGTCTTAAACGAATAGTTTTAGAAATAAGTCTCTTTGACTCGTAATCTTGATTCTTGGAGAAGCCATTGCGAGATACGTACGTGCTCTGCGTCTGCCTCACCATTCCTCACGTATGCTTTCTCTTTCTCTGCCTTTTTCTTTCTCTTTCAAAATTGCTACCTTTTCTTCACATTGCCAAAACTGTTTCATTGTCATTAACTGTGTCATTGTGCTGATTCGGTGGACTTTTCATTGTTTACTTATAGTGTTAGACCTTTTCTTCTTCAAATTCTTGAATGTGTTACGTATGTTTTGATAGATATCAATGTGGTTAATATCAAATATAAGTTTGATTGATGCATGTGATTAGTCTATGAAATTTATATGATATACATATTAGATATTGTTGTGTGCTTAAAGAAATCTGAGAGCTTTGTCACGGTGTGCTTAAAGTATAACAATGAACATGGCATCTATGTATTTATCTACACATACTCAAGTTTTAGGTATACCTCTAGCTTCAAGACTCCCTTTAATTAAATTTTCGTTAAGTTGGTAGAATCTTTAATATTCTGATATGTCCTTTGCTGTTATATAATGTTAAACACCACTGTGAAATTCTTTAACATTTTTCTCTCAAAATATATTTGAGAGTATTAAGTGAAGAATAATATTAATACTTAATGAGCAAATTTAATCATTATCTTTTAGTTTTTATTCCTCAAAATTTTGAAATTTTTGTTTTGGCAATTACTAATACATGATACTGTTTACTAAATAAATTATCAACATTTTCATTCCCAATTTGAGATTTCATTATTCCTACGTCTTTATAGTTATAATATTATGGTTATGATTTTCAACCAATTTTAATTGATCCACTCCAACCCAACCTTTTTTTTTTCTTATTTAGTAAATCAATTTATGAATGATCCATCTTTTCTTTATTTTGTTGTTAATTTTTTCTTCTGAGGAATAAACCCATCTTAACTTCCCACTTTCGCAACTAAACATGAATGACTTATGGTTCATCCCTATCATGCATAGGCATTTATTTCATTTTTTTTTCCTCAGGAAAATGCTGTCATATTTTTTTTGTAGCATTAAATTCACGCAGTTCTATCCTATTTAGTGTTTATGTTTGATAAACTTGTGTGTTATTTACGGTATGGGCATCAAAATTGGCACAGAAGGAAAATCAGCTCTAGTTTCATATCTTCCCTCATTGTGTGGCCATGACTATATATCATGCTCTGCATGTGTGGGCATAACGTACTCTGTTCGTGTATTAGTGAAAAATTTATGTACTTTAATATTCTCTGTAGCATTATCAAGTGATTTAAAAATTATTATACAGTTAGAGATTGTTTTTTTCTGAGATAATGGAGGCTTATTGTTTCAACTATGTTTTGGGTATTGCAGTTTTTGCACAAAAGTTGTTTCTTGGACATTAAGTTTCCTGTACGCTACACTTCTTTTTCAATCAACACGAACATGGATGCATACCAATTCGCTCGCAAACATCAAGAGGTGATGATATTCACAAATATAAAACTTAAAAGAATTCTAAAAACACTAAAACTACACTTAAGACATTTGTGACAGGATTCGTTCTTCTTCTTTCTACAGAATTCCCAATTTGTACGTGATGTCCTATTGAAAGCTGCTGATGGGTTAGTGTCAACAGCAGCCGTGATGATAAGTGTTGGAGCGTTCCAAGAAGACTTTAACATTGACATAATCATGTTAGGGATATCATGGATGGTGGCTCGGAATTGTAGCATGTTTATATCTGCATGCTCACTAGTGGACAAAATTGTTTTGGAAATAAATGAAGGAATGCTCATAATAGTCTTGTTGATGGGTGGAGTTGGAGCAGCCAATGAAAGCCATAAGGCCATGATGCTATCAGGAGTTTCAGGGTTAGTGGCCAGGATTTGTACCAAGGTCGCAGGGGAGTTTGCAACTTTGTACTCACAATCAGAGATAGAATTTCCTCAAACGAATACAGGTGCCGATAGGGAAGATGGAGACATAGCTGAAAACCAAGTAAGTTGGGAGAAACGTTTACTCGTAGGAATGACCATAGTTATAGCCTTCTCTGCTGGTGCAATGGTGTCATTGCTTACAGCATTTTATATAAAGGAAAATGTGGTGTGGGTTGACAAAGTTATGGCAGCTTTAAGCATAGCTTTGGTGCTATTTGGTTTTCTATGGGCGGCATTGGGAGTGGCTCCAATTTTCCAGTCTGCTGCGGTTTTTGTAGTTGTGGGTCGGTTGCTCATTGCCATTACTTTTGCACTAACCAAGTTGTTTGCCTCAAGTCGATTAATTACTTCCCTTGAGACATAACCAAAGTGTGTTTTCTTCACTGTTCTTTGGGAATCCTATTCGATTACTTGGACGAGGTTGAGTGTGTTTAGGTTACAGTTCAAAAAGTACAATTTGATTGATCACAATTTTGTAAATCTTGTTTTAGTTAAAAGTACGTTGAATGTGGTCATGCATACTAGATGGATCCAATAATGATGTGAAGTTGGAATAGCCATTTCTTACAAAACGTTGAACTCACTTACGAGACGCCATGTAAAAGATAAAGATTACCACGGAGTTTTCTGTTGATTAATTGATGCCATGTGCTTTTGCATCCAATCCTACCCCAATGCAATATTTCATGTTAAATTCTTCTGTCACTCTAATGATGTCTTTGTAGCGTATTCTTTCTTCATAATTCCATATGAGAAGTTCCCATTTGTCTCTGTACATGTTTTTCCTTATTTAGAATACGAAAATGCCTCAAATACAAAAGTTGTAAGAATACGATTGTTGGAAAACTGGTAATATGAAGATCAATGATCATCATGTTATCCCTAATGTCTCTGCATGCATCATTGTTGCCTTCTATAGTACATTCCGAGAACAACCATCTGGAATTTAACTCTTCAAATAATTGAAGGAAAGATCCAAATTTAAGTGTTTTTATTAAGATATACGAATAACTTCAACCAGAATATTGTAACTTATATGGAGTGACAAGAGAAATTTGTGGTAAATTATATTTCTCAAATTTTGATAATTATATTTAGATGATAAAAGTATAAACTTATAAGATAAATAAGATTTTAAAACTTATTAAACGAAACAAACATACTCAATAAGGTAATAAGCTGAATCTCCAAATAAATTAATGACTAGATAGACTAAATGAAGGCTATCAGATAAAATTTAAGCTAATTAATGATAAGAAAGATATATTCCAAAAAATAAAATAAGACTCAAACCAATATGATTATTCTTGTGGAATCTAACAAAAGAGTGTCAAATTAAATCTCTATTAAAAGTTGTGTCCAACATAATTAACGAGAATCTCTTCTAACACAAGGGTTTGTAGTAGAAATCAAAATCACTTTTTCAGTTATGAACCACATAAACAACTTTTTGCGTTGATGTTGACAGATCCACACTTCATTAAATGCTAAAGAAATTTGAGCACACCTTCGTAAGAAAAAAAAAATTGAAGATTTTGAAGTTGTTTAATTTAATGATTACTTTAACATCTCCATCTATATAAAGACTCGAGTTTGAAGAATTGAAATCGACGAAAACGCTTTGTATCAAAGATCACAAGACTTTTAATTATCTTCATTTGTTGAACTTTTCTTCACTCTTTGCAAATAACCTTTATATTTATATTTTTTTAACAAGTCTCTCACTGCATAGAGGTAGAATCTGTCAAGTTAGGTAAACCCTTTCTCAAAATTCATCTCTAAAGAGACTATTATCAAATAATACAGATTTAACCTGAGAAGACTAAGTCCCAAAAATACATGGAGTGTTTAATCTAAATAGGCTAAATCTAAATAATACTTGAGTTTATTTGTCTGAAGAAGCTGATTCCAAAGAATTTTTGGGTAAGTTAAGAGTGGATGAAACAAACAATACTACGTTAGCTTCTACTAAGAAACTGTAAATAGTTTTTTCTTAAGAAAAATCGATATAAACCTCTTTTATTTATTGCTTTTATTTGTTGTGACTAACTGGGATTGAGGGGAGAAACTGTTGTTCAATTTCTTAATATATCATGATTGAAATAATTTGACCTGATAGGATTTTATGTCTAACATTCACCTGACTATGTTTTGAAAATAAAATTAAGAAACTTATAAAAATATTTTAAGAAACAATTCAATCTCATTCTTATATTTTTAAGTATAATTTATAAGGATTGCAAATATCCAAGCTAAGGATTGCAAATATCCAAGCTAGGGAGATAGATCTAGTCAAATGAGATTTTCAAATAATAACAATTCATGAAGAACAGATCCTAAAAAGCAAGGTCGTTGAAGGCAACGGACTCATCAATTCAAATGATTAGTTTATTAATTAATAAATTTATATAACTTAATTAATTTAATTAATTAACTAATGCCAGAAGAAAAATTAGACATGAAGGATAACTACGCTAGTCATGGTCATGGACTCCATATTCTGGAATCACTTCCTATTATATTATTCATTCAAATACCAAAAAGTTTATGCTAATCAAATTAGTAAACAACTCTTAGCACATAATGTATGTTCATTGTCTATACCAAAAACAAAATTGTTTAATACATTTTATTATACATAACAATAAATATATAATTTCATTGATTATGATTATAATTAATTGACGTATAGTCAGTAATTGAATTAGTAATTTATTAGTGATAATTATGTAAATTATCATTCAAAGAAAAAGCACTACGTTAGAAAGACTGATGTCATTAATTATAATAGAAACTATTCTATCAGTAATTAAGAATTTTATATTATCTAACTGAAAACTAGTTAAATTTTTATATTGTTGTTAATTTGGAAAAGATAAAATTGATGACATACACAGTCATGTTTTATTATGTGCGATTGTGTATATTCCCAAGAAGTATATGAACAAGAGAACTCATGAGTATTCATTAAGCATGGTCGTACGAACCTCCAACATCGGAAATGAGAAAATTTATGATCATTTTTCATTATGAACGCAGTTGTTTAAGGCATATATGGTCATGGATAATAAAGTATACTCATACATGGAACTATTAGAGGGACGCACAATCACATTTAGAGAAATATGATTGAAAATTTTCTCACTTACAAAGCCAGTGAAAGTATGCATGGTTTTACATGTTGTAAATTATGCACGGTCATGCATACTTCAAATAGCTCCGTGAACAAGAAAATCTTCAGTTGTAGTTCATTGTGCAAAAAATTGTTGGAGGAATCCATGCTCATCCATGATTATGCTCGTGGATTTTCTTAATTCTACTTAAAGTATTGTATAAAATATAGTAATAAACATTGTCCATTAAAGATTTTTAAGTATTATTTATAAGCAGATATTATATTAGTATAGAGGAAGGATCCACTGAGAGCAGATGCAGTCTTGTTAGTAATAACTTTTAATATAAATTAAATTTAAAGGATTCAATCACTCAATTTAACTTTCTTGTCACACACAAAACATATTGTTTAGCTTTTTATTTGTAAATGCAATTAATGATTAATTATTTTCCATAATTATCAATAAAGGAGATTCTCTTTTGATTACTACTTTTACTCTCCATTCTTAATGGACAATTTTACCTCTTTTAGTTATTTGTTAAGTTTCTACACAATTTTTCCTTTTTTAAACATATGAATTAATTATTGGGTAATTTTCCTATATGGACTTTTGTTCATAACTTTTACCCAAATAGGGTGAGTTTAAACAATCTACGGCTAGGGTCATTTTTATAGAAATTATTAGGCCAAACAACGGCTCGAGTCTAGTCACATAAAGTTGTTGAGTCATCAAACGACTTTTCTCCATTAAAGTTGTTAGTCATCAAATGACTTTTTTCCACTAGAGTCTTTGAACCATCAAACGACTTTCTCTAAGGGAGTCTTTGAGCCACCAGACGACCTTAGTATTCACACCGGTAACGACTTTATTTCTACCAATTCTCTCCGCTATCGTTTTAACCTTTGACAACTCTAAAATCAGGTTAGTATAAATACAAGTTTGTGTGCGTTTTGGATCTCCGTCTTTCCACAAAAGCATTAAATATTTTACGGTGTACCTCCATATAATCAAGTTTGCATACACAACAAAAAATAACAAATTATACATAATTAAATCTATTAATTTTATAAAAAAATTGACAATCAAACAAATTGTTAATAATTAAATTTATAAAAAATTTAACTACATGACGAATTCTAATAAATTAAATTTACGGGAGAAAAGTTGACAACAATCTAACAAATTATTAACAATCAAATCTATAAAAAAAAATTAACTACGTAACAAAAATTTAATAAATGAAATTTTTAAAAAAATTAACGATATAACAAATAATTAACAATTAAAACTATAAATAAAATTAACTGTGTAACAAATTACAAAAAAAAACATCTAACAATTCTAATTAATTATATCTATTGAAAAATTGATTATCTAACATAATTTAAACAATTATTCTATACAAAAAATTAAATCTATGTATAAATATAAACATCTCACAAATTATAAACAATTAAATCTAAAAAAATAAAAAATCTAACAAATTTCAATTAATTAAATTTATAAAAAAATTAAGTCAGCCAAGATGTACCTTTAAATAAGCAATTTTACAAACCTAAAAAAATCTCAGAAGAGGATCGACAATAGCATGCGGAATAGAGGGTAAAAAATCTAAAATGGGTCATTTCGATTAACTATTTATCAAAATGAGTCTACTAAAAACTATTTATAAAAGTGAGACTATTTTGTCACGTGACAATTTTTACATTGGTCATGAAATAACTGTCATATAAAAATGACATTGTTTACATCGATTGTTCATTCAACTAATATATATATATATGTGAATGCAAAAGAAAATTTTTTTAAATGGATTAGATGAATAACTGTTATAGAAAATGTAACTTTTTAACAGCAGTTAGAAAGTGGCACGCGACACTTTTGTAAATAGTTTCTAATTATATTCAATTTAATAAATAATTAACTGAAATGACCTATTTTAAATTTTTTTGTCAGAATAATGTGTTGCCCCGTGTTCTGTTACAGTTGCAATCTCCTTGTTTCTATAACGTTTCCATACATGCTACAAATTTTGAATTTCACCCAAATTGAAGTCGCCAGCCCATCACTTTTAAATTTTGAATTTCGTCATTCATGTGAGGATACATGACAATAGGAGAGTGAAGTCGTTTCTCCCTACAATGACTTCAACCTAGCACATATCCCAATGAAATAATGATAGTGGAAATGAACGTTGAAGTCGTTATTGCTACTAAAGACTCTTCTTAATGTGGAGTCGTTGAACAACTTAACAACTTTGGTCAAATTACACAATTTTAGTAAATAGTTTCAGTTAACAAATAAATTTTATAAAATGTCTATTTAAAAAAATTACCCTTTTTTATTTGTCTCTACATTATCCATAATGAAATTTAAAAATTAATAGAGTTATATCACTCTTTTTGTGAAATGTTTTATTTCTAACCATTCACATCTTAATTTGTTACCATCTTTTAGTTTCTTTTAAAAGTTAAAATTATCAAATTCATTATCCCTACTAGATTTACCTTGAATTAAACAACCACTCTATCGTTATCTTTAATATTGAAATTGATATGGAAAGTGCTATTTTCTCCTTGATCAATAAGTTATTGTGACAACACAGATTGATTCCTATAGGGGTATGTACAATCAAGGTCGCATATTAAAAAATTAAGAGATGGTACGTTGTTTTATAAAATTATACAATCAGGATAAAAAAATGGCACGTTGTTTTATAAAAATATACAATACTTTCCTTGCAAAGAAACCTCTTTAAATACAAATACGTGAGAATTTAGGCACGAAATAGAAAGAAAATATCTTATAGATGTAGATACATATACATGTAAAATCCTTCCGAATGCAGAACAAATTGTATTAGAAGCATGGTTGACATGCAAGGTGCGAATGCCTTTAAAAAAGTGATAAAATTTACATCCAGGCACAAATCTGATTGTTAGAATTTACAGTTGAAAAGACTAATATAATATAATTGACTATTTCATTCATTTATGAAATTTTGTGTACAGATACTATATTTATAATATTACAGTCAAGGATTAAATAAGGAAACAAATAGAATCTTATCTAATAATATCTCATTATATGATATTTTTTATATCTTTTCTTAGCTAATCAGATAATATCTTCTGTAAATATAATTTCCATTAATAAGATATTCTTCTTTTTCAACACTCCCCTCAAGTTGGTGAATAGATGTCATACATTCTCAACTTGTCTAATAGTTTCCAAAAAATCGAACTTGTAACAGTCTTGGTAAGAATATCTGCTAGTTGAACTTCTGATCGAATATTTGACAATTCTAGAATATTTTTATCAAGCTTTTTCTTGATAAAAAATCTGTTAACTTCCACATGTTTCATACAATCGTGTTGGATAGGGTTGTAAGCAATGTCCCGCACAGCTTTGTTATCACAATATAACTGAATGGGATGTGTATGTACATACCCTAAGTCTCGGAGAAGTAGTCTAAGCCACATACCTTCACAGAGTCCAAGAACCATTCCTCTGAGTTCAGCTTCAGCGCTGGAACGAGCTACAACATTCTGCTTCTTGATTCTCCATGTGACAAGATTACCTCCTACAAATGTAAAGTATCCTGAAGTTGATCTACTATCATCAAGAACACCGCCCAATCTGCAATCAGTATAAACCACCACATCCTGGTAGTTAAACCCCTTTTTGAACAAAATTCCCTTTTCGGGAGTAGCCTTTATGTACTTTAAGATTCGTATGACCGCATCCATGTGTTGTGCACCAGGATTGTGCAAGAACTGACTCACCACACTAAGAGCATAAGCTAAATCTGGCCTGGTGTGTGAGAGATACATCAATCTCCCTACAGGTCTCTGATATCTTCCTTTGTTTTCCGGAGTTTGATTTTTTTCAATACACAACTTCAATCCCCCTTCGATTGGAGAATTTGCTAGTTTGCATGCTGTCATCCCAGTTTCTTTTAACAAATCCAATGCATATTTCCGCTGGGACAGAAAGATACTTGATCTTGATCTCGAGACCTCAATCCCAAGAAAGTACTTCAAAGAACCAAGGTCTTTCATCTCAAATTCTCTTGCCAAGTATTCCTTTAATGAATTGCGTTCCTCTTGATCATCTCTCGTGGCTATCATGTCATCAACATAAATAATAAGAATTGTAATTTTCCCTCTTTCCTTTTTAAAAACAAGGTATGATCTTGATTGCTCTGTTAATATCCGAAAGCAATCATCAACTTGGTAAATCTCTCAAACCATGCTCGGGGTGATTGCTTTAGTCCGTACAATGACTTCTTTAGCTTGCATACCTTCTTGCCATGTGTATCAGGGATTTTACATCCTTCCGGTAACTCGATATAAACTTCTTCAGATAATTCTCCATGTAAGAAGACGTTTTTTACATCAAATTGTTGTAAGGGCCTGTCAAGATTTACAGCTAGAGGTAATAATACCCGAACATTGCTCATTTTTGCTACGGGAGCAAACGTTTCAGTATAATCTACTCCATATGCTTGAATATACCCTTTTGCCACCAATCTAGCTTTGAATCTCTAAACTTTACCATTTGCATTAAACTTCACTGTATACACCCATCGACATCCCACTGATTTCTTTCCAACCAGACATTCCACCAGTTCCCACGTTTCATTTTTTTTTTCAGGGATCTCATCTCATTCATGGCATTCTTCCATCTTGAGTCAGCCTAACGCTTCCGCACACTATTAGGAATATATACACTAGATAATTGACTTATGAATGCACTATTTGAGCTAGAAAAGTTTTGGTTAGAAATGTAATTACGCATAGGGTATCTAACTTTGCTAGTGAAGTCAGGATCATAAGTAAGCTTAGGAATACCTCTAGTGACACGATTCTGTAGAATTCTTTTGTCTATATTAGGTTCTTGAGGAGACGATTGGTGTGGTATATTGTAGAAGTCATCTGTAGTGTCCACATCAATAGGTAAACTCTCAATCTCGGCATGTTCAAGAACTCCATGATGTACCTCTTCCTCATTTTGCGTTAGTTGATCATTAGGTTGTTGCACACTCTCATCACTACTTGTTACATTGTCTTGAATTTCATGATGTACCAAGATATCAACTTGTTCAGGGATCAAAGTCTGAATTTCTTCACAATTCTCACCCTGAATTTCAGACTTAGGGGAAAAATATGTCAGTGTCTCGTGAAAAATAACATTCATAGTGGTGAACATTCATTTGGTTTGTGGATGGTAGCACCGATACCCCTTTTGATGGGTAGCATAGCCAAGAAACACACACCTTTCAGCTTTAGGAGACAACTTACTTCTTTGATTCTTGTGCAAGTGAACATAAGCAATACAACCAAAAACTTTCGGAGTTAATTCAGCAATTTTTGGACTTACTATTGCATCCATAAATGATTGAAGAGGTGTTTTATACTCAAGAGATCTAGACGGTGTTCGGTTGATTTTGTATGTTGCATATGCAAGAGCTTCTCCCCAATATACTGCTGGCATGTGGGCACCAATTAGTGCAGCTCGAACCACTTCTAATAGATGTCGATTGTTTCGTTCAGCTACTCCGTTCTGTTGTGGAGTATTTGGACAAGATCTCTGATGAACAATTCCTTTAGCTACCAAAAAAGATTGAAGTTCTAAATGCATATACTCTCCTCCATTGTCACTACGCAATACTTGAATTTGTGATTTGTATTGAATCTCAACCGTTTTGCAAAATTTTTGAAATAAACCTCCAACTTCACTTTTCGATTTCATCATACAAAGCCAAGTCATTCGAGTACAATCATCAATAAATGTAACAAACCATGTTGATCCACCCAACGTTTTAACTTTGGATGGACCCCATACATCAGAGTGAATAATCATAAATGGAAGTGAACTTTTATTTGAAATTAATGAAAAAGAAGTTTTGTGACTCTTTGCAAATTCACAAACATCACAATACAAAGTTGAAGTGTCTATTTTATCAAAAATATTCAGAAATAATTTCTTTATATAGCTAAAAGATGCATGTCCTAAACGCTTATGCCATAGCCAAATGTCCTCGCATTTGCTTACTCATTGAGAACCTGTTGTTGCTAGCATTTGACAAATTTTTCTGAATCTTTTTTAGTCAAATCCAGGTAATACAAATTTCCTCGTCTAATACCACAACCAATCGTCTTCCTCGTTCGAATGTCCTTAAAAACACAAGAGTTAGGCAAAAAAGTTACAACATATGACAGAGTTTTGGTTATTTGAGAGACAGACAATAGGTTATAATTAAGAGAAGGAACAACAAGAACAGTATCAATGTTTAGATCACTTGAAATAGAAATACTTCCTTCTCCAATGATACTGGATTTACTACCATTAGCTGTGAAGATACTTGTTTGTGAAGAAGGTTTAAGATTTTGAATTTGTTTAGCATCAAAAGTCATATGATCTGAGCATGTAGAGTCAATTATCCATGCATTATTCAAAATAGTAGATGTACTTATTAATGCCTTATCATTACAATCATAATTACCTGTAGCTGTAGTAGCAAGCACCAACCCTTTGTTAGCCTCATCCTCTTCAACAATTGTAGCAGCAGCAGTTTGAGTTTGTTTTGGATTCTTCTTCGATACTCGATTGTGATCCCACCACTCAGGATATCCTACGATTTCATAACATCGTTCTTTGGAGTGTCCAACCCGATTGCAATGTGTGCACTTAAAGTATCCTTTTTCAAAACCTTTTGGTTGTCTTGTTTGATTCTTTGTCATCATTACTGTGGCATTTGAATTCATATCTTCCCCTTTTAACGTTGTTCGTCTAGCAGCTTCTCGTCGGAACAATGCATAACATTCTTCTAAATCAGGTGTCACTTCCTTGCACAAGATTTCTTCATGAACTACTTTAAAATTATCATCTAGTCCAACAAGGAATATATGTACCATCAATCTCTCAATTGACTTCTGGTACAACTTCACATCATCAAGATCTTTCATGACTATTTTCTCACGATGGTCTAATTCCCTAAAAATCTCAACCAACTCCCTATAATATTCAATTAAAGTTCTATAGTTCTGTTTTACAGTGAATGCCCTTTGATTTAGAGAAAACACTTGTAACTCATCACTTCCATCATAAAACGCCTTTGACAAAACATTCCAAATATCAAGGGCAGTGGGTAAGCGGATATACCTTTTCATGATTTCTGGTTTCATGGACATCAGCAACCATCTTTTTACTTTTTGGTTCTCAACATACCACTTTTCATATCCCTCCTCATCTTTTGTTGGTGGTTTCACCCTATTGCGGATGTAGGACAATTTTTCCCTTTCTGCGATGTGCATCTCCATTAACTGTGACCATACATCATAGTTGGATTCATTGAGAATGATGCCTATATTGAAGACACCTTGAGGTTGGACCACTATTAGAATTGATTTTTCAGCTGTCTATCCAGCAGCGGAGTCACGTAAAGAGGATGAATAAGTCTCATTACAAATTAAAAGTTAAGACCCATAAAACTTAATTATTTTATAATTTTCCTTCTCCTTCGGTTGTCACTCTCCTTCAGCAAACAACTTCCACATTTCAAATAAGTGCATTTCATTGTGCTCTCCATAGAGATTAAATTAAATAATTTTTAAAAGCAGGATCTAAATTTAAAATCTGTGAAATTATAAAAATTAAATAAATAATTAAATTAAACTTTACTTTGTAAATTTTTATAGCTTTTTATAACTACTAAATTTTATTGACAATTTTAAACTACTATTTTTCATTTGATGACAATTTTAAAAAATTAAATGTAACATCGTTACCGTGAGACTAACCGTCAGTAAGAACAAGATAGAACTATAAATACACATACAAAGTCTTAAACGAATAGTTTTAGAAATAAGTCTCTTTGACTCGTAATCTTGATTCTTGGAGAAGCCATTGCGAGATACGTACGTGCTCTGCGTCTGCCTCACCATTCCTCACGTATGCTTTCTCTTTCTCTGCCTTTTTCTTTCTCTTTCAAAATTGCTACCTTTTCTTCACATTGCCAAAACTGTTTCATTGTCATTAACTGTGTCATTGTGCTGATTCGGTGGACTTTTCATTGTTTACTTTATAGTGTTCGACCTTTTCTTCTTCAAATTCTTGAATGTGTTATGTATGTTTTGATAGATACCAATGTGGTTAATATCAAATATAAGTTTGATTGATGCATGTGATTAGTCGATAAAATTTCTATGATATACATATTAGATATTGTTGTGTGCTTTAAGAAATCTGAGAGTCTTGTCACGGTGTGCTTAAAGTATAACAATGAACTTGGCATCTATGTAATTTATCGAAACCTCTAGCTTCAAGACTCCCTTTAATTAAACCTTTATTCAGTTGGTAGAATCTCCAATATCCTGATACGTCCTTTGCTGTTATATAATGTTAAACACCACAGTGAGATTCTTTAACATTTTTCTCTCAAAATATATTTGAGAGTATTAAGTGAAGAATAATAGTAATACTTAATGAGCAAATTTAATCATTATCTTTTAGTTTTTATTCTTCAAAATTTTGAAATTTTTGTTTTGATAATTTCTTTATTTTGTTGTTAATTTTTTCTTCTGAGGAATAAACCCATCTTAACTTCCCACTTTCGCAACTAAACATGAATGACTTATGGTTCATCCCTATCATGCATAGGCATTTATTTCATTTTTTTTTCCTCAGGAAAATGCTGTCATATTTTTTTTGTAGCATTAAATTCACGCAGTTCTATCCTATTTAGTGTTTATGTTTGATAAACTTGTGTGTTATTTACGGTATGGGCATCAAAATTGGCACAGAAGGAAAATCAGCTCTAGTTTCATATCTTCCCTCAATGTGTGGCCATGACTATATATTATGCTCTGCATGTGTGAGCATAACGTACTCTGTTTGTGTATTTGTGAAAAAATTACGTACTTTATTATTCTCTGTAGCATTAACAAGTGATTTAAAAATAATATACAGTTAGAGATTGTTTTTTCTGAGATAATGGAGGCTTATTGTTTCAACTATGTTCTGTGTATTGCAGTTTTTGCACAAAACTTGTTTCTTGGACATTAAGTTTCCTATACGCTACATTTCTTTTTCAATCAACACGAGCATGGATGCATACCAATTCGCTCGCAAACATCAAGAGATGATGATATTCACAAATATAAAACTTAAAAGAATTCTAAAAACACTCAAACTACACTTAAGACATTTGTGACAGGATTTTTTTCATGAAATTAAATACTCGGTTCGTTCTTCTTTCTACAGAATTCCCAATTTGTGCGTGATGTCCTATTGAAAGCTGCTGATGGGTTAGTGTCAACAGCAGCCGCGATGATAAGTGTTGGAGCGTTCCAAGAAGAATTTAACATTGACATAATCATGTTAGGGATATCATGGATGGTGGCTCGGAATTGTTGCATGTTTATATCTGCATGCTCACTATTGGACAAAACTGTTTGGGAAATAAATGAAGGAATGCTCATAATAGTCTTTTTGATGGCGGGAGTTGGAGCAGCCAATGAAAGCCATAAGGCCATGATGCTCTCAGGAGTTTCAGGGTTAGTGGCCAGGATTTGTACCAAGGTCGCAGGGAAGTGTGCAACTTGGTACTCACAATCAGAGATAGAAGTTCCTCAAACGAATACAGATGCCGAAAGGGAAGATGGAGATATAGCTGAAAACCAAGTAAGTTGGGAGAAACGTTTACTCGTAGGAATGACCATAGTTATAGCCTTCTCTGCTGGTGCAATGGTGTCATTGCTTACAGCATTTTATATAAAGGAATATGTGGTGTGGGTTGACAAAGTTATGGCAGCTGTCAGCATAGCTTTGGTGCTATTTGGTTTTCTGTGGGCGGCATTGGGAGTGGCTCCAATTTTCCAGTCTGCTGCGGTTTTTGTAGTTGTGGGTCGGTTGCTCATTGCCATTACTTTTGCACTAACCAAGTTGTTTGCCTCAAGTCGATTAATTACTTCCCTTGAGACATAACCAAAGTGTGTTTTCTTTACTTTTCTTTGGGAATCCTATTCGATTACTTGGACGAGGTTGAGTGTGTTTAGGTTACAGTTCAAAAAGTACAATTTGATTGATCATAATTTTGTAAATCTTGTTTTAGTTAAAAGTACGTTGAATGTGGTCATGCATACTAGATGGATCCAATAATGATGTGAAGTTGGAATAGCCATTTCTTACAAAACGTTGAACTCACTTACGAGACGCCATGTAAAAGATAAAGATTACCACGGAGTTTTCTGTTGATTAATTGATGCCATGTGCTTTTGCATCCAATCCTACCCAAATGCAATATTTCATGTTAAATTCTTCTGTCACTCTAATGATGTCTTTGTAGCGTATTCTTTCTTCATAATTCCATATGAGAAGTTCCCATTTGTCTCTGTACATGTTTTTCCTTATTTAGAATACGGAAATACCTCAAATACAAAAGTAGGAAGAATATGAAGATCAATGATCATCATGTTATCCCTAATGTCTCTGCATGCATCATTTTTGCCTTCTAGTACATTCCGAGAACAACCATCTGGAATTTAACTCTTCAAATGATTGAAGGAAAGATCCAAATTTAAGTGTTTTTATTAAGATATACGAATAACTTCAACCAGAATATTGTAGCTTATATGGAGTGGCAAGAGAATTTTTTTTTTTTTAAATTGTATTCCTAAATTTTGATAATTATATTGAGAAGATAAAAATGTAAACTTATAAGATAAATAAGATTTTCAAATTTATTAAACAAAACAAACAAACAAATTAATGACCACATAGATTAAGTGAAAGCTATCATATAAAACTGAAGGCTAATTAATGATAAGACAGACACACCAGAAAATAAAATAAGACTCAAACCAATATGATAATTCTTGCAGAATCTAACTAAAGAAAGTCAACTAAATCTCTATTAAAATTTGTGTTCAACAGAGTCAACCAGAATTTCTACAACTGATCCATTTTCTCTTGGTGTGAAGGTGCTCAGGTTCCTTCTATCACCCGTCATATGCCTTGAGCAGTCACTGTCTAAGTATCAAATTGAGCTTCTGCTGTTCAGGCTTTCCTGCAAGAGAAAAAGAACTTATTTTGCAGTTGGTACCCACTTCCTTTTGGGTCCATGCATGTTAGTGCTACAGGTTTCTTTCTTAGTCCATTTGTATTTGCCACTGGAAATCCCTTTCTTTCTAATCATGCAGTTATATGATTTATGTCTAGGTTTCATGCAATAAGTACAAGTGAATTTAGCATGCTTAGTGTTTCCAGATTTCATGTGAACATAGTTTGCAGAAATGTTGAATTCCTTTAGCTTGGAAATATCATTTTCTAACTCACATATTTTCTGTTTTAACATGGATACTTCCATTTTCAATACTATGTTTTCTTTTTCAAAAACTTCAGCTTGATTATAAAGCTCACAAAAGGCAGAATACAATTCATCATATTCATCCATAATTGAGTTCGTAACACTTACCTCACTGGATGTTTTGGCCATTAAGCACAGATTCGCCTCCTCATCTTCACTTTCAGATGTTGAGGATGTGTAGCCTTCATCCCAAACTATGTATGCTTTCTTTTTCTTCTTTTCTTTTCTGACATTTCTTTCATTCTTAGATTTTCTCACTTTAGTGTTGTTGCTTCTTTTCAAGGTTGGACAATCTGATCTGTAGTGCCTAATCTTCCCACATTCGTAGCATGTCACTTTGACTGAAGTATTGTCTTGCTTCTTGACTCCTTTTCTTGGTTGACCAAATTTCTTTTTAGTGTTGTTCTTCATGAACTTTCTGAACTTCTTTACCATCAAGTTCACTTGGTCTTCTTGTGAATCATTTCCGTCTTCAGAGGATTTAGATTCTGTTTCAGTCCGGTCTACTTTGAGAGCAATTCCTTTGGCTCTTTTGTCTTTCTGCTCCTCATCTGCCATTCGAGTCATGTCCATTTCATATTCTCTAAGTTTCCTAAACAGTTCAGCACTTGTCATAGCAGCAAGGTTCTTGGATTCAGTTATGGCTGTCACTGTAGGTTGCCACTTTCTATTCAGTGATTTCAGAATCTTGACATTCACTGCTTCTTCAATGAAGTTCTTGCCAAGTCCTTTGAGATGGTTGATAATGTGTGTGAATCTCTTTTGCATTTCCATTATTGATTCTCCTTGGAACATTCTGAATGTCTCATACTCTTGAATGAGTGTGTTCTTCCTAGCTCTCCTCACCTAAGCAGTACCTTCATGAGTTACCATGATGAGCTCCCATGCTTCTTTTGCTGTTGTGCAAGCTGATATCCTGAAAAACTCATCAGAATTCAAGGCAGAGTGTATGATATTCAAGGCCTTAGCATCATTTTCAGCCCTCCTAATCTCATCCATGTCACTTTCTCACTTTTTCCCGATTCAATCTTATCTTGAATTACAAGAACGTATCAGAGATATAATTAGCGAAAAACAAAGGAAAATTGTAAAGCAAGAAAACAATGAATTAAAAGAGATAAGATAGAGAAGAGAGTTTAGACAGAGATTTATACTGGTTCGGCTTTCGGCCTACATCCAGTCCCAATCCAACAATCTGTTGCGATCGGTTTTCCACTATAAAGATTCTGTGTTCAATACAACCACACTGCACAAACACAAAAACAAATCAAATACTCACAACTATATGTTCTTCACCTAAGAACATATCTTGATCCTTGATCCCTTCAAGAATCAACCTTTGAGAGTACCTCTCTCAAAAACTCATCAACTCTTCCAAGAGAATACCTTTCTCTTCAGAGTTTAAACCAAAAAGATTACAAAATATAAAGATCAGATAAGATTACACCTGTTGTGTATGCACTGATCAATGATATCATCCAAACAATTCAACCTTTCACACAGCCTTCATCTCAAGAGAAATCTTTGAAACTTTGAAGAGAATTCTTGTAAAAACTAGTGTTTAGCTCTTCCTTTCTTTCTTGGAAAACTCAAAAAGATCTCTCTTCTGAAAACAATTCAAAGAGGTTTCAATTTAAAGCAGTTTCAAAATCATTTGAGATGAATTCTGGTGTGGTAATTGATTACTGGATTGTGGTAATCGATTACTCTAGAGAAATTTGCCTTCCCCTGTTTCTTCAAGCACGAAGTAATCGATTACTATGGAGTGGTAATCGATTACCCCAGAGCAGTTTGGGTTCCCCTGTTTTCTGAATCTGTTGGTAATCGATTACAGCTATATGGTAATCGATTACTTAAGCTTAAAACCTTTTTAAACCAAAGTTTTTGATTTCTTTCAAATAAAATGGGGTTCCAAAACTTCTCTAGCTCAAATCACAAGAGTAAAAATAAATTTTCTATGAAACGATTGAATAAAAACCACACTCAAAGTCTAAACTAAAACAATCAATACATTTTAAGCTCCTATATACAATCTATCACAAAGATCAAAAGTACAAGTATATCAAAACTAAAATTAGGGATGGCTTCTTCAGCTTCAAGTCCAACAATGACTAACTGGGATTGAGGGGTGACACGAGGTCGTACTCGTGCAAATTAAAACAATTAAATGCAGTATACTAGGAAGTGACTCCTAGGTCGTCTCTCAAGGACCATCAATTGATTTCTATCAAAGACAAGACACGAAGTGGGGGGAAATTTCAGGCTTACGGAAATTTAAAGCAATTAAAGCAACTAGACAAAATCAATAACAACAATTACAAGAGAACTAAAGACACCAATCCGATCTCTGTCAGATCCTAATTTCCCTCACCGGTTCAACAAAATAAGAGCATGTATTTATGCAGTGTGTTGGAACCGAAATCTCTGCGTTTCAACACCAAACTAGCGCTCTGAAATCTCAGAGAGTTTTCATCGAACACTCGGTGGCCTTTCAACTCACACAATCGCATGAGAGCACACAACTTGGTTTCGAATCCCAAAATTAGTTCGCTGCATTCGTTATTGATCAACAACGAAAGAGTTCAAAATCCGAATCCAACACATCAATCAACGTAGTAAATCCGAAATTATGAAATCTAAAACAAATGCTCATTCAACTTAGAAACGGAGAACCTAAGGAAATTTGGGATCCTTTTGAGATCGAATTGGTTGATGAAATTAGTTACTCATACTTTTAATTAAACTTACTACCAAATGAAATTCCATAACAGAATTTAAAAACATAATGAACAAGACCAAAAAATGATATCAAAATGCAATAAACCAATTAATTATACAAGTGCAGTAACAAAAATGCAGAAAATGAATTGGAACAACAATTGGACAGCAAGTGCAGTAAATTAATTGGAACATCAAAACGAATTGGAACAACACAATATAATAGGCAATGAAATGCAGTGCAGAAACGTAATTGAATGGAACAATAAACTGAATTCAAAATTGCAGTAAAATGAAAGTGGAAAACAACAATGAAATTTCAATTGGACAACAAAACGAAAATGGAAATATAAGCAAATTGTAATTGAATTGAAAGAGGGGATAAGAGAACAAACTGCAACTAATTGGAAATGGAATGCAATTCTAAACAGCAGCAAAGAGAAGGGAGGACCATCAAAGAAAATGAAGAAGAAAAGAAAAGAAGAGGAAAAGAGAAGAGAGGAGAGAAAAGGAGAGAACCTAAAACTAAAACCTAAGACTACCAAATGAAAAAAAACTAAAACGTGAATTGTGTTGCAGCCCCCGAATTGCCTCTGTCCAGCCCCTTTTAATTACAATTGGGCAGCCCTCATGTGCAGGGCACATGCCAATTTAAGTGCAAAAGGGTCTCATGTTCGATTCCCACATTCAGCAAAACAAGAAAAAGAATTAATTGCATGATTTACATAGCCTAATTGCTGAAATTCCCGTCCAGACTTCGTGGTCCAACTTCAAGGCCATATTCACCCAAGATGCAATCCGAATTGGCTCTTCATGTCTTCATGACTTTTGTAGCTCTGTCAATCCTTTTTAATTCGATATAAAGTGGAGCTCAAAAAGAGATCTGTAGAGGGAGTTATGCCTATTTTACCGAGACTGGTCAAATCCTTAAATGCTGGAATTTTCATAACAGTTCATATGCTGCATTCAAAGACATTTTTACACCAGATACACTCCGACTGGGAACTTTATGTCTTCATAAATGTTGTAGATCTTTGAGTCCTCTTTAATTTGACATAAAATTCAGCTCAATCAGAGGTCTGTGGTGAAAGTTATGCTCAGTTTGCTAAACCTTGTCAAATCTGAATAACAATAACGAATTAGACCAAATTTATCATTTAAAGCCAAAATGAGCCTAAACTCATAAATACATTAAATCATACTAATTGATTCTTAATCATGTTGTATTAGGATATAATAAATGCAGAGAAAATGATCAAAATAACGACTCATCAAAATCCCCCACACTTATTCTTTTGCACTCCTGGGCAAAATCAAGTCATAAGAAAACATGAACTTGGATAAAAGATCATCTGGTCTAAGCTATTTCATATTTTTCAAAATAGGTATGAACACAACAATCAGAGCATAATCAATCTAGAGATTACATATCACAGTGTTGAATAATTCCTATTTCAGATAGGATAAATCAGATATTGAATCAGTCATAGAAGTCAATCATAAGCAATGGCCTCACCAGAAGTGTATCTCTCAAACTCTAAAGTGTATAGGCAAGTGTTTAGTCTAAGACCATTAAAATGAAAATTATTTTATCATAGGCTTGCAATTATTCTAATTCTCTACCACTAACAATCATAGTCATGTATGATTCAAGAGGACTTGCAAAGGTTGTAGTGGGGCTAAGGATGAGGTTTGATAAATATGGTTCAGTGACTACTATTTCACAGATATTGAAAAGAGCATCAACAGATTACAAAAGATATCACAATTACATAATAAACCTGTGAAGTCTCCAATTCAACCACTGCTCAAGTATTCAACTTATTATCCACACTTATTTTTGTTAAAAGTTTGCTATTTTCTGTTTTTTTTTTTTTTTTAACTTAACCACATTATACCATTTTCACAACTCAAACCCAAATCATATAACTCAAATATTCCACTCCCCCACACTTAATTTTTCTGCAAGTCCCGAGCAGAGACCCCCACACTTATCTGCTTCACAATACCAAAAGATAGGCAATTCAATCAATATCTGTAAAATCAGGACAACATTGTTTTATACTTAAGGCTTGAAATGCAGTTACTCAAAGAAAAGGTTTTAGGCTCGAAGGGGCTAGCAAGGGATATAATGCAAGGTAGGCTATCTGGTCAAGTGGAAAAAATAGAAATGAATGCCTCAATCATAATCATGCACTATGTGATAAAATGCAGCTTCGAAAAGAACGAAAACAAGTTCTGAAAAACAACATTCACCAATGGCATATATCACACTGAAAGAAAGAGAATGGCATAAAGATGAATCCATTCAAAACAGGCTCAAATAACTCACAGGTTCAAATCGCCAAGTACTTATCAAAGATAATACAAAACCAATCCATACTGAGACCAATCCATAATCCATCGAGGAATATATCAACACCACAAAATAATCTAAAAATCAACTTAGCTCGATTCGTTCAGATTCATATAATGTAGATATAATAATAGTCAGACCAAAATCACAAAATATCCAAATAAATAAAGCATGGAAATCCTAATTACTTTTATTTCTTCCTAATTACAGAAGGTGGATAGATAGGAAATGGATAAATAAAATGGAAAAGAGTGGAGGGAGAAAAGAAAACTCCTACGCTCAAAGCGGCAAAGTGATGCGGGTTGTTCAATGGTGCTTCCAGATTAAGCTTTAGCTGCCCATTCACCATGAATATGCCCTTAGTACCTTCAAGAAATAAGCGCCCACCTGGATCAAATATCATCCAATCATCTACAACAATATGTAAATCATTATTTATCAGTGCAGATGATTGATGGTGCAAATATGTTCTATTAGTGCATGGTGGTGGTAGGAACAATTTAAATGCCATAATTTTAATCTTCCTTTTGTTCATTTTAATCTTGGCATCAATTTTGATCAATTCTAATGTTTCACTTATTATCAAATCACAGAACATGGAATATTGAACATCAACATCAACAACACAATTTAAAAGAGAGAGTAAAGAATTAGATAGTTTCAAGATAGCATGGTTATTCTCTACTCCATCTATAATGTGTGTAGACATTGATTCGCCAATAAGTGTAGGAGCTTGCAATCGATCCTCCATTGTTAACTTCTCTAACGACCTACAAGAAAATGTAACATCATCAGAGCAAAAGTCACTAGGGATAACTAAGAGGTCTAAATTAGCAAATCCAATTATAGCCCAAGCTTTAATTCCATAACAATCTAAAGTGAAACAGTTAGTGTTTTTCATTTTGCAGTTAGACAGAGTATCTAATGATAAAGAAATCTTCCCTAGTAGTTTCTTTGATTTCTTGGATACTTCATTGTGTGAGCTCCAAGGAAACTTGATGGATAGTTCTCCACTAGGTACTAAGACATGAGGATTTCTGTAAGGAGGGTCACAAACAGCTTCACCTTGTGCCTTGAGTTCTCTTACATCACCTGTCAAATGAGTATCAGCATAAACAAAGGAAGGATTAGTATAAACAATTAAATCATCACATGTTCCCTTCTCTTGCTCATCTGTCACTTTTCTCTCTTCCATGTCTTTTTCTCTCAATTCTTGTTCTTGCAACTCTTTCTCTTCAGCCACAACCTCCATGGAACTTGTCTTTTCTGGTTGTATAGATTCCACCATTTGCTTACCAGACCCCAAATTAATATCCTCCTCAATCTTACCATTAACATTCATATCAGAGTCTTCTTGTGAGGGTAGCTTGATGAATGTTTGAGGTTGGCCCAAATTAATTGTATCAGATAACTGACTCGTCTGAGTTCGAAGAGTCTGAAGAGCCTGAATATTGTCCTCAGTTACCTGCATATACTGCTTGATTAATTCTTGCAACGAAGGTTGCGGTTGGGCTGGTGGTGGTGGTGGTGCAGCATGATGAAAATGTGATACATGATGGTTGGGCTGCTCCTGCCAATCTTGTCTCGGATGGAAAGTAGAGTAATCATATGAACTCTGATAGCTTTGATCTCCCCACCCGGGACTGTAGGAATAAGAGTCAAACTGCTGCTGGGGTATGTTCCAAGGATTACTGAAATATTCTTCTCGCTGGCAAATCTTGTGTCGGATGAGAGTAGGAATAATCATGTGGACTTTGATAAATTGGATCTCTCCATCCAGGATTATAGGAATAAGGTCATATTGTCTTGAGGTATGTTATGAAAAGTTCTACTGGGTAGTAGGATCGCTGAAATATGCATCTCGCTGCAATAGTTCCCTAATAGTCCTATTATCCATGTTAAATTTTTTTTATTTTATTTATTTTTTTTTTAAAACAAGGACCAAACCAAGAGTCTCTGATATTTTTCTACTAAAATATAGATTGAAATAAGTTGGCACACAAAATTTCAAGCAAAAATAACAACTCTAGCTATCAAAATTGGAAATCACAATTAATTGAAAAAAATTACTATTCACCGGATGTTCACATTGGTCCGACTTGTTCACGTTAGCATGTTGTCCTGCATTGTTCATAGTAGCAATTTTTTTTTTTTTTTTTTTTATTATTATTATTTTTTTTTTTTAATTTTTTTTTTTTTAATTTTTTTTTAATTTTTTTTTGAAATTGGAAAATGCAGAGAGTGGAATATGCAGATGCAGAAACACAGTGTATAGATGCAGAAACGAAAATATGCAGGAAAAACAGATTTAAATTGCAGAAAAAGTGTTGCAACTACTAGCTAACATCTAAATGAAAATTCACACAACACAACATGAAAATTCGTAGAAGAAAAATCCTATGATTGGTGCAAGATATCGATCGAGAATGTAATATGCAGATGTGGTTCTGAACATATATGACAGCAACATGCAAATTCAGATTGTGAACCAAAAATGCATACCATATCACCAAAGTATGTCAAGCCTAACACAAACAAATGCAGCAGATGGATCATGACGAAAAAAAGAAACGAAAATTGACAACCACTTGCAGAAATCAAAATGCAGATTCAGATTTTACAACAAGGTTCCAGCAAGATTTCAAATGACAGAATTATGCAGTAACAACATTCAAAGGCACAAGATGGCGCATATGGCACCCATGGTTAGCAAGTATAGCATGTATCAAATATATGGTGTTCTCAAATATGTGAAACATGAAAACAAGGGTGCATTCATGGCTGCAATGTACTGTGACAGTGAGAAAACAAGGCATAACCCACGGACCAACCAATTATCAAAGCCAAACAAGCATGAAAATCAAGTGCAAGTTTGCTGGAAATTTTCAGAATTGTCACCAAATCTGCCCAAACTTGTGAAATTTTTTTAGCATACCAAATGAGCTTGGAAAATTATGAAACCTTCCAGTTGAGCTTATATATATGTTAATTGAATGATCAAATGCCTAGAATTCAATAAAACAACTTTTAACCCCTTGAACCAACCACAAACCCGAAACTGTCACAAAATCAGCAAAACAGTCACTAAGCTGGAATTTAAGGCTTGTAAATTGGCTCAAAATGACTTGATATTTTGGGAATTGTTTTGGTTGATCTTAAGGAACAAAATAAGCTCAAATTAAGGTGCAGGGTAGCCACAAATAAGGTCCAAATGCAAACCAAATGCAGAAATCATACCAAATGACAAAGCAAAATTACAAGAAAGGCAAAATGCGTAACACTAAGATCTTGTAGCCTCCTTGTTGTTTCCTCTTCACACTTGACTCTTACTTTGCTTCCAAGTTCCAAATCTGTCAAAAATTTTCCAGATTTTACCAAGTTAGGATATTCCAAAATTAGTCACAAGTTAGAAGGGAAAACAAACTTAAAAAATCTTTGTAGTTGTGATGCTTAGTCTCCCTCCTTCTTAGTTCATTTGGTCACTTATTTTGGCTCAATCTAACTTCAAAACCTGCACTTGATAGCAAGCTATTTTATGGTAATGCACCAATGAATTCCTTCCCAAAAATCAGATTTCAAACCTCAAGTTCACACTTAGTTGACTAGGCAAGTTTAAGTGCTTTCAATATGTGTGAAACCCCAAACTGCAACAGATTTGGTTAGCCAAAACAGCAATGTCCAAAGATGTAAATTGATGCAGCAACTATTAACTATGCAGCCAATAAAATGCAAAGAAAAAGAAAATTGAAAACTGCAGTAACAACGAACAAAGTGACACAGATGCAATGCAAGAACTAGATGGCACTTATGCAGCAAGAACTAGATGCGAGAACAACATCTTTGTCATGCATGATAGATGCGAAACGTGCTACCAAGATGTAGAACATCTTGAAACAGATGCGAGATGCAGAAATGTGCAAGCAGAAAATGATCAAAACGAAAACACACACACACACTAACAAGAAACACACTCAAATATGCAGAAAACGGATTATGCAGTGCTTTTTTATTGGGTTGCAGCAACTTGATTCAACTTGCTTCAACTATATAGATGAAAGGCAACCCACAAAACAGAACACTAAAACAGTAAATAACACTAACAAAACACACTAACACTACCAACTAACACACATGACGACAAACTCACATGACAACAAATTGTATACTAAAGGTGCAGAGTTATGCAGAAACAACAACTAACAGTGACAGTGAATGGCAACACTAACAACACTCATACAAACACACTAACACTAGAACATGACAGAAAATGCTAACACATGATACAATAGATGACAGAACAGAACACCACAACACACATAACAACAGCAACACAGGACAACACAATACGACACAACACAGAACAACTCTTTGATAGAAACCGATGGTCCCCAACAGCGGCGCCAAATTTGACACGAGGTCGTACTCGTGCAAATTAAAACAATTAAATGCAGTATACTAGGAAGTGACTCCTAGGTCGTCTCTCAAGGACCATCAATTGATTTCTATCAAAGACAAGACACGAAGTGGGGGAAATTTCAAAGCTTACGGAAATTTAAAGCAATTAAAGCAACTAGACAAAATCAATAACAACAATTACAAGAGAACTAAAGACACCAATCCGATCTCTCGTCAGATCCTAATTTCCCTCACCGGTTCAACAAAATAAGAGCATGTATTTATGCAGTGTGTTGGAACCGAAATCTCTGCGTTTCAACACCAAACTAGCGCTCTGAAATCTCAGAGAGTTTTCATCGAACACTCGGTGGCCTTTCAACTCACACAATCGCATGAGAGCACACAACTTGGTTTCGAATCCCAAAATTAGTTCGCTGCATTCGTTATTGATCAACAACGAAAGAGTTCAAAATCCGAATCCAACACATCAATCAACGTAGTAAATCCGAAATTATGAAATCTAAAACAAATGCTCATTCAACTTAGAAACGGAGAACCTAAGGAAATTTGGGATCCTTTTGAGATCGAATTGGTTGATGAAATTAGTTACTCATACTTCTAATTAAACTTACTACCAAATGAAATTCCATAACAGAATTTAAAAACATAATGAACAAGACCAAAAAATGATATCAAAATGCAATAAACCAATTAATTATACAAGTGCAGTAACAAAAATGCAGAAAATGAATTGGAACAACAATTGGACAGCAAGTGCAGTAAATTAATTGGAACATCAAAACGAATTGGAACAACACAATATAATAGGCAATGAAATGCAGTGCAGAAACGTAATTGAATGGAACAATAAACTGAATTCAAAATTGCAGTAAAATGAAAGTGGAAAACAGCAATGAAATTTCAATTGGACAACAAAACGAAAATGGAAATATAAGCAAATTGTAATTGAATTGAAAGAGGGGATAAGAGAACAAACTGCAACTAATTGGAAATGGAATGCAATTCTAAACAGCATCAAAGAGAAGGGAGGACCATCAGCAAAATGAAGAAGAAAAGAAAAGAAGAGGAAAAGAGAAGAGAGGAGAGAAAAGGAGAGAACCTAAAACTAAAACCTAAGACTACCAAATGAAAAAAAACTAAAACGTGAATTGTGTTGCAGCCCCCGAATTACCTCTGTCCAGCCCCTTTTAATTACAATTGGGCAGCCCTCATGTGCAGGGCACATGCCAATTTAAGTGCAAAAGGGTCTCATGTTCGATTCCCACATTCAGCAAAACAAGAAAAAGAATTAATTGCATGATTTACATAGCCTAATTGCTGAAATTCCCGTCCAGACTTCGTGGTCCAACTTCAAGGCCATATTCACCCAAGATGCAATCCGAATTGGCTCTTCATGTCTTCATGACTTTTGTAGCTCTGTCAATCCTTTTTAATTCGATATAAAGTGGAGCTCAAACAGAGATCTGTAGAGGGAGTTATGCCTATTTTACCGAGACTTGTCAAATCCTTAAATGCTGGAATTTTCATAACAGTTCATATGCTGCATTCAAAGACATTTTTACACCAGATACACTCCGACTGGGAACTTTATGTCTTCATAAATGTTGTAGATCTTTGAGTCCTCTTTAATTTGACATAAAATTCAGCTCAATCAGAGGTCTGTGGTGAAAGTTATGCTCAGTTTGCTAAACCTTGTCAAATCTGAATAACAATAACGAATTAGACCAAATTTATCATTTAAAGCCAAAATGAGCCTAAACTCATAAATACATTAAATCATACTAATTGATTCTTAATCATGTTGTATTAGGATATAATAAATGCAGAGAAAATGATCAAAATAACGACTCATCAAGGGGAGAAGTTGTTCAATTTCTTAATATATCATGATTGAAATAATTTGACCTGATTGGATCTTATGTCTAATATTCACCCGACTATGTTTTGAAAATAAAATTAAAAAACTTGTACAAATATTTTAAAAAATAATTTAACCTCATTCTTATATTTTCATCTCTACGTAAGTATAATTTATAAGGATTGCAAATATCCAAGCTCGGGAGATAGATCTAGTTAAATGAGATTTTCCAATAATAACAATTCATGAAGAACAGATCCTAAAAAAGCAAGGTCGTTGAAGGCAACAGACTCATCAATTCAAATGATTAGTTTATTAATTAATAAATTTATATAACTTAATTAATTTAATTAATTAACTATTGCCAGAAGAAAAATTACACATGAAGGATAACTACGCTAGTCATGGTCATGGACTCCATACACTAGTACGAAAATGGCATATTAAAACGCGCACACCACTACGGTTCATAGATAACGGTCGTAGTGTGTGGCGCGGTGGCATTTTTGTAATGTTGAGGTTACAGACTACGACGGTTCAATTGGGAACCGTCTTAGTCTGTCATATTGTGGCACTTTTGTAATTTTTTGTGTACAGACTACGACGGTTCAAATTAGAACCGTCGTAGTCTGTATTGTGCATAATATGCAGACTACGACGGTTCAATTGGGAACCGTCTTAGTCTGTCATGTGGTGGCACTTTTGTAATTTTTTGTGTACAGACTACGACAGTTCTAATTTGAACCATCGTAGTCTGTATTATAAACACCTTCTTCGCGTAAACCTTCACTCTCTACTCCTTCCTTCATTCTCCCGCCGCGAGAGATCGAAACCCTCACTTTTCCCCCATTTCCGTCACTGGCCAAACTCAGGTGTGAACTGTTCGCATTCATTAACCCTTCATCCTTCATCCCCACACTCCATTGCCAATCTCCTTCGTCCTTCATGAAATTGCAAACCCCCATCAAGAGGCTTCATAAAGGTGCATGCGTTTCCACTTGATTTTGATTTGTTGATTCGTTTAGGCCGATTGATTTGTGTTTGATTGATTTCTGTTTGTTTGATTTGTATTGGATTGATTTGTTTTGTTGTTGAGTTTTGAGTTGATAGGCTAGTGACACTGACAAGAACTCTTGATGAACAAATGTGTGCGCAATTGATGATTTAGTTGTTTCTAAGTTAGCTGAATAACTGCAATGTGTCTAGTTTTCTCCATCAAAATTTGTGACCCAACTAGCTTTGCGTTTTGAGGAAGAAATAGATCAATGATAATGTTTTTGTGGTCCCTTAATTTATAGATTTCTCTGCTTGAACTTGTACCTATATTAAATCTAATTTCTGGATTAATTTTTCTGATATTGCACATGTTTTTGAACTTAGGTTCATATGTAGACTGATGCCAGAGTTGTATAAACCAGATTCCTTTCCTCCCTGTATGCTTGTCCTAAATTGAATTTTTGTTCAGTTCAGTCTAATCTATTTTATATAGTTTATAGGAAAATTCATTAGAAGAACGAGTTTATAAAAAGTTTTGTCAAAGTAGGATCTCAGAGATCCTATCTCTCATCTAACATGTTGCAAATTCGAAACCCCACTTATCTCCTTGAAGTGAGAAAAATATAAATACTTCCGTAAGCACTCTTTGAAACACCAAGACTTTCCCTGTTTTTAACAGAAAAATCCATGTTTTGTAATTTTTTTTGTGTACAGACTAAAGATATACTAATACCGGACCGTTACTTTTATTCTTTATGTTTATTTGATGGTCATCCAGTAATTGATTAACAATTGATTTTTTATACAGGCACATGGATGATCAGTCACCTGACCCTAACAAAGTATATAGAAAAACCACACGGTTGAAGGAATTAACAGTTAGACGTGGTAAAGGTCAACAGACTCACGTTGATATAGATGTTCGCACGAGCACTGCTACTGGTGATAATGGGCCCATCTTCAGGAGTTATTTGGGCTTCCTTGTCCGTGAGCATATATCTATCCTGACCCCTACTTGGGATGATGTTCCGATGACTCAAAGGAACATGCTATGGCAGGATGTTTTGGTAAGTTCTATGTGATAATTATTTTGTATTCAATTAAGTATTGTATTGCAAAATAATAACAAGTAATTGTGATAATTATTCTTTTTTATAGGTCACTTTTGATATTCCTAATGTGGAGTCCCTAAGGCTGAAGGTCATGTCAGCCATGGCTACAATGTTTAGGCAATGGAAGTCACAACTGACCTGACACATATATAATAAAGAGGATGACAACATTCTTATGCCTAATTATAGGGGCATAGATGAAGAAACATGGGAGAAATTTGTTCAGATACGTTTGTCTCCTGAGTGGCAGGTAATTCACAATCCATATTGGGTTTGACAGATAATTCACCACAATTAATACATGTTTATTTAATAAATGTTTTCTAGCACTGAATAATTAATACATGTTTATTTTATATTACAGGCAAAGAGGAAGAAGGAAAAACAGTGTCAAGCAACAAATGATTATCCCCATATTTTGTCTCGAGGGGGTTATAAAGTGTTGGAGGAAAGGATCTTGATTCAGAAGCAAAGGATGAGGGAAGAAGCAGCTGCAGCTGATCCTTCTTTATCATTTGAGGGTCCCCCATCCCCACCAAAGAGACATGAAAAATGGAAGTTAGCTAGGATGAAGAAGTCAGGCGACTTTACATCATCATCTTCCAAGTTTATTGCTGAAAAGATTGTAAGTTTATTTTTTTTCTTAACTGATTAGATTAATTTTTGAAAATGTTGAATGTTTTAATTAGAATAACAAGTCACAACTATTCCTTATTTGCAGGACTCCCTAGTTGAGCAGAGTAGTCAGGGATCATTTGTCTCACAGGGAAGGGATGACATACTTTCATCTGCCATTGGCAAACCCGAACACCCAGGGCGTGTTCGTGGGGTTGGTCAAGGTGTGGGACTTGTCTCATACTTTGGTAAATCTTCACACCATCGATGCTTTGACTCTGCAATCAGCCAACAAGCAATAGAGTCATTGAGGCAAAGTATCACTGAAGAGGTTACCGCCAATTTAAGGGAACAAATAACACAAGAACTGGCTGCAAAAGTTTCACAGAACATCATGCAGAATTAGCCCTACAAGGTCGTGTCTTGGTATTGGTACACGGCGAGGTGAGGCGACTGTTCGTGTTAGCACGAAATTTAGTTGCTCACCAGAAGGGGGCATCCCTGAAGAAGGTTGTCAATGTGGGTTGTATGTTGAAGAAAACCCAATTAGATTGGTGGCCATTGGAAGAGTTGTAGGGGGCGGAGCAACCATACATGGTAAGCCCATGCGAGATGATGAGGTTAGGGTGACCGTTGACGATGCACATGACCCTGGTGCTCCACTACCCTTGCCTACTGAAGAGGTGCAGGTGGTAGGAGAAGCTGTTGGCACTTTTATTGCATGGCCAAAACATCTTATTAAGCAATTGGGCGAAAAGGTGTGTATTGTTTTTATATTTATTATTAACTTATAATATATTGATCATGTTTCTAACACCTTATTTTATTAGATCAAATCCCCGAAGAAGAAACTTACACCCAAGAAACCACGACCACAGCAGGAGCCAATTGATGATCCTTTACAATCCTTATTGGAGTTGTCTAATAAGATTAGGAGCAAAAGTTTGGAGCTGTATTGGGATAAAAAAATCTTTGGTAGAGAAAATGACATGCCTCTATACATTCACATGTCAGATTGCATGGAGATGTATTCAGGCATGAACGAGATGAACCTAACTCACATGCAATTTTGGATCATGTAAGTGTTTTAACTATTAAATTAATTATGATTCAGTTATTTATTACATTTTATAACATGAACTTCAATATGATTCAGGTATTTGAATAATATTTCAATTGAAATGGGCAACAACAATGTCTATGGATTCATTGAACCACAATCCATATTGGGTTTGACAGATAATTCACCAAATGCCAAGTCATACATCATGGATTGGATTGGCCAATCAAATAAGAGGATCTACCTTGCACCATACCTTCACAAGTAAGATTATTTTATATTGATAGACTTAAAATTTAAACAACAAGTATAAACAATGATTTATCTCCATTGTAGGGGCCATTGGCAACTTATTGTTCTTTGTCCGATGGATCATCTGGCGGTACTTTTTTGTTCCTTGCACAAACCTCTCCCTCCGAAGTTGAAGAAAGTGATTGAAGGGTATGTGTTATTTAATTGTTATCTTTCATTTGAATTAAATTCAATTATTATAGTGTGACATTAATGTATAATTTAATTTAACCAGCATTCATGTTGGACATCATATGCTCACGAGCAATAGCCGTGCCAGACCAAGACTTGATTTTGTAATAACAAAGGTAAAAATGTTACTCTTTGGAAACATAAATACATTATATATTGTTCTAATACAAATAAGGTCTTTAAAGATACATCATTCAATTCTTTGTAGGCTAATAAACAAACCCATAGACCGCAATGTGGATTCTATGTCATGCAGTGGATGGAAAACATAATTCGGATGGGGATAACAGACCATTGGTTAGAGGTACACACTTTTTACCTACAATCGTTTGTTAATTTAATTAATGATACGTACTTGCTAATAACTATTTACTATTTTTCAGACCTTTAGTGACTCAATGCCATTTGCTGAAGAAGCAATTGACTACACTCGCAAGCAATGGGCGACATTTTTGGTATATTGTTCTAAGAAGCAGACTATTGAAGAGTCTTCTGAAGGTGACAATTAGAAGACTCTTGATTTATATTAAACTCTTGCTTTATATTAGTATATTTAGGTAACATTTTTAGTATATTAGTTAATTAAAGGTAGTTTCTGTTAATAGATACAATTGTGTTACTTAGAATTGTTTTTAAGTTAAAGTAAGAGATTAGATTTATAAACCATGTTATTAAATGTAAATTATTATGAAGTTGAGAAATATATATGTATGGATTGGTTGTATGAATTGTCTGATTAATAAACAGGTACAAAAATTATGGGAAAACCGTAGAAATAAATAGAATATTAAAAAAAAAAGTAAGCAGACTACGACGGTTTTCACTATAACCGTCGTAGTCTATTTATTTTAACTAGCAGACTACGACGGTTTTAACATCAACCGTCGTAGTCTGATATAGGTTTTTAACTAGCAGACTACGACGGTTATGTTTAAAACCGTCGTGGTCTGATAAACACAAACTACGACGGTTTTAATGGAACCGTCGTAGTCTGCGAAAACAGACTACGACACCGGATGCTACTATGGTTCTGGAACCGTCGTAGTCTGTATTTTTTAATCGTCGTAGTCTGCATATTATGCACTAGTGATATTCTGGAATCACTTCCTATTATATTATTAATTCAAATACCAAAACATTTATGCTAATCAAATTAGTAAACAACTCTTAGCACATAATGTATGGTCTATACCAAAAACAAAATTGTTTAGTACATTTTATTATACTTAACAATAAATATATAATTTCATTGATCATAATTATAATTAATTGACGCGAGTCATTGAGCCATCAAACCATCAAACGACTTTTTTCACGGGAGTCTTTGAGCCACCAGACGACTTCACTGTTCACACCTATAATGACTCTAGTGATTCCACCAATCCTCTTCGCTCTCGTTTTAACCTCGGACAACTCCAAAAGCAGGTTATTATAAATACAAGTCTATGTGTGTCTTCGATCTCGGTCTTTCCACGAACGCATTAAGTATTTTATTGCGTATATATAACAAAAAAAAATAATAAATTAAATATCTAACAAATTACACATAATTAAATCTATTAAATTTATAAAAAAAATTTGACAATCAAACAAATTATCAATAACAAAATTTATAAAAAATTTAACTACATAACGAATTCTAATAAATTAAATTTATAGGAGAAAAGTTGACAACAATCTTACAAATTATAAACAATCAAATCTATAAAAAAAATTAACTACGTAGAAAATTATAATAAATGAATTTTTTTAAAAAATTAACGATATAACAAATTATTAACAATTAAAACTATAAATAAAATTAACTGTGTACCAACTTACAAAAAAAAAACATCTAACAATTTTAATTAATTATATCTATTGAAAAATTGATTATCTAACATAAATTAAACAATTATATCTATGCAAAAAATTAATTATCTAACAAATTATAAAAAAATTAAATCTATGTATAAATATAAACATCTCACAAATTATAAACAATTAAATCTAAAAAAATAAAAAATCTAACAAATTGCAATTAATTAAATTTATAAAAAAAATTAAGTCAACAAAGATGTACATTTAAATAAGAATTTTGCAAACTAAAAAAACCTCGGAAGAGGATCGATTATGACATCTGAAATAGTGGGTAAAAAGTTTAAAATGGGTCATTTCGCCCATTTTGATAAATAGTCAACTGAAATGACCTATTTTAAATTTGTTGCCAAAGTAATGTGTTGCCTCAAATCCCGTTGCAGTAGTAATCTCCTTGTTTCTCTAGCGTTTCCATACATGCTACAAAATTTGAATTTCACTCAAATTGAAGTCGCCCGTGTAACACCCCCTTCTTATTTACTTATTTTATTTATATTTTGTAATTTAAAGTGGTTAATGATATAGTAGATAAAAGAGAGATTTAGAAAACAATACTTTTATTACATAAGTTTTAAAGTTTATTACAACCAGATTACATAAAGAAAGAGAGTGAAAGTAGTAAGAGAATCAAAGAATAGAAAAAAAAGGATAAGAAACGATTCCTTTACTGCAAGAAACTAAAGAAAGAAAATGAAAGTACCAACAAAACAAAGGATAGAAAAGAAGGATAAGGAAAGGTCCCCTTACTGGTTTCTCCTAGCTTCCTATTCTTCCTCTACTTACTGGCTCCTACTTTGGTTGGAGAGATTTCTTCCTAAGGTGGAGAAAGTATAGAAGGGTTTTTTTGTAGTAAAGATAGTTTGAGAGAATGTAGGAGTATTCTTTGGGTTATGTCTTCATTTGACACCCTTAAGTCCTATTTATAGACTTCCCAAGATATTTCTAGAGAATTGGAGATTGATTCTAAAGAAAAAAATCTTAGTTTCTATGAAAATATCTTAGATTCCATTAAAATATCTTAAAAGGTAAGAAAATATCTTAGTTTCCAAGAAAATATCTTAGTTTCCATCAAAATATCTTAAAAGGTAAGAAAATATCTTAGTTTCTAATAAAATATCTTAGTTTCCAAGAAAATATCTTAGTTTCCATCAAAATATCTTAAAAGGTAAGAAAATATCTTAAAGAGAATTCTAGAATGGTTGAAAAGTCATTACCTTGATCACTTTCGGTAAAATAGGCATAACTTCTTCCACAAATATTGTTTTGGGCTCAGGTTTCTTGCAAATGAAAGAGTATTGACAGAGCTACAAATGTCATAAAGACCCAAAGAGCCAATTCGGATTGCATCTAGTGTGAAATTAGCCTTGAAAGTGGGCCATGAAACAGTGACGTGAATTTACTATACATTTGACCACTCTCGGTAAAATAGGCATAACTCCCTCCACAGGCCTCCAATTGAGCTCCGGTTTGTTTCTAATTAAAGAAGATTGAAAGATCTAGAAATGTCATGAAGACATCAAGAGCCAGTTTGGACCGCATCTGGGGTGAATATTTCCTTGAAGTGGACACATGCAACCAGTGAAGTGAATTCCAGCGAATTGAACATTTTAAATCATGTAATTGCCATTTTATACAAATGTGGGATATGAGATTCAAAATGCAGACCCGTGGGACTTATTTTGGCAGCTGCAAAGCATATAAAGAACACCCAATTAAAAAATGCATTATTGGAGGCAGCCACAAAATACTCCACAATTCATTCCACAAATTTCTTGAATATTACATCCCGTCCCTGAAATGACTTCAATTTAAATTTTGAATTTTATCATTCATGTGAGAACACTTGACAACGGGAAAGTGAAATCATTTCTTCCTGCAACGACTTTAACCCAACACATATCCCAATAAAATAATGACGCGTGGAAATGAATGTTAAAGTCATTATTGTTATTGATGACTTCTCTTAATATGGAGTCGTTGATAAACTTAACGACTTCAACCAAATTATCATTTTAATAAATAGTTTTAAATTAATAAATAATTTTTATAAAATGTTCGTATAAAAATAATTACCCCTTGTTTATTTGTCTCTACATTATTCATAATGAAATTTAAAAATTAATTTAGTTATATCACTTTCTTTTTGTGATATATTTTATTTCTAATCATTCACATCTTAATTTGTTACCATCTCTTTAGTTTCTTTTAAAAGTTAAAATTGTCGAATTCATTATCTCTACTAGATTTACTTTGAATTAAACAACCACTCTATCGTTATCTTTAATATTGAAATTGTTATGGAAAGTGTTATTTCCTCCTAGATCAATAAGTTATTGTGACAGCACAGATTGATTCCTATCGGGGTACAATCAAGGTCGCATATTAAAAACATAAAAGATAGTACGTTGTTTTATAAAATTATACAATCAAGATCGCATGTTGGAAGAATAAAAAATGGCACGTTGTTTTATAAAAATATACAATACTTTCATTGCAAAGGAACCTCTTTAAATACAAATACGTGAGAATTTAGGCACGAAATAGAAAGAAAATATCTTATAGATGTGTAGATACATATACATGTAAAATCCTTCCGAATGCAGAACAAATAGTATTAGAAGCATGGTTGACATGCAAGGTGCGAATGCCTTTAAAAAAAATGATAAAATTTACATCTGGGCACAAATCTGATTGTTAGAATTCACTTATTTAATTCTTTAACCTTTCTATTGTAAATTCCAACATGTTCTATGTTAAACATCGAGTGCGGGCGCGTTAAAAAATATTTTGATTTCAAAATTGTTTGTTCAATTGAATCTGAGGCTAATACTGATTTTGAATTTAAGTATGGTTAACTTTTACATTGAACTTACACAAATTATAGGATGAAACACCTATCAACTTACACAAATTGTAGAGGCCATTCTTCATTTTGTTTTTTTATGTGATGGAAGTACTGTATTTTATAACTTATTATGGGTTAGAGGGGTTAAAAAAAAAAAAATTAATCGAGGTTACATCTATAATGTGGGCCATGACTTATTCGAAAAATATATTATGATTGATCCAGTAAATGTTTTTAGTCTATCTTTATGAAAAAAAAAATCGATTTTAAATCGTATAAATGCCAAACATATATACATAGAGGATATACTTACATATTTTTTTCGTTTCTTTTTCGTTTCTTTTTCGTTTCTTCATTCGAATTATGTAAATATCCGAACCAATAACGATAATGACTTCATATAAAGAGCAATTGATCTACTTAAAGCCCAAAACTCATTTATTTTTTTCGCAAATCATTTTGCTTTGGATGTTTAAGCAGCAATACTTCTTCGTCATTTTATAAAAAATTTCAAATGTTATCTTTTTTTATTTCTTTAAATATTTTAGTTCTAAACGAAGGGAGTTACATATTTACATGGATTCTAATGACAATATTATTAATAAGTACAGATTACATACATAAACATAAAAAGGTTGTATTAGTTAATAAATTATAAAAAGTATAATTTTGATGTTATGCATTACTAGTAGAAACTTTAAAATATTAGTTAATTAGAATATATTCTTGGTCAAACTTTGAAGTTATTTTTAGTTAATTACAAAAATAATCAATCTTAATATAAGAGAATCTTTGATTAAATGACATGTAAAAGACATTGACATTATGTTCTTCTTAAACTATTCTAGAATTACATATTTCATTATAGAAAACATAGAATATGAATTTCTAAGAAAAAGAAAGAGGGGAAACCAATTCTAGTCCCATTGGGTTGCAGCCATCCTAATTAATTAATGTTGTCATCACAAAATACCGTAAAAATATGGGTGAATTATGTGTGACTTTTTAAAACCATGAACATATTATCTTTATAACATTTATTTAATAAAAAATTTCACTAAAGATATAAAAAAATATTACTAATAATAATTTACAATATGGTTCACGTACAATTTTTCTTAAAACGTTACTAAAATAATAGATAATATTTTTGTATATTTTACAACACTTTTTTGTTTTATTGATCTAGCATTTATTTTTTATTTCATTGGTTTTTGCAATATTAGATTTTCCAGAAGCTTCCGGGAGAAGACAAGCACAAAGTGTTGAGTTGAAGAAAGGAGTTTAGTTTGGAGCAACATTTTCCAACCCTCTTTGTTCAAAAAGACAGTTAAATTTAATGTTCTATGGATTCATTCATAGAAAGAAGAGACTGAAATAGAATAAAAAGAAAAAAATTAACTCAAAAAACTTTAAAAATTACGTGACTTTAGTTACACTCCCTAATGCAAAAATAGCTTATGACGTTGATTAAATTCAATCTACAACATTGATTAAAAACCGATGTAAAGAGAATAATCAAAATTTGTTTTAAAAATAATGAATTTTTCATATTAATTGCAGAGGCTCTGTTGCTATTTTACCACGTCACATGTTACGCGTAACCCTAATTTATCACGTGTCAAACTCAAACTCTAATGAAGTCGCAGAAAAAGTTACGATTTATTTACATATCAGTATACCACCTAAACAAAATATGTCATGTATCATAATCTATGATCGTAATTTTTTTTCAACTTCAAAGTCGCAATCTAATTTGCGACTTTATAAAATGACCCTAAACACGTAATATGTTGTAACCAGCTCCATTTCAGAAATAGTTTTAGCAAAAATTCCATTGGGATCAATTAGCCTATTACTTACCTTGTTGAAATCAATTTTCTTTTTTGAAGCACGTCTATGAGTCGTGTCGTTGTTATCTTTCTAATTTGCTTTTGTTTTGTTGTAATCACTTTCACTTTGTGAAAGTAAAACATTATCACGCCATACCTTACTCAAGATAAAATTAATAAAGAAGAAAAAAGAGAGAATTCAAAAGTATATATATATATATATTAAAATTAAAATTAAAATTTTTATTTAAAAATAAGTATATTAAATTTTTTAAAAATCTATAAAAGATATTAAGGTATTTTTAAAACTTTAAAATATATTTAGTTTTAAAATAAAATAATTAAATACTCATTTATTTCACTGTCCACCCATGAAAAGCTCCTTTAGCACAAAGTAGTTGAATATGCATTCACAAAGTTTGATTCATGGTTGATGTTGGAAATAAATGAAACATATGAAAAGAAAAGGGAGAGCACTTCAAATATGCTTTTGGTAAAGAAATATACTTTAATTTCCAGGAAAGTACTTTTCACTATTGTTTGTCACAGCAACGTGCTTCACAACTTTTGCCACTGCACCTTTGGCCAATGATTACCACATATATACTCTTATTACCTGCTCTGATTATTATTTTTTAAAATTTAATTAATGTAATTTATTTCAAATAAAATTATTACGGACAAGCCAACTCCATCTTTGATTTCTATAAACATAAGAACCATATAAAAGGTATATACATACTTCATTTTAGCCTTTAGGTGGTGACAAATATTCTTATGAATTTATTAATATTGATCGGATCTAATCTTAAAAGATCCTTAAGATTCAAATTATTTTTTCAAGTTATTCTACCCATAAATTTTTAACTTGAGATTATTAATCGGATTATTGTTTCAATTTCAATTTAATAGCATTACAAAATTTGATGTTTTAGAAAATTATATATATTTGCTATATAATGTAATTATCATTTCTCATCTACGATCATTACATTATATTTTAATCATAATTTTCATCTATTTTGTAGTTTAATCCCGTTACCTCAATTTCCTTTTTGGAGTTTTATTTGTTGTTTGACTTCGAATGATGAATGTAAACCAAGGGAATAGAAATTAACTCTTTAAATGCAGCTCGATATATAGGTACTCTGTTTTCATTACACCATAACTCATACTTCTTTTCTCTCAAGATTGCCAGTTACATTTTCAAAATCTTACTCTGTTTTCATTACACCATTACTCATTCTTCTTCTTTTCTCTCAAAATGATCAGTTACTTTCTCAAAATGTTGTTTGCAATAATGTTACTCTGCGTTTTCCATGGCCAACCATCCATTCTTGGATTTAACATATCTCAATCTCTCATATTCTATCTTTGGCGGGAGCATTCCTTCCGAACTTGGAAAACTCTCACGATTAAGGTACCTTGATCTAAGTAGAAATATTCTCTATGGAGAAATCCCTTATCAACTTGGAAATCTCTCACAGTTAAGGTATCTTGATCTTCAATGGAATTCTCTAATTGGAGAAATCCCTTATCAGCTTGGAAATCTCTCAGAGTTAAGGTAACTTGATCTAAGTGGAAATTCATATGGAGCACTCCCTTTCCAGGTTGTACACTCTCAGACTTGGTGGCAATTTTGATGTCAGATGGAAGGATGCAGAATGGCTCTCAAATCTCTATTCATTAACTAATCTAGCATTGACATCTTTCCATGATATTGGCTCCTCTAGTCACTGGCTACAAATTATAAGCAAGCTTATTCCAAACTTAAGAGAGTTGAGGTTAGTTGAGTGTTCTCTTTTAGATACCCATCTTCACTCTCTCTTTTATTCACATTACAATTTTTCCACTTCTCTTACCATCCTTGATCTTTCCTCTAATATGCTCACTTCCTCAACATTTCAACTGTTGTTCAACTTTAGCCATAATCTTCAAGAGCTTTATCTTTCTCATAATAACATTGTTTTGTCATCTCCTCTCTGGCCAAACATTCCTTCTCTAGTGATCCTTGACCTTTCTTACAATAATGTGACATCATCTGTCTTTCAAGATGGTTTCAACTTTAGCTCTAAACTTCAAAATCTTAATCTGCAAAATTGTAGTCTGATGGATGGAAGTTTCCTGATGTCATCTACTTCCATTATGAATTCTTCATCTTCCCTCGTCTCCCTTGATCTCTCCTACAATCTGTTGAAATCATCAAATATATTTTACTGGCTCTTTAACTCCACCAATCTTCGTACCCTTCACCTTTCTGATAACTTGTTAGAAGGTCCCATCCCAGATGGATTTGGGAAAGTAATGAACTCTCTTGAAGATCTTTACCTCTGGGGTAACAAACTGCAAGGAGAGATTCCATTTTTCTTTGGGAACATGTGCACATTGCAGAGGTTAGACCTCTCAGATAACAAGTTGAATGGGAGAATTTCTAGATTCTTTCAAAATTCATCATGGTGCAACAGACACATATTTAAGAGTTTGGATTTATCTTATAACCGAATTACTGGCATGCTACCTAAAAGCATTGGGTTGCTATCTCAGTTGGAGTATCTTAACTTGCAAGGGAATTCATTGGAGGGTGATATCACTGAATCACATCTTTCTAATTTTTCCAAATTAAACTCCTTATACTTATCAGAGAACTCTTTTTCTCTGAAATTTGTCCCGGGTTGGGTTCCTCCTTTCCAATTAGAATATTTGAAACTTAGATCTTGCTCCAGTCTCAAACTTCTTTGTTCGAGCTAGATGTGTCTGATTATGGGTTGATTCCGTACCAGAATGGTTTTGGAACAAATTGCAAAATATGGAAGTGTTGGATATGTCTCGCAACAATCTCATTGGTGAAATTCCAAATATATCACTGAAGCTTCTTAACAAACCGTCTATAATTCTGAATTCAAATCAATTTGTGGGCAAAGTTCCGTCATTTCTGCTACAAGCTTCGGAGCTGTTACTTTCTGAAAATAAAATTTCAGATTTGTTTTCATTCTTATGTGATCACAGCGCATCTTCAAACTTGGACACTCTAGATTTGTCAAACAGTCAAATAAAGGGACAACTTCCAGATTGTTGGCAATCTGTAGACTCATTACTGATTCTTGATTTAAGCAATAATATATTGTCAGGGAAGGTTCCTATGACTATGGGCAGCCTTGTCAAATTGGAAGCCTTGGTTTTAGGAAATAATAATTTGACGGGTGAATTGCCTACCACTTTGAAGAATTGCAGTAATTTAATTTTGCTGGATTTGGGTTAAAATATGTTGTCTGGTCCAATACCATCATGGATTGGAGAAAATATGCAAAAATTGATAATCTTGAACATGCGAGGGAATCACTTCTCTGGAAACTTTCCTAATCATCTCTGCCATTTGAAGCACATTCAATTGTTGGATCTTTCACGGAATAAGTTATCAAAAGGAATTCCAACGTGCTTAAACAATTTCACTGCAATGGCAGAAAAGAGCATCAACACAAGTGATAAGATATACAAAGTATATTGGTTCAATGATACATTCTATGAAATTTATGGTGATTTCAGTAGTGGTGTTTACACGTTTAATGTAACATGGATATGGAAAGGTGTGGAACGGGGAATCGGAAGTCCAGAATATTATCTTAAGAGCATTGATCTTTCAAATAATAAATTATCAGGTGAAATACCAAAAGAGGTTGGATTTTTGGTTGGGCTAAATTCTTTGAATTTACCAAGAAATAATTTGAGTGGAGAAATTCCTTCTGAGATTGGAAATTTAAGCACACTGGATTCACTTGACTTATCAAGGAATCATCTGAGTGGGCAAATCCCTTCATCACTTTGTGAAATTGATGGTCTAGGAAAATTGGACTTGTCACACAACTCTCTTTCTGGAAGAATTCCATCAGGAAGGCATTTTGAAACCTATGAAGCCTCTAGTTTTGAAGGAAATGTTGATCTTTGTGGTGAACAACTTAACAAAAGTTGTCCTGGAGATGGAGATCAGAATACAAGAGTGAAGCCTCAAGAACAAGCAGCTGATGGAGACAATTCAGTGTTCTATGAAGGATTATACATGAGCTTGGGGTTGGGATTCTTCACTGGCTTTTGGGGCTTAATAGGGTCAATACTACTTTGGCGTCCTTGGAGAAATGCTTATGTCAGGTTCCTCAACAGATTCACAAAGAATATACATGTATGGCTATGGTGAATCTAGCAAACAATTGTGTCTCAAAGGGAAAAAGGTACGTCCCTTTTTTTTTGGCTCTATCGTTTGCTTTATCTTTGTATGAGTGTTTGGTATTCAAAAAAATTTTAAATGAAATTTTTCTAAATATATTTTTTAGTTAACTCATAATTAAATTAATATAATAACATATTCAAATAAAATAATTCTTCTGTTTCGGAGTACAACAGGACCTTGTTCTATGGTCCATGCTTCCCTAATACTACTTTCGGAACCTTTGATTCGAGGTAAATGCTTCATAAGTGAAACTCCTTTAACTGTATTATTTGATTCTGGTGCTACTCATTCTTTCGTGGCATATTCTTGTGTACAAAAATTGAAACTTCCTGTGTCTTCATTAAACTTTAACTTAGAAGTAAATACCCCAATTGGGACTTCAGTTTTAACCTCCGATATTTGTCTAAACTGTAAAATAAAAATTTGTGATAAAGCTTTCTGTGTCAATTTGATTTGTTTACCCCTTCAGCAAATTGACGTTGTTTTAGGTATGGATTGGTTGTCCACTAATCATGTTTTGTTGAATTGCTTTGACAAAACAATTATTTTTCGAGACCCGGAGGTGAGTAGGGATGTTGAAATTATTTCCATAAATAAAGTTTTAAAATCTTTAAGGGATAATAATACCCAAGTATACCTGATCACTGCTAATAAAACTAAGTCTGAAAATGAAGTGAGTAGTGTGCCGGTAGTAAAAGATTTTGTTGAGATATTTCAAGAAGTAGATAAGTTACCTCTGAAAGAGAAGTTGAGTTTTCTATTGATTTAGTTCCAGGAAAGGACCAATTTCCATAGCACCATATAGAATGTCTCTGTAGAATTAGCGAGAAGTCAAGAAACAGATTGAAGAATTGTTAAACAAACAGTTAGTAAGGCCTAGTGTGTGTCACCATGGGGAGCTCCGGTTTTGTTAGTTAAGAAAAAGGATGGAACCATGAGAATGTGTATAGATTATAGACAATTAAATAAAGTAACTATTAAGAATAAATATCCTTGCCTAGGATTGATGATCTTATGGATCAATTAAGAGGGGCATGTATCTTTAGTAAGATTGATTTAAGATCGGGATATCATCGATTAGGGTAAAATCCGAGGATATTCCAAAAACGCTTTTAGTACTCGTTATGGGCACTATGAGTATTTAGTTATGCCTTTTGGAGTAACTAATGCTCCAGCAGTATTCATGGATTACATGAATCGAATTTTTCACCCTTATCTTGATCATTTTGTAATTGTATTCATTGATGATATATTAGTGTACAGTAAAAATAGGGAGGATCATGCCAAACACTTAAAAATAGTATTACAGATTTTAAAGGATAAAAAGCTTTTTGCTAAATTATCTAAGTGTGAATTTTGGATGGAGAAAATGAGTTTTTTAGGTCATGTGATAAGTCAAGGGGGAATATCTCAGAGATCCCTGTAAGGTACAATCTGTTTTGGAGTGGGAGAGACCTAAAAGTGTAACAGAGATTAGGAGTTTTCTAGGATTAGCAGGATATTATAGGAGATTTATTAAAGATTTTTCTAAAATAGCTTTACCTTTGACTACTTTGACCCGGAAGAACCAAGCATTTATTTGGACCACAGAATGTGAGAATAGTTTTCAAACTCTAAAGGAAAAATTGACCACTGCTCCAGTATTAACTCTACCTGATCCCAAAGAACCTTTTGTAGTGTATTGTGATGCATCTAAAATGGGTTTAGGAGGAGTATTGATGCAAGATGGTAAAGTGGTAGCATATGCTTCTAGACAACTTAAGATTCATGAGAAAAATTATCCAACCCATGATCTAGAATTAGCGGCTGTAGTATTCACACTTAAGATGTGGAGACACTATTTGTATGGAACTAGGTTTGAAGTATTTAGCGATCACAAAAGCCTTAAATATTTATTTAGTCAAAAAGAATTAAACATGAGACAAAGAAGATGGATGGAATTTTTAAAGGATTATGATTTTGAACTTAATTACCATCCCGGAAAGGCTAATGTGGTAGCAGATGCTTTAAGTAGGAAGTCTTTGATTATGTCTTCACTGATGATTAGAGAAATGGATTTATTGGAACAATTTCGAGATCTTAGTTTAGTGTGTGAAACTACTAATACGAGTATTAGATTAGGAGCTTTACAAATTTCTAACATATTTTTGGAAGAAATTAGACAGAAGCAAGAATTGGATCCTTTTCTGAAAACCCAAATGGAAAATTTAAATCAAGGAAAAACTAGTGCATTTAAGATTGGAATGGATGGTATTTTGAGGTTTCAAGATAGAGTTTGTATTCCCAATATACCAGAAGTTAGAAAGACAATTTTGGAGGAAGCACATAAAAGCAAATTAAGTATTCATCCTGGTGCCACTAAGATGTACAAAGATTTGAAAACCATGTTTTGGTGGCCTCGAATGAAGAAAGAAATTTGTGAATATGTGTATTCTTGTTTAATTTGTCAAAAAGCTAAAATAGAACATCAAAAACCTTCAGGTCTGCTACAACCTTTAGAAATACCACAATGGAAATGGGATAGCATATCCATGGATTTTGTGGTAGCTTTGCCAAGAAGCCCTAGGGGATTTGATTCAATTTGGGTTATAGTAGATCGTTTAACTAAGTCTGCACATTTTATTCCTATTAATATTAGGTATTCTTTAGAGAAATTAACTAATTTGTACATAGGTGAGATTGTAAGATTACATGGTGTACCATCTAGTATTGTATCAGATAGAGACCCTAGATTTACTTCAAGATTTTGGGAGAGTCTACATAAAGCTTTAGGAACTAAATTAAAATTCAGTTCTGCCTATCATCCCCAAACTGATGGACAAACTGAAAGAACAATCCAATCTTTAGAAGATTTATTGAGAGCTTGTGTTTTAGAACATAAGGGTAGTTGGGTAGACTTTTTGCCTTTGATAGAATTTACTTACAATAATAGTTTTCATTCTTCCATTGGTATGGCACCTTTTGAAGCTTTATATGGAAGAAAATGTAGAACCCCTTTGTGTTGGACTGAATCGGGGAGAAAGTTTAATTTTAGGACTGATATTGTACAACAAACATCGAGAGAAGATTAAGTTAATTCAGGAAAAGATGAGAACGGCACAAAGTAGGCAGAAAAGTTATCATGATAAAAGAAGAAAAGATTTGGAATTTGATGTTGGTGATCACGTATTCTTAAGGGTAAATCCATGGACTGGTATTGGAAGAGTTTTAAAATCCCGAAAACTTTCACCGCGTTTCATTGGTCCCTTCCAAATAATAAAAAGAGTAGGCCCTGTGGCTTACCAAATTGCTTTACCTCCAATTCTTTCTAATCTTCATAATGTCTTTCATGTTTCACAACTTCGTAAATACATTCCTGATACATCACATGTAATTGAGTTAGATGACATACAAATAAAGGATAATCTAACCTATGAAGCATTACCAATGAGAATTGAGGATAGAAGAATCAAAACCTTAAGAGGAAAAGATATTCCTTTAGTAAAGGTTATCTGGAGAACGGATGATGCAACATGGGAATTGGAAAGTGAGATGCAGAAAAGCTATCCTACATTATTTCAAAGAGGTAAATTTCGAGGACGAAATTTCTTTTTAGGGGGGGAGAATTGTAACACCCTCGAAAATTAATTTTCATAAATAATTTCGTAGTTAAAACATTTACTAAAAAAAAAAAAAAAAAAAATTCTATAAAAATGTGCAAATAGTAATTTACTGTGTAAATAGTAAACTATTGTGTAAATAGTAAAATACTGTGCAAATAGTAAAATACTGTGCAAATAGTAAAATACTGTGTAAATAATAAAATACTATGCAAATAGTAAATTACTGTGCAAATAGTAAAATCATAAAATATAAATTAACGGGTTACACGAATTTTATATAATAATCAAATCACTGTGCAAATAGTAAAAATTACTGTGCAAATAGTAACTTTTGAAATTCTATAAATAGGGCCTAGAATTTCAGTTATAATCACAAAATCAAGAACATTCTCTTAAACTCTCTCTTAGAAATCTCTCTAAATTAGATAGGAGCAAGTAAGTAGGGGAAGGAATAGAGAAGCTAGGAGAAACAGGTAAGGGGAGTTGTCCTTATCTTACTTTACTATTCATGTATGCCGTATTTTACTATTCATGTATATCGTATTTTACTATTCATGTATACCGTATTTTACTATTCACGTATGCCGTATTTTACTATTCATGTATACGTTATTTTACTATTCATGTATACAATATTTTACTATTCATGTATACCGTATTTTACTATTCATGTATGTCGTATTTTACTATTCATGTATACGTTATTATTCATGTATACAATATTTACTATTCATGTATATGGTACTATTCATGTATTCTTAGTATGCTCTGTGGTTGCGGTTTTGTCCGATCTTCCACATCAGAAAAGAACTATTCTTGTTGTTAGGAAAAAGGGTGGTAGTGTGGAAGTGCATGTCTAGGAAAGTTCTGGCTAAGGAAAGACCTGGTTATTAAGGGAATCCATTTGTGATTTCACCACTCTTTCCTGGGAACTTACCTGGTGTACTATTCATGGACTACGGTCACTTATACGTTACTATTCACGTATACGGTACTATTCACGTATACGGTACTATTCACGATACGATCGTTCACGTATACGGTGATCTTGTTTATGGGTGTTTCTTGATTTGATTTTTTTATTGGTGGTTATTGATTGTTTTTGGTATTTTGAAATATGAATGATTTTAAATAATATTCTAGAAAGGGAGGTAAAATTTTCATTCATGCATACATGCCTCAAAAGAGGTGGCCTCGGTCGGAGGGACAGATAATAAACTTAAGCGTGCGTCTTGGTGGGATGCGGACTTGGGGATTTTTATGGTGAGAATTCATTTAATTCATGATGATCACATGATTGTTTATGAGATTCGTGCAACACTGGAAATCCCTGGTCGGTAAAGTTATTCGATGATTACATCGTATTATCTATTATGGTACCACATTGCATATTTTTGGAGTTGAGGTTGGAGCATGCATCATATAGAAATTTCATTTAAGTCATAATTCATTATTTATTTATTTGATTTTGAAATATATCATATTAATATTTTATATGCTATTAATGGAAAGCTCACCCTTGCGTGTTTGTGTCTGTGGTTTGACACCTGTGATGATCCTGAATTTTATTCGGAGGAGCAGATTGACAGGTAGATTCAGTAATCACATGTGGAGATGTCAAGGAATGTTAGCTAACACGAGGATGTAATAGAATAATGTATATATTATAATTGTCACAATATTACGTACCTATGTGACATTTTGTAAATAACCTTTGATGTATGATTGTGATGTGATTTATGTGATGTGTTTTATTTTGGTGACGTTTTGTTAGCAATGAAAAATTATTTTAAGATTTTATTTAAAGAAATCTAAATGAAGGGAAACAATTTCAAATAATAATAATAAATAAAAATATTTTAGCAATGAAATACGGCGGGTCGTTTCAACATTAGCTCTCTGGAACCTCAACTTGCACAACTTTGCAACACAGCTCGCGCGAGTTATTGTTGCTTTGAGAGCACGTCAGTTCTCTAGAGCCCCATCTCACTGAGTCGATAACAACTGCACGCGAGTTGGGATCACAAGAAGCCCAAGTCCATCAAGAAGGTATTTATTCATCTTTCACTAACAACAAAATATATTTTTCCGCCAAGGAAATATAATCACTCTCAGGTCAGGCAATATTCGTAGTTCAGCCCCAAACCTATGGAAGGAGACGTAAAGATCGCTCAGCTTCTTTAGAATTTGATCACCTATGTACTCTCTTTCTTGTTATTCTTGTGTTGTTCCCTCTATTAGCATATGCTAAATCCCTCTTTGATTGTGAGAACGATGTAACCCTAATTATTTCTAATGTGATTCTCGATGTTATTCAATATATGATTGGGCATTTATTACTTCTATGTTTAATGTTGTTTGTTAACTGACCATTAATAAATTGATCGTAAACTTAGGGGAACTTTGAGAAAAGAAATCTAGGTGGTATTGTAGAAATAACCATTACTACGCTAGAGTCCTAAAGATAGGAGTAGGTAGTAATGTGGACATAACCTGACAATTACCACTGGATTCACAGATCTAAACCCTAATTGACTTAGTATTAAATCAAAAGATTAATTAATCAAGTTAATCTAGGCATTGTAGGTGGTCCTGAGAGGGACGGTTACGAGGGTAGGAATATGATCCAACCAAGAATATAATTCGAATAATAGAGAGGAGAATATTACAATAATTAATGGTGAGATCGGGACCACAAACGCTTCTTAAATTGTTTACATCCTTCCTTTAAATAATTTTTCTCTCATCAACTTATCAAAACCTTCTTGAAATAGTAAAATTAAATAAAATAAATCCAAGTTTCTTACCCTTGTGGGATCGACAAACTCCATTCTAAAAATACTTATTACATGACGGTTGTGGTATACTTGTCAGAGCTAGCAAGCGTTGTACTCATCGTTTACCTGCTATAACTGATTTTTTTTAAACTTTAATAGTATATATTATATAAATTCATCCGGTTAAAAATCAAAATTGACCTATTGTTATGCGAAAATCTAATTTGGTGCTTTTGCATGTTTATCAATATAGAAATTATGCTTTTGTTTGCCAGATTTGAGGTAGGGTGATGATGTGGCTATGTACAGGGAATGGTCCTTAGTTCTAATGGTTGAGCTCGGATCATTTCCATAGAATTTATCTGCAATCCTCAATAGAGAGGGTGGTACCTGATAACTCACAAAAGTGAGTTATTATTTTTATACTTTTTTTACTGTATAAATTGTCCTTTAAAAACTCCTAAGCAAGCTAAAACAACCACTAAATGCTCTAATTCATAATATTTTGTGTTAGGACTTGTTAATGGTTTGTTTAAGTATTTCAGGTTTAAAAATAGCCAAAAATAGGAGAAAACGTGCTAAGGAATACAGCTCTCGCGAGTTAGGACTTAACTCGCGCGAGTTGGAGCTCTAGTGAAGACAAATTGCTCTAGTGAAGACGAGGGTTTGTGATTTTTTTTCCGTTCAAAAATCACATTATGACGAGGGTTTGTGATTTTTCTCCTGTTAAAAAATCACACTGTGCAGAGAGTTTGTGATTTTCTTTTTCGTTCAAAAATCATACTATTACGAGGGTTTGTAATTTTTCCGTCCAAAAATTACAAATAATGAATTTTATTCCAATGATATCGTGGACTAGGTCTTGAAATACCGAACCACGTTAATCTTTTATGTATTATTTTTCTTTCTCCTTTATATTATGTTTTCAAGTAGACTGAATTCCTAACAAGTATTTTAAATATGCTTTTGGTAAAGAAATATACTTTAATTTCCATTAAAGTACTTTTCACTATTGTTTATCACATCAACGTGTTTCACAACTTTTGCTAGTGATGATTACCGCATATATACTCTTACAACTTTATTTCACACCAAACTCAAATACGCAGCCAATCAGTCAACTCACTCATAGAATATATACGTATTTCTATCACTTCACATTTTATACATATACATATTTCTCTCTCTTCACATTTTATAATTGGTTATTTGCGTAACTTAGTTGTCTACCAAATATTTTTTATATTCTTATTACCTACTCTAATTATTATTTTAAAATTTAATTAATGTAATCACATCAACGTGCTTCACAACTTTTACCAGTGATGATTACCGCATATATACTCTTACAACTTTATTTCGCACCCAACTCAAATACGCAGCCAACTCACTCATAGAATATATACGTATTTCTATCACTTCACATTTTATACATATACGTATTTCTCTCTTTACATTTTATAACTGGTTATTTGCGTAATTTAGTTATCTACCAAATATTTTTCATATTTTTATTACCTACTTTGATTATTATTTTAAAATTTAATTAATGTAATTTAATTCAAATAAAATTATTACGGACAAGCTAACTCAATCTTTGATTTCTATAAACATAAGAACCATAAAAGCCATAAAAGGAATACATACTTCATTTTAGCCTTTATGTGGTGACAAATATTCTTATGAATTTATTAATATTGATCGGATATATTCTTAAAAGATCCTTAAGATTCAAATTATTTTTTCACGTTATTCTACCCATAAATTTTTAACTTGAGATTATTAATCGGATTCTTGTTTCAATTTCAATTTAATAGCATTACAAATTTTGATGTTTTAGAAAATTATATGTATTTGCTATATAATGTATTTATCATTTCTTATCTACGATCATTACATTATATTTTAATCATAATCTTAATCTATTTACCTCAAAAGTCAGCCGTTCAACCATTTTAAATAGAATATAACATTAAATAAATTTTAATATTACGAAAATTTCATATAATTTCTTACCTACGATCAATCACCTATCTCAGCTATGATTTTCTATAACCTTAAGAAAACTTAAAGATTATAAAAATTTTATATAGCTTATGAAATTGAAATAATTAAATAAACAAGCTAAAGATAACTTATTACAATAAAACTAAAAATAAATTTTATTTAATTTTTATGAACAATATTTATGTCATGATCTAAACTTAATCCATGACTTGCATGTAAAGTAATATTACCTTAGCTTGACAAAACCACATCTAAAATACTTAGGAAATTATATATACATAAAAATATATAAATCTAATATTTAAAAATAGAGGCCACGCAACACAAAATAAAAGATATATAAATCTAACATTCAAAAATAGAAGTCACGCAACACAAAATAAATCTGTGACATGGTTATACTCATTAAACATTAGCTAGTAACAATTTACATGATAAGACTCCCTTTATATCTCTAGCTGCATATGGAGTCACTAACAAAAAAAAGAAACCTGTACATCAAGTGCAATGGAGTGTCCTACTAAAAGAAGATGAAGAATTTCCTAGGTACACTAATAAGACCAAAGAAGTCAATTACTTTGCCATTTAAGAATCTAGGAAAAACATGGAAGAAAAATGGTTAAGTCATGAAGAGTTAATGAGAATATAAAATACAAAATGGATAGGAATGAAGAAAAGAAAACAAGCGAAGATTTATTTATTTTTAAATCAAGAAGGAAAACTTAAGAATATATATTTAATAAATACAATTCTTAACAACATATTCAGAAGTCATAATTAAGATTGTGAGACATTATAAGAACTTCCACTCTACCATGAACACATAGATCGAATTATTTCTTCGTTGTGGTGAACGATAAGCATAGGACTTTGGCGTTTAACCCACCAAGAGGCTATATTATCTTTTCGTTGTAACAAATGGAGAATAGAAATGACAATAAACATTCAGTCATAAACTACATTATATCTTCATTAGAGTAAACGGAAATTAATTTCACTAAAATGAAAACAATTTTCTGATCAATAAAATGAGAAGGGAGGGGGTTTCCGGTGCTTTTAATAAAAGGAGGGGTTCGAATTTTTTTTTTCCCTTTTTTTAATGAAACGGTTCGCTTCAATTTATGTCATATATATTATTGTTTTGAATTTTAAATAATATTTAATATTATAAAAAAGTAATATTCATTTATTTATACTTTATCAGATATCAATTATGAGTCAACTACGCGTGAAGACCGGAAAGGTATTCCACAAACATTTATCTTTGGACTGGATGAGTGCGATCACTTATTTGTTGCTTGACTTCTTTTCTCTCAAATTGGGCAGTTACTTTTTCAAAATCTTACTCTGTTTTCATTACACCATAACTCATTCTTCTTCTTTTCTCTCAAAATGATCAGTTACTTTCTCAAAATGTTGTTTGCAATAATGTTACTCTGCCTTTTCCATGGCCAACTATCCATTCTTGGATTCAACTCTCCATCACAAGTCAAATGCATCCCGACTGAGAGACAAGCACTCCTCAACTTCACACAAGGCCTCTTTGATGACTATGGCATGCTTTCTACATGGACCAACCTTGATTGCTGCAAATGGAAAGGCATTCAATGTAACAATCAAACAGGTCATGTTCAGATGCTTCATCTCCGTGGTCAGTATCCTCAATATTTGATAGGCCGTGCAATCGATCTCACTTCATTGATTGCCTTGCAAAATATTCAACATTTGGATCTCAGCCATAATGATTTTCAAGGGAGTCGCATCCCACGACTCATGGGCTCCTTCTCAAACTTAACATATCTCAATCTCTCATATTGTTTCTTTGACGGGAGCATTCCTTCCGAACTTGGAAAACTCTCACGGTTAAGGTATCTTGATCTAAGTTACAATCCTTATCTCTATGGAGAAATCCCTTATCAACTTGGAAATCTCTCAGAGTTAAGGTACCTTGATCTAAGTGGAAATTCATTTTCTGGAGCACTCCCTTTCCAGGTTGGGAATCTTCCCATGTTGTACACTCTCAGACTTGGTGGCAATTTTGATGTCAGATGGAAGGATGCAGAATGGCTCTCAAATCTCTATTCATTAACTAATCTAGCATTGACATCTTTCCATGATATTGGCTCCTCTAGTCACTGGCTACAAATTATAAGCAAGCTTATTCCAAACTTAAGAGAGTTGAGGTTAGTTGAGTGTTCTCTTTTAGATACCCATCTTCACTCTCTCTTTTATTCACATTACAATTTTTCCACTTCTCTTACCATCCTTGATCTTTCCTCTAATATGCTCACTTCCTCAACATTTCAACTGTTGTTCAACTTTAGCCATAATCTTCAAGAGCTTTATCTTTCTCATAATAATATTGTTTTGTCATCTCCTCTCTCGCCAAACTTTCCTTCTCTTGTGATACTTGACCTTTCTTATAATAATATGACATCATCAGTCTTTCAAGATAGTTTCAAATTCAGCTCTAAACTTCAAAATCTTAATCTGCAAAATTGTAGTCTGATGGATGGAAGTTTCCTGATGTCATCTACTTCCATAATGAATTCTTCATCTTCCCTTGTCTCCCTTGATCTCTCCGACAATCTGTTGAAATCATCAACTATATTTTACTGGCTCTTTAAATCCACCACCAATCTTCGTACCCTTGACCTTTTTAATAACTTGTTAGAAGGTCCAATTCCAGATGGATTTGGGAAAGTAATGAACTCTCTTGAAGACATTTACCTCATGGATAACAAACTGCAAGGAGAGGTTCCATCTTTCTTTGGGAACATGTGCACATTGCAGAGGTTATACATCTCAGATAACCAGTTGAATGGGGATCTTTCTAGCTTCTTTCAAAATTCATCATGGTGCAACAGACACATATTTAAGAGTTTGGATTTATCTTATAACCGAATTACTGGCATGCTACCTAAAAGCATTGGGTTGCTATCTCAGTTGGAGTATCTTTATTTGGATGGAAATTATTTGGAGGGTGATATCACTGAATCACATCTTTCTAATTTTTCCAAATTAAACTCCTTATACTTATCAGACAACTCTTTTTCTCTGAAATTTGTCCCCAGTTGGCTTCCTCCTTTCCAATTAGAATATTTGGGACTAAGATCTTGCAAGTTGGGCCCGACTTTTCCTAGTTGGCTCCAGTCTCAAACTTCTTTATTCAAGCTAGATGTGTCTGATAATGGGTTCAATGATTCCGTACCAGAATGGTTTTGGAACAAATTGCAAAATATGGCAATGTTGAATATGTCTCGCAACAATCTCATGGGTGAAATTCCAAACATATCATTGAAGCTTCTTAACAAACCGTCTATAATTCTGAATTCAAATCAATTTGCGGGTAAAGTTCCGTCATTTCTGCTACAAGCTTCGGAGCTGTTACTTTCTGAAAATAAAATTTCAGATTTGTTTTCATTCTTGTGTAAGCACAGCGCACCTTCAAAATTGGACACTCTAGATTTATCAAATAATCAAATAATGGGACAACTTCCAGATTGTTGGCAATCTGTAGACTCATTACTGATTCTTGATTTAAGCAATAATAAATTGTCAGGGAAGGTTCCTATGACTATGGGCAGCCTTGTTAAATTGGAAGCCTTGCTTTTAGGAAAGAATAATTTGACGGGTGAATTGCCTTCCACTTTGAAGAATTGCAGTAATTTAATTATGCTGGATTTGGGTGAAAATATGTTGTCTGGTCCAATACCATCATGGATTGGAGAAAATATGCAAAAATTGATAATCTTGATCATGCGAGGGAATCACTTCTCTGGAAACTTTCCTAATCATCTCTGCCATTTGAAGCACATTCAATTGTTGGATCTTTCACGGAATAAGTTATCAAAAGGAATTCCAACGTGCTTAAACAATTTCACTGTAATGGCTGAAAAGAGCATCAACAGAAGTGATACAATATATGAAGTATATTGGTCCAACTTTACTTTCTTTTACAATTACGGTTACATTCGCACCCGTTTTTATATGTTTAATGTAACATGGATGTGGAAAGGTGTGGAACAGGGGATCAGAAATCCAGAATATTATCTTAAGAGCATTGATCTTTCAAATAATAAATTAACAGGTGAAATACCAAAAGAGGTTGGATATTTGCTTGGGCTAAATTCTTTGAATTTGTCAAGAAATAATTTGAGTGGAGAAATTCCTTCTGAGATTGGAAATTTAAGGTCACTCGATTCGCTTGACTTATCAAGAAATCACCTGACTGGGAAAATCCCTTTATCACTTTGTGAAATTGATGGTCTAGGAAAATTAGACTTGTCACACAATTCTCTTTCTGGAAGAATCCCATCAGGAAGGCATTTTGAAACCTATGAAGCCTCTAGTTTTGAAGGAAATATTGATCTTTGTGGTGAACAACTTAACAAAAGTTGTCCTGGAGATGGAGATCAGAATACAAGAGTGAAGCCTCAAGAATCAGCAGGTGATGGAGAGAATTCAGTGTTCTACGAAGGATTATACATGAGCTTGGGGTTGGGATTCTTCACTGGCTTTTGGGGCTTACTTGGGCCAATACTACTTTGGCGTCCTTGGAGAAATGCTTATGTCAGCTTCCTCAACAGATTCACAGAGCATATATGTGTATGGTTACAGTGAATACTAGTGCTTTCCAATGCAAGAAGGTATGTTTCTGGTTTGCGGTATTTTTATCTGGGTGTTTGGCATTTTTTCAAGAGAGATTCAATGTGTTTTTTTTAGAATACTGTTCGTTTACAAAGTAACTTTTTTAAGTTATTTTTTAATTTTTTATTTTATTTTCATGTTATTACTTTTAAAAAATATCTTTGAAATTTAAATATAAACTATAATAATAATTGAGTTTATAAGTCAAAATAATAATGAACAATTAAATTTAAAGAATAAATGATGCACTGTTTATAAATACAGTTTTAGATATTATTTTATAATTTTTATATGTTAGTAATTGAATCATACCACGTGTATATATTTGTAATGTTAGGCATTAAAATAGCCATCGATTCTAATTTAGAAACATAATTTCTTTAATGTTTATGGCTGATTTCCCGTAATTTGTTTACCGTAATAATTTATGAGTTAAATTCAGACAAATTTACTAGATTTAATACTTGTGTGTTTGAAACTTCTAAAATTGGTTGCTATTACCCAAAGAGTTGATCATGAAGGGCTGGTTTCATTGCCCAATCCCACGTAAAAGGTGCCAAATAAAAAGTGATAGCTAATACAAAATTGCAATTTATTGCAGATGTGCGTCACACTTCGGATCAAAGAAGAAAGCAATGTTGATCCCAAAAATTGCAACATATTATTTATGATGTATTGGAGATTGCAGTATTTTGTATTTAAGTAATGAATTGCAAAGTCTTTATCCTGAAACAGAAACATATTTTGATTTTATTTTTATTGCATATTATATTTGTGTGTTGTTTCTTTTTCATTAATGTTCTTAGATTTGTCATAACTACAATTTAATCTTTTTATATTTTATATTGGCTAAATCTTACTTGTCATATTTTATATTTAAGTTTATTATAATTCTTCAAAGTTTAAAAGTTTTCAATTACTCCTTTAAATTTAAAAAATTTTAAATTAATTCTTCATGTTTTGTAATCATCATGCTTTAATATTTTTTTTCTATTAAAAACTTTAATTTGGCTTCAACTTCATTAATGATTTAATTTTAAAATAATCAACATAAACTGTGACAGCTAAAAAGTTATCATATGTAGAACAAGATTGAGACTTCAAAAACATGTGCAAGGAATTGAGACATGTACTTAGTTGATTGGTCAATGCCCAGCATGGAGTTGATTAGTTAATTGATCAGGACTAATTTATCTATGCAGCCCTCTTCGTTATTTAACTCTTGTAAATATCAAGATTTTAATTTTTAAATTTTTAAAAGTAATTTATCTACTTTTAAATATACTTTTTTTTATGAGTATGACCTAAGGGCGGACCCAGAAACTTAGGTTGGGTGGGCACAAAAATTCTTTTTTTAACTTTTTTTTATTTTAATTTATTATTTTTTATATTTTTATTTAATTTTGTTATAATGATATAGTAGTAAATAGTAAGTTAAAGTTATTTTAGTTTATTTAATTATAATTTTTTAATAAAATAATAAAAAAATATAGTTAAAAATTATTATTCTGAATTAAGAATTTCTTAAATAAATATATAATATGTCATTGAAATTTTAAAACTAATAATGAATATTAAATTTTTTAATTATAATTTCTGGATAAATGGTTAAAAATCATTATAATTAAGAATTTTGAAATAAATATATGATATGGTAATAAATATTAAAATTAAAGATTAATATTAAAATTTCAAAACTAAAAATCATTTAGATGGGATTTTAAGACTAAAGATTAATATTAAAAATTTTAAAATTAAAAATCATTAAAATAGAGTCTTTATGTTTTTAAAATTAGATATAAAATTATAAACTAAAAATAGAAAATCACCAAATTAAAATTTATTACTATTATATATAATATATTATTTATTTATTAAAAATTATTATTTATATATATAATTATTATTTAAAATAACTATTTCAGGAATATTATAATTATTTATTTAAATTTATAATTTATTTAAAATTATAAAATCAAAATCATTACTATATATATGTGTGTGAAAAAAGAAAAATAAAAAATTTGGGAGGGGGCACTGCTTACAAAAGATTATGCATTTGTACTATTGTCGTTTCAGTTGGGATGGAATCGTTCAGATTATCGTATTGTAATTGATAATTTTTGAAAAAAAAAAAATGATGGGGATCTAAACTTGTTATAATTATATAATATTACGAATAACATGTGGAATATTTCTGTTTAATTCTCCTTTTGCCGTTACCAAAATTAATAATTATGAGTGAAGCTAAAAGTCCAATAAGAATGCTAAAAGTCCAATAAGAATGCTAAAAGAAATTATTAAAAAAAATCTTTGACATATCATATAATTTTAATGAATTTTATTTTTAATTGAGCTAATAACGTTGTAATTAATTTATTTAATAAAACAAAATTATTGATAATGTTACTGTATATGAATAATATATATCTTTGTGTATTAATTTTTATTACATGTAAGTTAGACAGTTTAATATGTCATTTAACATATTATTTACATAGTGCATGATACTTTTCAAAAAATTATATATATATATATATATATATATATATAAACAAATTTTTATTTTTAAATGACCAAACCTATAATAATTTATCATCAAGACATAATATGTTTGCCTTCTATCTTTTATAACTTGTCGAACGGTTTAGAAAATTAAGAATCACATCAAATTTAGAAAGTGAAATGTGTGTACACATACTTTAAAAATACTAGTCTTTGCGGAATCAGTAATTTCATGTAAAGACAAATTAAGCTGCAAATTTTCGATCTATTCTAGTGAATTAATAAGATATGATATTTATGCATTTTTATTCTTGATACAGCGCCATAAATTGGTAAATAATTTGATATATCATTTACATAATACATTATAATATTTTATATTTATTGAAGCATAATATTAGTTTTAAATAATAACCATAAATATAATGATTTATCGTAGGTATATAATTGTTGTCTTCTATGTTTTCTAACTTTTACAATGGTTTAGATAATTAAGCAATCACGTCAAGTTTTCAAGTAAAACATAAAGTATAGACTTTGAAATTGTTATTTTATTGTTTTTGTAGAAATTTCTTAGAAAGATAAATTAAACTTGAATTATCTATGCTTCAGTGAAATAACATACGGTATTTATTTATTTTAATTCTTCATAGAATTTTCTCGACATAGACACTTGATTGTTTATATTCTGTTTTCTAAATTTTCTAATGGTTTAGAAATTAAGCAATCACATCAATTGGAAAATTGAGGAAAGTATAAAGACTTTGACATTTTCAGTCATTGCGAAATTTAATGTAAAGACATATAACATGCATTTTCTAAGCTTCAGCAAAAGTATCTTTATTTTGTTAATATAATTAGACAACTCTTTCATAATATATATATATATATATATATATATATATATATATTTTTTTTTTTCTCTCTTTCTATATTTATATGTAATTTTCGCTTTTTATAATTAATTATACGTGTATTACAACAAATATTTTTCTTAACAAAATAATCACATTTATTTGTTCCCATTATACTAGACTTTTCTCAACTTAGTATCTTCGTGTTTCTATATAAAGTAAAAGATATATGAGAACCTTTTTGTCCTAAAAGCTCGCCATATAAATAAACTCCGCTCAAAATTATTAAAGATAAGTTTTTTCACGCATAAAATTTGCATGGAATGAAAAAAAGAACTCATTGATAACCACTAGTATTTTTTTTACTAATTTAATACTAAAATATAGAAATAAAGAAATTAATTAATTCACTTTCTTAAATGTTATAAATGTTTAAAGAATTTTATATTTAAGAACGAAAGTAGTATATATATCAATGTAAAATATGTTAGGTATTACTGGCACCTGCATTTTTCTTTTATGAACAGTTTGCTAAATATGTTAGGTATTATTGGCACCTGTATTTTTCTTTTATGAAAAGTTTGCTAAATATGTTAGGTATTATTGGTCCCTAGATAAACTTTGTTTTATATAGTAATCGGTTTGTATTATATAATAATGGCCGGGTTTAATATGGTACCACATTTTTTATTTATTTATTCTTTTTAGAATTTAACTTACAGTTACTAAATAATTTATTACTTGTTAGTAGTGCTTGTTTAAAAGATGAAAATAACTTGTAGTTGGAAATTGCCATATGTGTGGAAAAAATAGTTATTTTCTTCTCTAGATGAAATAGTAAGATCTACCGTGAAGTTTGGAAACAAACAAATATTCTTATTTAGGGAAAGGCCATATTTCTATCAAGTTGAAGGATATAGTTCTCAAAATTTCATGTTTTTCTATGCTCTTGAGCCTCGTCAGAATGAAACAATTACGAAGGAAAGGTTACAACATACAAGTTCATCAAGACCCACCAGATGGACCTAAGTTTGTAAAGCCTATTGTCCAAGTAGGTTATGGGGTAAAATTATTTAAATGTTTATAAGTATCTTAAAAAATCTAGTATGGCCCGCATAACTCCTATATAAAGACTAAACAAAATTCCTAGCGACATACATGAATCATAACTTGCAAGAAGAGAAACTAAAAAATTATGAAATCAAAATTACAAACTAGTAAATCATGCATTTAAGAACAATGGAAGAACATGCCAAGATGAATCACGGCCTAATGCAGTAACTAAAAGAATAAAAGTATGCTCAACTCAAGACTAACATATGTGACAACTCAAGGAATCAAAGACTAGCTACCCTATAGAAAGAAGACTCTAGAGATGAAGAAGACTCAAAAGAAAAACAAGGACTCTAAGGAACTCAAACTACCCGTGAATGGTGAACCAATGGTGAAGACAATTGTGCTCTAGATACCACTTGATAAGGTGCTCCTTGGAGAGTGTTCCAATGAAGCTCCTAAACATTGTCCAATCTAGTCTTCACGCAAGCCATCCATGGAAGCCAAGAGAAAGGTCTCGGCCAAGAGGTGTATATGGTGTTTTTGGAGTTAAGAAATGAAAAGGAAAAGCCGAGGAGGAAGAAATGGTGGTGGCGCCAAGGTGGAACACCTATAAGCCTAGGAGGAACCGCCACATTGGGTGTAGAGAACCATTGATAAGATTCAAAGAAAAATTCCTAAGGAACTAGAGGAGATCTCTCACAAAGCTAAAGCTTCATTCATTCATCAATTTGGAAAAAAAGTGTTGTACATGGTTCGACCAAGGGTTTATATAATGCACCCTTGCTTGGACTCCAAGCTAAGCTAACTAGAGTTAAGCCTAAACCTTACCGTAATCACTAATTAACTAAGGTTAACCGAAACTCCTAGGTTGTTAGCTGTGAGCCAATGGGAAGAGAGTGAGCACATGGGCTTCACATGGGTGGCACATGGGCGCACATGGCCTTGCCCCCTTGATCTGTGCCATGTGATGCTCCAAGTCACTTATATGTGCCTAATTAGGATTAAGGGAGGAGATCTTCTAATCAAGTGAAGACATAGATCCTAAGCTTGATTAGAAGTTCTTCCTTAATTCTAATTTGCTAATACTTCGCACAAGTTTTTAAAACTTCTAGTTTTTGAAAAAGGGTTTGTGTGAATACTATATAAAGATAAACTTATATTCTATATAAAGAAGTATTGCTATACATATGTGTGCTACTCTATTTACATCAAATAATATTAAAGAAGGATAACAAACAACTTTAGTAACACAAGCGGACGCAACTAGATCTTCTTTTTCCTATTTAGAATTCATAATAGGTTGTAGGAACAGTTTGCTTAGAATTCAACCTCCTTAAAATCATAGTATAAGGGAGAAAGAAAAAAAGCACACAAAAAAATTATCATGGTTCGGTGCCTCAAGATCTAATCCACGATCCCACTGGGATAAAATTCACTATTTGTAATTTTTGGACGAAAAAATTACAAACCCTCGCAACAGTGTGATTTTTGAATGAAAAAAAATCACAAACCCTCGCCACAATGTAAATTTTGAACAGAAAAAAAAAATCACAAACTCTCGCCACAATGTGATTTTTTTTAAAAAAAAACGCAAACTGAACGAAAAAAAAATCACAAACCCTCGTCAAAGTGTGACTTTTGAACGGAAACGAAAATCACAAACCCTCACCACATATAGTATTTTTGGACGGGAAAACTACAAACCCTACCAAGTGTTTGACACACATTACCTAAAATCTAAAACACGTATTATAGATTCAAGGATGTGGTGCAAGTGAATAAAACATAATAATTTACCTTATCACTCTTCTCTCTTTCTAATGCTCTCCGATGTGGGACATTGAATTAACACAATACTTAACAAATCTCACCCTAATTTAAAGTTGTACACTTTTACAATAATCCTTCTTTTCATCAAAACTAACAAAACTCTTCCAGAGCGATCTTCTTTTGCAATAGTAGAATCTTCTGACTTCTAGAGTAAAATTCCTTTGCAGCAGAATCTTCTGACTTCTGGAGCAATCCTCCCTTGCAGCACAATCTTCTGACTTTTGGAGTAATCCTCCCTTGCAGCAAAACTCTTCTTCTCCGTCAAGCTTTGCATCTTCTGATGTGGGACTTTGATTGTATCCCAAAAATCATCCTTTCAAACAAAGGACCATTATACTTTCTCCCTCCCCACAGCAAAAACTTTCAACAAAGGGAATCATCTCAAGGTAGGTCCACCTGACCTTTATGGATTCATCTCTCATCAAGTCGAACCATCAGCTCTGATACCAGTTGTTGGGAATTCAACCTCCATAAAAACATAGTATAAGGGATAAAGAAAAAAAGCACACAAAAGGATTAACGTGGTTTGGTGCCTCAAGACCTAGTCCACTATCTCATTGGGATAAAAGTCATTATTTGTAATTTTTGGACGAAAAAATTACAAATTATCACAACAATGTGATTTTTGGACGAAGAAAAATCACAAACCCTCGCCACAGTATGATTTTTAAACAGAAAAAAAAATCACAAACTCTTGCCACAGTGTGATTTTTGAACGGAAAAAAAATCACAAACCCTCGCCATAGTTTGATTTTTGAACGGAAAAGAAAATCACAAACCCTCGCCACATATAATTTTTTTGGATGGGAAAACTATAAACCATCCCAAGTGTTTGACACACATTACCTAATATCTAAAACACGTATTATAGATTCAAGGATGTGGTGCAAGTGAATAAAACCTAATACTCTACCTTATATAGGTTTATCACTCTTCTCTCTTTCTAATGCTCTCCAATGTGGGAGTTTGAATTAATACAATACTCACTACAATTTGTTGTAACAACAAATGATCTGAAGAAGTAATACGATGCAAATAAACAAACAACAGGAACCAAAATATCAACACGAGAAAATCTCAATGGGAGGAAAAACCCATGAGACCTAGTCCAAAATGATCATAATAATTTGTATAAAATTTTTTTAAAAATTTCAAAATTATAATTTTTGCAAAAAAGTAAAATAAATTTGATTTGCAGGCCAACCAATATAACCTTTAGGCTTCGCAAGGCAAGGACTCTAACACCTTGAATTTCTTTTTGTGAAAATAATTAATTTAAATTCTCTTAATGTATTTTATTTATTCAGGATAAAAATTTTGAGTGCTCTAAAGGTTCTAATTGGAATTATCAAAATACTCTTAAGTATTTTTCCGTTTCCTCTCTTGCTCCATCAGTTGGGAATACATTAAATTACCCATTATCTAATAATTTTCCCTTTACTCTTAGTCACCACAATTAGAAGACTAGAGGTAAAACACACTCCATTAGTCTGCATCATCCCTCTTAGCTTGGTTGTGAAGCTTGGGTTCTCATTTGAGGTTTTGGAACCTTACCGAAACACTTCTCTTTTTCTCTTTGTCTAAGTGGCAGGACCTTGGTGATGCCTTTAGAACCACAATTAGCATAAGATGTTTTCCCTTCTCGCGCGAGATGCTCTTAATACCTTAACATTATGTGTTAAATTATAGTTATGGTTAGTTATTTGTGTGCTCAATGTACAACATCACCAAACATTATGTTGTCCTGATTCTTCGCAATTTTATTCCTTTGTTGTGATGGTTATATCATTTTAAGCATGTTTGTTAGATCAAGATGATTACCGTCTCAAGTTTTGATTAATTACAGAACAGACGGAACATATCTGATAAGTCAATATTTTGATTACTTTCTCTACATTATTTATATCCTAAAATAGCATTATTAGTGGTCAATTAGTATGATTTAATGTATTTATGAGTTTATACTCATTTTGGCTTTAAATGATAAATTTGGTCTAATTCGTTATTTTTATCCAGATTTGACAAGGTTTACAAAACTGAGCATAACTTTCACTACAGACCTCTGATTTAGCTGAATTTTATGTCAAATTAAAGAGGACTCAAAGATCTACAACTTCTATGAAGACATAAAATTCCCAGTCGGAGTGCATCTAGTGTGAAAATGTCTTTGAATGCAGCATATGAACTGTTCTGAAAATTCCAGCATTTAAGGATTTGACTAGTCTCGGTAAAATAGGCATAACTCCCTCCACAGATGTCCAATTGATGAGCGATTAATTGCCTCTTAAAGAAGAGAGATAGATCTACAAAAGTTGTGAAGGCATGAAGATCCAATTCGGATTGCATCTGGGGTGAATTTAGCCTTGAACGTAAACCATGGTTCCAGTAACAGAATTCCAGCGAAATTGGACTGAATTTAGATGCATTTAATTGATCACTTTGTAATGCCTACATAAGGATTTGAGCCCTGGACCTTACACTCTATTTTAACACGTGAAAGGTGGCTGCCAAAGTGAAGAGAAAGTGAGAGGCAAGCTGGAGCACATTGGACAATTGGTGGGGTACATTCCAAAGACTTGGTGGGGGGACATTCCAGATTTTAGGGAGAAACTTTGGGCTGATTTTAGGGCTTTTTCTCCCCACCTTCTCTTGTCATATTGACTTATTATGTAGTGTGTGGGGCATGTCCAGCTATGAGGGATTGGTAGTGAGAGTTTTCCTGGGAATTCAGATTGTAATTTTCGTGGGAGAGGAGACTTGGTTCTTGTATGAAAATCTATTTTTATTCAATCTGTTTTTCTCTCGCATTTTTCCAATCTGCACTTTGTTCTATTTTTCTAGCTTTCAATTTTCGTTTATAATCATCTCACCTTGATCTTAACTTGCTATAATTTCAATTTCTTGCTTGCAATTTCGTTTTTAAATAAGATGGAAGGTTAAATATCAAAAGGTTAATCTCTTGATTAAGGATTGTAATGATGCTTTGAGATTCGTATAACTTAGTTTTCATTGTAATTGTTGATTGTTCTTTATCATTCATGCTAGTTCTTTATGATTTGGTTTATGCTTAATATTCCAGATTTGGTAACAACTTATACCTTGGTTTCATGCTTAATGAAGTGAAGTATAAGTTGTTATAACTAGAATGAATGATGTATGTGTTTGCTTAATTCACATAAGGAAAACCATAATTAATTTTCGCTTAGTTGATTGATTTTGGTTTGATTAAGAACATCAGTAATTTGAGCATGATTTTCTATTATCAAGGATAAGTAAATTGCAATCCAATCAAGAGGTTAACCTATTTTTATCAATTGAACTTGTTTAGTAAACTGTTTTGACAAATTTCGTTTTGAACTATCCAACCAAACCCCCCCTACTTTTGTTCTACACTTGATAGAAATTTGAATGATGGTCCTTGAGAGAGACGATCTAGGAGTCACTTCCTAGTACTACATACTAAATTGTATTAATTTGTGCGAGTGCGACCTCGTATCAAATTTTGGCGCCGTTCTGTCGGGGATCATCGGTTTCTATCAAGTTCTTGTGAAGTATGTTTGTGCTTTCTTTGTTAATTTGTTTAATTTTCGTTTTTCGTGGTTGTTGTTCATGTAGCGGGAGTAGCAAGTGAAGTGGAGCACTGGAAACTCAATTTAGAGCACTAGAATGGTAACTCCAATTACGGGACTAACATAAGTGAGAGTTCGCCCGGCGCGATTGGAGAAGAAGCAAAGATCAGGATTTTACGCCCTCGGCCTATTGCGTCGGCGTACTTTTGCGCCACCCGCAAGTGAAAGTACGCCCGGCGTACTTTTCCGGGGAGTTGGCATGTTTTGCGCCAACCTTTGCGCCCGGCGTACTTTTACGCCACTCGAAGCTCGAAATGCGCCCTGGCCTACTTTTGTACCGTGGTTGCTCACTTTGAAATGCATTTGTTAGGACCATCCGTGCCGCATAAGGTCTTGTTTTAAGTGTTGCTCGCATCAATCGCATCGTCATGTACTTTGCAATCTCATTGTCATCGAAACCTTACCGCATGTTGTTTGCATTTTGTTGCACATACTAGTTGCTATCTATCTTTGCATTTTCGGTTTGCCATTATCGCATCTGCATTAATCTCGCATATATCGCCGTATATTAGTGCATTCTATTTTCGCATATTAGTGTAGTTAATTTAGGTTGTTGTGTTGTTAATTTTGCTGCACTACACCTCAATTCGTTGCACTTAATTTGCTAGTATAAGGCAATCTGTTGTTGCATAGGTGCTAATTTGGTGTTCAATAAAATCAATCTGTTGTGCAAACGTTTAATCGCACTTTGTTGTTAGTGATTTTCTGCATGCTTCATCATTTGAATGAATTTGGGATAGTTGAACATGAATTACATAGGTCGCAATGAAGTTTTCTAGAAAATCAGATTCAGAACATGCACCAGAAACTGATTATGCAGGAACTTGTATCAGTAAATAGTAAATAGTGAATAGTAAATAGTGAATAGTAATTAGTAAATAGTAAATAGTAAATAGTGAATAGTAATTAGTGAATAGTAAAACAGTAATTAACTGTGAGCATTTTCTTATTAACTGTGATTTTTGGTTTTGCTTAGTGTGAACCACATGGTATGTTGTGTTTAGTGCATGACTAGAGGTAATCCAGGTGTTTTACAACCTTTTGACCCTGAGATAGATAGGACCTTTCATGAACTAGATAGGCAATTTAGGAATTTGTCTTTAGAGCATCTAGTTAGATATTGTTAGTTTGATGATAGTGATCATTCCCCATCTGCAATGCAACCAATTCTAATTTGGTTCATACAAATTCTTTTGGTAATTATCTTCATTGAGAACATTATGGCTCAACCTAATCCTCGTGAGAGGACTCTTAGAGAGTTGGTGCACCCGACTTCACCTATGAAAGTCTGTGCATCCAGTATCCTGATGAGGATGTTCCATATGTTCTAAAAACTGGACTCATACATCTCTTGCCCAAGTTCCATGGACTTGCGGGAGAATGTCCTCATAAACATCTAAAGGAGTTCCATATTGTTTGTTCTACAATGAAGCCTCCAGATGTTTTAGAGGACCACATCTTTTTGAAGGCATTCCCTCATTCTCTAGAAGGTGTAGCTAAGGATTGGTTGTACTACCTTGCGCCTAGATCTATTACTGGCTGGGATGACCTTAAGAGGATGTTTCTGGAAAAATTCTTTCCCGCGTCTAGGACCACTGCAATAAGAAAAGATATATCGGGCATTAGACAACTTGGTGGGGAAACACTGTATGAGTACTGGGAGAGATTCAAGAAACTTTGTGCAAGTTGTCCACATCACCAAATTTCTGAACAACTCCTTCTACAATATTTCTATGAAGGTTTGAATAGTATGGAAAGGAGTATGATAGACGCTGCTAGTGGTGGAGCGCTTGGTGATATGACCGTCGCCGGCTTTCGCGGACTTTTGATTGAGAAAATGGCCTCTAACTCCCAACAGTTCAGTGCTAGAAATGATGCTATTGTTGTTAGAGGAGTTCATGACATAGCTGCTGGATCTTCTTCAGAGACCAAGATAGAGAGCAAGCTTGATGCTCTTGTGAATTTGATGACACAGATGGCTGTCAATCAAAAATCTACATCTGTTGCTAGAGTGTGTGGGGTGTGCACCTCTAATGATCATCATACAGATTCATGTCCTTCTTTACATCAATCTGTTGGCTCTGACTCCCAATCTCCTCAAGCTTATGCTGCTAACATCTATAATAATAGACCCCAACAGCAGCAAAATTATGACTTGTCCAGCAACAGATACAATCCGGGTTGGAGAAATCACCCGAATTTGAGATGGTCTAACACTCCACAGCAGCAGCAATCAGCACCTCCCTTTCAGAATTCTGCTAGTCAGAATAGGCCTTATGTACCTCCACCTATGCAACAGCAGTATCAGAGGCAATCTGAGACATCTGCACCACCACCAGCCTCTCAACCTTCTAATTTCGAACCTTCACTGGCGAGGAGTTGGTCGGGCAGATGACTCTTCGAATATGCAATTTCAAGAAGAGACTAGAGCTTCTATTCAAGAGAATAGAGCCTCTATTCAAAGCTTGACTAATCGAGATGGGCGGATGGCTACTCGGTTGAATCACGACCGTCACGTAACTCAGACAAATTACCTTCTCAGACAGTGCAGAATCCAAAGAATGTTAGTGCCATCACACTGAGGTCAGGTAAACAGATGAGTGACCCAATATCAGCATCTTCTTCTTCACCTGCACCTATTCCTACACATGTACCTGAACCATCCTCTATTCCTTCTTCAACTCCACATTCTACACCAGTTCCTAGTACTAGTAGTGACTTGCATCGCCCTCCCTGTACCTCTTCCATTTCCTCCCGGATTGATTCCAAGCAAAAAGATGGAAGAAGTAGATAAGGAGATCTTGGATACCTTCGAGAAAGGTAGAGGTGAACATACCTCTCGCTTGATGCTATTAAGCAAATTCCAAGATATGCAAAATTCTTGAAGGAGTTGTGTACACACAAGAGGAGGATGAAGGGTAATGAGCGAATTAGCATGGGCGAGAAATGTATCTCGCATTAATAGGAAAATCTGTTCCTCATATTCTGAAAAATGTAAGGACCCTGGTACATTCTCGCATACCTTGTGTTATTGGAAATAATAAGTTTGAAAATGCCATGCTTGATTTGGGTGCATCCATTAATGTCATGCCTCGTCCATTTTTAAATCTTTATCTCTTGGACCTTTGCAACCTACGGGTGTGGTAATACAATTGGCAAATAGAAGTGTTGCCCACCCCACTGGTCTCGTTGAAGATGTCTTAGTTAGGGTTGGAGAGCTTATTTTCCCTGCTGATTTTTATGTCCTTGATATGGAGGAGGGATTCTCCCATGGATCCGTTCCAATTATATTGGGCGACCATTTTTGAAAACAAATTTAACTAAGATAGATGTGCATGCAGGTACCTTATCTATGGAGTTTGGTGACAGTGTTATCCATTTTAACATTCTTGATGCCATGAAACATCCACCTGAGGATCATTCTGTTTTTCGTGCTGAGATTATAGATGATATTGTGGATGGGTACTATACTGATTTTAACTCTTTGCATCATATGAAACATTCTTTTGTTTCTGATGTCGAATGTGATGATGTTGAATATGATGATTATACATCTGAATCATGCTCTGAGACTATTTGTGATGAACCTTTAGGTGTTGTACCTCTAGACATTGAATTCTTAAAGTCAGATTGCACTAACCATGTCACAGACAGTACATCTGAATCTGACTTACAAGTTGAGGTACAAGCTGTGGAACCTGTTCTTCTTCCTTCTTTGGTTCCTACTGTTCAGCCAACACCCACTTCAGAACTTAAACCCCTACCAGAAAACCTCAAGTATGCTTACTTGGAGGATAATGAAAAGTTGCCAGTGATTATTTCCACCTCCCTTGATGCTTTTCAAGAGGAGAAGTTGTTGCAATTGTTAAGAAGACATAAGAAAGCCATCGGTTGGACCTTGGCGGATATTCCTGGTATCAGCCCATCCACATGTATGCATAGAATATTATTGGAGGATGGTGCAAAACCAGTGAGACAGCCACAAAGGAGACTAAACCCGGTGATTTGGGATGTAGTGAAGAAGGAGGTAACCAAGCTTCTACAAGCTGGGATCATCTATCCTATCTCTGACAGTAAGTGGGTTAGTCCAGTCCAAGTAGTCCCTAAGAAGACAGGCCTGACTGTTGTTAAGAATGAGAGGGACGAGCTTCTCCCAACTAGAATGCAGAATAGTTGGAGGGTATGTATAGATTATCGAAGGCTTAATTTAGCAACAAGGAAAGATCATTTCCCATTGCCTTTCATTGATCAGATGTTGGAACGTCTGGCAGGTAAATCCCATTATTGTTTCCTTGATGGATTTTCTGGTTATTTTCAAGTCCATATTGCTCCTGAGGATCAAGAAAAAACCACATTCACCTGCCCCTTTGGCACTTTTGCCTATAGGAGGATGCCTTTCGGTTTGTGCAATGCCCCTGGTACCTTCCAGCGGTGTATGATGAGTATTTTTAGTGATTTTCTAGAAAATTGCATAGAGGTGTTTATGGATGATTTTATTGTTTATGGATCCTCTTTTGATGCATGCTTAGATAGTTTGGATAAAGTACTTAATAGATGCATTGAAACTAATCTTGTTCTTAATTTTGAGAAATGTCACTTCATGGTAGAACAAGGTATAGTTTTAGGGCATATCATTTCTAGGAAGGGCATAGAGGTAGACCCTGCAAAAATATCGTTATTTCACGCTTGCCTTACCCCTCTTGCGTGCGAGACGTTCGATCATTTCTTGGACATGCAGGTTACTACAGGCGCTTTATCAAAGACTTCAGTAAGAAGGCCCTTCCACTATCCAAATAACTTCAAAAGGATGTCGACTTTGATTTTAATGATCAATGCAAAGAGGCTTTTGATGCCTCAAGAAAGCACTAACCACCACCCCTATCATCCAAGCACCGATTGGACAGTTCCTTTCGAGCTTATGTGTGATGCATCAAATTATGCATTAGGAGCTGTCCTTGCACAAAAAGAGTAGATAAGTGCCTCGGGTGATATATTATGCTTCCAGGACTTTGGATGCTGCCCAAGCAAATTACACTACTACGAGAGAAAGAGCTTCTAGCCATTGTTTTTGCTCTTGATAAGTTTAGATCATATTTGCTTGGTTCTCGTGTTATTGTGTACACCGATCATGCAGCTCAAATACCCCGTTGAAGGTCGAGTCAAAGCCTAGGCTGATCGGATGGATGTTATGGCTCCAAGAGTTTGATTTGGATATCCGTGATAGGAGTGGAGCACGAACCGGTAGCGACCATCTAAGCCGGATTGAGAGACCTGAGGGTAAGGATGACAAATTGCCCATCGAGATAACTTTCCGAGATGAAAGTTTATTATCTATATCTCGCTTCTTACCCCACCACCCTTGGTTTGCGAATATTGTTAATTTCTTAGTTGCTTCCTGCTTTTTCCTCCCTTAGCATCTAGAGCTCGATTGATAAAATTAAGAGTGATGCTAAGCATTATATTTGGGATGACCCCTATTTATGGAAGTTGTGCAAAGTGACGGGTAATTAGGAGATGTATTCCGATCACGAGATTGATTCGGTCCTGCTAGCTTTGCCATTCTTCCGCACCAGGTGGTCATCTCGGGCATTCAAAAGACAGCTCGCAAGGTGCTAGGATCGTGGTTTCTACTGGCCCACTATCTTGAGAGATGCATGGAAGATTTGTAGCACTTGTGAGCAATGCCAAAGAGCAAGGAGGATCCCTTACATGGAGACAACAAATGCCTCAACATCCCATGTTGTTTCGTGAGGTATTTGACGCCTGGGGTATAGATTTCATGGGTCCCTTTCCTATTTCTTTTGGTTTTATTTACATTCTCTTATTTGTGGATTATGTTTGAAATGGGTGGAAGCCAAAGCCACCGTAACTAATGATGCTCGGGTTGTTGTGGATTTTGTTAGATCTCACCTATTTTGCAGGTTTGGAGTACCCGAGTCATTATTAGTGATCAAGGCACCCATTTTTGCAACGGATCCATGCAAAGGCTCGCTTAAGAAGTATGGGGTTGTGCACAAAGTTTCTACACCATACCACCCCAGGACAAACGGGCGAAAAGAAATCTCCAACGGGGAGATCAAGAGAATATTGGAGAAGATTATCCAACCCAATAGGAAGGATTGGAGTCTCGGATCGGATGATGCTCTTTGGGCACATAGGATCGCCTACAAAGCACCCATAGGGATGTCTCCTTATCGAGTCGTCTTTGGAAAGGCATGTCATTTACCGTGGAAATAGAGCACAAAGCATATTGGGGCTGTGAAGACCAGAACTTCTCCATTGATGAGGCCGGAGAGGAGAGGAAGTTGCAATTGAATGAACTGGATGAAATCCGTCCTGGAAGCATATGAGAATTCTAAGTTTTACAAAGAGAAAACCAAAAAGTTTCATGACAAACTTGATAGCCGAGAAAGGACTTTGTGGTTGGCCAGAGAGTTCGTTATATAATTCTAGGCTCGGAATCATGGGTGGTAAGTTACGTCTAAGTGGATTGGACCTTTTGTTGTTACTAATGTTTATCCTTATGGTACAGTTGAGATCAAAAGTGAGTCCACGATAAAAGCTTCAAGGTTAATGGGCACAGTCGAAGCCATTCTCAAGCCAATCCATCTCTCGTTGAACACGTTGTGGAGGAGACTTCTTTGCTTTGACCTCATTCCTCCGCCATCCTCCACCACCATTGAACACTCAAAGATACTTTGCCGTTCTTAGCGGCTAAGGGAGTTTTTCTTTTCTTCTTTCACTCTTTCCCGTTTTATTTTAATTAGGATTTCGTATTTGTTTCGTTACACTTGGAGATTTTGTGATTTGGTCTAACTATTATTATATCTCGCATTATGGTTTATACATTAAAAATTTGAACTGAAATCCGAGCTAAGTTAATTTTTGGATTATTTTGTGGTGTTGATAAATTCCTCTCGATGGATTGTGGATTAGTCTCGTATGGATTGGTTGTGTATTATCTTTGATAAGTACTTGACAATTTGAACCTGTGAGTTATTTGAGCCTATTTTGAATAGATTCATCTTTATGCCATTCTCTTTCTTTCAGTGTGATATATGCCATTGGTGAATGTTGTTTTTCAGAACTTGCTTTTATTCTTTTCAAAGCTGCATTTTATCATATAATGCATGATTATGATTGAGGCATTCATTTCTATTTTTCCCACTTGACCAGGATAGCCTACCTTGCAATTGTATCCCTTGCTAGCCCCTTTGAGCTCGAAACCTTTTCTTTGGTAATGACCGCATTACAAACCCAAAGAGTAAAACAATGTTGTCCTAATTTTACAGATATCGATTGAATTGTTTATCTTTTGGTATTGTGAAACAGATAAGTGTGGGGGTATCTGCTCGGGACTTGCAGAAAATTAAGTGTGGGGGAGTGGAGTGAATACTTGAATTATATGATTCGGGTCTGAGTTATGAAGTTTGTATAATTTGGATAAATTTTTAGTAGATTTATTCAAAAAAAAAAAAAAAAAAAAAAAAAAAAAAAAAAAAAATTAACTGAATAAGTGTGGAAAATATGATTGAATTTGAGACTTTACAGGTTTATTATGTAATTCAGATATCTTTTGTAACTGGTTTATTGCTCAACATCGTGAAATAGTAGTCACCGAACTATATTTATCAAACCTCATCCTTAGCCCCATTACAACCTCTGAAAGTCCTCTTGAATCATGCATGACTGTGATTGTTAGTGGTAGAGAATTAGAATAATTGCAAGCCTATGATAAAATAATTTTTATTTTAATGGTCTGAGATTAAACACTTACCTGATACACTTGAGATTTTGAGAGATACACTTCTGGTGAAATCAATGCTTATGATTGACATGCATGATTAATTCAATATCTGTTTAATCCTATCTGAAGCAGGAATTGTTCAACACTATGATATGTAATCTCTAGATTAATTATGCTCGATTAATGTGTTCAATTTTTATACATTCATGACTGTTTTGGAGAGTATGAAATAGCTTAGACCAGATGATCTTTTATCCAAGTTCATGTTTTCTTAGGATTTAGTTTTGCCCAGGAGTGCAAAAGAATAAGTGTGGGGGAATTTGATAAGTCAATATTTTGATTACTTTCTCTACATTATTTATATCCTAAAATAGCATTATTAGTGGTCAATTAGTATGATTTAATGTATTTATGAGTTTATACTCATTTTGGCTTTAAATGATAAATTTGGTCTAATTCGTTATTTTTATCCAGATTTGACAAGGTTTACAAAACTGAGCATAACTTTCACTACAGACCTCTGATTTAGCTGAATTTTATGTCAAATTAAAGAGGACTCAAAGATCTACAACTTCTATGAAGACATAAAATTCCAAGTCGGAGTGCATCTAGTGTGAAAATGTCTTTGAATGCAGCATATGAACTGTTCTGAAAATTCCAGCATTTAAGGATTTGACTAGTCTCGGTAAAATAGGCATAACTCCCTCCACAGATGTCCAATTGATGAGCGATTAATTGCCTCTTAAAGAAGAGAGATAGATCTACAAAAGTTGTGAAGGCATGAAGATCCAATTCGGATTGCATCTGGGGTGAATTTAGCCTTGAACGTAAACCATGGTTCCAAAGAACAGAATTCCAGCGAAATTGGACTAAATTTAGATGCATTTAATTGATCACTTTGTAATGCCTACATAAGGATTTGAGCCCTGGACCTTACACTCTATTTTAACACGTGAAAGGTGGCTGCCAAAGTGAAGAGAAAGTGAGAGGCAAGCTGGAGCACATTGGACAATTGGTGGGGTACATTCCAAAGACTTGGTGGGGGACATTCTAGATTTTAGGGAGAAACTTTGGGCTGATTTTTAGGGCTTTTTCTCCCCACCTTCTCTTGTCATATTGACTTATTATGTAGTGTGTGGGGCATGTCCAGCTATGAGGGATTGGTAGTGAGAGTTTTCCGGGAATTCAGATTGTAATTTTCGTGGGAGAGGAGACTTGGTTCTTGTATGAAAATCTGTTTTTATTCAATCTGTTTTCTCCTGCATTTTTCCAATCTGCACTTTGTTCTATTTTTCTAGCTTTCAATTTTCGTTTATAATCATCTCACCTTGATCTTAACTTGCTATAATTTCAATTTCTTGCTTGCAATTTCGTTTTTAAATAAGATGGAAGGTTAAATATCAAAAGGTTAATCTCTTGATTAAGGATTGTAATGATGCTTTGAGATTCTGTATAACTTAGTTTCTGCTGTAATTGTTGATTGTTCTTTATCATTCATGCTAGTTCTTTATGATTTGGTTTATGCTTAATATTCCAGATTTGGTAACAACTTATACCTTGGTTTCATGCTTAATGAAGTGAAGTATAAGTTGTTATAACTAGAATGAATGATGTATGTGTTTGCTTAATTCACATAAGGAAAACCATAATTAATTTTCGCTTAGTTGATTGATTTTGGTTTGATTAAGAACATCAGTAATTTGAGCATGATTTTCTATTATCAAGGATAAGTAAATTGCAATCCAATCAAGAGGTTAACCTATTTTTATCAATTGAACTTGTTTAGTAAATCTGTTTTGACAAATTCTGTTTTGAACTATCCAACCAAACCCCCCTACTTTTGTTCTACACTTGATAGAAATTTGAATGATGGTCCTTGAGAGAGACGATCTAGGAGTCACTTCCTAGTACTACATACTAAATTGTATTAATTTGTGCGAGTGCGACCTCGTATCAATATCAGACTGAAGCATTGCAAGCTAAAGTTAGAGTGAACAAGCACAGACGAAAGATGACCCTTCAAAGTTCATATTTGGTCAAGTCACTCGTCTGTCCCAAAGCCACGTCATCAGACGAAAGCATAAGACAATATGCTTTAGACGAAGCTTTCGAAGTCAATAGAAGTTGAAGTATCAGACTGAAGCTTTAAGATTGGATTGTCTATGAAGACTGTAGAAGTCTAAGTGTTTTCTCCTTAGTAACGCGAGCCAAAAACTCAAATGTTTACGTTACTCAAGAAGCTTCCGAAGTCAGAATGGGACTCATGTTTAACCTCTACAACATGAAAAGTAAATCTACTTTTCGTTGTTATCTCTGATAAGTCAGAAAAATGTTCTGATTCTGCTATGAAACTTGTCAAAATCATGATTATACTCTGACACAGTTGAAGACTTCAAGGAAGGAAAGGACAACGGGAAAATTTATGGGTCTAACGGATCTATCGAATCCTTGCCTATGTAAAGAACTTCACTTGCAACTTTTGAAGTTGACGAACACGCTACAATTTGTATACATTTGTGATTTCGCTCACTCTGTACTTAAACTTCTTTACCCTCTACGAAGAGGAACTTGTTTCTTAGAAACTTAGTTTAAATCCACTTTTGTGGTGCTTTAGCCTGAGGATGCTGTGTTCCAAAGAATACCTTTGTATTAGCCTGGAGAGGCTGGTTTCAAAGAATACTTAGTTGTTTGACCTGGGAAGGCTGTGGCCAAAGAATATCTTGTAATAGCCAGAAGTGGCTAAGGTCAAAGAATACTTGTAACCTTTTCACGGTTGGTAGTGAAAACTTAGTAGTTGCTGAGTAATTGGACGTAGTCTTGAATAGACGAACCAGTATAAAAATAATTGTGTTTATTTTTACTAAGCTTGTGACTAACGAGGATAATCAAAGTGTAACGTCTGTTATTAAAATCAATCTTTGAAGAAGAACAAAGTGTCGTCGACCGATTTTAAACCCAACAGACGAAAGGACAAAATTTTTTAATTAACAAAATTCAACCCCCCCTTCTTGTGTTTTGTCTTTTACAGTTTGGTATCAAACCTCAGCCTCTAAGGGTTGAGTGCTTAACAACTGCTAGAGGAAAAGATCTAAAATGGAGTCTCAACGACCAACATTTCTATCCGACGATTCTTCTATGATCAAGCCTCCAGCGTTCTCTGGAGATGATTATCTTTATTGGGCTGATTGGATGGAAATATATATAAAGTCTACTCAATATAGACTTTGGAGGATTATCACGCAAGGAGATATTCCTATCGTTAAACCCGAAGGAGAATGGGGAACGAGGAGTATTCTGCCAGATATGCTTTCATTTGGGCGTTTTCAAGGACAGAATATAATAGATTTTGTGCCTACAAATCTGCTAAAGAGCTCTGGGATGCTCTTAAAATTTCGTAGGAAGGGACGGAGGATGTCGACTTCGTAAAGGCTGCTAACCTTCGTAAAGGAGAATCTATTGATATGATGTTTGGAAGATTCCAAACTATATTAAATGGACTCAGCTCCTTGGGAACCACGTTCACAAAGGCACAACATAATATGAAGAGTCTGAATAGCTTGCCTCCTCCATGGGAAGCTTTGTCCACTGCGATCTTTGCGGGACGTGACATGAAGACATTAACTCTGGACGAGTTAATAGGTACACTCAGAGTACATGAAGTGCATCTCTGCAAAAGGGAAAAGATAAAAGTTCAAGAGCTTATAGCTCTTCCATCAGTTGATGATGTTCCCAAAGAAGATTCTAGCAGAAAGGAGAAAAAGAAGAATATGGTTCTGGAAGCTGAGACTATAGAATCTGACTCTTCTGAAAATTCATCTGATTATGAAATATCACTCATGGCTAGACGCTTCAAAAAGATGATGCTCAAGAAAGGAAGAGGTCAACGCTTCTTCAAAAAGAAGGAGAAAAGGTTTCCTGAGAAACCTATAAACAAAGAAGAAGGAAGAGATATCGTCTGGTACGAATGCAGAAAGCCTGGGCACATGGATCAGAGTGTCCCAAGCTCAAAAGAAGATGGAATCCTAGAAAAGATAAAGGGAAGAAGAGCTTGCTCACATGAGAAGATCTTGATAGTGAAAGCTCTGACGATTCAGAGAAGAACAAACTGCCAACATATGTCTCATGGTTGGAGACAATGTTTCGTCTAAGGTAAATGAATCTCCTATCTCATCTTCTTTGTCTGAGTCTGATTCAGAATCAGAGGATATTCCATATGATACACTTTTAGCGAACTCTCATTTTATTACTGAGAAATATAAAGCATGCAAAGCCAAGTTGAAACAAACTTTGGAAGAAAATGCTGCTTTAAGAATTGAAAATGAGTTGCAAAAGAAAGTACCAGATGAAACATCATCTGAGTCTGAGAAGAATCTTTTTCTTCTTGAAATCGAAAAACTAAAGAAGGAAAATGAATCTTTACTCAAAGATCTAACCAAGTTCACCAAAGGATCCTCCATGCTCGAAAACATTTTAAAATATGGGAGGTCTCCATCTGATAAGAGTGGACTAGGTTGTGTTGAGAAGACAGACGAAAAAAATCTAAATTTGTTTCGTCTGCTCACAAGAAGAAGAACAGAAGCTACAATAAGGTTCCAAATAATTATAAGAAAAGTTCTAGAACCTTAAATAAAAAGAAACCTTCTTCTACTAACAAAGTAGGACCCAAAAAGATTTGGGTACCAAAGTCACTCATTGTTCCTGTTGCAGATAACCTTAATATGAGAAGAGAAGACTTCAAGCTAGTACCTGGACAGTGGGTGCTCACGACACATGACGGGAAACCTGTCTATGTTCCAAGATCTCAGACCAAGCAAAGGGTCTGTATCTTACGGTGCATGGAAAGGTAAAATCCTTGGGATTTGGACTGTTGGTAAGACATCCAACCCTCTCATTCATAATATGTTGATGGTCCCTATGGGTGAATCTAGAGGGGGGTGAATAGATTCTAGTTCCAATATAGCCTAATTTTAATGTGTTTCTACTTTCTTTTAATTCAACCAAAACTATTCTTGATTAACTATCTAATCATAAGACAGAGAAACAAGATAGATCAAAGATGCACAACAGAAACAACAAAAGAAAGATTAAGAAACACGTTAGTGATCAATATGCAGCGTAATCAATAGTAGTATCTAACTGTTCCAGTTTTAGTTGATTACCGAGTCAATTACCGAACGTATAACAGAAATTAAACAGTGATAATGAACAACGTAAGGTAAAAGATAAAGAGTAGAAAGGAGAAGGGAGAAGAAGAATGCACAGTGATTTATACTGGTTCGGCCCACTGCCTACATCCAGTCCCAACCCAACAACCTGTTGCAATTGGTTTTCCACTATAACGATCCCTTTTGCGTTCTTTTACATTCTTTCTATAACAAGCAACTCAAAAACGAAATCAAAACACCCAAAACACCAATTCTTTAACCTAAAGAACCGTTCCCTTTGACCTTGACACCTCTAAGATCAATCCTTTGAGAAAAACCTTTTCAAAGAACCTTACTCTATCTAGAGAGACCTCTCTCCTAGAGTAATCAACCCAAATCCAAATGGGAAACAAAAGATCATTTAGAAAACACCTGTGTGTGTAGATCTGATCACGTATGAAGACTATGAATGACAACCAATCAGAATGTTCAATCAAGATTGCCTTTGAAAACAAGTTCTTTGAAGAACCTTTGAAGTTCTTGATGAATTTCTTGGAGAAAAGATTTAGAGAGAATATGAAAGTGTTTGAGAAGTTCAAAAGATGTTTTTCCAAGAATGTAATTCTGTTCTAAAAGATTTTCAAAAAAGGGGTATTTATATGTTCATTTAAAAACCCAATTTAGGCAATTTCATGAATTTTTGATAGTGGTAATCGACTACTAGAAACTGGTAATCGATTGAACTAGAGAGGCAAAACTTATCAATGTGATTTTTCTCATGGTAATCGATTAACCCGAGGGGGTAATCGATTACTCCAGAGCCAAGTGTTTGTTTCCCACTCAGTTACCCACTGATGGCAGTTGATTACCTTCTGTTGGTAATCTATTAACTCAGTTGGTTACCAAGACATTTTTCAAAACATTTTAAGAGGGAAAACCAAACATTTGAGTCAAGAGAAATCACACAAGATTTGCTTAGTTCTCTAGGGCATTCCAACCAAGAACAACCACATGCACGCCTAAACTAAACAATCAATACATAGGAAACATCTAGTTATATTTCATCTTAGAAAACCAAAATTACATATCATCAAAGTCAAAACAACAAGAGAGACACCCAAGCATCTTCAAGCTTTAAGTCCAACAATCTCCCCATTTTTGGTTTTGATGTACCAAATCTGAACCAAGGTTTTCCTAGGAGTTTAGGATGTGTGTTAATCTTCTAAGAATCCTGCAATTGTTAAAAACTTCCAAGTACACAGTATATGCATTACAGATTCACAATTCAATCCAATATATTTTCAGAGCATTATAATATCATTCAGCATTATAATATCATTCATACAGTAATATAAGACATGATTCAAGACAAAATCACAAATCAAGACCATATAGAAAACATAGCGAAATATAAAACCATAACGCGATTTAAAGAGTAAAAGAAATATTACAAACCAATTGAAATTGTTTAAATTTTTCAAATGTTTACTGCAATGAAAATAAAATGCAATCAAAGTAAACTAACTAAATTCTCAAATTACTACCCAAAGCCAAATTTTAAATCCATTAAGCACAATACTTCAATACTCAATACTACTCAATACTCCCCCTATCAAGGATAACCTATACTAAGCACTTCTCCCCCTATTTGGTATATCAATAGGCAAAAAGAGAAATGTGATAGAAAGGAAATACTAGAGAGTATCGAAACGAGTGTGGAGAGACTCCATCAGCTCCTTGAGATCCATGAATCGAGCATTGTTGGCAGCCTCCATCTCGTCCAAGCGTTTGGCGGTAGTAGGTTTAATCTCATCCAACCGATCAATAACGATCGACTCAAAGCGAGACTTAGGGATATACTCCCCAGCCGCCGAATCATCATCATCATCAGAAGGAGGATGAGTTAGAGCTTCTCTATGTTGAGGTGCTTCCTCCCTTGGCACCCATCCAGCATCAGTCTTTGTCAGACACATCATGTTCAACGCTTTGTCTCCGATGATGTGAATGTCTTTCACCAAGTCCCTATTCTCATTTGCAGTATCCATCTAAAAATGCTCAAGTAATCATGAAATAAAAAGATAGTAGGGGCATTTGTTATCAAATAGCCTTCTCGTCTTGAGCATGTTGTCCATCACAACATGTGCCCAGTCGATTTGAATGTCATTCTTCAATGTAGCCATCATTACCATATCCTATTCGTTGATTTGTGCATGGTTTGCTCCTCTAGCAGCCAGAATCCAACAGATAGTATAGTGGAGAAGACGATCGCCAAGTTCAGCCCGTCAGTGTTGTAGGTGATCTTTTTCCCGCGCTCCTTTCGTGCAGCCATTTCTGCCTCCCATAATTCGGGTTCTTGAGCAAGCTCATGAAAAAGGAGTCCTTGTGGAGGTCGAATCCTTGTGCTTGCAGATGCTCAACCGTATGACAGATTCCTTCATTCTTAGAACCAACAAAATGGCATAGGTTGACCCTTTACCTCGGATATTACAGTTTCAGTGGCTTGGTGTGGTTAGAGATTGGAGTAGAAAACTCTCACTAGATATAGGTAGATGAAACCCTTCAGACCCACAAATTTCTCAAGGTTTTGATCTCGGAGCATTGAATGGAATGTGAACCCTCTTGTCAAGAAGCTAGCCCATTCATCCAACCTAGCACAGACCCAAGAACAGACAATAGAACTTCTGCCAGCACAGATGAACCCTCTTCGTCTGCTCCTCCACAACAAGATGATCAAGCTCCTGTCAAAACTTAGATTTTCACCTCAAACCACACCAAGGATCTGATCATTGGAGATAGACATCAAGGAGTTCAAACAAGATCAAGGCTTCGTGATACGTTTGGTTATGCACTTGTGTCTTTGATACTGTTATTAAAATCTACTTTGAAGAAGAAAAAAGTTTTTTCTAACTGATTTTAAACCAACAAACGAAAGGAAAAAAATTTTTAATTAATATAATTCAATCCCCCTTCTTGTGTTTTGTCTTTTACAATGTTTCCTATGGATTGTGATTGGTTGATGTTAAGGGATAAAATGTCTCATTATGATGAAATAATAGGTGTGGTTTGAAAGGTAATATGATAGGGCATAGTACATTGATGGGTCACTACATTTATGATAATCAATGGTAACTATGTTTTATTTCGATAAGAAAGATGTATGTTTGCTGCTGTGAAGGAATACTGAGGTTGTCCCTAATGGACATGGTCGTAAATTATGAGTTTTTTTAAAAGAAATGGGGATTATCATGAATATTAGGGGAATGGAAATGGTAGAGAAAAGTTGGGATGAAGGAACTAGGGTAGTTGGTCCCTGACGAGTCGATATAATGGCCTAAGACTAGAGGGCATTCGTAGTGGGGAAAACTTCCTCTATGGTTGGTCACCATGAGTAGGGAATGACTCCTGTTGCAACATTGGTTACCATGAGTGTAACTATCTAGTATCTTCGAGGACAGTGTTAGAGGTAGCATGTACTCCTAGACATCGCTTAATATGTTTAGATGGTAGCACATGACATGTGAGGGAATCACTTCTCTGGAAACTTTCCTAATCATCTCTGCCATTCGAAGCACATTCAATTGTTGGATCTCTCATGGAATAAGTTATCAAAAGGAATTCCAACATTGTTATCCATAATTTTATTAAATATGTTTTATTTGTTAGACAGTGGTTTCATTTAGTCACATACCTTTACTAGGGCATAAGACTATTGGTGTAAAGTGGGTTTTCAAAATAAAACTCACGAAAAATAGGGAGGTTGATAAGCATAAGGCGAGATTGGTGGCTAAGGGTTGCAAGCAAGAGTATGGAGTTGACTATACAGAAGTGTTTGCTCCAGTTGCAAGGCATGACACAATCAGATTGGTGGTTGCATTGGCTGCGCAAAATTCTTGGTCTATTTTCCAGCTAGATGTTAAATCAGCATTCTTGCATGGAAACTTGAAGGAAGAGGTATACGTTGAACAACCCCTTGGTTATACTAAGATCGGCAATGAGCATAAAGTTTATAAATTGAAAAAGGTTCTTTATGGACTAAAACAAGCTCCAAGAACTTGGTATAGTCGTATTGAAGCTTATTTTTTGAAAACAAGTTTTTAAAAGTGTCCTTATGAGCACACACTCTTTGTTAAATTTAGAGATGGTGAAAAAATGCTCATTGTTTGTTTATATGTTGACGATCTTATATTTAGTTGAAATGATAGTGCCATGTTTGATGATTTTAAGAAGTCTATGATGGATGAGTTTGAAAAGTCTGATCTTGGTAAAATGCATTACTTTCTTATGGTGAGATTTTTGTTTCCCAAAAGAAGTATGTACAAGAGCTGTTGGATAGGTTCAAGATGCAGAATTGCAATCCTGCAAACACTCTATCTGAGTTTGGGTTGAAAATATACAAAGATGAAGAAGGGAAGAAGGTAGACAACACACTTTACAAACAAATTATTGGCAGTTTGATGTGTCTAACTGCTACAAGACCAGATATTATGTATTTAGTGAGTCTTATAAGTATGTATATGGAGAATCCAACTGAAATGCATCTACTGGCTGCTAAGAGAATCCTTCGTTATTTGCAAGGAACCAAAGATTTTGGGTTATTATATAAGAGGGGTGAAAAGTTTAATTTGATTGGATTTACTGATAGTGACTATGCAGGAGATCAAAATGACAAAAGGAGTACTTCAGGTTATGTTTTTATGCTAGGTACAAGGGTTATTTCATGGTTTTCTAAGAAGCAACCCATTGTCACTTAATCAAGCATAGAAGTTGAATTTGTTACTGCTACAGCTTGTGCTTGTCAAGCTATTTGGCTGAGGAGAATTCTTGAAGAGTTATAATTTAAGCAAGCAGGAACTACTACAATTTATTCTGTCATCAAGTTGTCAAAGAACCTAGTGTTGCATGGAAGGAGAAAACACATTGATGTGAAGTGGTATTTTCTAAGAGATTTCTGTAGTAATGGAGTAATTCAGCTAAAGTATTGTTGTAGTGAAGATAATCTGGGAGATATTTTTACTAAACCTCTTAGGTTGCTTCCCTTCTAAAATTTGAGAAAGTTGATGAGTGTTTTGTTATTGCAGCTGAATGCAAATTGAAGCTTGGAAGCTGTCAGTTCACAGGAGAGAATGTTAGCTGTAATTTTATTAAATATGTTTTATTTGTTGGATAATAGTTTCATTTAGTCAATAATGTTAATTGATAGTTGGTTAATAGGCTATTTCTTATCCGTTTAATATAGAGTAAAATTTCTATTTTTCTGTCAACTTTTATTAATAAACATGCTTGCACAATTTCACTGCAATGGCTGAAAAGAGCATCAACAAAAGTGATACAATATATCAAGTATATTAAAAGTGATACAATATATCAAGTATATTGGTTCAATGGTACTTTCTATCAAAGTTATGGTAGGTATAGCTACGGTGTTTATACGTTTAATGTAACATGGATGTGGAAAGGTGTGGAATGGGGGATCAGAAGTCCAGAATATTATCTTAAGAGCATTGATCTTTCAAATAATAAATTAACAGGTGAAATACCAAAAGAGGTTGGATATTTGATTGGGTTAAATTCTTTGAATTTATCAAGAAATAATTTGAGTGGAGAAATTCCTTCTGAGATTGGAAATTTAAGCTCACTGGATTCACTTGACATGTCAAGAAATCATCTGACTGGGAAAATCCATTCATCACTTTGTCAAATTGATGGTCTAGGAAAATTAGAGTTGTCACACAACTCTCTTTGTGGAAGAATCTCCTCAGGAAGGCATTTTGAAACCTATGAAGCCTCTAGTTTTGAAGGAAATATTGATCTTTGTGGTGAACAACTTAACAAAGGTTGTCCTGGAGATGGATATCAGAATACGAGTGAAGTCTCAAGAACCAGCAGCTGATGGAGACAATTTAGAAAATTTTCAATTAATCCTTTTTATTTTGTAATTATCACACTTTAATCTTTTTTTCTATTAAAACTTTAATTTTCTTTCAACTTCATTAATGATTTAATTTTAAAATAATTAACATAAAATTGTTGTGATATGTAAAACAACATTGAGACTTCAAAAACATGTGGAAGGAATTGACACGTATACGTAGTTGAGTAGGCAATGCCTAGCATGGAGTTGATTAGTTCATCAGAAGTAATTTCTCTATGCAGCCGTCTTTACTATTTAACTCTTATAAATATGAAAACTTTAATTTTTAAATTTTTAAAAATAAATATCTACTTTTAAAGATACTTTTTTGATGAGTATGACCTACAAAAGATTATGCATTAGTACTGCTGCGAAGTTATTCACATAATTCTACAACGATACCATATTCCTTCAGTTGAGATGGTGTTGTTCAGATTATTATATTGTAATTGATACTTTTTGAAAAAATAGGGATCTAAACTTGTTTTAATTATAGAATATTAAGAATAACATGTGGACTATTTCTGTTTAATTAGTTAAGATACAATTCTCCTTTTTCCTTTACCAAAAATATTATGAGTGGAGTTAAAAGTCCACTACGAATGTTAAAAAAAATTATTTTAAAGAAAACCTTTGAGATATCATATAATTTTAATGAACTTTATTTTTAATTGAGCTAATAACGTTATAATCAATTTTATTTAATAAAAAAAGTTGTTGGCAATTATACCGACCCATGCACAAATTTCTTTTTGACTGAATTACGTAGTTATCCTTAATTATTATCATGTATGAATTAGTACTCATTAATTAGATTTGTTTCCTTAAAAACCTTCTCATATTACTCTAATACTCACTTAATTACTGAAATTCCCGCGTATATTCACCGTCTGTGCCACGGAACTTGGGAAGGACATTACTATCATAGGAATAATATATCATATATATATATATATATATATATATATATATATATATATATATATATATATTAATTTTTATTAAATTCATTATTTAAATATTACACGTAAGATAAACAGTTTGGTATATCATTTAACATATTATTTACATATTGCATAACCAAATCTATGATAATTTATCATAAAGACATATTATTGTTACCTTCTATCTTTTCTAACTTGTCGGACGGTTTAGAAAATTAAGAATCACATCAGATTTAGAAAGTGAAATGTGTGTACATACTTCAAAAATACTATTCTTTTCTGAATCAGTTTCCTGTAAAGACAAATTAAGCTGCAAATTTTCGATCTATTCTAGTGAACTAATAGGCTATGATATTTATGCATTTTAATTCTCGATATAGTACCATAAATTGGGTAAATAATTTGATGTATCATTCTATATATCACTTACATAATACATTATGATTTTTAAATTTTTATATTTATTGAAGCATAATAATAGTTTTAAATAATAACCATAAATATAATGATTTATCATAAGTATATATATAATTGTTGTCGAAAAATGTTTGATACACAACTGTAATACGCAGACAACCGTTTATAAAATGTGAAGAGAGAGAAATATGTATATGCATAAAATGTGAAGAGAGAAATACGTATATAATCTGTAAGTGAGTTGGCTGGTTAACTGCATATTGTAGTTGTTAACAAAGTAAAATTGATAGTTGTCTTCTATATTTTCTAACTTCTGCAATGGTTTAGATAATTAAGCGATCACATCAAATTCTAAAGTAAAACAAAAAGTATAGACTTTGAAATTGTTTTTTTTTTTTTTGTGAAAATTTCTTATAAAGATAAATCAAACTTGATTTTTCTATGCTTCAGTGAAATAACATATGGTATATATTTATTTATTTTAATTCTTCAGAGAATTTTCTCGATATAGACACTTGATTGTTGTTTTCTATATTTTCTAAATTGTCTAATGGTTTAGAAAATTAAGCAAACACATCAATTCGAAAAGTGAAGCATGTGTAAAGACTTTGACAGTTTCAGTCTTTGCGAAATTTCATGTAAAGACACATAGAGCATTCTTTATGCTTTAGCAAAATAGCTGATCACATTTTTTCATTCCAGTTCTACAAAACTTTTCTCAACATAGTATCTTAGTGTTTCTATATAGTAAAAGATATCTGAAAACCTTTTCGTCCTAAAAGTTCGCCATATAAATAAACTCAGCTCAAAATTGTTAAAGATAAGTTTTTTCACCCATAAAATTTGCATGGAAGGAAAAAAATATGTTAGGTATTATTGGTGCCTGTATTTTTCTTTTATTAACAGTTTACTAATTATATTAGGCATTCTTATGGGATAGAGAAATTAAGATGGTATAATTGTAGAAGTCGAGGGATTAAATTGTAACTCCATATACTAGATTCACCAAAAAAAAAAAAAAAAAAAAAAAAAAAAAAAAAAAAAAAAAAAAAAAGCCTCTCCATCAAGTGTTCCAACCGAAAGAAGATGAACAATTTCCTGAATAAACTAGCAAGGCCCATGAAGTCAGCTACTTTAACATTTAGCAATCTGGGAAAAACATGGAAGAAAAAGGGGTAAGTCGTAAAGATGGATTGGAATGAAAAAAGCAATACAAATTGTTTATATCAAGAAGGAAAATTTAACAACATTTAATAAGTACAATTCTTAACAATATATTCAAAAGTCATAATCAAAATTATCAAATATTATAAAAACTTCCACTCTACCATGTACATAGACCACGTGATCTTTTTGTTCTGGCAAACGGTAAGCATATGATTGTGACATTTAGTTCAGAGGCTTGCATTATCTCTTTATTGTAGCAACGGTAATTAGAGAAACTGAGTATTCAACCTAGAGATTATATTATCTTTTCATTACAGCAAATGGAAAATACAAATGACAATAAATATTCACTCATAGACTGTATTATCTCTTTATTGTAAGGCCACATTAATTAATTTCACCAATTAACTAAACAAAAACAAATTTCTAACTCTAAAATACATGATCAAGCTAGTCCGATGAATAAAATGAGAGGGAACGGGGTTTCGGTGCTTTTAAAAGGAGGGGTTCAAAAAAGAATTCCCTTTATTTAATGAAACGGTGCGTTTCAATTTATCTCATATATATTATTCTTTTGAATTTTAAAATTATAAAATATTAATATTCAGGTATTCATAATTTATCAGATATCAATTATCAGTCAACTACGCGTGAAGACCGAAAAGTTATTCCACAAAACATTTAACAATTATTCATAATGTATCCATCCACTGCCTAACCTGTATGTGCGAAAATATGTGTCATTTTGGACTTTAATCTAATTGCCTCAATTTCATTTTGGAGTTTTATTTGTTACTTGACTTTGATGATGAATGAAGACAAAAGGAATAGAAATTAACTCTTTAAATGCAGGTCGACAGGTAATCTGTTTTCATTAACTACACCATAACTCATACACTTTTTCTCTCAAAATTGGCAGTTATTTTTCAAAATCTTGTTTGAAATGTTATTAAAGGGTCCATTTTTTTAAAATATCATTAGAATTAATTTTGATGGAATTGAGGTTTGTTTTTTAAGAATAAATTAGTTTGTCTTTTATAAGAATAACTGATGATAAATTAGTTTGTTTTTTACACAATAAATTAGTTTGTTAAATTTTTATATTTTAATTACTTAACTTGAATGGATTTTACACAGGGAAGACTGAATGTTAATTTATTCTGTTCAGACTTTCTTGGTTACTTCCTTCGACTCGCTAACCCATGCGTGGAAACATAGTAGACACTGAACGCTCAGTTTTTCCATAATCATTTCACATGTTATCTTTTTAATTCTTTTAATCTTTTATTTTATGATGATAATGATGTTAAAAAATTGATTTTGTTAAATATTCATGTTTTAATTAATTTAATGTTCATACTTCTGGCATATCCCATTCCTCTCTTAGTTCTTAGTTCTTGTCTCATAGATGATACCCTCAGCATTTTTCTCTCATTTACTTTACGTTGCTTGACCTTTATTTTTTAAAACGTATTAAAATTATAATTGCATAAGATTTTACATATATATGTTTTATAGAAGATTTTTAATATTTAATAAGAGGATTTTTATTGAATTATTTAGCCCAACTAAAATTTGGTAGATAGAAAAACACTTAATCCGGATTTTCATTCTGGAGTTTTGTTTGTTGATTGACTTTGAATGATCAGTGACGACCATGGGCATACAAATTTACTCTTTAAATATTGCTCCATACTTACTCTGTTTTCAATACACCATAACTCATTCTTCTTCTTTTCTCTCAAAATGATCAGTTACTTTCTCAAAATGTTGTTTGCAATAATGTTACTCTGCCTTTTCCATGGCCAACTATCCATTCTTGGATTCAACTCTCCATCACAAGTCAAATGCATCCCGACTGAGAGACAAGCACTCCTCAACTTCACACAAGGCCTCTTTGATGACTATGGCATGTGTTGACTATTTAAAAGTATGTATATGTGTGTCAATCTTTCGGCAAGTGTACCGGTCGTTACAAGTTTAGAAATAGTGAGAAAAGGTTGTCGAACCACAGAGACTGATTGTGAATTACCAAATGCTCAACATGCTTTGCTATTAGGACGAATCAGGGAATGAATGATTTGGTAAAACTAAGCTATTGTGTAAAATAAAGCAGTACTGTAAAGTAAAGAAAGCAAGTAAATGTTTAAGTTTCGAAGATGATAAAGACAGTTAGGGAATTGGTTCAATTGATTCCTTCCTCAAGCAACTACTTCTTATGTTAATCCAGTAAGTATCACTCAATTGGAGACTAGAATTTGTGATACCGTAGACTAATCCTATTCCTAGGTCTTTAGTCCCTTTGAATGACTTCTATAATCCCTAATCCCTTAGGTAAAAACAGAAATTCATTCAAGAAGCGAAACTGATAAATTCGTTAAAACATCTCATAATATGCAAGTTCTATCCCTAGACTCATGCATTACTATAGTGATACACTTCCTCTCCTACTTCAACTATCAATCTTCCGAAGGCATAGCTGACACGAGATACAAATCCTTAAGAAATAGTTCAATTCAATCAAACATTAATATTCCTATCTCTATTTGAATTTCATGAATTAAATCTCAAGAATAAGCATTAAGCAGGGAAGAGATCAATCAATTCGGTGAGATTACACTTGAATTAACACAAGGAATTCATTACAAGAGTTCTGGAATCAAAATCCCCATCCCTAACTTACAGATTTAGCTAAACATGGAAACGAGAAAAGAACGAAGAAAAACAGAATTCAAACTCAAGAGAAACTCCATAATCGCTTGATTCTCGCTCTCGCAAGCTCACAAACTCAGGAATCTCAAGAATTGATGGAGGAAGAAGGAGAATGAAAGTGGAGAAGAGAAAAACGAGAGAAACTCGCAAAAGAAGGAAAAACAGAGTAACTGAATTATGAAAAGTGTTAGTTATGGATCTTCTAATCCTCCCTCTTTTCGCGCCCAATACTTCCTTTTATAGGTGAGGAAGTGTTCCCCCATTTACTGGAATTACGTCCAGGTGCATTGTGACATTTGAATACATTGACTTGCTTGCTTGTAATAGAATGGTAATTGCAACGGCTAAGTGTTCTTCCATCTGTCAAGTCTTTCGTCTGATGATACCTTCAATTGGTTCCTTCAGACAATACTTTAGTTAATACCCTCAGACGATACAGATGACTACGACTTTCACTTACTTTGCTGCAAGTCTCGAGAAGTGCACAAATTGAGCAATCTTTCATTCTAAGTGTTCTTCCGTCTGTGAGATCTTTCGTCTGATGAGGCTTCGTACGTCTATCTTGGCTTCGTCTGTCTTTGTCTTGGTATCGTCTGTAGTGAACTTTGTATCGTCTGTCTTGGCTTCGTCTATATGAACTCAGATGAAGTAAGCATAAACGAAACACTCTTAAGCCGAATTAAGCACAGACGAAGTAACTCGGATAATACTGGTACAGACGAAGTAACTTGGAGACTACTAGTATTACGAAGTAACTCCCTAAGAAGCACGCATAGACGGAGTAGCTCTTCGAGATGAAATCAAAGATAGATGAACAACTCAGATGAATCAAGTACAGACGGAACAACCCATCAGACGGAACAAGAGTTCTTGCGTCTTAATCCCTTCATTTGAGCTTCCATAAGGCACGAGACGCGTCCCTGAGCGCGCTTGACTAATTGAGAGTGGCATGAGCGCGCCCCTGAATGCGCCCTGGCGTATTTTTGCCGCAAGCAGAGCATGGAGCGTCCCATGAGTGCGCCCTGGCGCGTCTTGACAGACGATATCATTTTAACAGCTTTGGATACTCAACTTGAGGTTTGGTTTGCTCTACTCTCTTGGTCCGATGCGGATTGCGTCGAGGCTTGATGCTTGTTCCGTCTGTTGTCGCATCCACAGACGATACAGAGTTGCCACTTGCACTTCATTTTTTTGCACGAATTGGACGGACTTTCTTGCTTCAATGGGATTTGTTCGTCTCATGTTCGTGGGCTTTCCTTCCCAGCTTCTATCTTCTCTTCAATCAATCTACAATTAACAAGAAAATGGATAAAATGACTTAAAAATACACGAAAATCCTATAAAACTAACAAAACGCTAAATCAAAGACTAACATTAGACAAATATGATATTTTTACTGTTTTCTTGTCTAAACTATGACTAAACATACTGAAAATAGATGGAAATGGACTTAAAACACCCTGGAAAACATGTATAATTTAGCACTTATCACAACCCCAAACTTAAAGCTTTGCTTGTCCTCAAGCAAACATAAATTCCATCATTACAGGGAGTTAATAAGCATAGTATAACACCGAACTCAACACCGAAAATTCATTATGCAATTCTTGACTCCCTAAGTCATCTCAATTTATCTATGAAAGTTGAACATGAACTCAACATCCTCAAGAATTGTACAGTTCATCACACATAAGCAATCAACCGTAGATTGGCATGAAAATATGTAATTTAGTCAACATCAAACAATCCCTCTCCAGTTAAGTGTTTGCCCTCAAGCTCTCAAGTGTTTTGGGTTTATGTTTCTCTCAATATTACCACTCCGAAGGTCAGTTACCATAAGCTTGCAATGACTCTCAAAATCTCCACTGCCTTCAAGTAGAAATTAGACAATCAAAAGGTCTTTTCAGGGTTGTAATGGGGCTTAGGTAAAGGTGGGTTAAAAGAAAAGGTACTAGTTAAAAATCAAAGGAACTTAAAGAGTACAAGTTAGAACCTACATGATATGTATGAGCTAACACTGGACAGACGAAACAAAAATAATGGACAGACGAAACAAAAATGATGGACAGACGCAAGACTAACAACTCATGAAACCACTTGTTTTCTTTTCTTGCTTTATTTCTTTTGCTCTTTAAACTGCATTTTCTTCTGTTTCTTTTTCTTCCGTTCTTTTGTTTTTCTTTATTTTTCACTGTATCCCATCTGTGCGCAAGATCGTCGAGCCTTTAGTTCGATGATTTCGTCGTAGGCTTACAGATGATACCCACAGACGATACTTCACAGACGATACCTACAAAGACCAATGAGAACATTATGTTCTCTTTTCTTCCTTTGTTTCTTTTTCTTTCTTTTTCTTTCTTTTTAATTTTTCTTGTTTTTTTGTTTTTCTCTTTATTTTTCTTGAGTGGTATCACTAATTGCCAGCACAAGACGAAAAATAAACTTTTTGTATGGTATGCATGCAAAGTCAGAGAATGCAATTATACTACAACTATATGTTAGTCACAAAAATTTCACCAATATCTAGACCAAACAATGCTTCCGTCTCAAATATAGCAGACGATACATTCAACCCCAAACTTAGAAATTTGACTTGTCCTCAAGTCAACAACACATGCACCCCAAAATTTCAACCCCAAACTTAATCTTGAATCCTATCGTCTAAGCAAAGAAACCAATACTCTTTAAGTTCCAGTGGTGGGACCATTGGTTTTTTCACTTATATAGGCTTGTAATGAGCTTAAGTATCCAAGAAAGAAAGGGTTTATTCAGGCTCAAAGGGGCTAGCAATGGATAATGTGAAGGTTAAGGCTTATTTGGCTCGAGGCTACAAGAAAGAAAATTGCCTTTATCATTTGTGTCCAATTCTAATTGTATGCAATTTTGACCAAGAGCTAAAGCAAGTTCTAGAACAAAACACTTCAGCTGGTATGACACCCAAGAATAGAATCATGTTGGAGGCTCAAATTCTTATCCAGGATTAATAATTGCTTTAACATTGCTAAATTCATCAATCATGTCAATCCTGAAAATTGTCATGCTAGAATTCTCATACAGTATCTCTTCGAATAATTGAGAACATGCAACTTTGTCACAGAACCTCAAGCTGATCCTAAGTGCCAGAATATGCATAATTTATTCTACTGAACTACAGAGTCAATGTTATACTAATGCAATTAACCTCCATAAGATACAACAAAATAGGAAACATACTCTAAACAATCATCAATCAACAGTTAAAGTAATTGAGTATAAGAATGCCCCCTGTTGAAGACAAGTCATGATACTCAAGGTTCTCGATCAAGTGCCAAAAATTTCCATGTGCTTCCAACAGTGCTCAGCATCTCGAACTTCACAATGGTCAAAATGAACTAACAACAGTAAAATATTAGTGAAACAAAATTGAAAGAAATGGAGAAATCAACTTAAAATTACTTGCACTGTAAGGTGGTGAAGGTGGGAATTAATAGAAAGTGGGATTGCTCTCTTTAGAATGTACAAGTATTAGGCTTCCGTCTGTGAGCAAGCATCAGACGAAACCTCAGTATCGTCTGTGCCCGTATTGTGAACACACTAGTCATCAGACGCAACCTTAGTATCGTCTGTGCCAGTATTGTGAACACAATAGTCATCAGACGCAACCTTAGTATCGTCTGTGAACAGGGTATCAGACGAAACTTCAAAATCTCCCACTAACGGTATAACACCTCACCTCTTCTCTTATTTCTTATCAACTCAAGAACACTGTAATTTCAAGTGTTTATTCCTGTAACTACTGTTTATTAACAACTCAAAAATCAAATTTATTATACTGTATTATGTATTTATATTTCTAATCTAATATTCAAATTCTCTTTTCTTTTTGTTTTTCTAACTTTGAAACTATTCACAAGTATATCACAATGAGAAGTTACAACAAACTTCTCTTGATTGGGTGGGTTGCCTCCCACCAAGCGCTTCTTTTGGATGTCACTAGCTTGACATGTGACTTGGCCCTGTCACAGAGGGTCTTGAAGTTTTATAGAGACCTTGTCCTTTTCACAGTTATCTCCCAGATATGGTTTAACTCTCTGGCAGTTCACTTTGAACTCTCTGGATTTATCAAGGTCTTCCAAAGTGATTGCACCATGTGGAAATACTTGTTTGACAGCAAATGGACCAGACCATCTAGACTTTAGTTTTCCTGGAAACAATCTTAATCTAGAATTATAAAGTAACACCAATTGTCTAGGATAAAACTCTCTTTTTCTAAGCTTACGATCATGCCATACTTTTGTTCTTTCTTTGTAGATCTTGGCATTTTCGTATGCTTGCAGTCTAAGCTCTTCCAACTCATGGAGTTGGTATCGTCTGTTCTCACTGCCTGCATGAGAGTCAGAATTGAGGTATTTTAAGGCCCAGTATGCCTTATGCTCTTGTTCCACAGGCAAGTGGCATGCCTTTCCATAAACCATTTGAAATGGTGTCATGCCAATGGGAGTCTTATAAGCTGTCCTATATGCCCAAAGAGCATCATTTAGTCTTTTTGACCAATCTTTTCGGGACAGACTTACAGTTCTTTCTAAAATCTTGTTAATCTCCCTATTCACTAGCTCTGCTGCCCACTGGTTTGGGGGTGATATGGTGTTGCAATTTTATGCTTCACCCCTAACCTCTTAAGGACTCTCTCCAAATGCTTATTGCAAAAATGGCTTCCACCATCGTAATGAAAGCTCTAGGGACCCCAAACTCCGGAAAAAATGTTCCTATGGATGAAAGCGTCTACTATCCTAGAGTCATTCGTCCGAGCGAGAAATAGCCTCCACCCACTTAGACACATAATCAACAGCTACTAGGATGTATGTGTGGGAAAATGATGGAGGAAATGGTCCCATGAAATCCATTCCCCACACATCGAAGACCTCTATCTCTAAAATGTTGTTCAAGGGTCCTTCGTCTCTTCTAGAAATATTTCCAGTTCTTTGACATCTCGTCACACTCCGCACAAAGGCTTTTGCATCTTTAAAAATAGATGGCCAATACAATCCACTCGCAAAACCTTTTTGGCTGTCCTTTCCCCATTAAAATGACCTCCACTAGGGGAATTTATGACAAAGGCTACAGTGCCACGAACGTAGTTAACCTCTTCCTCGGATACATCTCCTAAGGAGTCCATCTACACCCCACTTGAACAGAAATGGCTCATCCCAAACATAATATTTAGCATCAGAAAACAATTTCTTTCTTTGTTGATGAGACAAGCCAGGTGGAATATAATTGGAAACCTTAAAGTTCGCGATATCGCTGAACCAAGGAGCATTAGAAATGGCAAAGAGTGTTTCGTCTGGGAAGGTTTCAGAAATAGGGATATCAGTACCTTCTATTTCAGCATGAGGTAACCTTGAAAGGTGATCCGCAACTAGGTTCTCTCTCCCCTTTTTATCTCTAATTTCAATATCAAATTCTTGTAGAAGGAGAACCCAGCGAATTAGTCTTGGTTTACTCTCATGCTTCATCAGAAGGTACTTCAAGGCCGCATGGTCTGTGTACACTATTATTTTTGAGCCAATGAGGTACGGACGGAACTTGTTCAGAGCAAATACTATGGCTAACAGTTCCTTTTCTGTAGTTGAGTAATTAACTTGAGCACCGTCCAAAGACTCGCTAGCATAGTATATTACTCTTACAAGTTTTTCCTTCCTCTGTCCTAGTACAACTCCTATTGCATAATCGCTAGCATCACACATAATTTCAAAAGGCAAGCTCCAATCTGGAGCAGTGATGATAGGCGCTGTTATCAACTTTTCTTTTAATGTCTCAAAGGCTCTTAGACAGTTTTCATCAAAATTGAAGGTCACTTCCTTCACCAACAGGTCACACAATGGTTTCGAGATTTTTGAAAAATCCTGGATGAATCGTCTGTAAAAACCAGCGTGACCCAAGACACTTCTCACTCCTTTCACATTCACTGGAGGAGGCAGCTTCTCTATCACTTCGATTTTTGCTTTGTCCACTTCTATACCTTTAACAGATATTTTGTGTCCTAAGACGATACCTTCTTTCACCATGAAATGGCATTTTTCCCAGTTCAAAACAAGATTAGTTTCTTGGCATCGTCTGAGTACACAAGTCAGATTTTCTAAGCAATTTTCAAAGGTGGACCCAAAGACTGAAAAGTCATCCATAAAAATTTCAATAAACTTTTCAACCATGTCCCCAAATATGGCCATCATGCATCTTTGAAAGGTAGCTGGTGCATTACATAATCCGAATGGCATTCGTCTGTAAGCAAAGACCCCATAAGGACAAGTGAAAGCAGTTTTTTCTTGGTCCTTAGGGTCTACTACAATCTGGTTATAACCAGAGTAGCCATCTAGAAAACAATAATAAGCATGACCAGCTAGCCTTTCAAGCATTTGGTCCATAAAAGGTAAAGGGAAATGATCTTTCCTTGTTGATTCATTCAACCGTCTGTAATCTATACACATCCTCCACCCAATCACTGTTCTGGTGGGGATTAGCTCATTCCTCTCATTTGTAATTACAGTCATGCCCCCTTTCTTGGGAACTACTTGCACTGGACTCACCCATGAGCTATCCGAAATAGGATAAATAATTCCAGCGTCAAGTAGTTTGAGGACTTCTTTGTGTACAACCTCCGTCATGATCGGATTTAAACGCCTTTGAGGTTGTATCACAGGTTTGAAATTGTCCTCGCAGATTTTGTGCATGCAAAATGAGGACTTATACCTTTCAAATCGAAATCGCCACCCAATAACAGATTTGTATTCTTTCAGAACTTTAAGCAACTTATCCTCTTCCTTTTTATTCAACGAATTGCTAATGATCACCGGGAAGGTGTCATTTTTTCCAAGAAAAGCATACCTAAGATGAGAGGGAAGTTGCTTAAGTTCACTCTTGGGTTCAGTTTCTGTTTCGTCTGCCATAGTAGATGTTCCGTCTGATGCTTCGTCTGATGGCTCAACGCATGATGGTGTTGATGTGTTGGTCTCTAGTGCAGCTATGAAATTCTCAACTTCTTGGTTTTCATTTTCAAAACTGGAGGAATCAAAATTTTCCTCCTCTGTTGTGAAGTTAAAAATCTCAGCATTTTCTATTATTGGTTCCAACGCATCAACACTCATACACTGTGACTTATCAGATGGAAATTTCATGGCATCAAATATGTTAAAAGATACCTTTTCTTCATCTACTCTCAAGATGAGTTCACCTTGTGCTACATCTATCAAGACTCTGCCAGTTGCTAAGAATGGTCTTCCCAAGATGATTGGAACTTCCTTATCAGCTTCCATGTCCAGCACTACAAAGTCAGCAGGGAACACGAACTTGTCCACCTTTACCAAAAGGTCCTCCACTACTCCATATGGGCGTTTGGTGGAGCGGTCTGCTAGTTGCAGCGTCATCATGGTGGGTTGGATGTCCATGTCCTTTATATTCAATTGCTGCAGCACAGAAAGAGGCATTAAATTTATACTGGCTCCTAGATCTATTAAAGCTTTTCCTACTGAAACTTCTCCTATGGAGCAAGGAATGGTGAAGGGGCCTCTGTCTCTCAATTTTTGAGGTAGCTTCCTCCGGATGATGGCACTACACTCCTCTCGTCATGGCTATCGTCTCATCATCCAGCAAAGCATCCTCTTATTAGGACAGAATCTTCTTCATGAATTTAGCATAAGAGGGCATCTTTTGCAGTGCTTCAGAAAATGGAATGTTAATTCTCAAGCTCTTCAAGATGTCGAAGAACTTAGCAAACTGCTTGTCATCATTGGCCTTCTTTAATCTTTGCGGATAGGGGAGTTTGCAGTATGGTGAAATATGTTCCGTCTGACCAGCTTCTGCTAGGATCTGTCTCTTTGTTTTTCTAGGTGATTCTTTCGTTTCATTGAGAGTTATAGGCACAGACGATTGCCTCTCATTTTTCGCAGTACTGTCTTCTTCTTCCACCATATCTCCTTTCTGTTCTTCTCTAACTTCCTTTCCCAGTACCTTGCCACTCCTTGTGGTAATGGATTTACATTGCTCCTTTGGATTTATCACGGTGTCACTTGGCTTTCCTTGAGTTCTTTCGAGAGTTCTTTGGGAGAGTCACGACCAATCTGTGATTCTAAGTTCCTTATAGAAGCTTCTTGATTTGTGAACATAGATTCAGTCCTTTGCATAAAAGACATGAACATGTTCTCTAGATTGGATGAACCTTCTCTCGGGGCAGGATTCATGTTAGAGCTTGATGGAGCATTTCTTGGCTGGTTGGTTGGGAATTTAAGTTGGGTCTGGTTGAAAGGTAAATTTGGTGGCTGGCTTTGATTGTAATACTGGTTAGATGAAGATGTTTGATTTTGATGCTGGTTGAAGTTTTGGTTGTATGGCATGTTTGGATTGAAAGGTGGTCTAGAATTGAAGGTTTGTTTATGATTCTGGTCATAAGAGGAAGAAGTGGGTTGCAAATAATTGTTATTCCTATATGACAGATTTGGATGGTTTCTATTGTGAGGATTATAATTGTTTGTGTTGGCATAGGGGTTACCTTGAGGATTTCCCATATAATTCACTTGAGCTTGTTCCTCGGTGTTGGTCCCTAAGCTTCCACAAAATTCCATTTCATGTCCTCCCCCACAGTAATCACAGACGATAGGAGGTGCCTGAATTGCATTCAGCTGGACCACTTGAAGTTGCTTCATTATTTGGTCCATCTTCTGATTCATCAGCTTGTTTTGAGCTAACAAAGCATCATTAGCTCCAAGCTCGATCATTCCTCTTCTCTCACCGTAGAAATCACTGGGAGCATCATAGCGATTTGACGCCATGGTCTCAATGATCACTCTTGCTTCTTGAGCATCCTTCTTCCTTAATGAGCCTCCAGCAGACGCATCCACTAGAAGTCTTGTATGCGTCCGTAGTCCATTATAGAAAATATGAACTTGCTGAAGATCAGAGAATCCATGATGAGGGCATTTTCTCAGCAAAGATTTGAATCTTCTCCATGCCTCACTGATGGACTCTCCATCTTTCTGCTTGAAACAAGAGATCTCTGCCCTGAAGTAGTTGTATTTCTCTGGTGGAAAGTATTGAGCTAAGAAAGTGTTCACCAAGTCCTCCCAAACAGTGAAATAGCCATAAGGAAAACTCTGTAACCACATTTTAGCTTCTCCTTTAAGCGAAAATTCAAATAGTCTCAGACGAATTGCATCGTCTGGCACTCCATTCATCCTGATAGTACCACAAATCTGTAGGAAGTTATGAATGTGCTGATTTGGGTCTTCCTCCTCTAAACCTCCAAACTGCTCTTGCCTTATTAATTGTGTCAGAGCAGGTTTTATTTCAAAAAATTGTTTGTAACATTTGGTGGTGCAATCCGGATCCACACCCATTGCATTAGGAGTGTACAACTCCTCCAATGTCATGCGCCTTGTGTTGTTATTATCCATATTTTCTCGTTATATTTCCTCCGGAATAGCCTCTTTATTTTCTTTATTTGCTTTCCGGTTCCTCCTGCAAAATCTCTCAATTTCTGGTTCAAACAAGAGATCAGTTTCCTTAGCTCTTCGCATAAACCACAAATCAAAAGGAGACAGGAGACACTGAAACAAATTCAAAGAATGAAAGAAATTAATGAAAACAAGACAAAACAAACAACTATGTAAAACAGAACAAAACACAATGAACAGACGAAACAAAAATGAACAGATAATACCAGTATTCACAGACGGGACACTATACTACAGACGAAACAACAAAATTTTGATATAGACGAAACAAAAAGGGTATGAACGGAAATAGGTATAGACGAAACAAATAAGCTATAGTATGATCAGATGCGACAAGTAAGAAAATAAAGAAATCAATAAGAAACAGAACGACTCTAGAAAACAAAACAAAACAAATATAGAAAACAAAACGAAACAAGTCTGCCACAGACGAAACAATATTAACAGACGGAAGCTCAAATGGACAGACGAAACAATTATTAACAGCACAGAAAAGAAAAGACACTTATTCTAAGTAAAAATCAAAACCGATTCAAAGAATAAAAACAAAACAAAACAGAATAAAGCAAATTCAACGAAGAAAAGAAATCACTGAAAACAGAACGAAACACCTATAGAAACGAAACAGAACAAATCACAACAGATTAAAAACAAATCCATGACGAAACAATATGAATAGAATAAAAACAGTGAAAACAAAGAAATCAATGAAATGAAGAAATTAAAGGAATCAAAGAAATCAAAAGAAAAACAATTAAAACAAAGAAGATAAAGAAAACTAAGAAAACTAAAAATAAAGAAAACAAATCTATGAAAACAAAAGAAGGTAAAAGAAAGTGTCCTAAGTAGCAAGCTCGTTAAGACTATCGATATTCATCAATAGTCCCCGGCAACGGCGCCATAAACTTGTTGACTATTTAAAAGTATGTATATGTGTGTCAATCTTTCGGCAAGTGTACCGGTCGTTACAAGTTTAGAAATAGTGAGAAAAGGTTGTCGAACCACAGAGACTGATTGTGAATTACCAAATGCTCAACATGCTTTGCTATTAGGACGAATCAGGGAATGAATGATTTGGTAAAACTAAGCTATTGTGTAAAATAAAGCAGTACTGTAAAGTAAAGAAAGCAAGTAAATGTTTAAGTTTCGAAGATGATAAAGACAGTTAGGGAATTGGTTCAATTGATTCCTTCCTCAAGCAACTACTTCTTATGTTAATCCAGTAAGTATCACTCAATTGGAGACTAGAATTTGTGATACCGTAGACTAATCCTATTCCTAGGTCTTTAGTCCCTTTGAATGACTTCTATAATCCCTAATCCCTTAGGTAAAAACAGAAATTCATTCAAGAAGCGAAACTGATAAATTCGTTAAAACATCTCATAATATGCAAGTTCTATCCCTAGACTCATGCATTACTATAGTGATACACTTCCTCTCCTACTTCAACTATCAATCTTCCGAAGGCATAGCTGACACGAGATACAAATCCTTAAGAAATAGTTCAATTCAATCAAACATTAATATTTCTATCTCTATTTGAATTTCATGAATTAAATCTCAAGAATAAGCATTAAGCAGGGAAGAGATCAATCAATTCGGTGAGATTACACTTGAATTAACACAAGGAATTCATTACAAGAGTTCTGGAATCAAAATCCCCATCCCTAACTTACAGATTTAGCTAAACATGGAAACGAGAAAAGAACGAAGAAAAACAGAATTCAAACTCAAGAGAAACTCCATAATCGCTTGATTCTCGCTCTCGCAAGCTCACAAACTCAGGAATCTCAAGAATTGATGGAGGAAGAAGGAGAATGAAAGTGGAGAAGAGAAAAACGAGAGAAACTCGCAAAAGAAGGAAAAACAGAGTAACTGAATTATGAAAAGTGTTAGTTATGGATCTTCTAATCCTCCCTCTTTTCGCGCCCAATACTTCCTTTTATAGGTGAGGAAGTGTTCCCCATTTACTCGGAATTACGTCCGGTGCATTGTGACATTTGAATACATTGACTTGCTTGCTTGTAATAGAATGGTAATTGCAACGGCTAAGTGTTCTTCCATGTCCAAGTCTTTCGTCGATGATACCTTCAATTGGTTCCTTCAAACAATACTTTAGTTAATACCCTCAGACGATACAGATGACTACGACTTTCACTTACTTTGCTGCAAGTCTCGAGAAGTGCACAAATTGAGCAATCTTTCATTCTAAGTGTTCTTCCGTCTGTGAGATCTTTCGTCGATGAGGCTTAAATGACGTCTGTCTTGGCTTCGTCTGTCTTTGTCTTGGTATCGTCTGTAGTGAACTTTGTATCGTCTGTCTTGGCTTCGTCTATATGAACTCAGATGAAGTAAGCATAAACGAAACACTCTCAGACGAATTAAGCACAGACGAAGTAACTCGGATAATACTGGTACAGACGAAGTAACTTGGAGACTACTAGTACAGACGAAGTAACTCCCTAAGAAGCACGCATAGACGGAGTAGCTCTTCAGATGAAATCAGCATAGATGAACAACTCAGATGAATCAAGTACAGACGGAACAACCCATCAGACGGAACAAGAGTTCTTACGTCTTAATCCCTTCATTTGAGCTTCCATAAGGCACGAGACGCGTCCCTCGAGCGCTTGACTAATTGAGAGTGGCATGAGCGCGCTCGAATGCGCTCTGGCGTATTTTGCCGCAAAGCGAGCATGGAGCGTCCCATGAGTGCGCCCTGGCGCGTCTTGACAGACGATATCATTTTAACAGCTTTGGATACTCAACTTGAGGTTTGGTTTGCTCTACTCTCTTGGTCTGATGAAGTTGCATCCGAGGCTTGATGCTTGTTCCGTCTGTTGTCGCATCCACAGACGATACAGAGTTGCCACTTGCACTTCATTTTTTTGCACGAATTGGACGGACTTTCTTGCTTCAATGGGATTTGTTCGTCTCATGTTCGTGGGCTTTCCTTCCTAGCTTCTATCTTCTCTTCAATCAATCTACAATTAACAAGAAAATGGATAAAATGACTTAAAAATACACGAAAATCCTATAAAACTAACAAAACGCTAAATCAAAGACTAACATTAGACAAATATGATATTTTTACTGTTTTCTTGTCTAAACTATGACTAAACATACTGAAAATAGATGGAAATGGACTTAAAACACCCTGGAAAACATGTATAATTTAGCACTTATCAGCATGCTTTCTACATGGACCAACCTTGATTGCTGCAAATGGAAAGGCATTCAATGTAACAATCAAACAGGTCATGTTCAGATGCTTCATCTCCGTGGTCAGTATCCTCAATATTTGATAGGCCGTGCAATCGATCTCACTTCATTGATTGCCTTGCAAAATATTCAACATTTGGATCTCAGTCATAATTATTTTCAAGGGAGTCGCATCCCACGACTCATGGGCTCCTTCTCAATCTTAACATATCTCAATCTCTCACATTGTTTCTTTGGCGGGAGCATTCCTTCCGAACTTGGAAAACTCTCACGGTTAAGGTACCTTGATTTACGTGGAAATTATTTTCTCCATGGAGAAATCCCTAATCAACTTGGAAATCTCTCACAGTTAAGGTACCTTGATCTAAGTGGAAATTCATTTTCTGGAGCACTCCCTTTCCAGGTTGGGAATCTTCCCATGTTGTACACTCTCAGACTTGGTGGCAGTCTTCCTTTGCTTGGTGGCAATTTTGATGTCAGATCCAAGGATGCAGAATGGCTCTCTAATCTTTATTCATTAACTAATCTTGCAATAACATCTTTCCATGATATTGGCACCTCTCATCAATGGCTACAAATTATAAGCAAGCTTATTCCAAACTTAAGAGAGTTGAGGTTAGTTGATTGTTCTCTTTTAGATACCCATCTTCACTCTCTCTTTTATTCACCTTACAATTTTTCCACTTCTCTTACCATCCTTGATCTTTCCTATAATATGCTCACTTCCTCAACATTTCAACTGTTGTTGAACTTTAGCCATAATCTTCAAGAGCTTTATCTTTCTCATAATAACATTGTTTTGTCATCTCGTCTGTCGCCAAACTTTCCTTCTCTTGTCATCCTTGACCTTTCTTATAATAATATGACATCATCAGTCTTTCAAGATAGTTTCAACTTCAGCTCTAAACTTCAAAATCTGAATCTGCAAAATTGTAGTCTGATGGATGAAAGTTTCCAGATGTCATCTACTTCCATTATGAATCCTTCATCTTCCCTTGTCTCCCTTGATCTCTCCCTCAATCTGTTGAAATCATCAACTATATTTTACTGGCTCTTTAACTCCACCACCAGTCTTAGTACCCTTCAGCTTTTTGATAACATGTTAGAAGGTCCGATTCCGGATGGATTTGAGAAAGTAATGAACTCTCTTGAAGACCTTGACCTCTCGGATAACAAACTGCAAGGAGAGGTTCCATCTTTCTTTGGGAACATGTGCACATTGCAGATGTTATACCTCTCAGGAAACAAGTTGAATGGGGATCTTTCTAAATTCTTTCAAAATTCATCATGGTGCAACAGACACGTATTTAAGAGTTTGGATTTATCTTATAACCGGATTACTGGCGTGCTACCTAAAAGCATTGGGTTGCTATGTCAGTTGGAGGATCTTAACTTGCAAGGGAATTCATTGGAGGGTGATGTCACTGAATCACATCTTTCTAATTTTTCCAAATTAAATTCCTTATACTTATCAGACAACTCTTTTTCTCTGAAATTTGTCCCCAGTTGGGTTCCTCCTTTCCAATTAGAATCTTTGGAACTTAGATCTTGCAAGTTGGGCCCGACTTTTCCTAGTTGGCTCCAGTCTCAAACTTCTCTAGCCGAGCTAGATGTTTCTGATAATGGGTTCAATGATTCCGTACCAGAATGGTTTTGGAACAAATTGCAAAATATGGCAATGTTGAATATGTCTTGCAACAATCTCATGGGTGAAATTCCAAACATATCATTGAAGCTTCCTACCAAACCGTCTATAATTCTGAATTCAAATCAATTTGCGGGTAAAGTTCCGTCATTCCTGCTACAAGCTTCGGAGCTGTTACTTTCTGAAAATAAAATTTCAGATTTGTTTTCATTCTTGTGTAAGCACAGCGCACCTTCAAAATTGGACACTCTAGATTTATCAAATAATCAAATAATGGGACAACTTCCAGATTGTTGGCAATCTGTAGACTCATTACTGATTCTTGATTTAAGCAAAAATAAATTGTCAGGGAAGGTTCCTATGACTATGGGCAGACTTGTTAAATTGGAAGCCTTGGTTTTAGGAAATAATAATTTGACGGGTGAATTGCCTTCCACTTTGAAGAATTGCAGTAATTTAATTATGCTGGATTTGGGTGAAAATATGTTGTCTGGTCCAATACCATCATGGATTGGAGAAAATATGCAAAAATTGATAATCTTGAACATGCGAGGGAATCACTTCTCTGGGAACTTTCCTAATCATCTCTGCCTTTTGAAGCACATTCAATTGTTGGATCTCTCACGGAATAAGTTAACAAAAGGAATTCCAACATGCTTAAACAATTTTACTGCAATGGCTGAAAGGAGCATCAACCGAAGTGAAACAATATATCAAGTATATTGGTTCAACATTACTTTCTTTGAAATTTATGGTGTTGACAGTGACGGTGTTTACACGTTTAATGTAACATGGATGTGGAAAGGTGTGGAAAGGGGGATCAGGAGTCCAGAATATTATCTTAAGAGCATTGATCTTTCAAATAATAAATTAACAGGTGAAATACCAAAAGAGGTTGGATATTTGGTTGGGTTAAATTCTTTGAATTTATCAAGAAATAATTTGAGTGGAGAAATTCCTTCTGAGATTGGAAATTTAAGGTCACTCGATTCGCTTGACTTGTCAAGAAATCAGCTGACTGGGCAAATCCCTTCATCACTAAATCAAATTGATGGTCTAGGAAAATTAGACTTGTCAGACAACTCTCTTTCTGGAAGAATCCCATCAGGAAGGCATTTTGAAACCTATGAAGCCTCTAGTTTTGAAGGAAATATTAATCTTTGTGGTGAACAACTTAACAAAAGCTGTCCTGGAGATGGAGATCAGAATACAAGAGTGAAGCCTAAAGAATCAGCAGCAGATGGAGACAATTCAGTGTTCTACGAAGGAATATACATGAGCTTGGGGTTGGGATTCTTTACTGGCTTTTGGGGCTTAATAGGGTCAATACTACTTTGGCGTCCTTGGAGAAATGCTTATGTCAGGTTCCTCAACAGATTCACAAAACATATCTATGTATGGTTATGGTGAATCTAGCAAACAATTGTTCCTCCTAGGCAAGAAAGTATGTTCCTTTTTTGGCTCTATCGTTTGCTTTATCTTTATTTGGGTGTTTGGTATTTTAAAAAAAAATTAAATGAAAATTTTCTAAATATATTTTTTTAGTTAACTCATAATTAAATTAATATAATAACACATTCAATAAAAAAATTCTTCTGTTTCGGAGTACAGGAGCACCTTGTTTTATGGTCTATGTTTCCAAGTACATGAACAATTTTATTTCGTTAATAAATACGCAATCAACCAGCTAATTTACTCACAAAATATATACGTATTTATCTCTTTTAATAATTTATGCACTGATTGTCTAGTTGTTCGCGTATTTTAATTGTTTACTAAATCATTTTACTATATACTCCCAAGAGAAAATGATGGCCAAAATTATTCTTTTTTATTTAAACAGGTACATAAATTACTAATCTGGTCAAGATATAAATTAGTATAACATCCCCTAAAAATGTATCATATTTATTATTTTAATTTTTAAAAATATTTATCATTATTTTAGTTTTTAAATTTAAAATTGTATTTTGAATAGCATATTATAAGCAAATATCAATCTTTATCGTGTAACTCACCACATCAATTTTTTGTACAAAAAAATTGCAATTTGTTGCAGATGTGAGTCACGCTTCGGATCAAAAAATCAAGCAATGGTGGTCGGTAGAATTGCAACATAGTATTTATGCAGTATCGGAGTTTTACTGTATTTTGTATTTAAGTAGTGAATTGCAAAGTCTTGTATCTGAAACAGAAACGTACTTTGATTTTACTTTTATCGTATAATATATTTGTTTGTTGTTTCTTTTTCATTAATGTGATTTTTCTTTTAAATTTTCTATTAGCTAAATCCTAGTTTTGATATTTTAGATTTATTTTAATTCTCTAAAGTTTTTTTAAAAAATCAATTGACCCTTTAAATTGAAAAAATTTCAACTAATCCTTTATATTTTGTAATCATCACACTTTAATTTTTTTAATTTAAAATCCTAATTTTCTTTCAACTCCAATAGTAATTTAATTTTAAAATAATAAACTTTAAAAATGTGATAGCTAAAAAGCTACCTACATATAAGATTAATACTTTCAGAAAACTTTTCTTGATATACTTTCCACCCCAAATTCTTTTTGGACGAATGACGCTAATGGATGATCCCGACAAGTATTGGTTGGGTAATTTTAATTTCTACCAAGTAAAGTAAGTTTAATTTCTACCGAGTAAAGTAGGTTTCGGAGAAGTGATTTTAAGAAACATCTAAATTTATATGTAGCCTTGTAGATAGACGTACATAGAAATACCTAGAAGTTGCCATCCATATAAGATATATGTAGCTGTAATTTGCTCAAAAATATTCAGCACGACACACGCCTTTCAATATAAAAATTCTATGCCTATTTACATGCGCTTTTAAGTTTAAGAGAAACATAATTGAAATACCTTACTTAAATAAGACACTAGACATTATACATAAAATAGGCTAAGGAGTAGTTGATGCCTTAATGGTCAAAATGCGACCAAGAATTACACCATTACAACAATAGGGATATTATCTCCTTGAAACCCGATTTTGTTGATTTGGTGTGAATTTTAATGGGTGAAATAGTGAGCAACGTCAAGATCCAAGAAGAGCAAAGCTTACATTGATGTAAAAGAAAGATAAATAAGGCAGTTAAAGAGAAAGAGTGAGACCAAAGCTTACAAATTCAAAATAAGATGCCAAAATGATGAGGTGAATTGAAGGTCCCCACTTTATTTAATTAAATGTACTTTGAATAGAAATACTTCTAAAAGAAGACAGCCGTGTAAAACTATTGAATAGAAATACATAAGAAGATAGCCGTGTAAAACTTAAAAACCCAAAAAATAAAAAATAATTTCATCCATAGTTTTACCCTAACATGACATACAGCACAATAAATTGGTTCACAATATAAGTAACTACATAAAAATGGGTCTATGGTACACATCTTCAACAATTTTGAGTTGGGTTACAATTGTTTATAAAGATGATTTCATTAATACTATTAATAAAATTATAGACATCTCGATATATACAAAATAAAATTATGAAAATAAAATGAATAAGACATTTTAAACAAATTTATCTAATTATATTAGAGCTTTATAAAATGAAATAAAAAATTGAAAGATGGTAATGGACGATCCTTTATTTTTTTTCATACATAATATCAAGTGCTCTAAACTTTAATGGGCGATCCTTTATTCGTAAGCATAAATTTCATGCTACATAAAAAAGAAAAGTTGCTTCCAATTAAGTAAGCATGTACTCTGGTGTTTCACTTAATTTGCAGAACCCAGCTGGCATCTTCAACTTCCTTTTCTTAGAGTGGAAACTGATTGGCCAAACTTTTCAGTACACTTTCAAGGAACAACTATTTACAGCTGCCTCCCACTGCCTATTGTCTTATTTGTTTGTAATTGTTGTCATTGTCAACAGTATAACTCGGAAAAGGGAAAGAAAAACCGAATTCCTTCTTGAATACATTCTAATTGAATATATGATGGTAGGTGGCAAATTGAGTCAGGGGCATGAAGAGAATATAGATGCTTGCATACGGTCATGTTACAACTTTGATTTATCTTTATTATATACATACATACATACATATTTATATATATATATATATATATATATTTCAATATTATATAATATAATAAAATAAAGTATTTAGGTTAAGTTAAATTTAAATACTTTATTTTATTATATTATATAATATTGAAATATATATATATATATATATATATATAAATTTTTTGAAGAAGACGTTTGAACCCAATACAAAGGGAGTCTAGCTTAATTGGTTGAACATGATTAATGAGATGTTGTAAATATGCAAGTCCTAAATTTCTCATCCATAAATAAATAAAGTAGTAGAGAATTTAATTAAGTTTTGTTCACTCCTTCTCATAACTCATGAAAGTGAGTTACTTTTATATTTTTTTTATATATAAATTGTCTTATAAACATTCTTGTCTTTTTATATATAAATTGTCCTATAAACATTCTTGTCCCGGGTTGGGTTCCTCCTTTCCAATTAGAATATTTGAAACTTAGATCTTGCTCCAGTCTCAAACTTCTTTGTTCGAGCTAGATGTGTCTCATAATGGGTTGATTCAGTACCAGAATGGTTTTGGAACAAATTGCAAAATATGGAAGTGTTGGATATGTCTCACAACAATCTCATTGCTGAAATTCCAAATATATCACTGAAGCTTCTTAACAAACCGTCTATAATTCTGAATTCAAATCAATTTGTGGGCAAAGTTCCGTCATTTCTGCTACAAGCTTCGGAGCTGTTACTTTCTGAAAATAAAATTTCAGATTTGTTTTCATTCTTATGTGATCACAGCGCATCTTCAAACTTGGACACTCTAGATTTGTCAAACAGTCAAATAAAGGGACAACTTCCAGATTCTTGATTTAAGCAATAATAAATTGTCAGGGAAGGTTCCTATGACTATGGGCAGCCTTGTCAAATTGGAAGCCTTGGTTTTAGGAAATAATAATTTGACGGGTGAATTGCCTACCACTTTGAAGAATTGCAGTAATTTAATTTTGCTGGATTTGGGTGAAAATATGTTGTCTGGTCCAATACCATCATGGATTGGAGAAAATATGCAAAAATTGATAATCTTGATCATGCGAGGGAATCACTTCTCTGGGAACTTTCCTAATCATCTCTGCCTTTTGAAGCACATTCAATTGTTGGATCTCTCACGGAATAAGTTAACAAAAGGAATTCCAACATGCTTAAACAATTTTACTGCAATGGCTGAAAGGAGCATCAACCGAAGTGAAACAATATATCAAGTATATTGGTTCAACATTACTTTCTTTGAAATTTATGGTGTTGACAGTGACGGTGTTTACACGTTTAATGTAACATGGATGTGGAAAGGTGTGGAAAGGGGGATCAGGAGTCCAGAATATTATCTTAAGAGCATTGATCTTTCAAATAATAAATTAACAGGTGAAATACCAAAAGAGGTTGGATATTTGGTTGGGTTAAATTCTTTGAATTTATCAAGAAATAATTTGAGTGGAGAAATTCCTTCTGAGATTGGAAATTTAAGGTCACTCGATTCGCTTGACTTGTCAAGAAATCAGCTGACTGGGCAAATCCCTTCATCACTAAATCAAATTGATGGTCTAGGAAAATTAGACTTGTCAGACAACTCTCTTTCTGGAAGAATCCCATCAGGAAGGCATTTTGAAACCTATGAAGCCTCTAGTTTTGAAGGAAATATTAATCTTTGTGGTGAACAACTTAACAAAAGCTGTCCTGGAGATGGAGATCAGAATACAAGAGTGAAGCCTAAAGAATCAGCAGCAGATGGAGACAATTCAGTGATCTACGAAGGAATATAAATGAGCTTGGTGTTGGGATTCTTCACTGGCTTTTGGGGCTTAATAGGGTCAATACTACTTTGGCGTCCTTGGAGAAATGCTTATGTCAGGTTCCTCAACAGATTCACAAAGAATATACATGTATGGCTATGGTGAATCTAGCAAACAATTGTGTCTCAAAGGGAAAAAGGTACGTCCCTTTTTTTTTTGGCTCTATCGTTTGCTTTATCTTTGTATGAGTGTTTGGTATTCAAAAAAACTTTATATGAAATTTTTCTAAATATATTTTTTAGTTAACTCATAATTAAATTACTATAATAACATATTCAAATAAAATAATTCTTCTGTTTCGGAGTACAAGAGGACCTTGTTCTATGGTCCATGCTTCCCTAATACCTATGGTTCTTATATACTGCCAAGAAGAAATGATTGCCAAAATTATTCTTTTATTTAAACAGGTACATAAATTACAAATTTGGTCAAGATAAAATTAGTGAAATATTTCCTAAAAATGTATCATTTTTATTAATTTAATTTTTAAAAATATTTATTATTAATTTAATTTTTTTCAATTAATCCTTTAAATTGAAAAAAAAATTCAATTAATCCTTTATATTTTGTAATTATTACTCTTTAGTTTTTTTTTATTAAAAATCTTAATTTGTTTTCAACAACATTAGTGATTTAATTTTAAAAAAATCAACATAAAAGTGTGACAGCTAAAAAGCAATTAATTACAGAAAACTTTTCTTGATATACTTTCCGCCCAGATTGATATTTTAAGACGAATGACGCTAAATGGGTGAAATAGTGAGCAACTTCAAGATCCAAGAAGAGCAAAGCTTACATTGATGTAAAAGAAAGATAAATAAGGCAGTTAAAGAGAAAGAGTGAGACCAAAGCTTACAAATTCAAAATAAGATGCCAAAATGATGAGGTGAATTGAAGGTCCCCACTTTATTTAATTAAATGTACTTTGAATAGAAATACTTCTAAAAGAAGACAGCCGTGTAAAACTTTAAAAAAGAAAAAAGAAAAAATAATATCATCCCTGGTTTTACCCTAACATGACATACAGCACAATAAATCGGTTCACATTCTAAGTAATTACATAAAAAATGTGCCTATCGTACACATCTCCAACAATGTTGAGTTGAGTTATGATTGTTTACAAAGATGATTTCATTAATACCATTGATATAATTCAAGACATCTCAATATATACAAAAGAAAATAAGATGAATAAGACATTTTAAATAAATTTATCTACATATCAAGTGCTTTAAATTTTAACATCTAAATGAAGAGAGTGCATGTTGCTATTTATGATTCTTTTTTATAATATCTATATGAAGGACGGTCCATTAATAAGCTTCAATATAATTTTTAGATAACATGGATTCTTAAGATGTTGAGAATTGTTTAATTTGCTCACTGTATGTAGGCATAGAGATAGAAAAATTTGTCGGAATAAATAATTAATTTTAAAATTTTCTTTAAATTAAATTAAATAATTTTTTTTATCTAAAATAGTTTTAGACTAAGAATCAATTTTATAATGAAATCAAATAGTAGATTTTAATCCGAACTCATTAGTCTAATAGACGTAAGCTAGCCTTATTAAAAGAACGTAACTTCGTAGGAACAATTTTCATGCTACATAAAAAGAAAAGTGGCTTCCAATTAAGTAAGCATATACTTTGGTCTTTGACTTAATTATTAGCTAAAGTTAAAATTATATAAAATTTTATATATTTGTTCTTATTGATAAAAATATAAAATTAAACGGTGAAATTGTTCAAATTTAATTTAAATCAAATGTTATTACAAGAGATTACATCTTGTGTCAACTTATCCTTTCTATGTATGTATACACACTTAGCCATGATAGGGGCGGAGCTAGAAAAATAAGGTGGGAGGGACAAAAAATTTTTTTTAACCATTAATTACATAATAATTTTTTTTTATCGGAGATTAAAATAAATTTAGGAGAGATTAAAATTTATTATTAATATATATAAATTTATTATTTATTTATATATATAAATTTATTATTAATATATATAGATTTATTATTAATATATATAATATTAATAACAACAATAATAAATATATATATATATAATAATTTTTTATATATTAGTATTAATTTTATTATTAATATATATATATATATATATTAAGAAATTACACATATATATAAAAATTTATTAAGAAATTATATATATATATATATATATATATATATATATATAAATTTATTAAAAAATTACATATATATATATATATAAAGTTATTATTAATATATATAAATTTATTAATAAATTATATATATATATAAATTTATATATATAAATATTAAATTTATTACTAATTAAAATTATATATATATATATAATTTTATTATTAATATATATATTATAAAAAAAAAAAATCAAAAGTTTGGGGGAGTTGCCCCCGAGCCCAACGTGGCTCCGCCCTAGCCATGATTGAGCAAAGTGAGTGAAATTTCTATGAAGAGGTTTGGACCCAATATCAGGTGTAAATCTCCATGTACCTAAAATTTCGATTGGTATAAGGGTTACACAATTAATATATTAAATACGTGGAGAGTGTCACATAACCGAAAGGATTCGATTGGTATACAAATATGTAATTCAACACACTTCTTAATACAGAGATATGTAGATTTGTATAAAACATGCTATGTATTTACAAGTGTATAATGAGAAAATCACTGATAAATAAGATGTATAGAGAGCCCGATTGTAATTTCTTTTGTCATTCTTCAGAATCAAAATTGAAAATACATTTTTTTCTTCTGCTAAATTAACGAGTTTAATGTGACAGAAATCAGATTGGCTATCGATTGAGGAACTAGGGCATATTTTTGTAAATTTTTCCTGCAATGATATTACAATAAAAAAAAATTCTCCAAAGTGAAAATTAATTTTTTAGCCATTATTATTAAAAAAAATTTAGCCAATTGAGAGAGAACAATTTTATCTCAGGAAAGTTGAGTTAGAATGAAAGTTCAGTCTTTAGAAAAACATAGACTTTCTTTATTTATAGGGAAAATAATTTTGCTATTAAAAAATATAGTTGTAATTGATTATAAGAAAAGACCAAGATAACGATACACAAAATTTGAATTTTGAAAGACTATTAATCGATTACAAAACTTCTTTAATCGGTTACAAGAAAATGTTAATTGGTTACAATGTTGACAATGACAAAAAAATAGTTCATCTTGTAACCGGTTACAAAAATGTTATAACCGATTACAACATTGCCAGTTTCAATAATTTATCTAGATTTTGAAACATGAAGAATTTTACTTTCTAAAAAGTTCTTTTTAGTTTTCCCTTTGATTTTGTTTACTTCTTTAAGAGCCTTTAAATATTATACTTTGAGAAACATTACTTATATAGGTGAAGTTCTTGATGTTAGACTATTTGAGCCTTCATGAAGAACCTCTTTATTTGTTCTTCCTTTCATGGATATTGTTTGTCTTCATCAAAACTCAGCCATGAGGTCAGAGAGAGATCTTCTCCACAATCTCCCCATTTTTTATGATGACAAAACACTTTTATAAAGTTCTCCACCTTTCTTTTGGAATTGAATATCCTGAAATTTTGAATTATACCAACATATAAAGTACCACAATTCTATGTCTATCATATCAAGTACAACACTGTTTAATTTGACATTCATGGGCCAAAAACAATACTTGTCCAACATCCAGTCCATATCATAGTGACTCTATGATTCTATATTTTCTTCCCCTTTTTGACATCATCAAAAGGGAGAACAAACAACCAAACAACATGAATCATAACAAATACAACAACATATAAACTAAGTTACCATTATTACAAACCACTGAAAATAAAACCAGTTCAAACATACACACCAAAATATAACAATAGCAGCAAATAAGTTCACCAAAGTTTAAACAGACCAAATATAGAAATTGATAATAAGTCTAACCAAATTGTAAAATAGCCTAAGTAAAAAGACTAGACATCCTATGTATTTCTAAGGAAAGATAGGATGAAGAGTGGATGGCTAAAAGCTTGAAGATCCCTCAGTGTCAGCAGAGTCGGATTGGCCATGGGCAGCAAGTATAGAGTCCATCTTCCTATTGAGTTCATCAATATCAACCCGAAGAGTGGTATAGATGGATTCCATGCGACCTTCTATAAGTTGAACATGGTCTCTGTTTTGGTCGAAACGCCTATCCATATTGGCTTGCATGGTCTCAAGATGACTCATAATAACAGATGACAAATCAGATGGTCCACTAGAGGAGGAGCCAGCATGTGAAACAGAGTCATTTTTGTGCCTATAATTTCCTGAAGCATCTTGAAGGAATCCTAGTTTTCCCATAAAATTAACATCTATACAGTGAGTCTTTCCATCAGGAGAACTCACCCTCAACAGGAACACCATAATTAATTAAAATTAGGGAAATCGCAGAAGCATATGGTAATAGGGTGTTTCTCTCCTTACAAATGAGCATATGAGAGCGAATTAAATATACCCAATTGATGCTCTCCTTTTTTATAATTCCATACAACAATTGTAATTCTAGATCACTTATCTAAGCATGATTAGAACATTGTGGAAGCATGGCATAACTCAAAATATAGTGAAGTTGGCGAGCACTTACTAACATAGGACCCACTAGCAGAATAGCCCAGATTTTTGCAGTATCCAGACGTTGGCGTTTTTGCTGCACTTCCTCTTCAGAGAAACGACACAGTGATTGATAAAAGCTCTTTTTATCATAATCCTCTGAAGGGCATAATGTTTCAGGACTTACCAATCTGCTAGTGTAAGGAAGACTTAGACAATTTCCCATTTGTTCATTAGTCAGAGAGATCTCTACTCACTTCACTTGAGACCAAAGCGTAGTTTTCCCATTCTCTGATACCAATTGTAAGTTCAGATGGTCTCCTAAGAGGGGGTGAATTAGGTACACACGTTTTTTTCAATTAAATCAATATTTCCTTTGATTAAAAGTACTTCCCCAAATATTAAACCAGATTAATTAAAACAATAATGCAACGGAAATATAAAAGTGAAGGGATAGAGAAACCACACAACGATTTTTATACTGGTTCACCTTCCACCACCGGAGGCTACGTCCAGTCTTCTGACCACCATCAGAGATTTTTCTTCTCAATCAAAATTGTGCAGAGTTACAATCTCTACCCGAGATCTCTACACACTTCCTCAAGAAAAGAACCCTTTTTCTTGAATATAAACCATTTACCGAATACCACGATAAATACCAAACTTTTCCACCACTACACAGTGGTGAATCACTCTTAGATGCACAATCAAATTGGAGAATTAAAGTTTACAATGGATGTTTGCTAAGTGGTAGGATTTTCCTACAAGTAATGCTTCTTTAGAATGATAACAGTTTAAGGGCTCAAGAAACACTTTTGAATTCTCTTAGCAAAATGAGAGAGAACAATTTTATCTCAGAAAAGTTGATTTAGAATGAAAGTTCAGTCTTTAGAAAAACATAGGCTTTCGTTATTTATAGGAATAATAATTTTGCTGTTTAAAAATATAGTTGTTGGCTATAGTTGTAACCGATTACAACACAAGGCTAATCGGTCACAAGGCCAAAACAACGTTAAAAAATTTGAGTTTTGAAACGTTGTAACTGATTACAAGAAAGATCTAATCCGTTACAAGGCCAAGGTAACGTTACACAAAATTTGAATTTTGAAAACCTAATAACTGATTACAAAACTTTCTGTAACCGGTTAAGAGACTGTTGTAACGTTATAAAAAGAATTTTAAAAATCATTGTAACCGGTTACAAGAAAATGCTAAACGGTTACAATGTTTTAATTTTGAAAAACATAGAAAAAACTAGTTCATCTTGTAACCGGTTACAAAAATGTTGTAACCGATTACAACATTGCCAGTTTCAATAATTTATCCAGATTTTGAAACATGAAGAATTTTATTTTCTAAAAAGTTCTTTTTAATTTTCCCTTTGATTTTGTTTACTTCTTTAAGAGCCTTTAAATGTTATACTTTGAAAAGCATTACTTATCTAGGTGAAGTTCTTAATCTTAGACTATTTGAGCCATCATGAAAGATCTTCAAGAACCTCTTTGTCTGTATTTCCTTTTGTTGATGTTTGTCTTCATCAAAATCATGAGGTTAAAGAGATCTAGTTTTTTTTACTTCCCTAGATACATAACCAAAGTGTGTTTTCTTTAGTGTGCTTTGGGAATCCTATTGGATTACTTGGACGAGATTGAGTGTGTTTAGATTACAGTTTAAAAAGTAAAATTTGATTGATCATAATTTTGTAAATCTAGTTTTAGTTAAAAGTAAGTTGAATGTGGTCATGCATATTAGATAAATCAAATAATGATGTGAAGTTGGAATAGCCATTCTTACAAAATGTGGAACTCACTTACAAGATAAAGATTACCACGGAGTTTTCTGTTGATTAATTGATGCCTTGTGCTTTTGCTTCCACTCATACTTCCATACGGAAGCTGCACATATTATGTAACTATACAATTGAACTAATAAAAAAATTGTGAAACAAACAATGGTTTCACTCATTTTGCATGCGTAATTGGAGTTCTTCCTCCCAGATGACATGGTCAAAGTTCCTTGCTCAATTGAGTAACAAGGAATATCCTTTGCTCGACATATAACATCCTGAATTTTATTCTTATTTAATATTTAACTATGTTCGAGTGAAATAGATGGTTTAGATTTATGATATGATGAATTGGATTATTATGATTTATCTCTAGTTTCTTATTTTAAATTAGAAAAGAAATAAATATATTAAGAGGCTAGGTGATATTTTATATAAATAAATATACAAGTTTTGAATTAGTAATTATTAAAATGAATTATTTCATACTATTAAAATTAAACTTGTAAATAAAAAATTCTTAATATAAAATCATTAGTGAGTTGGTAGTTTACTTATTTATTTACATTCAACAAAAGAATTTATTTTAATATTATCATGTTTTTCTAAGTGAATTAGATTATGTTAATTAGTGAATGGTTTAGTGAATCATTAACTGAGTAATTATATATGATATGCGAATGTAAATTATAACATTATAATATTGTTTTTAATTATTAATTTTAATGCGTCTGATTAATTAATTTTTAAGATTAATGAAATTTACTTAATTGGTTAGAATAAAATAAAAATTTATTAGGATTTTACTGAATTTTTAATTACATAAATTTTAATTATGGGACATAAGAATACGTAAACTAAATGAGGTGTACTTAGAATCTAAAAATCTTAATTACCTTATCACAGGATCTTCACAAGCCACCTAACCCCACTACATCAAATCCTAACCCGTAAACCACAACACCTCCCTTAAATTCTTATTAATATATATGATTTGAACTATGTTTTGGAATTTGCTTGTGTGTAGATAAATTTGAGAAATGTCCTAAATATAGATGAGACTTTTTTTGAATTTTATGGTGCCTTTGAATGGCAAGAAAAGTTATGAAGAAATAATGTTCCTTGAGGCATATCTTTAAATTTAACTTACAAAATTATATGATTTTAGTTTTAAATAATTACTCATGCAAATGTCACTATGGCTAGATGAACTATGCCTAGTACATCTGATGTTGTTGTGTGTGGGAGGCCTTGATCCAATATTTAAAATAGTGTGATGTCATTATTAGTAGAAGCTAATACAAATGATGACAATATGTATTTCTTTGCATGACTTCCCACCTAAGTTTCCAGTGTCACAACTCGAAAACTATATACATTACACTTTTCATTCACAACTGTAGTATAGGCCAATTCTGCAATTACACAATTAACATGAACACAATCAAAGAAAAATAGTTTAAAAATAATTGTATTAAAATTAACAATTTGTATAAACTCAATATTACCGGGAGCTATATATCCCACGGTTCTAGAAACATTTACTTTATTTGATATATCAAGATTGAGGAATAGAGCTATGTTACAAATAGAAACAGGCTCCCAATCCGAGTTAAGCAACATATTGCTTGTTGATCATGATGCATATATGATAATGCATATGCGGTTCCTTTCAAAATGTTAAACCATTTTTTTCCAATCCATTTCTGTTGCTTCCATGTCATATAAGACAAGACAAAAAACAATATTACAGGTTAAATTCTGCTCTTAATATCCTATAGGTTCCTATCCCAATGCAATTTTCATGTTAAAATCTCATGTCACTCTAATGATGTCTTTGTAGCCTATTTTTCCATCATAGTTCCACATTAGAAGAGCCTATTTATCTCTCTACGTGTTTTTCCACATTTGCAATACGAAAATGCCTCAAATACAAAAGTAGTAAGAAAACGATGATTGGAAAACTGGTAATATGAAGATCAATGATCATCATATATATTATCCCTCATGTCTCTACATACATCATTGTTGCCTTCTAGTACATTCCGAGAACAACCGTCTGGAATTGAACCCTTCAAATAATTGAAGGAAATTAAGATCCAAATTTAAGTGTTTTTGTGAAGATATAGAAATAATTTCAACAAGATTATTGTAGCTTATAGTGTCTAGACAAATTTGTTATAAATTAGATCTTTCAAATTTTGATAATTATATTAAGATGATAAAAGTGTAAACTTATAAGATGAAATAAGATTTTTATATAAGCAAACAAACTCGGTAAGTTCATCAAATGAATATACAGACAGATTAATGACAAGATAGAAGAAGTGAAGGCTATCAAGTAAAACTCAATGAAAATTAATGATGAGATAAACGTACTTCAAACAATGATATAAATATCAATTTTATCTTTTATCCTCGTACACTCGTACTCTAACTAATATGATTATTTTTGTAAAATCTGCCTAATAGAAGCCAACTTTCAAATCAAAGAGAGTCGATCAAATCTCTATTAAAAGTTGTGCTCAACAGAGTTGAAGAGGATATCTTCTAACACGGGAATTTGCTATAGAAAGCTAAATATTTTTTCAATTTTGAACCTCATATTAGGAACAACTTTTTGCGCTGATGTTGACAGACCCACACTTCACTAAATGCTGAAAAAATTTGAGCATAACTTCATCAAGTGAAGAACTTGAAGTTGTCGAGTCTAACGGTTACTTCAATATTTTTATCCATATAAAGACTCAAATTTGAAGAACTAAAGTTAACGAAAATGCTTTGTATCAAATATCACAAGATTGTTTCTCTTTGCAAATAACCTTTAGATTGTTTTTCATTATAATTCTCTTTGTGTGTAGAGGTTGAAAGTGTCAAGTTAGATAAACCATTTCTCAAAATCCACTTTTTGTGGTTTAGTCTAAGGAGATTGAGTCAAAAGAATATTTAAAGAAATTAAGTCCAAATTATACTTGAATTTGTTTGCCTAATGAAGTTATATTAAAAAATACTTAGTTAGCTATGATTGATTGTGATAAAATAATGCTTTATATTTCACTTTGTAATAGTATTAGTTTATATACAAAGAAGTTAGATGTAATTTTCCTGATGATGAACGAGTATAAACATATTTTATTGCTTTTATTAGTTACGACTAATTGGGACTAAATTGAGAAACGACTATTCAAATTCTTAATATATCATGATATGATCCTGATTAGACTTTATTTTTAAAATAAAATTAAAGAGCTTCTGAAGTTTAGAGGATTAGAGATAGATCTAATCAAACGAGGTTTTCCAACTAATAACAACATTTCAGGAGGAATAGAGGCTAAAAGAACAAGGTCATTGACGGCAATGGACTCATCAATTCAAATCATTAGTTTATTAATTAATAAACTTATATAAATTAATTAATTTAGTTAATTAACTATTGCTAAAAGAAAAATTACACATGAAGGATAAGTACGCTAGTCATGTTCATGGACTCCATATTCTAGAATCACTTCCTATGATATTATTCATTCGAATACCCAAAAGTTTATGGTAATCAAATTAGTAAACAACTCTTGCCCATCATGTATGTCCATTGTCTATACAAAAACAAAATTGTTTAATACATTTTACTATGCTTGACAATAAATATATAATTTCATTGATCATAATTAATTGACGTATAAATAGTATTTATTAGTGATAATTATGTAAATTATTTCCATCTTGATAATCAATTAATACATGTTGTTGGTCAAAATTTTTTATCCAACTTAAAAACAATATGAACATTTCAATATACTAATAACATTTTAAACCAAATTTAAAAATGGTTAAAAGAGAATATTTAAAATACAATTGACAGAAGAATATTCACATAATTATTATGTTTATATTCTTTATTATTCAAAGAAAAAGCCTTACTTTGGAAGACAAAGGTCATTAACTATAATAGAAACTATTCTATCCGTGGTTAAGAATTTTATTATGTACAATCGTGTATACCTCCAGCAAGTACATGAACTAGAGAACCCATGGGTATTCATTAAGCATTGTCTTATATACTTCCAACACCGTGAGGAGAAAATTCATGTTCATCTTTCGTTATCACTATGCACAAAGTTATTAGAGGCGTATATGGTTGTGGATTAATAGAGTATAATCATAAATTTTCTTGTTTGTAAAATTGTTAGAGGTATGCATAATCATATTTGGAGAAGTATAATTGTAAATTTTCTCATTTACATAGCTGATGAAAGTATTCATGGTCATGCATAATAATGCATGGTTTTACATATTGTCAATTATGCACGATCATACATACCTCAAATAGCTCCCATGAACAAGACAATCTACTATTATAGTTCTTATGCACAAAGTTGTCGAAAGAATCCATGATCATTTTTTAAAAAAGTATGCTCCTAGATTTTCTTGTTACCATAACACAAAAAGACATTTAACACAACACTTGTTAAATGTAAGCATTGTCTATTAAAGGTTTCAACATAAGATCTATTGACAGCGTCTTGTCAATGATAACTTTTAATATAAATTAAATTTCAGGGATTCAATCATTTAATTCAACGTTCTTATACAGAACATATTTTTTTCCCTTTCCGTCACTACTTTTACTCTTTGCTCTTAATGGACAATTTTACCCCTTTTAAACACATGAAGTTATTTACTTCGTTTCAATATTTCCATTATTTTTTATTCGTTTCTCTGTTATCTTTACTAAAATTTAAAAATTAATTTATTTTTATGACAATTTTTTGGAATATTATATTTCTAACCATTCACATCTTTAGTTCTTTTAAAAAATTTAAATTATCAAATTCATTATCTCTACAAAATTTATTTTGAATTGAACATACATTTATTACTTACTTTTCTCACACTATTTCCTTTCTCTTTTCATTTTTTTTTATCATCATTTTCTTTCTTTACTGGATTCAGTTGAACAGTTAAGTATGTGTTTTTTGCTTGTACTTAATTATGCTCTTTTTCGTAATTTATGTTTTTCTTGAGAAAAAACTTTCAATGAGAAATAAATAGAGTACTATATATTATAATTGTCAAAATATATAACAAGATGTCTGATAAAGATCAACAAACCTATTAATTTAAATAAAATATAAAAAAATTATTAACACAATCCAAGAGATTGATAATTTAAATTTGGAAAGATAAGATTAACAATATTATTTTCTTTTTTTTATTAGTTTATTAAACTCCGTGATATATAGTATGTTTGAGCTTTTTTTTTTTTTTTTTTTTTTTTATGGTTACATTATACAATGATATTAAAACATGTATGAATATCAAAATAAATGTTTCATAAATACAAGTATTCTAAATATCAATTAAATATCTATTTTTCTATTATAATTTTAAAAATCCAATACTTTATTTATTTATTATAAACATAATAAACAATAAAATAGTATAATTATTCTTAAAAGCATGAAATTATGAATCATTAAATTATCTCCTACACTTCTACTTATATAAAGATTTTTATCACGTAACATTAAAAATTAAATAAGAAATAACTCATTTTCAGAATTATTATTATTATTATTATTATTATTATTATATATATATATATATATATATATATATATATATATATATATCACTTTCAAATACCTGTCTTCCTACGCGATCTATTTGGAAGTAAGGCCTTCGTGAAGGTATTTGAAGTGTCCGATCGTTATAGTCAATTTTGTACACATTGTGGAGTCCTTGGTCATAAGTTTGGAATGAGAATGAAACAAAGATGGAATATCATTATCTAAAAAATTACAATCAACTAATCTTAACTCTCTTAATTTGAAATAACCTTACTTATAATTCGTAGCCTCTGAGGAGGAGAGCTCAGAGTATGTGACCAACTCAACTCAAGATTTGTTAAGAATGGAAGATTAGACAGCATTGTTAGGTTTTATATTGAAATTTTCGTCTGTCTGAAGAGCATGCATGACAGGAGGATTCCCTCTCTGAAATGGTATTGCTATGGAGAGTCCGTTATTTCCTCCTAGATCAATAAGTTATTGCGACCGCGTGAAACTGTTGGGAGACAATTCAAATCACAGGTTAGAAAAATAAAAGATGAAAGATGACACGTAATTTTAAGAAAATATACCATGTTTTCATTGATAAGAAACCTCATAGAAGAAATCTAAAATAAATCTATAAGAATTTAAGTAGAATATCTTACCGACTTGAATACATACGTATGCGTGTAAAAGTCATCCTCCCAATGCACCACAAGTCCACAAGTAGTATTAAGAGCATGGTTGACATGCAAGGTGAGAATGTCTTTTTTTAAACAAGAAAAATGATAAAATTTATATTTGGGCACAAATGTGATTGTTAGAGTTTACTTATTCAATTCTTAAACCTTTATATTCCAAATCCCAAGATGTTCTATGTTAACATCGAGTGCTGGCCCGTTACCAAAATTTTGATTTCAAAATTGATTTTTCAATTGAGTTTGAGGCTAACATTCGATTTTAAGTATGGTTAGCTTTTACGTTGAATTTTATTAGGTTTTACAATTAAAACATTTAAACAAAAATCATTTCACTTTATAATAATTTTGACAAAAAACAATTTTATCCATAATAAATTCCCTAATGCTCATCCAAACACATTGTGTATCCAATTATCCTATTTTTAAATTAGTTTGTGCCTTTAACTAATTTTAGTTCTCCACGATTTTAATTTTTGTTGTAAAGAAATTTTAGATGGCATGTTCTAATTACTATAATTTCTTGGTTTTGTTGGAAAGACAACGTTACTAAGTAGTAAAATAAAATTTTTCCCCTTAATTGAAATAAGAGAAATATGATATACGACAGATCAAAAATCCGAAGAGAAAAGAAAATGTAAATGTAGGAATTAGAAGAATACAAATAATTTTAACGTGGAAACCATTAATGAGAGGGACAAAAAACATGAGACCTAGTTCAGAAAATCTTCACTATAAAAAATATCAAAGAGTAAAGTAAAAGTGTTTCTACAAAAGAACTCACAAAAAATACTATACTCAAAACTAAACATTAGAAACATTGATGTAGCAAAATCACCAAAT